>CM060678.1:41512684-42712684 GCA_030686995.1 Artemisia argyi | reverse complement strand
AGCAAACTATATACCCAAGACTAGCCTTAGTCAAAATATGTTCGTTTTAAAGAATTGATTTCTCATTTTGCAAGGCTTTTTCTCTCTCTCTCTCTCTCTCTCTCTCTCTCTCTCTCTCTCTCTCTCTCTCTCTCTCTCTCTCTCTCTCTCTCTCTCTCTCTCTCTCTCTCTCTCTCTCCCCCCTAAAAGATTTATCCAAAATTAAAATATAAATTGAATTTTTTTAAGTTTTACCATATTAATTAACTCTAATCAAAATAATTATTTACAAAATTAAATGGGAGCATTAACTTGTTGTTTTTGCATAAATCAAAATAGTAATAAATGCATTCTATTAAGTTGTCTGTATTTTCGTTGGACAACAATTTTTGGACGGAAGGACTAGCTATGATAAGATAAGATATCTACCGAGGTCATGTAAAGAAAGATGATGATCGGACGAAGAGGAGTATGGTTGGAGGCGTGATGAAGAAGGAAGACCATACTATGGGCCTAAATTACCACCATATCATAATATTGAAGATGAAATGGATCGGGTTCTTGCCAAACAAGACTATTTAAACCCGTTCAAGACTATATGTGTGTAGCAAAACTTAACTTCGTATCTAGGATCACTCCCCATGTCACTAGTAAATAATGAATGGATGCCTGATTGATCGGCGAAATTATCTATGGTCAATGGAGATAATGAGTGGAACATGCAAGTCGAGATAGTTGATCCACACGTATATGGGGTTGAAAGAGGTTTTGAAACAGAGCGTACTACAAGACAGGCTTTGGGAAAGTATAGGTTGCGTGACATCATGTCACTCATCTAATTTAGCAGTTAAACATCAGTTGCAAGGAATAAATGAGTTGAAATAGCACGCCCGTTTTTTTTTAGTTTGTTTCCTTGTTTTTTAATAATTATGTCATATTAAACCCTATGACTATCTTTGTTATGATTTGTTTATGTTTTGCTAAGTTATGAATGAATGAAGTTATGTTGTTTTGAGTTGTTGGTATTTGTTGTTTGAAACTTTTGCGTTTTTGTTTACTTATTTGTGAGTTACAACTATTTTGAGGCAAAGTTTGTCAAAAGTACGATGGTTTTGAAACTAAAATTGCCACACAAATATATATGACTAACACTGAGTCATTTTTCACACACAAAACACAAAAATCTCCCCAAAACCGGCTGTTTTCTCACCAAAAATTTTCAAAACTCAAATTTCATCTCCCCTACTCTCTACAATGCATGGGGAAGTGTTTTGCTATATTGTTTTTTGTTGTGTTTATTTATTATTATTATTTTTTTTAGTTCGGATTTACTTAATTGCAATGCATGAATATAGATACTTTGATGTCCTTGATGATACCCGGTACGAATATGTGAATATGGATTGCTCGGTTTGTGTTATGAAATTAGGGTTTAACACATAAATTAGGCATTTTAAGTTATGTGCTTATGGGAAGATTAGTAGTTGTTTTACTTGGTTTATAGCACCCATAATGTCGTTAGACTAAGTAGAAAGTGATTGCGTTTGAAAAATAGTGCTTTGAAAAAACGTTTTGAGGATAGAAGCGTTAAGGAGAGGTTATGTGATTTATGATATATTGGATTACTAGAAGTATGCATTGTGTATTTCGTTTTTCGTTCGTAGAGTTAAAATAGATTTTTTTTACGCTCAATACAGAAAAGTACACCGGTTTTGGAAAGAAAACCACCACACTTTTTGTCTGATTTTCAAATAGAATGTTTGTAATAGCTTATTTGCGTATTACAACTGCTTATTTGGCTATTGTATATTGATTAAAGCATGTTTATATAACGATTGTGTGCAAGGGAATGAAATATGGAACTTTTGACCCCGAGGCGGGTTCATCTTCAATCCTGAACCAAGCCAAGCGTAGGTGGGAAACCGAGTCTGTGGACGAGCTACTAATGCCTGAGGTCCACCACCCTCATTTCCACTCGTCAGGTTGTAAGAACACACTAGTTAAGAGACAATACAACACCGTATTGGCTCGCTTGCCAGAGTAGGTTTCCTTGTCTCTCAATGAGGTAGGCCAGGGTTAGCCAAACTGATTGCAGCCACACTAATTAAATATTTTGAGATTTAAAAGAAGAGATATAGCTTGCGGTGCTTTAGGAGATAAGTAGTAGCAAAAGACTTAATCACTACACTCCTGATTCAATTAGTCAAGAGATGTTGTACGTGATAGAAAAATGCCTCAAATCAATAAGAAAATACCCAAAATTGAAAACCCCTAAATTATAAGGTTTCACGATCAAAAACCTAGAAATTGATATAATAACCAATAAGTTATCCGGTCATCAGAATAATGATGAATCAGCCACGGGAGTGCAACAATTAAGAAACTCCCAATTTCTGACACGGTTTGTTAAAAAGCCTAGAAATTCAGAACTCAAGATGGTTTAAATAATCACCTTACAACTATGATACAATGAGATATGGTAAAAATAATAATAATAATCGAACATAAAACAACCACAAGATCTTATTAATAAGACAATCGCGGGATTACACTTTGAATGTAAGAAAGGTTGACAAGGGTTTGAGTGTTATCAATGTGACAACACTCAACACAATACACAAATGATTGAAAGATCACCCACACAAAGTCAAGAGATTATCAAAAGAGAAAAAAGAGCGACTAATGAGAGGATTAGGCTTGGTGATTATGGATTTGTGATCAGGCAGTATATATAGCCTAATGTAGCACATCTGGTCCCCACTCCCCATCTTGTAGAAACCTTCAAATTCAGCATAAACATGAGAAGTTCCATAACAACCCTCAATGCTTTATTATTATTATTATTATTATTATTATTATTATTATTATTATTATTATTATTATTATTATTATTATTATTATTATTATTATTATTATTATTATTATTATTATTATTATTTTCATTAAAAAAAATGAAAGTGCTAATTACACAACAAGCACATAAACATAAATAGGAGTAATCTGATTATTATTCAACAATAGTTAGCGGGCACATTAAACATAGATGATTTGGAAAATATTAGAATGCTCGATCTAATGCAAAAGCCAAAAGGTTAAATGGGTGGTTGAAGGTGATGAGAACTTTAAGTTTTTCCATGGTTTGGTAAACAATAAGTTCTCTAGATCTATAATAAATCCCCCCCCCCCCCCCCTCAAGTTTCACACATCTTAACTTTCATAAAAACAAATTCGAATATAGTTCTTCCAATAGGCCTATGTTCTATAGCAACCTGTTTAAAACCCTTTCCCCATCCGATCATTCTCTTTTAGATGCTCCCATTTCTATCAAGGAAATAAAAGATGTAGTTTAGCATTATAGGGGAGACATGTTACACCCGAAACCCTTTTGTAAACGGGTATGACTCTAGATGATTAAGACTTTATGATTCGGGAGACTCGATATGATTGGTTAGTCAACGGATGTTAAGTTGAAGGTGTTATGTGATTGGCTAGTCAAACTCGATAGTCAAAGAAGATGTAACATGGTTATAGGAAGATTGATGTGTCTTAAATACAAGAGATATAGACTTAAAGGACTAAGTTGTCAAATGGAAAATGTGTTATAAAGTTAATGTGGCTAAAGTAGAAAGAAAAAGGACTTGATGGACCTAAGTTGCCAAATGACCAAACTAGTACTAGAACAACCTTATTTTAGTACTAGAACCAAATTATTATAGCCTGCAGGGACCATTCCTGCTAAATGACCAAACTAGTACTAGAACTACCTTGCTTTAGTACTAGAACCAAATTGTTATAGCCTGCAGGGACCATTCATGCCATAATCCCAAACTAGTACTAGAACAACCTTATTTTAGTACTAGGACTAAATTGTTATAGTGCTAGAAGGACTAAAGGTGTTAATTGTGAAATAGCTTTGGTATGAAGTAAGGATCACCTAGAAATCTCCAGGTTTTTGATATTTTCATTATTATTTGCAATGATGTGGGTGTGTGTTGGTTTAGAGAGAAAGGGAGGGAAGAACAAGAATTTCCAATGATCAAATTGAGAGATAATTAGTGCTTCAAATCAAGAAACAAGTTAGTACCAATTACCCACAAGTAAGTAACCTAATTGTTGAGTTTAATTAGTGATTTAAGAAGTTAGGGTTTATGAACCCTAATTTGAGAATTGGGTAAAAGATGGTTTTAAGCTAATTAAAAGGGTTATAGAAATTATTGGAATAAGCTTTATTGAATTAAGTCAATAATTTTATGGGATAATTATCATATAATCAATAGAGCAAAGGTTGTGGTAAATCATTGTTAGAGTTAATTATTCATATTGTAAGTAATTATGGTTATGACGATTTAACCTAGGATATGAAGAAGAAGTTGATGATAGTGATTGATGATGATGATTATGGTTGGTTATAGCTATGGAGCCAAGGTAAGTAACTATGATTATAACATATGTTGTATTGATATTATCATGTTATGTAATCGTGAATGAAGGTGTTACGACATAAGAACCTTGGCCTAATGAGTATGAAAGTGATAGAGACTTGGATAGTTAGATTGTGTGGTTAATGTGGGTGTTAATTTATGGTTATAGAAAATCCAAGGTATGTGATTGTGTTGTTATAGTATGATATGATTATGTTGTTATGGCTTGATAATTGTGGTTATAGAGCATGATGATGAAAGTATTGAAATGATTATAGTCCTTGGAATATATGTGGATATTTCATAATTCTAACATGATTGATTGATGCATAATATGTGTTATTATCCAGTTACTTACTAAGCGAAAGCTTACATTATAGTGTTTAAATGTTTTGTAGGATATTGTGGAAGTGTTATGGCATGGATTAAGCTTAAGGATCGTAAGTATGGATGCTAGAAGGTTATTGGTTATGTTTTAGAGCTTAGTCGTAGTTACCGAGCTCCAAGTTAAAGTTGAACCCCCGTTGGTCTTTTAATGGTTTGTAAATGAGTTGTCAAGTGTTAAAGTATGTTGTAGTCTTTGTTATAGTATGTGTTAAAGTGTATGTAGAATGGGTCAAAATGAGCGTTTGGTTTAATAGGCAATTTGTGCCCATTTTGGGGTCAAACGGGTCAATTTCCGTGTAGTACGATATAGTATGGTTTGTTAAAGTGATGTGGTTGTAAAAGTAAAATTGTGTCAAGCCATTTGTTTTAGTCATGTGTTATAGTGTTTGAAAGTGGGTCAAAACGGGTGTTTGGCAATCCCCGTAAGGTATGTGTTCACGGCTCGTTTAGACCACAAATATTTATGAAAATGATGTATTATGTTATGTTAAGATTTCTTGAAAGTTTCGTTAATTGTCGAGTTATAGAAGTTGTTTTCCAGAAAATGGTTAAAAATGCATAAAAGGGAATTTGCAGAAAAAGGGGTGTTTAAGACAACAAGTAATGCAGAAAAAGAGTCATGTTCAAAAAATCATATCTTTTAAACTGTAAGTCGTTAGAGGTAGTGCCACCCGCTGTTTCGAAGGTAATTGAGTCTAGTTTCATTTAAAAATAGTCTTAAGGGCTGTTTTGTAATAGATTTTTGTCAGTTTGTTAAAGTGTAACAAAAGGTCCGTTATGGATGAGTCGTTTCCACGTAAAAGTTAAAATTTTTGGTCAAATCGGGCACGGGGCGTAACAAGACAAAGCCCCGGGACCCGATGGTTTAAATTCCAAGTTCATTAAACACTATTGGGATACATTAGCACATACTTCATTGAGATGATTAAGCATTTTGAAGTAGATGGTTTCATTCCAACGGGTTGCGACTCTTCCTTCAGTGCGTTAATCCCGAAAAAATGAACCCGCAAACATTGGAGATTATCGACCCATTAGTCTCATCCGGTGTCAATACAAGGTCATCTCTAAAGTTCTTGCAAATAGACTATAGCAAGTGGTTCACTCGGTGGTTAGCGAAGTTCAAACGACATTTATTAAAGATAGACAAATCATTGATGGTCCACTAATGGTTAGTGAGATCATCTCTACATTTATTAAAGATAGACAAATCATTGATGGTCCACTAATGGTTAGTGAGATCATATCTTGGAAAAAGAGTGAACGTCTGTTCATCTTAAAAGTTGACTTTGAAAAAGCGTTTGATTTGCTTGATTGGAAATTTCTTGATCACACCATGGAAAAAATGGGGTTTAGTGTTAAATGGAGAAAGTGAATTCATTGATGCCTTAATTCGGCTTTTGCTTCGATTCTTTGCATGGTACTCCCACCAAAGAATTCAAAATCCAAAAGGGTTTACGTCAATGAGACCCTCTTTCACCATTTCTTTTTATCATAGTGGTTGAAGCCCTTCACATTACTCTTCAAGAAACTAAATCCAAAAATGTCTTTGAAGGCGTAAAAGTTGGTTGTAACGGTAGTGATATATCCCATCTTCGGTTGGCGGATGATGCTCTTATACTTGGAAAATGGTCTCGTGATAACGCCAAAAAACTTTGTAGAATCTTGAGATGTTTTCACATGGCGTCCTGTTTAAAAGTAAACTTTACTAAAAGCAAATTTTTTGGTGTTGGTGTCTCGCACAATGAAATTGTACACAATGTCTCCTTTCTCTCGTGTGAACCATCAAAATTCCCTTGTGTGTACCTTGGAATTCCTATTGGTGCTAACATGAACAAGGTGTCCAATTGGAAACCAATTATAGAGAAATTTCACAAAAGACTTACTACATGAAAAGCAAAAAACCTTTCATATGGTGAGAGACTCACACTTGTGAAATCAGTTCTTGGAGCTCTTGGTGTTAGAACATTATAAACCCCCGTGGGTGTAACTTTATTATTGATCGATATTTATAGATTACAAACTCTAATGGACCCTAACCCCACACCGAGCTTGGGCCATATTTATCATCTAATACTCCCCTGCAGTCCGAGCGGCGAAATCGCGAAAGCTCAAACCGGAGTAATAAACTATAAAAGAAAAAAAAACATTAACTAATAGAAACATAACTTTAGTCGACTCGTAACAAAACCGTACCATTGGTCGACTTTAGTCGACTGGTACCAATGGTCGGCTAAGTCGACTGGTAACAAAATTGTACCAACGGTGGACTTTAGGGACTGGTACCAACGGTCAACTTTAGTTGACTAGTAACAAAGCCTTACAAACAATCAACTAACAAACAAATAATAAACCGGATAAACCAAAGTATCCTTAAAATCAAAAACAAAAATGATATTTTTTTTAACAAAAAACAAAAACAAATTGGCAGATGATATACTTATCCGCGTATTGCTTCATAATCCGTTCAAAGTTGTTGGGTACAAATCTTCCATTGACTTTCCGCGGTGGGCTCATTAAATCCCATATATGCTTCCTTCACCAACGCACGGTTAATCCACTTCGATGATTGAAAACAAATACCAATACCCTTTCTTTCTTTTTCTTTTTTTCCCTTCCTCTCTCTTGCGTCAATAACGAAAATCAAAAATAAAACAAATGGCTTTAGATCTCAAAGCAGCCAATGTTACCTTCTTTGTTGTTTTCTACACGTGTAGAAACCAAACACAAACTAATATGGTGAATCATTGAATCATCTAAATAAATATTAGGAAAATTAGGGTTTGACGGGTGGCCTAGGAGGCGGCGGCTCAACATAGCCACCTAGTTCTGAGGATCAGACCCGTTCCAATACAATGTTAGAACACTATAAACCCCGTAGGTGTAACTTTATTATTGATCGATATTTATAGATTACAAACCTTAATGGATCCTAACCCCACACCAAGCTTGGGCCATATTTATCATCTAATACTTGGTACGTTTTTCTTTTCATTCTTTGTAGCGCCTAAACGTGTTCTTAAATATCTTGAGAAGTTAAGATGTAATTTTTTTTAGGGGAGGCTCGATATTCAAAGAAAGTAGCATGGGTTGCTTGGAAAAAGGTATGTTCTTCAAAGAGTTGTGGGGGACTTGGAATTGGTATTCTCTACGCATCTAATTTATCTATGTTGACCAAATGGTGGTGGTGTTTTCACTCATAGACCAATTCACTTTGGAGAAGATTTATCACACCAATTTATGGCGAGTATGGTGGTCTCGAAAGTGTGCATAACAATACGCATGGATTGCCTTCAAGCCCATGGAAATCTGTAATTGAGTGAAAAAAAAACATCTTTCGTGTTTCGATATCAACTTACATACAATTTTTACTCGAAAAGTGGAAGATGGTTCTAGGTTTAAATTCTGGGAGGATCATTGGATAGGGCTATGTAACCTCAAAACTTCTTACCCGAAACTTTATGCTCTTGAAAAAAAAAAAAAAAAAAAAAAAAAAAAAAAAAAAAAAAAAAAAAAAAAAAGTTGCAGAATCAAAGATAGGTGTTGTGGTGATGGATCTCGAATGCAATGGGAGTGGAGAAGGCCCATTAGAGATGGGGGAAAGGGATCAACTAACTGGGCTTGTTAACCTCTTAAAAAACTACACCCCTTCCGTTAAACTTGATAGTGGGAATTACATACTAGATCCTTCAAACGAGTTCTCTGTTTCATCGATGAGACATCACATCGAATCAATCATGCTTTCTTGTGTTCTCGATCCGGTTAGATGGAACTGATGTCTTACTCTAAAGATAAACATACATGCTTGGAGGTTGTTGTTGGACCGCCTCCCAACTTGCCACAACCTAGACATAAGGGGTATCGATCTCGACTCCACTAGATGTCCGGTGTGATGATAATATTGAAACAACTCATCATCTATTTGTTGAGTGCAAGGTGGCTGTTGATATTTGGAAGATGGTTTCGACGTGGTGGGATATTGGTGACTCACCCAAAGATATTCAAAACTTAATTAAATGGAGTGACCCAGTAAACCTAACTTCTTTGGCAATGGCCTGTTTTGATGTCATTATTTAAACTACAACTTGAATCTTATAGAGATATAAGATTATGATTAAACCTCCTAGTAAAGATTCGTTAGGATCCGAAATCAAAGTATTATCCCACACTTGGATAATAAATAGGAATAGGAATGCTAATAATTGGTTAGATTGGATCTATGATCCAAAGAACGCTTGTAAAATCTCGTTGTAATCTCTTTATCTCTAGTTTCTTGCTAGAGTTTGTTTTTACTTTTTATTATAAATCATCGTTAAAAAAAATAATAAAAAGAAAAAAAAAAAAGCAATAGCTTTTATCAAAATTTACACTTGGTAAGAAATAATAGAGGTGACAATTTGTGTCCAAAATAAAAAAATGGGCTAAATGGGCAAATATCAAAATTTACACTTGAATCTTATAGAGATATAAGATTATGATTAAACCTCCTAGTAAAGATTCGTTAGGATCCGAAATCAAAGTATTATCCCACACTTGGATAATAAATAGGAATAGGTATGCTAATAATTGGTTAGATTGGATCTATGATCCAAAGAACGCTTGTAAAATCTCGTTGTGATCTCTTTATCTCTAGTTTTTTGCTAGAGTTTGTTTTTACTTTTTATTATAAATCATCGTTAAAAAAAATAATAAAAAGAAAAAAAAATCAATAGCTTTTATCAAAATTTACACTTGGTAAGAAATAATAGAGGTGACAATTTGTGTCCAAAATAAAAAAAAATAAAAAAAATAGGCTAAATGGGCAAATGTTTAAAAGATTTGGGCACATTTGCTCCCCCCCCCCCCCCCCCCCCCCCTTTTTTTTTTTTTTGAAATGTGCATATATTACCTATTTAAAAGTTAAATTAGCACATATTTTCTCTCAATTGGATAACATTACAATTGTTTTTAAAGAAAAAATTGTATACATAATATATTTAATTTTTTAAATATAAATGAGGTGTTAAGTTTGAGGAATTTATTTCGTCGTTTTGGCTATTTTCTAAAACGATTCGTATAACATGCGCCCGTTTTGCCCGTGTCTGTTTAGCCCGTAGCCCGTGGCCCATGCCCGCCCGCTTTGAAAGCTATAAGAAAAATCTATGGGTTTCGTGTGAACATCTCACCAGTTGGTTGAAAAAAAATGATATCATAATATTTTCTTATGACGAAATGTAGCTTATGTAAACTTACTGCATAATATATATCGTAAGTTGACAGTATCTCGGTTTTCTCATTCAGTTTTTTAGTTACTTCAACCTATCTTCAGCATTCATTCCATTCAATTATGCATCCATCTCGATGTTTCTTGACAAGCGATAAATAAAAATTGTTTTAAACATGACCATAAACCATTGGTCTTAATTATAAAGTGTCAACACATTGAACTACATTCTACACTATATTTTTTTCCAAGGAGCCACTAAAACTTGTTAAGTCTATATATCTCTTTTTCCAGCATACTAGAACTAAGAGCTATCGAAATGGTGAATCCATCTAATGCAGTTGACGTTTCTTATTCACGAATGGAAGAGTTGAAATACATGCACGCGTCAAATGTTAATGCGTCTAACTTTGTTTCGGTGAAGCTTTCCGGTGAAAGCAAGTACAATATATGGAAAGCGCAGATGCTTTGTCTCATGGAGAGTCAGAAAATGCGTGGTATTGTTGATTCCAAGTATCAAGGTCCGGGTACTACCACTGAGGAGATAAAGAAACAATATGACAGTCTTCTCAAAGGTTGGGTTTTCGGTTCACTAAGCGAAGATGTACTTAGTACTGTCATTGATCTAGAATCTGCAAGAGCTGTTTGGAGGAAGCTAAAGTCCATCTATGATCCTGAAATAAGCACAGCACAAGGTGTGTTTCTGTTATAATATTAATAGTAGATCTTTTTGTGTTACTAATTACATGGTCTTGGTATACAACTTTATCGAATCGCTATTGTATTATGTAGTGAACTACAAATTTTACGTTTTGCTGTTATCAACTTACAAGTTTGTACTATTAAAATCAGATGACCTTAAGAACATGTAGCTCATCATTTTCGTAGTTTTACAATATCGTTTAAAAACATACTAATTAAGAATGTGTGCACAAGCATGTCATTTGTATGCACTTTGTTATAAAAGTTTTTCACTGCAACAAATATGTTACTAAGTTAATTGTACGCGTTTATAAATAACGTTACACGTTTATAAGACACGCCTATTTGTATAAATTTCTTTACTAAGTTAGTTGTACGCGTTTATAAACTCTATTTTTTTAAGCATAGTAAAAATGTGTATAAATGACATATTTGTTGTAGTTACACACTTCTATCTAGAGAAATGAGGAATTATGTAAAGTTGTTTGCAATTTTAATATTAGCCCGTATGTAACGGGCCCAAACCCGAGTCTAGAATATTCTGTCTTGTGTAGTTGTGTTATTTATAGATAATATGGGCTAATATTTAAAAGTTTAGAATATTTTTAAATTTACAAAGTGAGTAAAAAACTAAAAATATTAAAAAGAGTATCGACAATTTTTGCGGATAGAATTGTTGAAAAAATGTATGCACTTGTAATCTTGCACAAATTAGAGCTAAGTTTGATACGTGTCATGCACTATGTTAACCCATTATTTGGTTATATCTATCATAGGGGTAAGTAAGTATTATTGAACGAAAATTTTGAACTGTGAGCAGGTTCAGCTTCACATGTTTTGGGAACTGGAACTGCACCACAAATAGTCACGGTGAAAGATACAGCAAATGAAGACAACACTAGACACTACAAGAGGTTGCGAAAAGCTATTGTGGAAGGACGTTGGTGGAAAGCAGAAGGAATACTGAAAAGCCATAAAGATGCAGCCACAGAGGCGATTAGTAATGACGGCAACACAATGCTTCACATAGCTGTAGGAATAGGGAAGAATGATTTTGTTAGAAAGCTGCTCAACTTTATAGATGATGGAAAACAAATTGAAAAGCAAAATGCAGATGGTTGCACAGCCCTGCACATTGCAGCAATAGTTGGCAATAAACATGCAGCCGAACTCTTAGTTAAGAAAAGGAAAGAATTGTTGGGAATTTCAGACCATAAAGCATTTGTGCCATTGCTTAGTGCTTATTACAATATGCAGCTCAATACATTTGTATATTTGTTGGAAGCCAATGACACCAAGCGGCAACCTCTTCCGCTTGGCCTTAACACTGGTTCCGGTGTCCAAACTGGTGTAAATCTTCTCATTACCGCTATTTACACCAAACAATACGGTGAGTAATTACTATATTATATAATGGATTTGATGAACTTGATTTTAATGATATGCATGTTTCCTCGTATTCTTATAGATCTAGCATTAAGGTTGGTCGACATATATCCTGAGTTGGCTACAAACGATGATCAAGTATTGACGGCTATAGCTAAAACCTTTCCAAGTGAGCTTGACTTTGGAGAAGCCTTGATCTATCCATGTAAGACTCCTAAATCCTTTTTTTTTCCCTTTCAATTTTATTCATTACCATAAGTATACAGATACATTAAACATGTATTCCTCCATTGATGGTGATACTAACATATATGTTTTGCAGCTTTGCATAATTTCCATCGGAAAATACTCAACACAAGTTCTTTCTTATTCTTTCCATTCAAGTTTTTATATACAAGGGCGGAAGACATCATAGGGGCAATAGAGGGCTATAGAAACACATGTTACAGTTGGTTTTTGCCAGAAATTTTCATCATAATACTCGGTGAGCTACTGATATATATTAAGAATACCTTCCAAATTGAAATTAGTTCTTACAACACTCCTAATGAACTTTTGTTTTTTGTGCGGTATCCAGCAGCTGTATTTTATCTTATATATCAGTTGGTTCTTCTCCTACTCTTACTGCTTTGTTCCCCGTTCTTTGTGGTATATTTCATCCTGTGGAAGGTTTTAGCAACTTTAGGTAAGACATTATGAAGTGTTTATACTCTACTCATCACCAATATGGTATTTTAACTTGATGGTCTAATTTGCAGTGGGCCCGATAAAGCGTATAGAGAAGAAGAAAAAAGACTACAAAGAAGCTAAAAAGATCTTGAACTCAGTATGTAATCAAATTGACAAGTTGAGCTTCTCTGGTGGTTACCATCCATGCTACAGAAGACCAATTCTTGAGGCTACATGTCAAGGTGCTTATGAGGTTGTTGACGAGATTCTGTTTAGATCACCTAAGGCAATTGACTCTAAGAATGAGAACGGTCTTAACATTATTCAGTTAGCAGTAATAAACCGTTCTGAAAAAATCTACAACCTTGTCTACCACATAGTCGAGCATACGGATTTATATAGAACAAGCATGGATTCTTCTAAGAACAATATTTTACACTTGGTCGGAAGATTAGCACCTTCACGGATACTTTGTCGTACCACAGGTGCAGCATTACAACTTCAGCGAGAGCTACAGTGGCGCGAGGTTTGTACCCAATAAGTTATATATATTCTTCATTTTGTAGTTGCACAAAATTAATGGGAAATTCTAGAACCACAAAAATAAATCCACAAAACCATCCACAAAAGAATGTGTCAATCGCTGATTGGCTTAGTTCGTGAGAAGAAAGAGAAACTATAGAAAAATAAACCAATGAGGGAGTGACATCTCTTTTTGTGAATAGTTTTGTGGATTTATTTTTGTGGGTCTAGCATTCCTCAAAATTAATTAACATTAGAATATATCTCAACAGGAAGTACAAAAGTTCCTGTTCCCTACATACCTAACGAAAGAGAACATCTTTAAGGAAACACCAGAAATGGTGTTTACTAGGGAACATATGCATTTGGTAAAGGAAGGCGAACAATGGATGAAAACTACAGCGGAGTCATGTAGTATCACTGCAGCACTAATTATCACAATTGTATTTGCTGCAGCTATTACTGTACCGGGTGGAAGTACTCAAGAAACCGGCATTCCTTTGTTTTCAAAAGAAGTTGCATTCACTATCTTTGCAGTTTCGGATGCAATCTCACTATTTTCATCCACAACGGCATTATTAGTATTCTTATTAATACTCACAACACGTTTTTCTGAGAAAGATTTTCTTCACAGCTTACCAAGACTGTGAACCAAGATAATCTCGACATTGCTTTTGAAAGGAAACATAAAGGACCAAACGTGTTTATCAGAAACTTAATAACCGTTTGTTAGTTAAGTTAGTTAGTTATTATAGTTAGAATCCTGGAGATGGTCGAATAGTCACAATGGTTGGCTTATACCTGTTCGAACCATCACATTGTATAGATGCATCGGTTCATTAACACCGAATAGACATGACTTTAGATGAAAGGTTACAATGGTTCATTCATACCATTTGGAAACCTATAAGTACTTATGAATTTGTAACATTACAATGGTTAGACAAAATATAAGTTATCTTTTGTTATTATTAGTTTGCAAATCAGTATTTGTTTCAACCAACACATCGATCCATATATCACACGACTGGGAAAACATTTGGTATCAGAGCCTTGTTGGATATCTCGTTACAACCAGTAAACAAACCCAGAAATCCAGAAACTATTGCATCGAGATACAGAAACCAGAAACCCAAACACAGAAACCCACGACCAGAAAATAACGCAAACCTTTGATCCTTGTTAACATAAGAAAGGTTGCATAGATAACTTTGGGACATAAGAAAAACCGTATACATTTTTCTTTGTGTCGAAATTTGCAAACAAAAAGGTTACCATTCAGAAACTTTGGTACTTTGGTTTGTTGTGATTCGTACGCCACAGCAAAACCAGAAATTTGGAAGATTTTCTTGTTAAATTTATAACAAGAAACGTACTTGTATGTTCTCTACTACAACACAACAAGGGAGAAGATTAGACGTCAAGAAAGATTGTGTACAAACTTGGTACGCAAGAAAGAAGAAGCGCGCAGAAACAGAAAGAAGAAAAAAAAACAAATAGGCATTGCTTGGAATAAGAGAAAGATACCGGTACATACATACATATATACAAAGAATAGGCACGTTGGCAATACAAGAAGCAACAACAAGTCCGAAGATTACTGAAGCGAATTGATCACTCACTTCACAAAAGAAAGAATATCGACTAGGTATTAGGCGTTGTTGATAAACGGTGTGGACAAAAAAACGAGAAGGAGTATTGTGAGAGCAACGGTTGCAAAGAAGCAAGCAATAGCAGGAACGACAAACAAAGAAATTTGTTTAGACGTGGATTTGTTGAATTTGGTACTACGAGTACTAAAAGAAGAAGAAAAGCAAAACATTTGCTACGGTATTAATTTTTACCGAGAGGAGACTTGGAATAAGAAAAACAACGACAACAATTCTGAAGGTTGATCGTGGCCAGAAATTCAATTCGAGTAGAATTTTTGGAGTAAGCCGATACATAACAAGGGTACGAGGCAAAGTAGTAGGAACCAAGTCAAGAAGAAAAGGAACAACGTGGAAATTTGGTTAATAAACTCGACAACCAGATTTGAATTTGAAAGGAGACGAGGAAAGAAAAGTACGTGGTTGATATAATTCAAAGTATCGACACACAAGTGGGAACGCAAAAACATACGAGGTCACGTTATCATTATTGGATTTCATTTATACGTTTATAGTATAGATATTCATTATTAGGAAGTCCCGAGAACTATATTTGATCCCCGTATTACTAGGATTCCCGGATAACTATTTCTATTCCCCGTAGTAGTAAGGTTATACCATACTAGTTAGATTTCCCATATAAGTCAAAAGTGAAGATCATAAACACATCTAGAATGTCGGGTGGAGATGACACTAACGTCAATAGCACTGTAGTAAAACCCATTACACCGCTTACACAATATCAATGCCCTAAACTCAAAACCACAAACTACACTGTTTGGGCTATTCAAATTAAGGTCATATTAGAAGCACATGGATTATGGGAGACTATAGAACCCAAAGAAAACACCCAAGCCGATGATAAGAAGGATAAGGCAACTATTGCCCTCCTATATCAAGCAATAACCGAGGATGTGATATTACAAGTGGCAAGTTGTAAAACTGCTAGAGAATTATGGGAATCATTGAAAAGGAGACACGTTGGAGAAGAAAGAGTGCAACAAGCACGATTACAATCCCTGATGATAGGATTTAATGCCCTTCAAATGAAGGATGAAGAGACGGTGGATGCATTTACAGATAAACTAAATGGTTATGCCACGAAGGCAAAAGAATTAGGAAAAACCTTGAATGAATCACTTTTAGTACGAAAACTATTAGATTCCACACCAGATAGATTCATTCAGATAGTAGCATCCATAGAACAGACAAATGATCTAGATGATATCACCTTAGATGAGATCACTGGAAAGTTAAAAGCATTCGAGGAAAGAATAAAACTCCGAAAGGGAGGACAAGCAGAAAGCCAGGATAACCTATTATTCGCACAAGGCAAACACTCTAGACATAAGAAACGTTTCAACAGGAATAGGGGTAGATCAAACTACACACGAGGAAACTGGCAGAATAAAGGAAACAGAAATAACTCGAATGGAGAAAACCCAACTCACAATGACAAGAACAATAAGAATAGGAGTGAGTGGAAGAAGAAAGCAAAATGTTTCAATTGCGGGAAACATGGACATATTCAGAAAGAATGTAGAAGTAAACCAACAACTCAGGAACAGTCAAACCTTATCTATGAAGACGATGAACCATCACTGTTAATGACTACACATGAAGAAGTATTGTTAAATGAAGGACAAATACAACCCGAAAAGTATGCTACAACAGATGATAGCATATGGTATTTAGATAATGGTGCAAGCAACCATATGACGGGAACGAAGAGTCATTTTAAAGATTTAGACGAAAGTATCACTAGACGCATTCGTTTTGGAGATGGATCATATGTAGAGATTAAGGGTAGAGGTTCAATAATATTAGGATGTAGAAACAAGGAGCAGAAGGTGATAACAGATGTTTACTACATACCAAACCTCAAGAGCAACATACTTAGTCTAGGACAACTTACTAAAATAGGTTGTAAGATCATAATGGACGGAAACAAGCTGACTTTGTATGATAAGAAGAAGAAGTTGTTGATGAAGGTAGAAAGGTCGAAAAATAGACTTTACAGTATTAGATTACAGATAGAAGCACCTATATGCCTCTTAGCAAATGTGGATAATCAAGCATGGTTATGGCACGCTAGATTAGGTCATCTGAACTTTGATGATATCAACAAGATGACAAGAAAGGGTCTAGTAGAAGGAATACCAAAAATAAACCATACCGGACAAGTATGTGATGCATGTTTACTAGGAAAACATAGCAGAACACCATTTCCCAATCAAGCTAAATTCAGATCCAAGAACCCACTAGACTTAGTTTATGGAGATCTCTGTGGTCCCATAAGTCCAACAACACAATCGGAAAAGAAACTCATCTTCTTACTAGTAGATGACTGTATACGTTACATGTGGGCTTATTTTCTAACAACTAAGGATCAAGCCTTCAACATATTTAAGGAATTTAGACAAAAGATTGAGATGGAGTTGAGATTGAAGTTAAGAATGCTAAGAACAGATAGAGGTGGTGAATTTACATCAAATGAATTCACTAAGTACTGTAAAGAGAATGGAATAGCAAGACACCATACTCACCGCAACAGAATGGAGTAGTTGAAAGAAAGAATAGAACGGTGTTATCAACTACCAGAAGTATGATGAAAGCGATGAAGTTACCCTTAACTTTTTGGGCGGAAGCAGTAAAACATGCCATTTATATTCTAAATAGGGTACCTACACGAGCACTAGAAGATAAAACACCATATGAAGCACTCTACAAGAGAAAACCGAACCTACAAAACCTTAGAATATTCGGATGCACAGCTTATGCTAAGATAACCATACCTCACTTGAAGAAGTTAGATGATAGAAGCATACCGATGGTTTATTTAGGAGTAGAGGAAGGATCAAAAGCTTGTAGGCTATATGATCCAGTAAGAAAGAAGAAACATGTTAGTAGGGACGTAAAGTTTATGGAAACGAAACCGTGGAATTGGGATAAGAATGGAGATGATATGGATACACAAGACACATTTTGGGCTAGTTTTGTGGTAGACGAAGTTGATAATGGAAATCTTACACCAATCAACATAGAAAACATTGATAACACGTATCATGAAGAAGATCAAATACTAGATCCAATACCAGATCCAATACCTGATCCAGCATCACCAACTACACCACCAACATACACTTACGAACCCAACTCAGAAAGTGAAAGACAAACTACTATTAGTTCATTAGAAAGCTCATCAGGAAGCTCAGAAAGATATGATCACAGACCAGTACGAGGTTTAAAGAATATCAATGAAATTTATCAACATGCACAACAAGTAGAAACTCCAAGTTTATTTTTCATTGAAGAAGAACCCCGTAACTACAAGGAAGCATCAAAAGATGAAAAATGGATTGAGGCCATGAAAATTGAATTAGATTCAATCAACAAGAATCACACATGGACTCTTACAGATTTGCCAGAAAATCAGAAGGCAATCGGACTCAAATGGGTTTATAAAACCAAGAGAGATGCACACGGAAAGATCATTAGATATAAATCCAGATTAGTAGCAAAAGGTTATGTACAAGAACAAGGAATAGACTTTGATGAAGTATTCGCACCAGTTGCTAGGATTGAGACAGTTCGTTTAATATTAGCACTAGCAGCATATCATGGATGGCAAGTACACCACTTAGATGTAAAATCAGCATTTTTACATGGAGAATTAAAGGAAGAAGTCTATGTTACACAACCTGAAGGTTTTATTCAGCAAGGAAACCAAGGAAAAGTATACAAGCTAACAAAAGCTTTGTATGGCTTAAGACAAGCACCAAGAGCTTGGAATGTAAAGCTTGATCAAACCTTGAAGTCATTCGATCTTAAGAAATGTAATCTAGAACAAGCAGTCTACACGAAAAGAAGCAAGAATTCAACACTTATTGTTGGAGTATATGTAGATGATTTAATAATCACGGGCACTCCAAAGAAAGAGATAGACTTATTCAAATCCTAGATGGAAGTTAAATTTGAAATGAGCGACTTAGGATTGCTAGCATATTACCTTGGGATAGAAGTTACACAGACAGGAGGAGAGATTACAATCAAGCAAACTGGATACATTAACAAGATCCTAAAAGAAACAAGTATGGCGGATAGCAATGATACGAAGATACCATTGGATCCCGGCACTAAGTTGGTCAAGGCGGAAGATGGAGAACCAGTTGACGCAACTTATTACCGAAGTTTAATTGGAAGTCTAAGATACTTATTACATACAAGACCGGATCTTAGTTACTCAGTCGGACTACTCAGCAGATTTATGCAAGACCCGAAGGATCATCACCTAAAGGCAGTGAAACAAGTAATCCGATATGTGAAAGGAACAAAAGAACATGGAATTATATACAAGAAGGAAGGCAACTGCAAGATAACAGGTTATAGTGACAGTAGTTATGGAATCAATACCGATCAAGGAAAAGGAACTATTGGAGTCGTATTTTACTTTGGAGAGTCACCTATTACCTAGTGTACTCAGAAGAAACCGACAGTGGCGCTATCATCATGTGAATCAGAATTCATGGCGGCTACTGCAGCAGCATGTCAAGCCTTATGGTTAAAACGTTTACTTAGTGAACTGACTGGAATTGAAGAAAAGAGGATAACGCTCAGAGTTGACAACAAATCAGCAATAGCACTCGTAAAGAACCCAGTATTTCATGGAAGGAGTAAACATATAGACATTCGCTATCATTTCATTCGTGAATGCGTAGAGAATGGTCATATAAATGTGGAACACGTTAGCGGAGAACTACAAAGAGCAGACATCTTAACAAAAGCTTTTCCAAGACTCAAGTTTACAACTATGAGACAAATGCTCGGAGTACAAGACCTTGGACAAAGCAACGATCAAGATTAAGGAGGAGAATGTGAACCAAGATAATCTCGACATTGCTTTTGAAAGGAAACATAAAGGACCAAACGTGTTTATCAGAAACTTAATAACCGTTTGTTAGTTAAGTTAGTTAGTTATTATAGTTAGAATCCTGGAGATGGTCGAATAGTCACAATGGTTGGCTTATACCTCTTCGAACCATCACATTGTATAGATGCATCGGTTCATTAACACCGAATAGACATGACTTTAGATGAAAGGTTACAATGGTTCATTCATACCATTTGGAAACCTATAAGTACTTATGAATTTGTAACATTACAATGGTTAGACAAAATATAAGTTATCTTTTGTTATTATTAGTTTGCAAATCAGTATTTGTTTCAACCAACACATCGATCCATATATCACACGACTGGGACAACAAAGACGGTTAATCCTTGGTCTATGTGCATTATTCCTCTCCACGACAGCGATGATTGTAGCCTTTAGTGCAACATTGTTTCTTGTGTTTTGTGATCAAAGAGCATGGATGTTGGGTCCTATAGGTGGATTAGCTTGCTTTCCAATTATAGTTTTTGTTACTCTACAGTTTCCGCTTGTGGTAGACCTGTTCCGATCAACATATTTTCCCATCTTTGGAAAGCAAAGGTACATCGAGTGTGGTAATTAAATTTAATCCTAATGACATACAGTCCTTTTTTGGTCATCGGGCAGTCGAATAGATATCTAGATAGAGCTGGCCAAAGCTCATTACTTGGATGCTAGAGATTAGTTTGGAGTTTGACAGAGTATTTCAATGGACTGCTACAATGTGCTTATGTAGTTTGCTACGTTGTTGACATTTTTTTATGATTTTTATTGTAATTCATCCAAAGACTATATATTCTGTTGAATTTCCATTGAACACATTATTTGTAACATATAAACTTTGAAGTAACCATATTATTTACCGCCACATGTCTTTTCTTCTTTTCTCAAACCAAAATACCACAAAACTAACCTGCCCATTTTGTATATAAACCATCTTTCTGTCCTTATTTCCCTTTGTCCCATTCTTCAATCTTTTGCAGTGATTGATTGGAGGATAATATATAGCACCATCTTTTGGTATGTTTTCTTATATTTCATGATCATGTCTTTTGGTTTGTTTTTGGTTTCATTTCTATATGTATGTGATTTCTTGATGATTGTAAAATGGATGAAAATGAGAGATTGTTTCTTTGTTTCATTACGAATCGATTGTATAGAGGTGCTCAGAATCTAGGTAATTACAAATGATTTTTATATCTTGCATTACGAACGGATTGTTTTCAAATTCTTTGAAGCTTGTTTGGTTATTGAGTTCATGACGTTGATATTTCTTTTTTAAATGTATTCTGTTCTTTTTAGTCTCCATCTTTCATTCAAACAAGTTCATGGTTGAGATAGATGCTCAAATTCAACCTCCTTTTGATCCATTTGTCGACATCGAGCAAGATTTGGTTGGTGGTGTTGGAGGGAGAGACTACGTGCATATACGCATACAACAAAGGAATGGGAGGAAAAGCTTGACGACGATTCAAGGGTTGAGGAAAGAGCTAAGCTATGAAAAAATCCTTAAAGATTTGAAGAAAGAATTTTGTTGCAATGGGACCATTGTGCAAGATAAAGAATTGGGCAAGGTGATCCAACTACAAGGCGATCAACGCAAGAACACATCCACGTTCTTAACTCGTGTTGGTGTGGCCAAAAGGGACCAAATCAAGATTCATGGTTTTTGAATGTGCTGGACACTTTGTTTGATTTGATGTTATAATGCTTTAATTTGTGTGTTGCTTTCTTGTTGTCTGGCTTTTCTTTTTTGTGGTTTTAACCATGATTTTCGATTTATTCCATGATATATATATGAAGCAATGGCCCTACATTATTCGAGTTAATTGCTTGTGGGTTGAAAGAGACAATATGAATTCGATTATTAGTCACTTGTTCAAGATTGAATTAGAAGAAGATGTTTTATACACAAGTTAACACTAGAAGTCCTTATTATAGGCATGCTTACCAAGTTACAAAATTATACAAGATATTTCCTTTTATAGTAAAAAGTACATGATATAATATTCTTGCAAAACGTCCATAACCAGCAAGCAAAGCTGACTAGTCACACAGCCGAATGTAGGATATAATCTTCTAACATGGTTCTTTTGTGTAAGGCTGCTAGCACTGGGCTGAAAAAAATCGAGCATGGAGTTCGATCGATATGCAATATCGATCGCACCACTGTGTGGTTTATCTTCAAATCGATCGCCGGTAACTTTTTTTCATAATCGATCATGTGGACGAACGATATATGTAGCATGATTTGTGTTAAAAGATCCCAAATTATAGAAGAAAAAAAAATTAACCGTTAATTTTTTTTTTTTTTTTTTTTTTTTTTAACCACTTTCATCTTAACTACATATAAAGAGAAAATGGTCAAAGTTGAAAATGTTGAATGTTGAAAAATAGTCAAATGAGAGAGAAATATGTTACATGCTTTCATATTCACACTTTTATTCTCTGTAACCTAAAACATATCACGTCTCTCTCACTAAACCAGCCGCCGCCCGCCATCATAACCTTATCTCTGCCACCATCTGCCGAAATTGCCACCATCTTTCGATGGTTTGGGTAGTTTCAGGTAGTCGGGGTTGGGTTTTTGTTATAGCCGCCGCTTACCGCTGCTTGTTGCGCTGTCATCCAACACAATCACCACCTTTGTCACACCACATCCTCCGATGCTACCATCAACAACAACCACCACGAGTTAAATTTAATTTAAGGCTATGTCGAATTTGGTTTTTGATATTTGACAGGTTTGTTTTACTAATTTTCTTTTGGTTTTTGATATTTGATACAATACTTAAATTTAATTTAAGGCTATGTTGATATTTGATACAATACTTAAAAACTCAATCTTTTTGCTTAAGTTTCTTAATTTTGTGATTGTTTATTGATTTTGAAAAGGGAAAAATATTTATTAATGTATCATACTTATCACAAATGTTACTTCCGTGTAGCGAACAAAAAAAAATAGCTTTTCAGTACACTAAAGTTGACATTTTTTTCTTTCTTTGTGTATTATAACTATTTTACCCTTTCAAATTACATAAATGGTCCCTGTGTGTTTGCGAAAATTGCATCCACCGTCCTTAGGCTAAATTAAATAAATGGTCCCTGTCGTTTGGAGAAAACTGCGTCCACCGTCCCTTTTTTTTCGAAATTCCTTTTTCAAAAAAATTATTTCGGAAAAATAAATATTTTCAAAAAAAAATATTTTCGGAAAAAAATTTAGGTTAAAAAAATTTCGAAAAAAAAATATTTTAGGAAAATAATATTTTTGAAAAAAAAATATTTTCTGAAAAAGATATTTTCGGAAAAAAAATTCGGGTCAAAAAAATTTCGAAAAAAAATATTTTTGAAAAAAAATTATTTTCGGAAAAAAAATATTTTCGAAAAAAAATATTTTTGAAAAAAAATATTTTCGGAAAAAGATATTTTCGAAAAAAAATATTTTTGAAAAAAAAAATATTTTTGAAAAAAAAATTATTTTCGGAAAAAAAATATTTTCGAAAAAAAATATTTTTGAAAAAAAAATTATTTTCGAAAAAACATATTTTTGAAAAAAAAATTATTTTCAAAAAAATATATATTTTTTAAAAAAATGGGGACGGTAGACGCAATTTTCTCTAAACAATAAGACCAGTTATGTAATTTAGCCAAAGGACATTGGATGCAATTTTCAGAAAACCAAGGGTAAAATGGTAATTACATATTTTTTTTTTATCTTTATTACATAAAGAAAGACAAAAATGTCAACTTTAGTGTACTGAAAAGCTATTTTTTTTGTTCGCTACACGGAAGTAACATTAGTGACAAGTATGATACATTAATAAATATTTTTCCCTTTTGAAAATGGGTTTTTATTATAGAGGCTGTTCTGGATTTTTATTTTTATTTTTTTAGTGGGTTTGTTCATGTTAGAGTTGTTGACCACCAAGTGTTTGATGAAAGTCTTGAGAGAATTCAGGTTGTGATTACTTTTCTTTTAATCATTATTATTTGATTTGCAGGTACCATCATGTGGAGCACAATAAACCAGTTAAATCATTTCTCCAAGTAATTGCTAATCTTATTAATACTTTGAAAAACATTAATAATCATATATTTATGCATTGATAGAATGATAGGTATACGTGTTGTGCAGACTGTAAGACAATACAGTGATGGTTTAGCGTATTTTCCTCTAGGATTTTACATTCTCGAATTGCAACCATAGATTATCTGGTGTAAAAATCTAATTTTCTGCCATTTTTAGGTTGATCAGGTTATTTTGATGGCTAACTGTTAATTAGAGCATGAGGTTTTCAAGGCCATATTCAAGAACAGACAACCCGACCAAATAGTGGAATATGCATCAACATAAGGTCAGTTCCAAGAACTTCGTACTTTCAGCTGCATGTATATTTCACCTGACCCGATAAGAAATCAAGTTATCGTATTCGGGTGCTTATCAGGTCAGATTAAGCCGGGTCGGGTGATTCGAGTTGTCGGGTCGGGTTTATGGCTAAAAGGCAACCAATTTATATAAGGGTATAAATGAAAGTGATTTGCTATAAAGTTTTTTACCCCATTTTTAGCTCTTTCTGATCGACACGATGAGCTAACATCAGGGTACATACTTCAATTAGTGTTATTTATTTCTTATTAAATATGATATTAGAAATGTCAACAATGAAAGAAGACTAGAATGGTTTCCTTTTAACACATATAAAAAAGAAGACTTGATGCATATTATGACGAATTCTAATATATGTTTTGCCTGTGTGAAATAAGAGCCTAACCATCATAAGTATTTATAAATCAACATAGGAGCTTTTGCAAGACAAAGGATGATGAGATAAAAAGTAGATAACCTTTTTATTACATGATGTTGTACAATGAGAACTTAGGATTATAAACGTTTCACATTATTATATAATGTTTTCAAGGCTTCCACATGATTCATTCAGCTAATAGGATTATAAACGCAAGCATATATAGCTTTAACGTTTTTTTGTTACAACAGGATGCTTAGTATACATTAGCGAAAGTCATTATCTGAATATAAAGTTATACCATCCACAATGTATTTGTTGTCTCATGTAATGCAAATACTAATTTACTGGCTACTAACTTGCTTTAGTTATACAGGTATGGATAATAAAAAATGTTAAAGCTATAGTTATGTTATTGATTTTACGTGTATTATGTTGATTAGGTTTTCTTCATGTTGGCTAACACAAGTGGCAACGTGGATATCACAAACTTCGATTTTTAAACATATAACGTGGATATCACAAGTCCCACTTGCAGGTCCTCGGGTTAAAATTATTTGAGGTACGACAATTTTTTTTATAAGTATACATCAAAGTTTATTTAAAAATTTTGGGTTGTCATAAACTGTGTGGAGGCATATTACAGATATGTAAAGTTTTATTTTTTGTGATTTCTATGCCCGTTTTACTTTCTTATTTGCGTTCGATACGCAATGAAGGTTGATGAAACTTACGGGCTTATTTTCTCCCGGGACAATGTGGTTGTAACTTCTTTTCTGTGTGTGATTCTGTTCCAAATAAGCTAATAAGCTTTTTCAAATTCAAATAAGCCCTTAACTTTTGTAATTATGAGCATAATAGAAATAGTTATGGTAGATACGTTGGACATGTTTATTTAGTTGACGTATGTATTGTTACCGCCTAACTAAAAATTTAAAAGGAAATTACATGACAGAGTACACATTTCAAAGACTCATATATGACTGCTTGATCATTTGGACATGTTTACAGGGTCATATGGATATACCATTCACTACAAGAGTATTGAGCGATTGAAGCAAGTCGTCAAACATACTCTTTTTGGTGCAAGCGGGGAAATTACCACAAAAATCTAAAATACCTTGAACTCATTAGCGAAAGTCCACCGGTGCAAAGGAACTGACTTTATTCTTCCTTAACAGGACGCTCAAAGTGCCATGGTTAGTTATCTTTAGTTCTTTTTTATTCTTAGTAGTTAGTAATGGGCCTGATATTCTGTCAGGAACGGATCAGCTATTTGTATGTGATGTAAATCAGTAAATGTATGCTTACTCTGCATTTCGCATTCAACTAGCTCATAACCCGTGTTCAACACGGGCTATACAAAGTAAATCCGTAAAGTTAAATGCAAAATTATATAATAAGAATACAATTTTCCAATTTTTTATGAAAGTAGATATTGTCACTTGAACAATTAAGGTGATTTCTCGCTGTATTTGTTTTTATTCTTGAAGATTGATATGTATTTCTTCCTTGTGAAGGTGCTTGGGGAGGCTTATCAGGTTCTAAGTGATCCTAAAAACGGTGCAAAATATGATGAAAATGGCAAAGAAGGAGTAAAATAGTAAGTACAATTGACTATACTTTTGTGTAAAGATAACCTTATGTTTCTTCATATTCTGTGTTTGTTTTAAGTAATGTCCAATATGTTCATAAATTTATGTATTTGAGACTGTTACTGGCTAATATTCACATAAAACTTGTTTATGTTGCAAAAATATTGAGAAAAAGTACCCCTTGTCACAAGTTATCTAAGTCTTAATTTGAACATATCGAGCAAAGTTTGACCTTATTGCTAAAGTAATGTCTGATTATTGGTTAATAGAAGTTATTTTATCTTTGTTTTGTTTATGACATATATCGTTTATCAACCTTTGAGGGGCTCATATTTTTATTACTTTTTGTCACACTAGGACATTCTATCAATCTCTTAGATAGCGATAATGAATTTCACTTGTTATAAATAATCTACCTTCAAAAAAGTACTCAAGTATGGCAATGTTTTTTCTCAAACGAGTAATATGAAGAAAAAAAATAGCCAAAGGAGGGACAGGTCAAACGGGTTGAAAGTCGACCAAAGTCTATTTAAAACTCATACGACCTCAATAATGGGAGAAGATTTGGTTAGCCCGAGTGCCCGCGCACGCACTTCGGCTGGTACAAAATTGACCCGTTGCCTGACCTGCCATCTTGCCACCTATATTGTATTTGACTCTTTTAATAGGTATTACAAAAGGGGGGGGGGGGGGGGGGAGAAACTAAACTCATTGAGATTTTAAAAGATCGCCTTCAACCATTCGTTGAAGGAAAAATAGAGTTTGTAGACCGGGCAACATCAGAAGCTCAACAACTTTCACCAGCAAGTATGTTCTGAGCTACATCCCCTATTTTTTTTTTTTTTTAACAGAAGCTACATCCCCTATTACATCCTATTTAAACTTTTACCTTTTTCTTGTTTCTTTATGTTAATAAATATCTAATATCTTGTTTCAGCTTTTGGTGAGGCTATGCTACACACCATCGGCTACATTTACACAAGGCAAGGTGCAAAGGAATTGGCAAAGGAAAGATATATGAAGGTCCCGTATTTTGCAGAATGGGTAAGGGATAAGGGACACCAGTTTAAATCACAAGTTTCAGCCACTTCAGGTTCAGTATTTTAAAACTAAACAATCAGTATTGTTGATATAAAAAATGAACCTAAAAATGTCATATTTGCTCTATGTAGGCGTCGTTCAGTTAATTAATACAATGGAGGAGTTGAAGAAATTCACTGAATCAGAAGCTAAAGAAGAGGAGATAATAAAAGTTATTAATAGTAAAAAGGATGCAATGTTAATTCCCTGTGGCAACTCAATGTTGTAGATATTGAGACAACCTTATCCTATGTTTGACAACCGGTAAGTTCATGCATTGTATTCTTCGTTCTAGATAGGAAGTAGTACAATTTTTGAGTCTTTGATTGTGTGTCCAAGAAATTTTATTGTATGCAACTTCCTAAATCGTTTCATATTCAAAGATTCAGATAGATATACATTATGTATGACATTTATGCGCCTTTCTTTATTTAGAAATAATTCTTGTATCCATTTCAGGTACTCAAAAATAGTAGTGTTCCAAAGGTTAGGCTTAAACACTGGGCTAAAGCAATGAAGAAACTTGGAACTATATTCCAAGTAAGTATCACGTTAATCACATTCATTTGTTCGTAATAACTACTATTTGAATTGAAAATTTTGTTACGAAGAGAAAATGTTTCATTTGTTATAAACTTTACAAACCAATCTTATGTAATACTCATTGTGATCTGATTTTCAGAAATGTTTCATTTGTTCTAAACTTTACAAACCAATATTATGTAATACTCATTGTGATCTGATTTTCAGGGAGCAAAGTCAAATTATCCAAGAGAAAACAGGCAGCGAGAGGAAAGCACGATGAAAAAACATGCTGATGCATCTTCTTCATCCAAATAAATTCAATACTACCTTGCAATATTCATTGACCAATTTTGTAGCGTAACACTAATCATATTGGTTTATATATATATATATACAAATCGTTAATTATATGCCGCTAGGAATTCCGTTGCTATGCACGGGTACTCGTCTAGTCCTATAAATACCCAAATCAAACCCACTTTCAAACATTTCAAACATAATTCAAACAAAAAATCAAACACAAAAAAATGGCTTGTAAACTTCCCCACACTGTCAAACAAGTTCAAAACTATGTCCAAAAACAAGTCGAAATAGACGACAAGGAACGCCAAGATGCAATTATCGAAGTTATTAAGAAATTTGAGTTGGCGAAGTTACGCAAACAATGCCTGAGAACACGATACACAGAGTGCAAAGATATCTCTGTCGACAGAAAATATGTGATCGACCAGTTTTTGTACAATGGGTTTCGCAAAAACGCTGATGTTGTTAATAAAATTTGTTTACGTTTCGTTTCGTTTCGTTTATGTAATGTTTACGTTTTATTAATAAAATTTGTGTTTGTGTTAAAAGATGTTTTTTTTTTTTTTTTAAATAATAAAGGAAGATGATGCAATATGGATTGCCACTGTGATGAGAGGTGAATATGGGTTGTAGAGAGAGAAAGCTGAAATGACAGCCGGAAAGATGATGCAATATAGGTCACCACTGTGAGAAGCCTAATACAGATTTGTTGGTTACATACATTGGTAAATATTAAGAACTTATGCAAGTTATCGTTTAGCTAAAGAAAAGCTTGTTAAGCTAAAAGTACGTAGTCGATCCATTACAAAAAGAATGTCTTTGCATTTATTTTTACTTAACTAATTAATTAATGTCTTATTTAAAGTTTGTAATAACAATTTTAAACAAGAATAATATGGTAAACTCGATCAAACTTTTTTATTTATATTCAGTAGTAAACAATTAAAATTATACATTATGAAAAGAAAACATGGACTATTAATTTGGGACGGACAGAGTAACAAAAAACATTCTATAAACATTGGACCAATTTTGTAATAATTAGAAATTTAATGGAACAGAAAATCAAAACAACGAAACATAAAGGGTACTTTACTAAAATATTGCAATAGTTAAAGGGTCCTATCTACAGTTTCAATATTTACAAGTTTTTAATCGAATGATTTCAGTCATTTCTAAAACCCTAAAATCTGTCTGCAAGATCAAAGGTTAGCATCATTTATTTACAATTACGATCCATTTACATTTTGTATATGTTATTTTTTTAGGGTTTTTGTTTTTTTTTTTTAATATGAGTTGGATCTGTGAATATTAAGTATTACTGATGGTGTTTGTGAATATATGAGATTTGAGTATTTGGGATTGCTTATTTTTAAGTTTATTTTTGGGCTTATGAGCTTATATGTTCTCGGCTTATATTTCATAAGCTCAACTTTTTCGGCTCATTTTAAAATTTTGTGGGCTTATATAAGTTTTTTATGACTTAAAAAACTTACATAAGTCCCAAAATAAGCCAAAAAAAGTGAAGATTATGAAACATAAGTCGAAAACAGATAAGCTCATAAGCCCATAAATAAACTTAAACAAACATCCCCTAAGAAATTCGAAATACCCTTTAAAAGGGCTTATGGGCTTATGTGGTTGGGCGCATATTATATAAGACTATTTGTTGTGGCTTAATTTATAGTTTATGAGTTTGTTTTTCATCTTTAAGTCATAATAAGCTCATAAGTCAAAAATAAGCCCTGAAAATAACACGATTATGATATATAGGTTGAGGCAAATAAGCTTAGAAGTTTAAAAGTAAGCTTAACCAAACACTATCTAAGAACTTTTGTATAAGCACTTTGGGAGTTGCTTATCTGATTCTAAGTATATAACCTCTTGAATTGACAAGTAGAAATAAATCCAACCACTGGCTTTTGCATTACATTTACTTACAATTGATTATACGCATCTGATTATTAAAAAAAAAAAAAAAAAAAAAAAAAAAAGAAACTGTAAGCTTTTTATAATAAGCTATTCCGAACACCCCTTAAGCTGCTCTACGTTTCATTAAGTTGTTAATATAATGCTTGTAATGTTTCATTCTTGCTAGTGTTAAGACATTAAGTCGTTTTGCTTATCTTGACATTCGTTGATATGGTTCTTGCAAGACAATAAGCCCTTTCCTCACGAATTAAAATTAAGGGTCTGTGTGGAATTGCTTATATTTTTCTGCTTATCTGCTTATTTTTAAGTAGAAGCAATATTGTGCAACTGAAACTGTTTCTGCTTAATAGCTTATTTATAGGTAAAGTAAGCTGTGCAGGTTTGGGAGCTGCTTATTCAAGGTGTTACTTTTAATGAATTTTAAATTAACTCTTTTCACATATTTAACTTATAACCTTTTATAAATAAATTTGATTGAAATTTTTATAATTAGTATTTCGAGCATTCTTGCATTTTAATACACAATAAGCATATCAAAACACCATTTTCAGAAGTACTTATCTTTAAGCAGCTTGCAAGTAGATAAGCAATCCCAAACACCCCCTAAGTCCATTCTCCCCAATTTTTTTGGTTGGCTGAATGGCTGATATGATTGTATGTCACTTGGTCCTAACCAACAGTTTCTGGTTTAGGTGTTTGTTAAAGGGTGTCTCGTTCTGAAAGAGAGAAGCTTATTTCTCAATGCCGCCGATTATAAATAGGTTTCCATTTGTAGCCACTCATTTGAAGAAGATAATTGCTAAGTTTAATGCGAATAATGAAAAACACGTTATAAAATGTTGGTCTCGCGCATCTATGGTTATACCCGAAATGGTTGGTCATCGTATTGATATCCATACTGGAAACGCTTTTCGCAAGCTTACTATTAAAGATCCTATGGTTGGTCACAAATTGGGTGAATTTGCACTTACACGCAAACGTAAACCTCAAAAGGCGCAAAATGCGAAAAATGCGAAGAAAGGTGGGAAAAAGGGTAAATGATCATATTTCCAAGACAACCATGGCACAAGTCTGCATTCCTAACAGATCAAGATTTATAGTCTTTTAGCCTCCTCATTTGGTTATACTCTTGCCAGGTGCTCCTACTTAAACTTGTTAGTTTGTCCTTTGATTTGTTGAGTATTTTCTGGATCATCATGTGCTGGGATTTAAGATTATGCCCCAGGCTACAAAGTTTGTTTCATAATGATACATTTTGAAGTTATTATTAGTACATTTGAACTTGCTTTTACTTTCTTCTTTCATTGCGTTTATATATATTTCAGTTGTTTTCGGTTGATACTTCTACAATTATACACCGCAAGCTCCTTGTTCATGTGGTTTGCTTGTTCCAACTTATAGATAAGCGTTCTTAAAAATATATATTTTTTTAACGGGTATTATCTATCATGATTCAAAGCATTGGTTGTTAAATACCTCATTTATTCATGTTTATCAACTTTGCGAGGGTAGAATGAACATTAGCAAGAATCATCACATAAATGCATTTGAACAATTTTCCTGTAGGCTGTTTATTAAGTTATAGTATTATTGTAGCGGTTAATGACTTCAACTGTCTTATAATATCAAGTTAACAAGATCATAGATACAAATGGCGTTTGTATGCCTTTATGAATAATTGAATATAAACCATGTAGGAATTACCATCATGCCATTATTATACTAGTACTTGAAAAGTTACAGAAAGCTTTAAGTTTCTTGAAGCTGTTTTTCTTCAGATTGCTTTGCTGCTAAAAAAAAACTTAAAATAGCTTGCCCGGTTGTGTTCCACTTCTCATCATTGTGCTAAACTCTTCATAATTTATCTTCCCATCCTGTATAAAATAATAAACATTTACGACTTTTTATAGATTGAAGAAACACGCAAGACTACAATCACAACTAAGAACTCACATTGTCGGTGTCCACTTCTGCTATTATGTCTTTAATAGTGGCCTCGTCCCCCATCCCATAATCCTTCATTGCTGTTTCTAGTTCATCTCTTGTTATAAACCTAATAAAAATAACAATTATGTTATTATAATCAGCCTGAATGACTTGATTATCAAGTAGTACTGTCAAAATTTTCCACTTTACAGTTTTCATACCCGCTATTGTCTGTATCAAAATGCTGAAACGCTTTGTACAAGTGGTCTTCTCTTTCTAACTTGTGTCGATGCATTGTTGCTGTGATGAACTCAATGTAATCAATCGACCCATTTCCATCAACATCAGCCTGAAACATAAAAACAAGTGCTTAAGCAAAAGGGTATCCAAAAAGATAAGAATCTTGACTTGTTGAACATTTAAAACATCTTACAGCTTCCATGAGTTGTTTCACTTCAGCCTCTGTTAGCTTTGATCCCAATCGAGCCAATCCACTTTTAAGTTCTTCATAGGTAATTGTTCCACTGTTATCGGTGTCCATGTTTTTAAACATTGATTTCAGGCCTTGAATTTCTTCTGCTGAAAGATTTTCCGCAATGACCTAAGGTACATTAATAGTGTCAGCAATTGCTCTATGAGCACAGTTAGGTTGAGTCTTAATAATTTAGTTGTTTCGGGTAGAGGGCAAGATGGATAAGTTCAGATGAAAATAGGTTACTGTAGTATGGGTCAAAACTGTGTTATAGCTGGGTTGGGTTGGTTTGACCCAAACCAAAACACTTCTTGGTCCATTTTACCCTCTATGCGTAAATGATAATTTGATGCTGTTTAAAAAACAATATTATTACTATAATAGTTTAATTTAAATGTTCAAATCGAGTTATAAAGTACGCACTGAAACTAGACATTGGGTCATTTGACCCATTTCCTTTTTAGCTAATTTATTAAATTTTCGTGTTTGACTTAAAACACTACAGGAATACCCATTCATAAGTAAGGTCAAAATTCTGATCCCTAGTTTAGTACCTTGAGAGCAAGTTTCTTTAGCTTGTTCATAGCTCGGAATTGCTTCATCCTAGAAAGGACTGCACTATCGATTGGCTTGTCGGATGCTTCACCATCTTCTCTTATCCATGGATGCTCTGCACCCATTTGGAAACATTCATGCCATGAATTTATGACCATATATCCATATCATATGTTGATCTTACTGTGTTTTTGCATATAAGGTTCTATGAATACATAGATACGTACCGAGAACTTGAGCAGAAGTTATACGTCTCTTAGGGTCCTTCGTAAGCATCCTTCGGACAAGGTCTTTGGCACTTTTGGAAATAGATGGCCATGGATCGCTTTCGAAATCAATATATCCTTCTAGTACAGCATCAAATATTCCTTTCTCGGTCTCTGTAGTTGATAGGCATTTTTGGGTTATAACGTATATTATTCAACATCTAGAATACATCAAAACCTAGTAAGATGCCAAAACGATAATTCACTTGATTACCTGCCCAAAAGGGAGGCACACCACTGAGTAAGATATAGAGAATCACCCCTGCGCTCCATATGTCTATTTCCTTCCCATACTTTCGCTGCAACACTTCAGGTGCAACATAATAAGCGCTGCCAACAACATCCCGGTACGATTTACCTGCAAGTGTTTGTTCCCGTCGTCACAAGAAGATTATATGATCACAAGTAAAAACACACCGTGGAACTCGTTAATGCCCACAAGTAAAATGCTAACTTTTGCATAATAATTACGGCAAATTCTCCTTAGTAGGTGTGATTATGATTTATGAAGGATGCCCACAAGTAAAAACAGACCGTGGAACTCGTTAATGCAATGCAATATAGCAAGGTTAAGGGGGTGTTTGAATGTGCGATTTGTAAGTGATTATGTGATTTTGAATAATTATAATTAGACCATCAACTGTACTATAACAAGTTGTAGGAGATAGTATTTGGATGTGCATTTATAGTAATCATATATTAAACAAGTAGTTGTTTCAACGGAAATTTGTATTAGTCAGTAAATCAATATATAAACTGGTAGGAGATAGTATTTTTAAAGGAGTTACCTCTAGTGAGATGCAAACCTGGCAATCTAGACCCACACGGGTGTAGACATATTTATATGGAAACGTGATAACTTGTACGTGTTGATGTTAGTCTAAACAAAACTTTTAATACCTCATGAATCTACTTGGGTCGCTTCAAAACTGTTGGGAACAACGGGTTTGTTATACTAGCATATGTACAAGTTATCGCTTCTCCATATAAACCCATCTAGACCCTTTTGGGTCTAGATTTGCCAGGTTTGAAGGTAGGAGTGGAAGTTTTTCAAAATTAAACTGGAAAAGTGATAATTAGGTAAGTTTCTATACACTTGCATTTCGACACAGTTGCGTTGCAACTAAGAAACTGATTATATTTCAACACTAATTAAAATGTGTTTATCCCAGCATAAGAAACGGATTGTTGCGACCAAAATGAAGAGTAATTTGTGGCCTTCTGCTTATAGCTCCATAAGTATGTGATCAAGGGTTAGTAATAGCAAAGATGAAAAGATTAACAATATCATGCTATTATATAAGGTTCTATTTAACAATACCTTCTTGAATAAATACTGATAACCCAAAATCTGTAGTCTTTAGAAGAGCATTCTCACTCTTATCCGAAAGCAAAAAGTTCTCAGGCTTTAAATCGCGATGCATCACACCCATAAAATGACAAACATGAACCACATTAACAATCGACCTGCATATCGACGCTGCAGCCCGCTCACTATAATGACCCTTCGCAATAATCCTATCAAACAGCTCACCACCTTCACATACCTCCATAACCAAATGCACAGATTGTTTATCTTCATAAGCACCTTTAAACTCCACAATATTAGCCTGTCCACTCAAATGCTGCATAATTTGTATCTCTTTCCTCATATCATCCTTATCACTTTTCGTCACAAGTTTCTTTTTCGATATTGACTTGCACGCATACTTATGTCCAGTTGACTTCTCTGTACAAAGAAACGTAACACCAAATTGACCTCTACCCAATTCTTTCCCCATCGTATAGTACTGTTTAACATCATCATATTGCTTTCCAAGAATTGTGTTGTATACTTTTTTCGGGCTAGGAGGAACCGGCTGTTTTCGTGCTGGCAATTGGGCTGCAGGAACAGGTGCTTTCGCGTAAACCATATTGGGTTCAACGGATCTTGTTGTCGTATGAGCATTTTGGTTTGCGCCACCACTCTTGTTTTTACTAACACACATACCCATTTCTTAAAATCTTGATCAAGAAACTATGACCCAAATGGATCAAAATGGTAGTGATCAAGATGGTCAAAGATAAAAGTCAAAGTTATGAAATAATTGAGGTTTATTAAAAGGATTAGTGGAAAGAACGTGGTCAGCTCATTGAGAATACTTTGAAATTTGTCTAAGATTTTAAAATTTAAAGGAAACTACAAAGAAACGCGGTTTGATTGGGTTGAATTTGGTCAAGAAAATGTAGAGGTCAAGCATGTTGACTTTTTAAGAGTCATAATATTGTCCACCCTTATTTGGGGATTAACAAATGTGCATTGCTCTGTGTCCATAAAAAGGTGATGCCAAATATTAGGAGCATATTTCTTTGTCTAGAAACAAAAGCCTAACTTCTATGGTCTATCTATTAATTGAATAATTTATTAAATGTACTTATTTTACTTTTCATATCAAGGTTTTTTGGTAGCTAAAGTTATAAAGTAGTGGTCTCAAAATTCTTATATTTAGTTTATCTACCGGATACTGACACTTTTGTTTAGGGAATAAAACTATGCTATTAATAAAATTACTTATGACAAAATCTTAAAAACCAAGAAGTATTCCCAAGCCCAAAATAATTGAACATCATTTAGGTGTCTTTATTCTTTGTCATATTAGATAAACTTATGAGATTGGAGTTTTGTAACCAGGACTGCTTCTTTCTTATAACAAAATACTATTTTTGTAAAAGGTACTAGGATACAGTCAAAATAAGGGGTGGAAACAAGCCGAGCCGAGCCCGAGCCTGTCAGAGCTCGAGCTCGGCTCGTTTAAGTTTTAAAAGGCTCGAGCTTGAGCTCGGCTCGTTTCGAGCCTTAAACTTTAAGCTCGAGCTCGGCTCGTGGAATATTATATAGGCCCGGGCTCGGCTCGAGCTCGGCTCGTTTATACGATTTGGTCATGAAAAGTTAAAGCTCGGCTCGAGCCCGAGCTCGGCTCGAGCCCGAGCTTGGCTCGTAATATATCTTTATTGAGCTCGTTAATAAGCTCGAGCTCGGCTCGTATATAAGTTAAAATATCACATTTTTGTTTAGGCTTGTTTAGGCTCGCGAGCCCAATCGAGCTTTTTACGTAAAGCTCGAGCTCGAGCTCGATTAATAAACGAGCTGCAACTTAGGCTCGAGCTCGGGCTCGAGCTCGTTTAGGCTCGGCTCGTTCAGGCTCGGCTCGTTCGAGCTTTTTACCGATCTGATCCCGAGCTTTTCACGAGCGGCTCGGCTCATTTCCACCCCTAGTCAAAATCTGTGTTAATTATATATAGAAATTTCCTAATACTAAAAGGATGAGGGAAAGGACGAAAAATAACAATTAAGACGGTAAAGAATGGATGTTGTAAGAACATGAAAGAAAAAAGGTTTATTAGACAAACCGCAAACGCTGCATAACGAACTATGTTAAGTATTAATTTGCACACTATCTGTAAACGAGAAAACACATGATGTCGTTTGTGCATGTTATCTGGGTAAGGCGAGCTTTTTACTCATATGTACACAGCTTAAACATTGTCTCGTAAGTATAAGTTATAATCTTATTATGAAAAGTGTAAAAGGACGATCTTAAAACATGATCAAATAATTTATTATTATTATTATTATTATTATTATTATTATTATTAAGAAACGTGTATAATAAATACATCATAAAGATGAGAAAACTAGGGAAAAAAAAAAGTGCATATGAGTCATAATCAGTCTCGATAGTTAGATAATGAAATATTACTACTTATTAAGGCATATAAATAGAAATTGCATTTTTTTATTATGAAAACTAGTGTTACCAACCGGCCGTACGACTAGACTATGCATTCATCATATAATAAAAATTACATTTACAATTAATAATAATAATAATAATAATAAAATTAAAAAAAAAAAAAAAAAAAAAAAAAAAAAAAAAAAAACTTTTCATTAATTAAACCAAAAAGTACTAAATATTAAATAAATAAAAATTAAATTAAAAACTAACTTGTATATAAATATTTTAATAATTAGCATGTAAAATAATAGATAAAAAAAATACTAAATAATTAATATGCAATTAATAAATTTTTTTCAATTAAAACAAAGGTTTATAATAGAGTTAATTACATAAGTGGTCACTGTGGTTTGGCGGATTTTTCAATTTTAGTCACTGAAGTTTTTTTTTTTTTTTTTTTTTTTTTTTTTTTTTTTTTTTTTACTGGTTTAGTCACCGTGGTTTGCATATGTTACCGGTCCAGTCCATATTCGAATTGAAATGACCAAAATGCTCTTGTCATCTTCTTTTGACAATTAAGTAACGGTTGTTAGTCCTTTATACTAACGGTCGTTAGTCCTTTACATGCATTCGTCCAGTCTTTAAACGTTTTCGTCTGTTTTTACACCTTCTCGTCCGTATTTACATGTTTTCGTCCGTATATACACGCTTTCGTCTGTATTTACACGTTTTTGTCCGTTTTTACACGTTTTTGTCCGTTTTTACACGTTTTCATCCGTATTTACACGTTTTAATCCGTTTTTACACGTTTTCGTCCGTATTTACATGTTTTCGTCCGTCATTTACATGTTTTCATCCGTTTTTACATGTTTTCGTCCGTTTTTACACATCTTCATCTGAATTTACACGTTTTCGTCAGTATTTACAGATTTTCGTCAGTATTTACACGTTTTCGTCCGTTTTTAGACGTTTTCATTTGAATTTACACGTTTTAGTCCGTATTTACACATTTTTGTCCGTATTGTTTTCGTCTGTTTTACGCGTTTTTGTTCGTTTTTACACGTTTTCATCAGTATTTACACGTTTTTGTTCGTTTTTACACATTTTCATCTGTATTTACACGTTTTCATTTGTATTTACACGTTTCATCCGTTTTTACACGTTTTAGTCTGTTTTTACACGTTTTCATCTGTATTTACATGTTTTTCATTTGTATTTACATGTTTTCATTCGTTTTTACACCTTTTGTCTGTTTTTTACACACTTTCATCCGTATTTACACGTTTTCGCCCGTTCTTACACATTTTCATCAATATTTACAAGCTTTCGTCCGTATTTACACGTTTAAAACATGTAAAAACAAACGAAAGCGTGTAAGGAAGGTCGAAAACATGCAAAAACGGACGAAAAAATGTACAAATGTACGGAAACGTGTAAAAATAGACAAAAACGTGTAACATGGATGAAAACGTGTAAATACAAATGAAAATTGTTGTTCCAATAATATCACGTCTACAAGAACTAATCTATATAAAGTAAAGTGGGTGTGAGCACTTTAGAGAAGAGAGAGAGAATATAAGAAAGTTTCACATTGCATATGATAAGAACACACACCTCATAACCCATGAGGTAGGGGTATTTATACCCAACGTCTAGCCAAGCATGTCATCGCGGATATACAAGTTCCGCGATGGTAACTTGTTGTCGCATTACAAAACATACACAACATACCCTAAACTATGACAAAATATAAATAGAACTCCCTAACTAATGATTTACACTTTTCTTTTTCCAACCAAAACATGTAAAAACAGACGAAAACGTTTAAATAAGAATGAAAGCGTGTAAAACGGACAAAAACGTGTAAAAACAGACGAAAATATGTAAATACAGATGAAAACGTGTAAAACGGACAAAAACGTGTAACAATGGACAAAACACATGTAAACACAGATGAAAACATGTAAACACAGATGAAAACGTGTAAAAACGGATGAAAATGTGTAAATACGGATGAAAACGTGTAAAAACGAAGGAAAACGTGTAAAAACGGACGAAAATATGTAAATAAGGACGAAAACGTGTAAATTCAGATGAAACGTGTAAAAATGGATGAAAACGTATAAATACTAATGAAAATCAGTAAATACGGACGAAAACATGTAAATTCGGATGAAAACATGTAAAAACGGACGAAAGCGTTAAAAAACAGACGAAAGCGTGTAAAACGGATAAAAACGTGTAAATACGGACGAAAACGTGTAAATACGGATGAAAACGTGTAAACACGGACGAAACATGTAAATACGGACGAAAATATGTAAACACGGACGAAAATGTGTAAAAACAAACGGAAGCGTGTATATACGAAGAAAACATGTAAATACGGACGAGAAGGTGTAAAAACGAACGAAAACGTATAAAGACTGGACGAATACATGTAAAGGACTAACGACCGTTAGTATAAAGGACTAACAGCCATTACTTAATTGTCAAAAGAAGATGACAAGGCCTTTTTGGTCATTTCAATTCGAATATGGACTGGACCGGTAACATATGCAAACCACAGTGACTGAACCAGTAAAAAAAAAACTTCAGTAACTGAAAGTGAAAAATTCGCCAAACCACAGTGACCATCTATGTAATTAACTTGTCACAACTCGTAATTTCCGGTCATTTTTCAAACTTCGACAATTTACTATTCATCAGTTACTATTCATCGATTACTATTCATCATTGTACTATTCATCGTTTTTTAGGTCAATTTGATATTCTGATAAGCGTTCAGAAATTTTACTATTCACTTGACACTATTCATTTTCCGAGGGAAAAATACTATTCACGTGCATTACTCATCTCATCGTAAATTTAGTTTACGAGTATTCAAATTCGCGTAACCGTATTGGTTCAGGAGCGAATTCATGCATTATCATTTGGGACATCTCATACAGATTAGAAATAGTCTACGTATCATCATTATGGCACTTGCATTCTATTCCACTCGTAGGGTAATTAAATTAATGCTTTTTGGTATAATTAATTTTTACGTATAATTATTTCTAAATAAACGTTAACAAGCGATCAATAATGTGACTAACACGTCCGACGTTCCCGACTATGATCCCAATATATTTTTGTATTCATTTTAATAATAGAAAAATTATAATATTAATTTACCCGGTGTTTTGAAAATTTATTTAATTTATATCGTACGCCTAATTTATTTACGACGGTTTTCGTAAAAACTAAACAATAATTTTCCAAATACTCAATACTTGTACCCAACATATTTTTACAATTTTTATGACTTTATTATGTCCCGGTTAACTCCGTTACAATTTATTTTTAGTTAACTGGGTACCCGGTATCACCTAAAACTAATAATATCTAGCAATATCAACACAATAATACACAAAATCATTCATTTTCTTCCACCCTTTGACAAATGCCCCCCCCCCCCCATTGTTTTCCTTGATTGGTGGATCTTGTCTACCAAGACAATAATACATAACTTATACACATTCATTCTCATCCTCATTTCACAAAAACAACTAGTAAACTTTCTCTCCTTTCTTTCCTTTGGTGTGGTGATCGGCCAAGAAGAGAAGAACAACAAGAATACATAATTTTTCCAAGATCAAGTGTTAATTAAGTCCCATATGTATTTCTAGTTAGGGTTTTGTGATAAAAACCCAAGGTTTTATAAGTTTTCATCTCCATAAGCTCATAAATATTTCTAAGTAAGTTGTCAAACTCTTTTCCATAATTTCTTTATGTTATTTTATGATCATTTGGTTTTCATACAAGATCTTGTGCATTTGTTAGCTTATACCACTTCATTTTATAAACTATTAACTTATAAACCCTAGAAATGTTTATTTTGGATTTCCTTGTTAGATCCACTAGATTGATGATGTTTAGAAACCCATGACACCCTAAGAAGGTGTATGGTAGGAATAAATTAGTTTGGTGGTGATTGAAAGTGATTTGGTTGAAGTTGAAACAAGTTTGAAACTAGGAAAATGATTTTTGAAACTATATAAATACCTACTGTCCTTATTTTGAAAACGTGGGAAAATCAGTAGATGATGGGTAATTTTTGACCAAAGATTTAGAAAATACTTTCAAAAACGAAGCCGTGGGCGAAAGAACAGATTAAAACGAGCTTATAACGAAGGAGATATGATTTTTGTAAATTTAACAACGAAAACTATTTTCTGAAAAACTGCATGCTGTTTGACAGTTTTCGATGGGCAAATAGAGGCATTAAACGTAACCTAGAGGAGCCGAGCTATCGAAAATATATTAGTATATACTAAAACGAATCCGTGGATATAAAGAACGAGTAAAATGAGCTTAAAACGACCAAGTTATACATGTTTTAAAATCGTCAAAACTATATATATATATATATATATATATATATAGTCACTACTAGAAAACAATATAACTACGTACTAAATGACATATTTTCTAGATTTCTTATTCAAGGAGTTTATTTTTAACTAACGAAATACGTACGACCCAAGGTTTATTTATGCGACTACTAGACGATATCTTAAGGTTTTCAAGACGAGGAATATAACACTAACATTTTTATACGATATACTACGACAAGTTATATACTTCTATATTTGGACTTATTTTCCTAAGTATGGAAACTATTTTACTTTGACAATAACTAGTATTTTCAAGTTACGAGTGGTATAGGCATCATGTGCACGTGCATTCATTTCATCACGTCATGATCTAAGGTAGATCGTTATTACTCGTATTAAGTTGCGGTTAGAGATCGTGCCTCATTTCAGTGTATCCATTCTTGTCATCGTAGCTATCGCTCCAGGTGAGTCATAGCCCCTACTTTTTCAATTGTTTTGGTAAACTCTTTGGGGGAGAATACATGCTCGTTTTACTTAAACGCAATACTTGTTTTACCTGGTTGATTACTCAAATATTTCCAGCTTTATCTAAATATATATTTAATCACCTGCATTCATTGGTATGTTTGATTTTCCTGTATTTCATGGGATTGATTATCCTTGTTTATATGACCTCATAGTCACCAATTGTTCCTATATGTTCCTTGTAATATTGTGGTATTCCCCACTTGGCTGTGATGTCAAACGGATTGTGGTATTCCCCACTTGGCTGTGATGTCAAACGTAATATTGTTGTTTTCCTACTTGACTAATTTATCATATGACCTCCTTGTAATACTGTGGTATTCCCCACTTGGCTGTGATGTCAAACGTAATATTGTGGTATTCCCCACTTGGCTGTGATGTCAAACGTATTGTGGTATTCCCCACTTGGCTGTGATGTCATACGCAATATTGTGGTATTCCCCACTTGACTGAATATTAAACGTAATATTAATGTTTCCTTACTTGACTAAATTAAGATGCCTTTGCATCAACCTTATTACGGGTTTTCCCGCTTGACTGATTTATCATATGGCCTCATTGACTGAATTATTTATATAGCCGTTTTGCTATATTTATCTGGGAATTTGGATACCAGTATTACTTTTGTTCACATAGACTTTAACACATTTGGCAGTGGGTTGTAAACGCACAGGTTACAAGTCTTTTATGGCGGGACTTGCAACTGAGTGGTTTTACAATGCCTTTGCTGGGCGATCATTTCTCTATAGGCATTATTTGTTAAACAAACTCTATGAACTCACCAACCTCGTGTTGACACTTTAGCATGAATTTTCAGGTATTAAGCAATGGCACGCTACAGAAGGTTTTGGCAGGGCATGGCATGGTCATAGAAGACTCTGATTATTCATTTGGGGACCGTTTTAAACCATTTTAAGGGCCTACTTCCGCACTACTTTTAAAATGTCAATTCAACATTTATGACTTAACTATTTTATTCTATATAATTGAAGTGAAAACCATTTTTGTACTTATGTTGTGATACCGATTGAGTTACACCCCAGCTACATGTATGCTTCCGCTGGACCCGATTTTGGGGGTGTGACAGATTGGTATCAGAGCTTTGGCTATAGCGAACTAAGTGTTTTTAAAACCTAGACTATAGCTACTTTCAAGAAAACTTAACCCTATGACCGTCACGTGCCTGCCTGCCAAGCTGATGCCTCACTTGTGGTTTGTTGCTGACATATGTGATGAGATTTGTATCTCATTATCTGATATATTATATTCACTTATTCTAGTTGATTACTATCATTGTCTTTCATATAAGCATGTTCACGTATCATATATGTCACCGCGTTATGTTTTCCTTGCATAGTTTTATCATTCGACCTCGAGTTTGGTCACCTGCCTTAGTCTTTCAGAACGTCTTGGTATTTGTGAAGGACATAGTCTTAGTATAACTGAGCTGAGTATTTCAAAATTTATGGAACCTCGGTGGAATATAGACTGGTCATCTATATTCGACCCGGGATAGTGAGATATAGGCTGACCACCTATGTCTGACTCAGAGATGAATTTTGCAACACTGAGAATGGTTATAATAAAATTTTGTCTGGATTGAATTCTCTACCCAATTTCCAAATGTTTCATTTTACATCACAGTATTCACTTTCATCACAATCTCATTATGTCGCAGCTGTCACAGTCTTTTCCCTTCTCACCATTATTATCATTCCTCTTCCCCATATATATATAAGGAATTAGCTTACACTCTATAGATTCCGATGTCACTCATCACTCATTACTCCCAATATTGATAAGTGGATATTATCAATGACCACCCTAGGAAAGACTTCCCATACCATATATAAGGAGGATCCCTAGGTACATTATGACCATTTAAAACTCAACAGAAATCTCAGGATATCACAAAACCACTCGAGCCACGTCAACTCGTTATATCGCAACATCAACCTTTCATTCTACGATAATCCACTCTCGAACATCTACTACTAGGAAACGTCTTAATTATGTCTCACCTTTCTTTTCTCGTTTTGAAGAGCTATGCCGCCAAGGAAAGTTAAAGCTACTCCAACTATGACACTTATTGCTATTCGGAAATTGGTTAAGGATAGTATCGCCGAAGCTCTAGAGATTGAGAGAGCTGAGGTAGCTGCAAGGGCTGCTGAGGCCGCTTTACAGACAGGGACAGATGGACAATCCGATAATAGGCGTGAATGTACTTGGAAAAATTTTAAGATTAGTGATCCCATCAAGTTTAAGGGCACTGAAGGAGCGGTTGCTTTGATTCGCTGGTTCGAAAAGACTGAGAATGTGTTCCTCATGTGCAACTGTCCTGATGTCAGCAAGGTAAAATTCGCTACTGGTATGCTTTTGGATGAAGCTATGTCATGGTGGAATTCTTATGCTCAACCGATTGGTATGGAAAATGCCTACAAGCTCACCTGGGAGCAATTCAAGAAGTTGATGACTAGTAAGTTTTGCCCTCGTACTGAGGTGCAGAAGTTGGAAACAGAATTCTATGAACTGGTGACTAAAGGTGATGACATCGAGACCTACTTCAGGAGGTTTCAGGAGTTGGTTGCACTATGCCCAACTATGGTTCCAGATAATGAAAAGCTGCTAGAAAATTTCATCGGTGGACTACCGCACAACATCAGGGGGAATGTAATTGCTTCTAAACCGCACACGCTGGAGGAAGCTATCGGAATGTCTCAAAAGCTTATGGCTCAAGTAATAAAACAAGAAACTACTGTCAACAACAACAACGAAAACAAAAGGAAAAGGGATGACAACCAAGGAAACGATCAAGTATGGCAGCCAAACAAAGGACAAGAAGTGTTTAGAGCTTATGCTGCAGGACCACGCACAAAGAAAAGATATACTGGAAATTTACCTTACTGCAACATGTGTAATCTGCATCACTTATATCATTGCAGTGGACTGTGTGGAATATGCAAGAAGCGGGGTCATCTAACTAAGGACTGTAGGAAACCCACAAATCAGAGGATTCCAGGAAGTTGCTTCAAATGTGGAAACTTAGGGCATCTCAGAAAGGACTGCCCAGAGCTAAGGAACAAGAAGACCAAAGCCTTAACTCTCTAGTGTTGTATTTCTTTTGTGTTTAAAGCTACGTTCTATCGTATGAGTTTCATGTACTATTAACAAATTCCGATCTAATGAATATTCTATCTTTTATCACCGCAAACTCCTAGCGATTTCATTAAGATTCCTTTAAAACTACACCACCTATCATCTACAGACCAATGGTCAGGATTAGAGAACGATTCAAACATGGGGAGATATGCTCAGAGCATGAGTGATTGACTTTAGAAATAGTTGGACTAACCAGTTACCATAAATCAAATTCAGTTGCAACCATAGTTATCGCGCGAGCGTAGAGACTATACCATTTGATGCACTCTATGGTCAAAGTGCCAACATCAATTGACGGATCAAAATTTGGAAAAGCCTAACTCACTAGTCTAGTAGGCATTCATGAAATAACCAGAAATTTCTTACGAGTCAACAATCAGATACAAGTTCAATAAGTTGCAAACCCTTAGAATTTCAAGTTAATGGCAAGATTATGTTGAAAGATTTTCCTAGGAAAGGAATGATACCATTAAGAAAAATTTGGGAAGATAAACCCGAGATTCAGACAGTATGGGTCTAGTGGCCTACAGACTTGAACTCCCATTAGAGCTCAGTAGCTTACATAATAAATATCATCATCTTTTCACCAATACCACTCTAGAGACCAACACAAACTGAACTTCGGGACGAAGTTCCTGTTAGAGGGGAAGACTGTCACAACTCGTAATTTCTGGTCATTTTCCAAACTTCGACAATTTACTATTCATCGATTACTATTCATCATTGTACTATTCATCGTTTTTGAGGTCAATTTGATATTCTGAGAAGCGTTCAGAAATTTTACTATTCACTTGACACTATTCATTTCCGAGGGAAAAACACTATTCACGTGCATTACTCATCTCATCGTAAATTTAGTTTACGAGTATTCAAATTCGCGTAACCGTATTGGTTCAGGAGCGAATTCATGCATTATCATTTGGGACATCTCATACAGACTAGAAATAGTCTACGTATCATCATTATGGCACTTGCATACTATTCCACTCGTAGGGTAATTAAATTAATACTTTTTGGTATAATTAACTTTTACGTATAATTATTTCTAAATAAACGTTAACAAGCGATCAATAATGTGACTAACACGTCCGATGTTCCCGACTATGATCCCAATATATTTTTATATTCATTTTAATAATATAAAAATTATAATATTAATTTACCCGGTGTTTTGGAAATTTATTTAATTTATATCGTACGCCTAATTTATTTACGACAGTTTTCGTAAAAACTAAACAATAATTTTCCAAATACTCAATACTTGTACCCAACATATTTTTATAATTTTTATGACTTTATTATGTCCCGGTTAACTCCTTTACAATTTATTTTTAGTTAACTCGGTACCCGGTATCACCTAAAACTAATAATATCTAACAATATCAACACAATAATACACAAAATCATTCATTTTCTTCCACCCTTTGACAAATGCCGCCCCCCCCCCCCCCCTATTGTTTTCCTTGATTGGTGGATCTTGTCTACCAAGACAATAATACATAACTTATACACATTCATTCTCATCCTCATTTCACAAAAACAACTAGTAAAATTTCTCTCCTTTCTTTCCTTTGGTGTGGTGATCGGCCAAGAAGAGAAGAACAACAAGAATCCATAATTTTTCCAAGATCAAGTGTTAATTAAGTCCCATATGTATTTCTAGTTAGGGTTTTGTGATAAAAACCCAAGGTTTTATAAGTTTTCATCTCCATAAGCTCATAAATCTTTCTAAGTAAGTTGTCAAACTCTTTTCCATAATTTCTTTATGTTATTTTATGATCATATGGTTTTCATACAAGATCTTGTGCATTTGTTAGCTTATACCACTTCATTTTATAAACTATTAACTTATAAACCCTAGAAATGTTTATTTTGGATTTCCTTGTTAGATCCACTAGATTGATGATGTTTAGAAACCCATGACACCCTAAGAAGGTGTATGGTAGGAATAAATTAGTTTGGTGGTGATTGAAAGTGATTTGGTTGAAGTTGAAACAAGTTTGAAACTAGAAAAATGATTTTTGAAACTATATAAATACCTACTGTCCTTATTTTGAAAACGTGGGAAAATCAGTAGATGATGGGTAATTTTTGACCAAATATTTAGAAAATACTTTCAAAAACGAAGCCGTGGGCGAAAGAACGGATTAAAACGAGCTTATAACGAAGGAGATATGATTTTTGTAAATTTAACGACGAAAACTATTTTCTGAAAAACTGCATGCGGTTTGACAGTTTTTGACGGGCAAATAGAGGCGTTAAACGTAACCTAGAGGAGCCGAGCTATCGAAAATATATTAGTATATACTAAAACGAATCCGTGGATATAAAGAACGAGTAAAATGAGCTTAAAACGACCAAGTTATACATGTTTTAAAATCGTCAAAACTATATCTATATATAGTCACTACTCGAAAATAATATAACTACGTACTAAATGACATATTTTCTAGATTTCTTATTCAAGGAGTTTATTTTTAACTAACGAAATACGTACGACCCAAAGTTTATTTATGCGACTACTAGACGATATCTTAAGGTTTTCAAGACGAGGAATATAACACTAACATTTTTATACGATATACTACGACAAGTTATATACTTGTATATTTGGACTTATTTTCCTAAGTATGGAAACTATTTTACTTTGACAATAACTAGTATTTCCAAGTTACGAGTGGTATAGGCATCATGTGCACGTGCATTCATTTCATCACGTCATGATCTAAGGTAGATCGTTATTACTCGTATTAGGTTGCGGTTAGAGATCATGCCTCATTTCAGTGTATCCATTCTTGTCATCGTAGCTATCGCTCCAGGTGAGTCATAGCCCCTACTTTTTCAATTGTTTTGGTAAACTCTTTGGGGGAGAATACGTGCTCGTTTTACTTAAACGCATTACTTGTTTTACCTGGTTGATTACTCAAATATTTCCAGCTTTATCTAAATATATATTTAGTCACCTGCATTCATTGGTATGTTTGATTTTCCTTTATTTCATGGGATTGATTATCCTTGTTTATATGACCTCATAGTCACCAATTGTTCCTATATGTTCCTTGTAATATTGTGGTATTCCCCACTTGGCTGTGATGTCAAACGTAATATTGCTGTTTTCCTACTTGACTGATTTATCATATGACCTCCTTGTAATACTGTGGTATTCCCCACTTGGCTGTGATGTCAAACGTAATATTGTGGTATTCCCCACTTGGCTGTGATGTCAAACGTATTGTGGTATTCCCCACTTGGCTGTGATGTCAAACGTATTGTGGTATTCCCCACTTGGCTGTGATGTCAAACGTAATATTGTGGTATTCCCCACTTGACTGAATGTCAAACGTAATATTAATGTTTCCTTACTTAACTAAATTAAGATGCCTTTGCATCAACCTTATTACGGGTTTTCCCGCTTGACTGATTTATCATATGGCCTCATTGACTGAATTATTTATATAGCCGTTTTGCTATATTTATCTGGGAATTTGGATACCAGTATTACTTTTGTTCACGTAGACTTTAACACATTTGGCAGTGGGTTGTAAACGCACAGGTTACAAGTCTTTTATGGCGGGACTTGCAACTGAGTGGTTTTACAATGCCTTTGCTGGACGATCATTTCTCTATAGGCATTATTTGTTAAACAAACTCTATGAACTCACCAACCTCGTGTTGACACTTTAGCATGAATTTTCAGGTATTAAGCAATGACACGCTACAGGAGGTTTTGGCAGGGCATGGCATGGTCATAGAAGACTCTGATTATTATTTGGGGACCGTTTTAAACCATTTTAAGGGCATACTTCCGCACTACTTTTAAAATGTAAATTCAACATTTATGACTTAACTATTTTATTCTATATAATTGAAGTGAAAACCATTTTTGTACTTATGTTGTGATATCGATTGAGTTACACCCCAGCTACATGTATGCTTCCGCTGGACCCGATTTTGGGGGTGTGACATAACTCTTTATAATATGTAATTAACAACTAACTTGTATATAAATATACGAATTAGGGTTAATACTAGTTTGATTGATTGATAGCAAAATCAAGCAATCTGATTAGTTAATAGTTTTTCATTATTGATTTTCCTAAATATAAAAAGATTAATTAGTTGCATAGTAAAAGTAAGGGCAAATAGCACAAAAAGGTATACAACTATGAGTTATCTTCATTCAAGGTATCCCACTATTTTTCGGGCATAAAAAAAGTAGCCATATTTTTTTGTTGAATTTAGGTATTTTTGTTAAATATTTAACGATCATCTGTTAAATTTTACATCTTAAGTCCATCGTTGCAACCACCACCTCTAATCACTCTCGCCACCACCAACACTGCCCACCGCCGCCACCACCACCACCACCAAGCATCGTCTCTCCAACACCAACACCACCCACCACCACCGCAAACCACCAACCCCAACCACCGTCGCTACCACCAACCCTACCCACCCACCAATACCACTACTACCCACTGCCACCACTACAAACCCAACTATCATTGTTTTACCAAAACGCCACCCAACATTGTCGTCACCACTTTTAGATCCTAACCTACACTGTCGTCAAATGAAAAATTTGGATACTTTAATTGGAAATGACCTATAGCTTGGATATAATTTCGTGACATTTGTCTTAAAACTAATAATGGGCCGTTATTCCTTGTTGGATTAAATGAGTATGGGCCGTTAGTCTGCTGTTGAATGGCTGGGCTTACACATGTTTGGATTTTTGACAATGAGATATATAGATATACTTTGACCAAAAGTTCTAATAATAAATCATCAATGGCCCATAACTAGTTTCTTTCAGAAAGTCCAAAGTCATTTTGTTGAACTCTAATACGTATTTATAATTAGATGTTTCGTGATATTCGATTGGCATCAGTTGCATAAGAATCGCCAAATGACAAAATGAAGCTAGTTCTAGCATATTGTTGTTTTAGTTTTAGCATACAATGATGTGACTTTCGATCAAGCCAATTACAAAAAGAAAGAGAACTACTTTAACAGACACATTTTGTAAAATTTTATTGAACATATCATTTTTGTTCCTTTTTGTATGTGTGTGTGAGAGAGAGTGAGAGAGAAATTTAATCGTTGCTACGCCATTATGATTCAATACATTAATGGCTTAAAGTGAAAACAAAACAGATTACATGAGCGACCTACATATACGATGTGACATCATTTTACCAAAACCCGTCATCTAATGGTCTATTAATATTGCATGCATTTGTGTAATTTGTGTAGTTAACCAATAATTACCTAACATGGAAAATGAGTTATATGTATAGTAATTGTTTTTTTCAAACATATGCCGTTAAATCTCAATTATCAATAACAGGGTCGGACACATGACTTTAAGTAATCAAGTGCCAAATTATTATATTTTTTCAAGAATAAAGTAAAGAAAACGTACAATTTTATTAAAACTATTAAACAAATTAAGAAGACATATATTTTATTTGATATATTAGTCGACTAAATAAACACGACATGTATTGTGGGATACAAAATTTCGAAATCATGTTCATATCGGAGAAGTTAGTATTTTTAACGAAAATTTACACTAAACGACAAACATGCATCCATCGCGTTCTCGTAAACCCCCGAAGCCTCCCTAGGTCCACCCCTTATCTATAATTGATGAAACCAGGTACGACATCTTTCGTGAAACTTCGAGTGTGTTATGTCAAACTGTACATCAAGGATGTGAACGCTGATGGTCGATCTGTAAGTTGCTACAAACGTCATTTTCTTCAACTTTTTAATAATTGAAGTTCGTGACCAATAAAATTTTTTCAATATTAAACAAACTCTAGAACACAATTTCAGTGACTACTGCTTACATGTCATTCTAACTTTCTTATATCGGATTTTTAAGTAATTTGAGTTGATTTTCACTGGATCGAGAAGTCGAGATCGACTTGAGATTATTTTTAACTCATCTTTCTTATCAAACTCGAAATGATGAAGTATACTCTGATCATGTTGAGATTCAAATTACAATCATCGGGTGAAACTTTACTTAGGTATACAGATTAGTGAGTTTTATTTGGAAAGCTCACAACATTGAATTTTAGTTTTCAAACGTCGAGAAAGAAACAAATAATAAAAGCAGCCCTAGGACAAAACTGGCGTTCTTATTTAAGCCACCTTTATTCAAACACTCAACAAACTAATGTATTTCGATAGGTCATTTTCTGTGTATCTTGTACTTCTTGTTTTTATTTTCTAGTGCTGACTTAATTCTTGAAACTTCAAGAATGCTTGAAATTGATAATTAGCATTGAAAAACGGCATTTAATTAACAATTGTTACGTGAGGATATGTGTCATAGTTTATTATGTTTAGGATAAGTGTTTGAGTCATATTAGGATAATTCTTCGTGTTAGGATAAGTCTTCGTATTTGTGTGAGATTATCTCATAACTGGTACTTAATGTTTTACAATGAATTAAAGTCACTAAGTTTTGTCAAATAAAAATATATCTTGTCTTCTTCTTTATCTTTAATTCTTAAGGAACTCGCGTCCGCTTGAAGTGGTGCTCTATCATGATACAAACCCCTAACCGGGTTGGTTCAGTTATGATAAAATGGAATACACAATACCGTCATTTTAAAAACTAATTAATGCATGATGTATAAAGCTATTAAAGCAATGTTTGGGGTACAAAAATTTATAGTGCACACCCGATGCTATAGCAATTTAAAGCGTTAGTTGGTACATATAGAGTTATGTCAAATTATGTCGCGATTAGGTTGAATACAATGTGATTACATTATAAAAAAAATATTTATACATTCTAAAAGAATCTATACCTCCTAATCAATAAATATGATTTTTTATATCTATACTTATAATGCATTTGCTATTCTATAATTAGAAAAACTTAAAATTCAGATTTTTTTCTTGTTTATTATGGAAAGACTTCAAAATTAATTTGTTAGGAAGCAAATTTGTTAGAAAACGGTTGGTTGTTCAAACTAAAATTATTTGGCTTAACTATCTCTAATATCTCTACTTGTAAAGCATGAAAACAACTAAACGTGTAACTAAATAACGCAAAATATAAACACACGGTATCTGCCGCCGCATTGTACGGGTACCATTCTAGTATAAAAATAATTAAGCCATGTCTAGTTATAAATATTACTTGCATCATGTTAAGAAAAATCTTCTACTTATAGTCTAATAGAGTCATTTTATTTTGCATACTCTAATTTTGATGCATATCAAGGGACAAATCCTCACCATCCATCTAGTTTGATTTAATGGTATGATTAACCTAAGAATAAAGGGGAAACATAAGTCCATGTTTTTTTTTTTGTTTTTTTTTTTTTTTTTTTTTTTTTTCGTTCTTTCAAATTCACGCATTTTTTTTCTTTCTATTTTGTTGTTCTTTCAATGCATTTTTTTTTTAATTTTTAATTCACTTTTCTTTTAGTTCACATTTTTTTTAGTTTCACGTTTTTTTCACTTTCATACGTTTTTTTAATGTTTTCATACGTTTTCGCCCGTTTTCATATGTTTTTGTCTGTTTTCATACGTTTTCGTCTGTTTTCTTACGTTTTCGTCCGCTTTCGTTCATTTTAATACGTTTTCATCCATTTTCTTTCGTATTCGTTTATTTTTCATACGTTTTCGTCCGTTTTTAGACGTGCTTTTACGCTTTCATATGTTTTTGTCCGTTTTTATTCGTCCGTTTTCTTGCGTTTTCATGCGTTTTCTTGCGTTTTACGTTTTCATCTGTTTTCTTTCGTTTTCGTCTGTTTTATTTCGTTTTCGTCCATTTTTCATACATTTTCGTCCTTTTTCATATGTGTTTTTACGCTCTCATACGTTTTCATCCGTTTTCATTCATTTTTGTCCGTTTTTAAATGCTTTTGGCCGTTTTCTGACATTTTCATACGTTTCTGAATATCATAAGAGATATTCAGAATATCACAAGTGATATTCCGTGATATTCTAAATATCACAAGTGATATTCTGAGTACCACAAATGATATTCTGAATATCACAGGTGATATTCTGAATATCACAAGTGATTTTCTGAATATCACAAGTGATATTCAAAAAATCACAAGTGATACTCTGGATATCAATTGTGGTATTAAAAAACGTATGGAAAACGTAAGAAAATGGATGAAAACATCAAAAAATCACAAGTGATATTAATCTGTTTTCGTCCGTTTTAATTCGTTTTCGTTTGTTTTAATACGTTTTCATCCATTTTCTTTTGTTTTCGTCCATTTTTCATACGTTTTCGTCCGTTTTCAGACGTGCTTTTACGCTTTCATATGTTTTTGTCCGTTTTCATACATATTCGTCCGTTTTCTTGCGTTTTCATCCGTTTTCTTATGCTTTCGTCCATTTTCAGGTTTTCGTTCGTTTTCATACGTTTTCATCTGTTTTCTTTCGTTTTCGTTGATTTGTCATACATTTTCGTCCTTTTTCATATGTGTTTTTATGCTTTCATATGTTTTCATCCGTTTTCATTCATTTTCGTCCGTTTTTAAATGTCTTGGCCGTTTTCAGACATCTTCATATGTTTCTGAATATCATAATAGATATTCTGTGATATTCAGAATATCACAAGTGATAATCCTTGATATTCTGAATATCACAAGTGATATTCTGAATATCATAAGTGATTTTTTGAATATCACATGTGACATTCTTTTCTGAATATCACAAGTGATTTTTGAATATCACAAGTGATATTTTTCATACTTTTTCATCCGTTTTTAGACGTGTTTTAACGCTTTTATACGCTTTTGTCCGTTTCATACATATTCATCCGTTTTCTTGCGTTTTCATCTGTTTCTTGTGTTTCCGTTCATTTTCATTAGTTTTCGTTCATTTTCATCCGTTTTCTTTCATTTTTGTTCTATTTTTCATACATTTTCTTCCTTTTTCATACGTGTTATTATGCTTTCATACGTTTTCGTCCGTTTTCATAAATATTCTTCTATTTTCTTATATTTTCGTCGTTTTCATTCATTTTCATACGTTTTTCAATGTTTTTTTTTGCTATTCTCAGACATTTTCATACGTTTCAGAATATCACAAGTGATATTCTATGATATTCAGAATATCACCCCCAGTGGTATTCTGAATATTACAAGGGATATTCAGAATATCACAAGTGATTTTCTGAATATCACATGTGATATTTTGTGATTTTCTAAATATCACAAGTAATATTCTGAGTACCACGAATGATATTATGAATATCATAAGTAATATCCGGTGATATTCAAAAAATCACAAGTGATAGATATTCAAAAATCACAAGTGATATTCAGAATATTATCAGTGATATTCAGAAAATCACAAGTGATATTTTGAATATCAATTGTGATATTAAAAAACGTATGAAAATTGACGAAAATGTAAGAAAATGGACGATTATGTATGAAAATGGACGAAAACATAAGAAAATCACAAGTGATATTCAGAAAATCACAAGTGATATTCTGAATATCAGTTGTCATATTCAGAAACATAAGAAAATGGACGAAAATGTAAGAAAACGGGCTAATATGTATGAAAACTTGGGTGATATTCCGAATATCCCTTGTGATATTCAGAATATCACTTGGGTGATATTCTGAATATTACATAATATCACTTGTGATATTCTGAAACGTATGAAAATTTCTGAGAATGACCAAAATATTGAAAAACGGACGAAAACAAATGAAAACGACGAAAATGAAAGAAAACGGAAGAATATGTTGAAAACGTATGAATGCGTAAAAACACATATGAAAAAGGAATAAAACGTATAAAAATAGAACGAAAACGAAAGAAAACGGATGAAAATGGGCGAAACGAATGAAAACGCAAGAAAACAGATGAAACGCAAGGAAACGAATGAATATGTATGAAACGGACAAAAACGTATGAAAGCGTAAAAACACGTCTAAAAGCGGATGAAAACGTATGAAAAATGGACGAAAACGAAAGAAAACGGATGAAAACATATTAAAACGAACGAAAACGTATGAAAACAGACGAAAACGTATAAAAACAAAACGTAAGAAAACAGACGAAAACGTGCGAAAACGGGCGAAAACGAACAAAATGTAGAAAAACTGGCGAAAGCGTATGAAAACGGGCGAAAACGGACAAAAATGTATGAAAACGAACGAAAACGTATGAAAATAGTAAAAAACATGTGAAAGCGAAATAAAACGTGAACTAAAAAAAAGTTAATTAAAAAAAGTGAGCTAAAAAAAAAAAAAACTAAAAACTACGTGAATTAAAGAACAAAAGCCAAAAGAAAGAAAAAAAATGAAAAAAAAAATAGATTATAAAAAAGACAAAAAGAAAAAAAAAAAAAACATGGACTTATGTTTCCTATTTAATCTCAGGTTAATCCCATAATTAGATCAAAATGGATGGATAGTGAGGATTTATCTCTTGAAGAGTATGCATTTGAATTTTCCCTTAATCTAATAACTTTATTCATGTTGAGAAAAATGTACTACTTTAAAACATTTTTAATTTGTATAAATTGTTTGTTAAACGATTTTCTCATGACATAACGCTAAGATAAATGGTTTTAGTATGGTGGTTGAAAACCAAATTTACTTTATTGGCGATGGGAATCTTTTATATAATAAAATTTTATATCATTTCGGGGTGATTTTGTAAAACGCTTTTCATTGAAAAAGAAAATAGACCAATAGGAAAGCTTGATTTTGCCATGTAGGCAAAATCAAACGACGTGATTGTTTAATAAAAAGTTAAAACTGAATTCATTTTTGTCAAACTTTAATAAATTTGGTGGAAATTTTTGGTTGAGAAATAAACACATAAAAATACTTGTGTCAAATTTGTGAAAACAAAAACTTAAAAAGAAGGAAGTAATTCATAAAACTTTAGTGGTTGAATTTTACATAAATTATAGAGTTAAGTGTAAAATTACAAGTTTTCATATTTTTTAATAATTAAAAAAAAAAAAACAAATAAGCATTTACACTTTATACCCCCTATACTTTATAAAATGAAATTTGTTTAAAATTACATGAGTATTAGAATTATTTTCAAACTTTCATCTATTAAAATTACAAAATTTTGTAAATATATATGTCAGTTAAACAAAGTTAAATCTTTCAATCAACAATTTTTTTTATAAAATATTATTATAATAGATATTAATACATAATAAAAAAATCCTGAACAAATATTAGTTGTACGTACATCATAATTTTCACGGGTAAATTTTTATATGTCCATATAATAAACTAAAAATTTAAAATAAATTTGATTCATGTGTAAACCTCGTGCGTGCACGAGACTTATAGCTAGTACTGTTAATGAGCTTAACAAACTGACAATTGAAATTTCTAGTTAAGTACCTACAGATTTACATTAAGTTTTTTCTTTTCTTTTTTATTTTTATTTTATTTTATTATCATTATTTTTTTAACAGAGATTTCATTTCACTCCTCACAAATGGAGGTAATTTGAACACAACAAGTTACATCGAATATAATGGGCAAAATTGAAACCGACTTGCCAAACAAAATACATAAGATAACAAGTTAAGCCAAAACAAGACATACACCATAATAGTTGTGACAGACTATAGCAACGCCGTACAAGGGTGGGGGGAATCACCAGCGTGAACTTTTGGTAGACACAACCATATGAAGATATAGCTTGACAAAAATACACAAAGTACATAAAACATACAAATAAGATAAAACTGAGCATCCTTAAAGGAGCCAGACCTAAACAAAACAGATCTAAAGTCGAAACCCAAGGTAGCAACAAGCAATCAATGATGGACCACAACAGATCTGAGCAGAAGAGACTGGATGGTAACGGATCTGAGTAGAAGACAGCGGTGGCGGCAACGACTCGGCAGCGACGAAGATGGGAGATGACAGATCTGTGGGAAGGATTTTATTGTAGGAAGGAGAAAAGTACAATAAAGGATGGGTGAAGGAGGTCCAGACGGCCGGCCAAGACCGACCGCCGGAGAAAGTTGAGAACTGTTTGGTAAAGGTTAGGTTGATGGTGATGGAGATATGTAATGAGAGAAAATTTTATGTGTGTGTAACTAAGGTTTTTAGTTTATATTGTAGTTTTGTTACTCTTCAACGTCTCATAACTCGTTATGTTTGTTTCTTCTAATTTAACCAGCCTTTTTCTAGTTTTCTCTTCCATGGTTACTTTTCATATTCATGTCATAGTATAAATCTGCATAGTCAACTCTTTGCAACAAAAGAAAAACCGCTTCATAGCTTTTGCCAGGTTTTGACTAAAACCTATTAGGTCTGGTTTTGTCGCTACAACTGAACTAGAGTTTGGTCTGGTTTTTGTTGTAAATTTATGATCACAGAAATCTGAGAGTCATGTAAACACTTTCATATTAAAGTATTTCGATGGTTCTATTGAAATCTCAAATTGGATAAAACTCATATTAAGAATCGAGAACATGTTTTTGTTGCTATGAAAACCGAACCAGAGATTGATAATATATATACGACCAAAAAAACTGAATATCGGTTGTAACTGCCATAGCAATTATTTAACTACCGAATCAGTTGTAACTGCTATAGTAGTTATTTTCAAGTGCATTTTTAACATAGTAGTTATTTAACTACAAATCAGTTAACTGCCAGGGGCTGCCATCCCTTGGACCCTGCTACCAGGGGTGCTGGACTCGGACCCCCGTGATTCGGGGCTTTGCCCTCGAATGGTAATTATAATAACGTCATGCAAGTGTGCACTCCGCACAACCCTGACTTGTTGAACATTCATCACGATTACACATTGGTCAGCTAAGTCAATCCATTACACTTAAATCATATTGATGACGCACAATCACCAACAGTTTTGCCACTACAACTGAATGAGAGGTTGGTCTGGCTGTTTTGGAAGAAAACATACTACTTCATGGTGTTCTGTTGTGCGATGCCTGTTTGTTTTAGATTTTAGGTGTTGCGAAGAATATTATTTTAGTGACTAATTGTTACATCTGATTATTGTGCTTCTATATGATTTTGTTAGGTTGTTAATCGTAAGTATTTATGACTTGAAGTTTTTATTTTAGACATAGCTTTGTGTTGATATTGTTTTTGTTCATCATGTAATAGAATTAGTTTTGTGCCTTACAATTTTGTACAACAAGGAACAAGAGATGTACCAATTCAATATTCATTTCAAGAAAAATATAGTCTAATTTGCCAAAACGTGTAAGAAACGAGGATGTTGAAAATCTTAGAAATGAGAATGCATTTTGTGTAATTTTGGTTTGTATAATAAGCTTATTAACTTGTATTCTTCATTTAAAGATTGTTTTATTAATAACATTAACTAGATGTTGACTAATCAAAATTTTTGTATGTGTTCGTGTACCAATTGATTGAACCTAGTGCTTACACTCTGTTCACGAGTTTTAATATGAAAGATAAGAAGAGAAGAGGTTAAAATGGAAAGAAAAGAAGAGAAGATGAAGAGATATTAAAATTTTAATTCGTGTTTCTGAGTTAGAGAGAAATGAAAAAAAGAGTGAGAATAAAAATAATGATTTTACAATAATGGCCTATGTTGTAGGTATATTTTATGTTATATGTTATAGCATTTAAGACATTTTTGTTTATTATTGGTTTCTCTAATTACTTTCCTTCTAAATCATCTCACATTTGAGAAGAAAATTAGGAGAGAAGATTAAGCAAATTTTCACTCATCTTATTTTCTCTTCTATCTTAAAAAAACTCAGGAATACAATTTTTTTTTAACTTGCCATCCACTTCTCTTCTTTTCTTTCAAAAATATTAAAATAATTTTTAGAGAGAGAGAGAGAGAGAGAGAGAGAGAGAGAGAGTAAAATGCTTTAAATCTTTACCACTTATAAAACACTAGTAGGGTACCCACGCATTGCGACGTCGGGTAACCTGAAACAAAATTTTCCGGTGAATAATGTATTTTAGCTTATTATGTTCTTGACACTAAATTTACGGATATCAAAAATTTCATATGAAGTATTTCAACTCCTCAACTAAGGGATTTATTTCGTCTTCTTTTTTTGACGATTCGTATACCATGAGTCCGTTTGGCCCGTGCCCGTTTGGGCTTGAATATTTGTATAATGTGTTTTATTATTTGTATTAGTGATATTTAATGCAGGAATTGTGTTTAAGTTGGTTGTACATTATGCATGATAATTTGTATTTCTTATGGTAGGAGTGTTTTAATAAATGCATTAAATGTATTTATTGATCAGTAATTTATGAGTGTAATTGTGAAAAAGTAAATTGTACCTTTTGCTTTAGGCTGGTAGGCAAGGGAGGTCATCCCTTCACCTTGCAACCTCAAGTCACGCGCGACACCCTTGCACGCTACCTCGAGTCACACGCGAGGAACATAACCCAAGAAGAGTTATGGTGATCTCTTCACCTTGCAACAATACAAAAAAATGGGCCCCACTTCATGGTTTATTATTTTTTATTTTGTTTGTGAGTGTGTGTGGGTTATTTAGTTGTGTATATTTTTATAAAGTGTGTATTTTAGTGAAAGGTGAAGTGAAGCATGCCTTGGCCACTAAAAGGTGAGGTGAAGTGAGAGGAGAAAAAACTGGGATGGCGCTTAGGTGTAAGGTGAAAAAAACACATCCTTGCCATCTAGCATTAGTATTTTTATTCATTTAAAAATCTGGACCATATTAATTGCTCATTTAAAACTAAATAAAGAGTGTTTTTGTGTTTTAAAGTGTTGTACTCTATCTTTTAAATTAAGTCATGTGAAGACTGTTTGTTTGTGACTTAATAGAGAAAGATGACTGAAAATATTAAATAATAAAACTGAAGTTGTCTGCATTAAGTTATCTCTTAATTAAACATGACTTAATAATAATCCCTAAGCAGGGTTTGTGTCACCTAAGCAATCACATATAAATATTTATTTCATAATTACCAAATTACACGAACAAAACAATTATATAATACAAACGTTTGAGCTTTTAATTACATTTTATTTTACGTTTTATGTATAAACATTACACGAAACAGTTAACTACATTATCACACCTATAACTATTTGCCGCAAAAAATATCTCGTTGCTATGCAAGAGTACTAGCATAGTGTAGTATAGATAGGTAATAAAAGTAGAATTGAATGTCAAATATATCAATACTTTTTCCCCAGATCAACGGTTTGGATTTTTTGACTGATTAGTCTACATTGTTGGTGTCCGGGCTCACTGCTACACGTATGCGAGCCATTTAAAGGCAATGATGCGTTGGAGTTGATGTAACCATTTAGACTAGAAGTAGTGGTGAAACACCTCAGTGTCATCTCAACTTTCTCTCTCCTTTTGCTTTTACTCACTCTCACCATACATCCATAGTGGTGACACTCACTCACCATACATCCTATTTTTTGTTTAATTAAATACTTTATATTTATAAACTGAAAACGTAAATGTGAATTAAATTTAAATGAAATCGTACGAAATTAAAAACGTACATGTACGAAATTAAAACCAAAACACCACTTCATTAAAATAAAATTACAATACAAAATTATAATACAATATGAAAAAATAACACAACATAAATAAAAGTTATAGCACGAATTCAAATTCAAAGTGACAGTTCAAATTTAAAATTTTCAAAGTACAAATTCAAAATTAAACAAACCCTATCTTTTTTCCTTATATATATCCAATACATTTTCAACCAAAAGACACATCTATGGCCGAAGAACCTTCGTAGTTTTATTTTTTGTATTGAAGTTTTATTTTCATTTCAATGTCGTACTCTGCTTTGCTTGGGTAATGAATAAAAGTTTGTATTTTACTTTGATTTTTCGTATTCGAAAATAAATTTTCATTCATTTAAATAAAAATAAACATTACAGGACAAAGATATAAATTACGATAAAAGTTACAATATGAAATTTAATATTATAATTCGAAATTTAACATTATTTGGAGGATATTTATAATGAAGCAGAATGATTTCATTTTGTTTCATATAAATATCCTCCAAAAAAATCCCATATGTTACAATACCTAATCGTCCTAAGTGTATTTTTCATGTAGCCAAATAAACTTCCCTTTGATTTGTTTTTCTATTTTTCCTGCCTTGCTAAACAGAAATTATGCATCTGGTAATCTTTCGTAAATTATTCATTTAAAAAAGTCTATATTTTTTCTGAACGATGGCAAATTTATTAAAAAAACTAACAATGTGCTAGAAATTACAAAGGCGAATTAGCCAAGCATTCCAAACTACAAGACAAACTACCTCTATGCTTAAGCCAAGAAAAAGAATACAAACGAATATAATCGAAAACATTACTTTTCCTCAAGGAATGAGGGGAAAAAGTGAAGCCATTATGATACCGCCAAATGAACCATAAAGAAGCCACAATAATCACGAATAAATGATGCTTTTTGTCTCTAGAGACGGGCCATGAGTTCAATCAATCAATCAATCCAATAGGCGTTGGAATCGAAAAGAGGAAAAAAAATTCTCACACCACCTCCTAATAATCATCCAAATCTCCTTGGCAAAGATGCATTCGAAGAAAATATGGATATTAGACTCCACGTTACCGTTGCAAGTGGGACAAGAGATCTCCGGAATTCAATACCTCTAGAAGAAAGATTAAGGTGGTGCGGAAGCCTATCTAACTTCAAACGCCAAATAAAAATATTAACTTTACGTGGAAGGGATTTATCCCAAATCGTCTTGGTATCCAAAGAAGGCAACATGCGATCATCAATTAAGCAACGCAAGTCCGCAACATTGAACATCCCATCATGAGCAAGAGACCAAATACATTTTCCACACGGTTTTCAGGCGGAATGTCATTGCATTTCTCGTATGCTTGTCTCAGATTATCTTTAGTCTCGCATGCCTTTTCAAATTGCATGGCTAATTCGCACAACGCTTGCTGACGAGCTCTATTCACTGCAATTAGTTTATCAACTAAAGCCATGATTTCATCGATGGTATGTGAAACCGAACAAGCCATATCAAATTTTTTTTATAGGAATGAAATATATTTGTTGTGAAAGGTTAAGAATATATTAAAGATGTGTATGAAATTATGAAGTTATTGAGTATTTATAGGTAAAAAATTAGGGTGTTTGATCTTTTATTTTATTTTTTATTTATTTATTTTTTACAAAGGACCAACGTTTAGTTTTTTTTGGTCCCAGCATGTCATGAACAGTGCTCGGTGAGTAACTTACCAAACAAAACACATTTGGCCGTGAGTTGGACCATGCGGCGTGGAAGTCACGATAGTTATTTAGGTGGTGTTTGATAATGACTTAAAGAGTCTTAATTTATAAATAGGTAAATTTATTAAGTCATTAATTGAGTGTTTGTTTGGTGCTTAATTTAAATAGATGACCTTTTAGAAAAAGCCATGTAAGTAAGGGCCTCCATATTAAGTCATCACTTTTATTTTACGTTTACATATTTACCCCCACTTCTTAACCTCTATCAACACTTATTTTAAATTAAAGGGTATATATAATTTTTCTAATTTAGACACTTTATTCAGCACACAAAACAAACAACCATTTATTCGTTTACAAATAGACAACATATATCCAGATAGACACTTTAATTTAACAGGAATTAATAAAAAAACTAAACAAATAGTCACTCACGGAAATTTTTATCCCACTCCGTCTAGCCTTAAGTTTGTTTGCATCAAACATGCATGTTTGATGCAAATATTCTATATCACTTCTTCATCGTTAGACGTCTGTTTCTGAATATTGTGGCTCTTTCATGTTGTGTATAAGGAACAAGTTCAATATGATCCAGATTGCTAACCTCATGTCAATTAAATCATTTATGTTGGTTAGGGGGAGGGAGTGGTTCCCTCACCCTCCCTCCCTTCACTCACTTCCAACCAATCGAAATGCGCCACATTATTCCTCACTTTTTTCCTCACTCATTCATATTTTTAGAGACGCCACTTCACTCACCCTTCACTCACTTCATTTTTTTTTTCTTTTTTAAATTCCATTAAATTTATTAAAAACTAAAATTTCATTAAAATTAAATAAACATTACATAATATTATTAAAAAACATAAAATAAACATTACATAATACTAAAAAACTAAACTTCATCGGCTTCATCGTCCACCTCAAGGTATGGTAATTGTTGAGCGTCAACATGCTCCATAAGATCAAATCGGAGACGAAAATGTGTGTCCTCATTTCGTATCTCGACTAGGGCTGCTTCGTCAAACACCGGTTGGATCGGAGGATCCCGAATATGAACTGAGGAGATTGCGTTACCGGAGTCATGTAGAATCATAACCTTCTTGAAAATAGTCAAATCTAGACTCAATAGCATGTGTGATTTTCAAAAATAAACTTTTACGCATACGATACATATCTTCAAACATTTCATCGTTGTATCTTGGTTTGGATCGGATGGTTTTTGCAGCTATGTATGTTTTTTTTTTTGGTTTTGTGCTTTCCACCCTCAACAAACACATTATACTAAAAAAAAAAAAAAAAAAAAAAAAAAAAAAAAAAAAAAAATCGTTACCCTCCAACGGCTATATTCCTTCCTCCAACGTTCCTTTTTTCTTTCCTTCCCGTGCATGAGCTACTCACTCAAACTTGCCTCCCCGCGCGTGAGAGATAGGCCGGCGGCGGTGTTCCCGTGAGTGAGGGATCCCGCCCCGCATCCTCACTCACCCACTCCTAGTGCCCTTAATAATACCACTACTATCATAGTATCATATATACATATGATAACTACGTGACTAAAGTTTCAAACAATGATTACGGTACAACGTATTATCAAAAGTTGATGGTACTATACTTTGGCTCAACGCCTCGATGCATATATCAACATATAACGACAAAAATCTATTAAAAGAAATCGTACTCGTGTTACGCCGTATTTTTTATTTCTTCATACACGTAAGAAAACAATTTTACATGTTTTGGGGTTTGAGAGTCATAAATAATTTATGTGTTTGTTAGGATGTCAAACATCAAATCTGACGTCACGTCCTTTTTTTCATCTCCATGCATGTGTTCATGTCAACAACATATTTATGTATGTACTCGGTATGTGATTCTATAATGAAGTTCAAGAAGATCGAGTCATATCTCGAATACTATTTGTTACTAGTAACATCTTAAATAATAAATACTCATATTTGTTAAGTAAAAATCTGGACATCAAAGTTTTGTATTAGTTAGTACAATCTGCAGTATGATGTCGATATATTATGACAAACAACGATATCTCTTGAATTAGTAAATCAATCATATATCTAGAGTGGTCTATCTTTTCAAACTATCAACTTATAGAAATAACGTGTAATTTTTAGTGAAAATTAAAGCCACATATTTCATTGAACTTACGTGTGGTCAAGTTGTTGAAACTTACATATTTAACTGAAACCGCCAAAACCATGTCGACCGGGATATGTTTGTACTGTCGGGTCAGTGATCGATAATTTGAAACAAAATCCCACTTTTTCGTTTCGGCAATATCATTGAGATCCGATCATTTTCAAAAATGAGCTATTTATTTCTTTTTGAATGAAATATATAACGCCATGTAGGCCACAAACAAGGCTTGAATCATAAACCAATAAGTTAGTTTTAGTCCTTTTTACAACTTGGTATGGTACTTCAGACTAAATTGTACCGAAAACAAATCAGTTGTACATTTTGGCTTTTAGTTCCATGTAACTATATATTTTTGGTTTCGACATGGTTTTGGTTCATCAAACAGCCTAATAAAGATTCATTGTGCCTTTCGTTTTCATCTTAACATGTAGTACTATACTTATGATGTTTTTAATGTTAACTGCCGCGCATTAAAAAAAATTACTTCAAAAACATGTTTTAGAAAGAAAAGAAAAGAAAAGAAAAGAAAAGAAAAAAAAAAAAACCTAATAGTTCTGTAAAAACGATTCCATATGAAAAAAAAAAAAAATGGTATTTGGCGGAACCATCTCAAGTCCATATGTCAACATGAACTTTCGTGTTGCTATTATTAATTAGGAATTATTTTGCTTATTCTTGTGTTATAATCCATTGGCATGCATTTTCTAAAATCTGTCTAACTACATGCATACATTATACGAATTACAGGAGTTACCGGTTGAAATTGTTATCTAATTGCCAGGTCACTATTGAAGACAATGTATATTATGCTACAAATGTATCTTTAAGTTTTATTATTATTTATTTTTGTTTTTGGTAAAATTGTGGCCAACTCCCACTAGTCAGAACTATCACTTTAATTTTTATTTTATAACTTATAGTAAACGAATAAAAGAACATGTTAAGTAGATGTTGTTTAGTTTTTAGCTTCGGCAATGTTCAAAAAAAAAAAAAATTAAACTAGACGAATATTCGCGTAAAGTGTCTTCAAAGAATCATTTGAAAACTACTGTATGGAATGAATAAAAGGCCAAATTATTTGAAAACTGCTGTATATATTGAATATTAAAAAAAATCATGTATCGTAATAGATCTCCATTATTGTCTCCAAAGTTTTCATTCGAAATTTTTCATTTAAAAGTTTTATGTCAAAGTTGAAATCGTGTCTCCAAAGTTTTCATAATTTAATTACTTTAAGTAAGGGTTATTTTTAAGTGTTATTTATTTATTTATTTATTTATTTTTAATTTATTTATTATTATTTTTTTAATTTTTTAGTTTTCGAGATTAGTTAAATTTGTTTTATAAGTGTTGAGATCAAATAAGTACATTTTATTAGCATCATTTATCCTATTTAATTGACTCGTTTTATATTATTTTGTATGAGAATTGGTGCCTTAATGTTTAGTTTAGTGATTCTCAGGTAAAAACAGACAATTAGGTGAAAGTTAATGATATTGGACGAATTATAGAGATAAATGATCAAGATTTGAAAAGTCTACTGAAATTCAAGAGATGCGCCGTATCACTCTCAACAGATACGCCGCAACATCATACTTAGATGAATTCGAAGATGATTGCTTGACTTTGAAGAATGCGTCGCATCCAATTACAACATGCGTCGCATATGAAACTTTGGTAAACGAAGAATAATCAACTTGTTCTACTACAAAATACACCACATCTCATTTACAACATGCGGCGTATCAGCTAAAGACTTCACGAGATTCTATCCAACACGTTAGAGAACATGCGCCGCATAGAGAAACAAGTTACGCCGCATCTAAAGGCGGTGTACGAATATTCCAGAATATAATAATCTTGGACCCCACGCGAAGTTAAGTAGATGCGCCGCATCTGTCATCAACATGCGCTGCATCGACCCCTCAGACAGAACCTATAAATACCCCAAGACAGATACGAGTTTTGTCTACAGAAAACCCTAAAGAGACTAATTCAGTCGAAGAATGATTGTGTGAAAATCAATTATATATAATATATTTATGAGTTCAAGGAAATCCGCAAGAAATACGGATTACCCGAGTCGTATCCCGTGATGGAGTGAATGGAATCGTGAAATCAGGTCGTGAAAAGTGGAAAAGTGAAAATTGTGTATAAATTCAAATTATGATAGAAATCACAAATTATGCATAGGGTACAAGCTAATGAAGCACAATTGTCTTAAATCTAAAAACGGTAAATCAAACGCGATTCTTAAAACGTAAAGAACGAATTAAAACGTAACTTTTATTGAAAAATTATCCTAAAAATGCGAAATAATTTTCTAAAAATCTTAAACTACTAAAAATAATTTTGAGAAAAGAAAAATATTTTTTGACTTTTTATGTATTTTCTATGAATTTATTTCTATTTTTGGAATATAAAAAGTAATTAAAAATAAGAGAAAAGAATTTCCTAAAATATTTTTTGGATTTTTTCAGAACTTTTATGATTTTTATTATTAAAAAGTAATTAAAAAGTGATTTAAAACTAAAATAAAATAAGAAAAATAGTAAAACTATTCAGAAAAATATGAAAAATTTACAGAAAATCTAAAATAATAAAAGAAACTTGAGGAAAATTTTTGAAAAGAGAATAAGCCAGGAAAGTGCTTATTGAGCTTATTTCAGCTTATTGCAAGTGCTTACTGATAAGCACTTGCCACCAAACTATGTGAAATTGATACAGAAGGCTATTTATACTCAAATAAGCTCAAAAGAATTGAACTCAGACCATGATAAGCTCATAAACACAAGTATGATGCAATAAGCAGTATACAATAAGCAAATGGATAAGCAAATTGATCTCAGAATAAGCCAGAGGCCAAAGAACAATGTAATACACTATAACAAACTTCCAGAAACTCAGAATGCTCAAATTAACTCAGGTTACAAACAAATTACACAATTTGCATGCCTAGTATTGTATCAGCAATCTTATTTGAACACCTAACTTGCAGAAGCGTATAAGCAATCCAAATAAGCTCCAATCCAGAAAATGAGTGGGGCAAATGTTACTATGAACTACTGAATATCTAAAAACCACAAAAGCCCTCTCATAAACTTCCAATTGAACCTCTAATTGTTACCAAATTCAGCAGCCTATTGAATACAAGATCCTGAAACAGTTGACTTTTTATGAAACAAGAACTATAAGACTAAATCCAATTTCTCCCAAACAAATCTACTCTTACTTGTATGAAAAGCTAAAATTAAAATGAAATAAGCTAATTTATACTAAATTGCAACTAATACCTCAATCTCACTAACAGATTCAACAATTCTAACAGTAAACTATATTTAAAAAGGTACCAAAAAGGTACCGGGATATGCCTTCCTTGTTGGGTGGGGGGCTCGGTACCAAAAAGGTACACGGACTTGAGGTGGTTCCGCCAAATACCATTTTAAATCATACTTTGACTTTTTAATGAACTAAACTATTAATATTATGCTCTATTTATCCAACACTAACCTAAAGTGATCTAAATGTGCAGAGATATCAGTGAATCAACTACAGCTCAACTCAATACAAAGCAGATCCAAACACTCCCTTAATTTTAACTATAACTATGAAATGATGCAATAAACTTCCAAACTCCAAAACAATGATCCAATCAACTTAGATTACACTACCAGAGATTATTAGAACAATCAAATTCAACTAACATTCACCAGAACTCAGAAACACAGATTATCAAAGTGAACAATGTAAGGCTCAATTTCAACAAATCAAATACACAAATGGTAAATCAAGTTCAAGTATCAATTTATCTTCTAAATCAACATCAAATAAGATCAATGCAACAGTAACCATCCATATTTAAACTACTGCTTAACAAAAACATTTAGAAACTTGAAATTAGGATTATTACTTACAAAGCAATTCTTCCTCAGTTTGAACAGAGGAAGTTCACTATGCTAGCCTATTTTTAGATAGGCCAAAGGCTTCCATTTCTCTCTTTGAACTACCAAATGCACCCTGGATTCATTATGATCATGAATAGTTGACTCTGTTGACTGATTTGAGCTTTTGAGTGATTTGAACTTAAATCAATCTCACAATAGCTACAAAGCTAAAATGAGATGCAAAAACTTCTAACAAGCTTATATGATAAGCTGGATTTTAATCAAACACTATTTTTGTATTTATTTTTTTAATTTTCTGAATTTTTTTAAAGCTTTTAAAATATAATCAAACTGAATTGAAAGGAAAATATGATAAGCTGTATAGAAACTGAGATGAAATGAAAACTAAGAGGTAAACAATAAGCTAAGAGTATGAAAAGGTAAAAACTAATTTTATTAAAGCTTAAAGAAATACAATATAAAGAAATTTTAAATAATACATTTAGAAAGAAAATTGAACAGAGCTTCGCTACTACTACTTACTACCCTCTAAACAAGCTAATAGCACCTCTATTTATAGCAATTGTGAGGAAGGATCTAGAAAGGATAGTCACGGATTGCCAGCTTGGCAATCCGTGTGATATGTGCTTCTTTAGAGATCATCCAAGCCATCTAATCCTTTTACAATCATTACAACCCTTGGATCAATGATTATTGACGTGTTGAGACCAATAGGAAGCAGCCACGTAGTCCCTTTGTGTGTTTCTTTGCATCTGACACACTCATTCTCTTTTAGAAGCCCCTTGATTTGACGCAATTACCCTTGATTGTGGTAATTAGACGGGAGGGTGAATTAGGGTTGTAGGATACTAATTAAGTCACAAACATGAAGGTCATGGTGGTGTGTGTGGCGTTAAGCTAGAAAGAGGAAGAAGAAGAACGAAAGTTGGAACCTTGAGAGAAACTAGATAATATTAGATTAAGAATAATGAGAAGGTCCAACCCTCTCCCTTGGTGGGAGAGGGGTATTTATACAACAAATAAAAACGCCCACATCCGGGCTGTGGATCAGGCATACAGTGGGTAAAGACGTGTCCTTCGTCCACGGTGTTACTTAAACTAATACTAACTAATAAATAAACTAACTACGAGCTAACTTAATGCTATTACAATATTTAGGTGACTGAGTCTTTTATAGGAATATTTGTATTCCTAACAATCTCCCCCTAAGCGAGGTCACCTTTGGAAATTAAGCTCTTTGTTCTTCAAGCATTCTTTAGATCTTGTAGCTAGTAGGATCTGATTCTTCGCTTTTCAGCTCACTTTGTATTTCAAGCAATGAACTTGTGATTTTGAGTTCCTTTGGAATGTGTGATCTTTGAGCTTCTTTGAGATCATCAGCCACAGTAAATCTTCAAGCTCATCCTTAGTTGTATTTCCTTCATGTGATATAGTGACATTGGGACCGTCATGCTCACACCCTTCAGTTTTAGGTGACTTTTCATCAGAGTTGCGGAAACGTTGTTGGTAGCCTCTTTAACTTTCATGATCATCATTGACAGCGTGTAGGGAGTGTGAGCATGAGGTATGGATTTACCCAATTCAGCTGGAAATAGGAACCATCAACTCCATCTTTATATGTGTCCCTGAAATAAAACAGTTAGCAATAAAGATAGAGAACGAATATAGCTTTGTCATTCGTTCTGCGAGGACAGACTACCCTCCGGTTTTGTGAAAACCGACCTGTGATCAGGTAGAGACTCGTTTAAAGAGGACTCTCATTGACAGGAATTTCCAGCTTGTAGTAATGAATCTTTCAAAGAATCCACTTTGGAGTCTTCATACTTAGCATGTTCTCATATCGGAACGTCTCAAAGCAGACAACATGATAGAGTGAATTGGTGAATTGACATTCACTGATTGATGAGAAATTGATTTATCTAAATCACTAGCATGTCAAATAATAAACACTTTTGAGACATGACAAGAGTTTTAAGCCTTGAATCACATTTCCATAAAAAATAATTTTGTTTGAAAGATTATACACAATCAATGTGCTCGAAAATTAGTTGGTGAGCACATTGAAAGGTTTTTGCAAAAGTATCCGTCAATCCATTTCCTGGAACAAGTTTGATTCAATGTTGAATCACACCATTGTTGCTTTCCAGTTGTCACTTGATCATTGATCCTAGACGGATCTCACATGTCACCTACCAAGAGCTTGAGTGATGTTCGCTCTAGAAGGATTTCCATCTTCATCGTGAATATTTTCATATCACTCGGATGTTCTGGAAATAACATAAGGATAATGCATAGGACTCTAAATATTTTATCTTATTTTCCACATTGTGTGAAACAATAAGCATATTTGGAAGTGTGTCCTATTGAGATTTATGGATGATCTCATGGCTCTAGACTCAATAGTGCATTTTGATCCGCTCCTGGAGACTGGGGAGACGTCTCCTGTTTTAGGTATCAACATAGCTCGCAATGAGCGGTCAATACATTGCACAGGGTTCCCCGTGAGAATGAAACAAGCTCTTTTAAGAGAACTTGAGTGGTTGGGAAGTTTAGTTCAGTGCGTCACTGGGTCCATGACGTCTTGTCTTCAATACCGGTGTTACCTTAGTAACCGCCAGTAGATTATGAATTGAACCCGGTCTCTGCCCTAAGGTTGAATATATGGAGAGCTATTTCTTTTCACCCTTTCTCATTTCATTTCTTTTTCATTCTTCAACCCCTTCAATGCTTACCGAGACTTCATCACTAGAACCTTGTTGGGTTTGTTCCAGTCCTAGCTCTATCTCAGTCCGCACACTTCCCTTTCTCACTTTTCTCCTTTTTCTCAATCATTCCTAAGGACTTCTAATCTATCTATGGTTGTCCTTGGGAGATCCTTCTGGTTCTGGTGGATCATTGGAACTCATACCTAACCTTAACCATCCTTATAACTCCGTGCATAAAGATAAATGGCCGGTCTTTGGTATTACTTCCACAAACGCCTTTTGCTCCCCCTTAATATGTGCATCGGTATTTGAAAGAGTTTGGCACATATTTGGGAGCCTATTATTGAGTCCAAACGATCACATTTGATTATCAGATTTCATACTTAAATCACATTCTCTCCCCCGATCAAAAAATTCACATCTTTCGAGATTTTGAATCTCAATTGATTTAAATAAGCTATAAAACATTTGGGAGAAATGCGGCCAGTTTTAATATTTTCTGATAAAAGGAACCTTTTTCATGCTCCCCCTCAATCTGTGAGGGAGGTTGTTATGTGTTAGATTTGATGAGTTTTCAAAAGATTTGAAGTTTTAAAGAAAACTCTTTGAAAATTTCTCATTCTGACACATAGCCATCACAAAGTTTATTATTGCAAGGTTTTTGTACAAAGTGTGGAGAGTTTTGATGATACATAAAATTTTGAGAAATCACTCTCCCCCTCAATCAATGACGAATATTAAAACATAAATAATTGATGTCATTGATTGAGTGAAAATTTTTATCAAAATTTGATTTCAAATAGATTTCCAAACAAAATCTCATGGTACCACCAAGTTTTGCACAAATACTTTTTGGAAAAATCATAGAAAGGAAAGTATTTGGCGATAAAAAGAAGATTTCTCTTCTTTATCAAGAAATAATGCACTGAAGCGTACATTAGATCGAGGAAACATGGATATAAAGTAATCCATGCCCAGGTGAACATCACCCGGTAAAAGGAACAACCGTCTTTTTGGCGACGTGTTTTCCCCATTTTGAAAAACGGGTTGCTATCTGAAGTAATTGCAAGCCATTATTTTGAAGTCCGGGTTACAGCCTGAAATGACTGCAAGCCATAATTTTGAAGAATATTTTGAGATACGACATGTTTTAGAAAAAAAACTTTATTTGAAATTGAAAAACTCTTGCTCAAGCATATGTATGATTCCGTGTCATTGTTGAATGACATTTCTAGAAACGTACATAATATTGATTACACAAGAGACATGTCGTGAAAAGAATATTTTTGGATTTTAATGATTTTTCAGATTTTTATGGTTTTTATAGGTTTTATAATTTTTGTTGGGATATGAAGATCTAAGTACTGCTGGAAAGATCAAAGTACTGCTATGTCAAAGTACTGCTCAAAGTCAACATGCTGTTCAAGGTCAAAGTACTGCTCGTGATTGAAGATTATGCAAAGTACTTCTAATAACAAGGACTTATGTGCAATATTGTTTAAAGGATTGCTATGTAATATTATATGAATATTCTAGAATTAGTTAGGGATAATTACTTGTCGTTCAAGTAAATATTGTAAACCGACTTAAGGTTATCCTTATGCCTATAAAAGGAGCCTTATGATGGTATTAGATGTACGGAGTTTTTCTAAGAGTCTTAGAGTTTCACAAAACGATTTTTAGTGAAGTTAGGGATTGTTAGTGAATCTGTATTTAGAGAAGCAGGTTCAAGAGTTGTTTTAATATAAACAAAGTTCTTCTTAGCTTTGTGTTAGTAGATTCTGCATACTTTACAAAGTAATATCAATGTTTCAATATTAATTATTTTGAGTTATTCAAGATTGTTAAAACCTTACAAGCTACAAAGTAGTTTGTTCAGAGTATATCGATCCAACAAGTGGTATCAGAGCTTGTTTTGGAAACTCTGATTAAGAAGAAAACCTTTAAAACCGATTTTACTACAAACCCTTAAAGATGTCGACAGATGTTGCACCTGCTCCATCCATCACTGCAGTAAGAATTCCTATTGTCAAGAAGGGAGAATATGATCTATAGGCCATGAAGATGAGGCAGTACATTGCCATCACAGACCATGCACTATGGAATGTGATTGTCAATGGCAATATGATAATTGAAGAACCATTAGAGATCCCAGGACAACCACCACCACCTAAGCCAACCTTGCCAGCTACTACTAAAAGACATCAAGACAAGGCTCTCAACATACTGCTCTCTGCCATTCCTGATGGTCACTTATTGAAGTTTCATGATGCCAAGGATGCAAAACAACTATGGGCTGCTATTAAAACAAGATTTGGAGGTAATGATGCTTCTAAGAAGATGCACAGGAACCTATTGAAGCAGCAGTTTGAAACCTTCACTGTTGGTGAAAGAGAAAGTCTTGACTCTGCCTATGATAGATATCAAAATATACTCAGCATGCTAGAGTTATATGGAGCTGAGGCAACAGTTGAAGATGCTAACTTGAAGTTCTTGAGGAGTTTGCCATCTGCATGGCATGTGGTTGCTACCATGATTAGAGGACAACCTGGTTTGGACACTATGGACTTTGATGATCTTTACAACAATCTAAAGGTGTATGAGCATGAGATGAAGGGTAACAAAGGTTCAAATTCTCACAACATTGCTTTTGTCTCTTCTGAAAACAGAAGCAGTACTTCCACTAAAAGTACTGCTCATCCTGTCCAAAGTACTGTTGCAGAAACACAGAATCCATGTACAACTTTGATCACTACTACTTCATCACATACCCCCAATTCAGATGATGTTCTGTGTTCATTCTTTGCATAACAAGCTACTCTACCTGTTACTTATCAAGAAGATCTCCTACAAATTGATGATGATACTATGGAAGAAATTGACATAAGATGGCAGGTTGCCATGATCGCTGCAAGGATCAAGAAGTTTATGAACAAGACAGGGAGAGGTATTGATTTCAAGGCTAAGCAGGGTATAGCATTTGACAAATCCAAGATTGAATGCTTTAATTGTCAAAGAACTGGTCACTTTGCAAGGGAATGCAAGTTTGCAAAGTATCAAGCAAACAGGATGATTGAACAACCTAAACCCAAAGTTGAAAGAAATGAATTCCCTATTGCTGAGCCAAAGTCACAAGCTTTGGTTGCTCAAGAAAACTTGTTAGAAGTTGATTGGAGTAAAGAATTTGATGATGAACCAGTAACCTATTCTATGGTTGCATTGGAAGAGGTTGATTGGAGCACAACTTTTGATGAGGAACTAAGATATGAAGCCTTGGAGTCGAGAGATGGTCTAGGAAGCTTTGATTGGAGCATGGAAAGTGAAGAAGAACCTGTGCAGCTTGCTATGATGGCTACTTCACCAAGTTCATCCACTCTCTCTGAGGTATGTTCCAAATGTAGTAACTCTTATCAAAAGATGCTTAAAGAATATGAAACAGAAAGAGATAACTATAGAAGGGCTAGTTCTGAGATAGCTGGTTACCAATTGACTTTAGAATCCATGGAAGCTAAGATAATCACTCATGAGAATAATGAAGTAGCTTGGGCTGAAAATATGAGCAACAAGATTATCAATTAAAGTTAAGTGAGTGGAAGTTAGGATGTAAAGTTTCTGAATTAGAAAAGGTCGCTAAAGAAAGAGATAAGTTGCTAGAAAAACTTGCTGTTTGGAAAGAATCAGGTCTGTCACATGTTAGTTTTGTTGAAAAACAGAGAGCAGCAAACATTAAAATTGGCCTAGGTTATGATTATAATTCAGAAGTACTTTCATCTAAGAACCAAGAATTAAATCTTTCTCAGGAGACCTCAACTGGTGATGAAGAATTCATAAGTTTAGAAGGAAACACATCTAGTGATGAGGAATCACCTTGTTCAACACCTCCTGAGTTTAAGAAAAACAAAGGATATAATGAAGTTTCTCCACCCCCAGGTAGTTTTCAACCACCTAGGACAGATGTTTCTTGTTTTGGAGTAGACAACCTAGAATTCAGGAAAAAGCTTAAAGGTCAATCTAATTCAAGTCAATCTAGTCCCGAGTCTTTAAGAAAATCTGTTGAGACACCTAGGGATGATAATAAGGTTTCTGAATGTGAAAAAGATTTTTCAAAACAAGCAGTACTTCCAAAAACTTCTCAAAGTACTGCTGATCATTCAGCAGTACCTACAAGAAACTCTTTTCAAAATACTGCTTATTACAAAAAACCTTTTGGGAATGGATTTGGGATGATGGGTCCAAAGTTATGTTTTGTATGTTATAATCCTCATCATTTGATCAAGGACTGTGATTATCATTCAGAATACTTCAACAAATATCCAAAGACCACATCTGCAAACCATAAGCACAAAGAGAATAAACCAATGGAGAATAAACCAGTTTGGAATTACACAAATAGGGTTAACCATAGTAATTTCTCAAAAGACTATAGGTACCCTCATCAGAAAAGACCATTCTCCAAACCCAAAGTACCTTCAAGAAACACTTCTCAAAGCACTGGTCAAGCAGTACTTTCTCAAAGTACTGTTAGGAAGTTTCCCAATCAAGGTACTGCTAGTAAAGACTCAAGTGTAAGACCTAGGAGATTCAATTCCTACAACCCTAGAAGGTCTTACAATCCAAGAAAAGCTGCTAGAACACAGAACCCAACACTAAAAGTTACAGCTAAATGGGTTAAGAAAGAAAGTACTGCTGAGGGTGACAAAGTACTTTCAGAAAATAAGGGTGAAAAAGGGAGTGTTGATAACAATTCAACATATGTTTTGGAATCAAAGACAGTAATTCTTGATAGTGCTTTCAAAAACAGTGGTGATTACATACTCAAAGAATTTGAGTATGTTACTCCACAAGGGGAACACAAGTCAGTAATTGCTTGGGTTCCTAAAAGAAACTAACCCTTTTCATTTTTATGCAGGGCAACCCAGCAGAGGAGCTTAAAGATCATCTTATTGTGGATAATGGTTGCTTTGGAAGTATGACAGGAGAAAAGGAGCTCTTGTCAGTTTTTAAGGCTTATTTTAGAGGAAGAGTTGCATTTGGGAATGATCCTGATGGAGGGAGAATCATTGGCAAAGGAACCATTAAGGCAGGATCTATTGATTTTGAGAATGTCAGATATGTGAAGGAGCTTAAATTCAACCTTTTGCCAGTCTCTCAGATCTGTGACAAGAAGTACCCCGTGTTGTTTCTTGACACAGAAAGTCTTATTCTCTCCCCTGAGTTTAGATTATAAGATGAAAACTTGGAGATGCTGAGAGCATCAAGAACCAATGATGTGTATCGTATAGACTTGAAGAACATAAATTCTGCTGAAAGAGCAACATGCTTGATTGCAAGGGCAACAATGGAGGAAGCACATCAATGGCACAGAAGACTAGAGCATGGTATGAAAGACTCTTCACTTTTCTATTAGAACATGGTTACAGGAGAGGTGCTATTGACAAGACTTTGTTTATCAAAAGAGATAAAAAAGATATCATGCTTGTCCAAGTTTATGTAGATGATATTATTTTTGGTGCTACTAAGCAATCTATGGTGAAGGAATTTGAAGATCTTATGCAAAAAGAATTTCAGATGAGTTCAATTGGAGAATTAACATTCTTCTTGGGACTTCAAGTGCAACAATCAAACAGTGGAATCTTTATAAGTCAAGATAAGTATGTTGCAGACATTCTTAAGAGATTCAACTTCACAACTGTCAAGCCAGCATTCACACCTGTTGATGCTAACAAGCCTTTGGGAAAAGATGAAGATGGAGAAGATGTTGATGTCAAACTATACAGGTCTATGATTGGATGTCTAATGTACTTAACTGCATCTAGGCCTGACATTACTTTTGTTGTTTGTTTGTGTGCAAGACATCAAGTTCAACCCAAGGTTTCACATTTGAATGCTGTTAAGAGAATCTTTAGGTACCTTAGGCAACAACCTAAGCTAGGATTGTAGTATCCTAGAGAGTCCCCTTTTCATCTACAAGCTTTTTTAGATAGTGATTATGTTGGTGACAACTATGACAGAAGATCAACAACTGAAGGGTGTCAGTATCTTGGAAGTAGATTAGTCTCATGGCAATGCAAAAAGCAAACAATTGCAGCAACATCTTCCACAGAAGCAGAATATGTATCTGCTGCAAGTTGTTGTGCACAAGTACTTTGGTTGCAAAATCAGCTTTTGGATTATGGATTCAACTTCAAAAACACTCCTATCAACATTGATAATGAGAGTACCATTTGCATTATGAAGAATCCAGTTTATCACTCCAAAACAAAGCACATTCAGATTCAGCATCATTTTATCAGAGATTTCTATGAGCATAGGCTTATTAATGTGGTTAAAGTCCATAAAGATGATAATGTAGCAGATTTACTCACAAAGGGCTTTGATGTTTCAAGATTTACCTTCTTAGTTGTGAGTATTGGTATGATTAATAACTAAGCTATTTTTGAGGGGAGGCATTGGTAGTTAGTCATTATTTGAGGGGAGGCTACATATATCATTAAAAAGAAAAGGATTTCTTATTCATTATTATACTAAAGAGGTTACATTCATCAGTTCAAGAGATACAGACACAACCATGACACAGATATCCAACCAAGACAAACAGAGAACTACTCCAAACACCCTACACCAAACCTACCTAACCTACCCAACACACCCTACTCCATTGGCCTTTTTCCTTTTCCTTGATAGCTCTGCTTTCCCTTCTGAGCAGTCTTTCTTTTGTCATCAAATGAAGCTTGCTTTCTTGGGCAAGCCAGGCCAAGTATTTTGATGCATGGGAATTGCACCAGGCTTTACCTCTCGAGGGATCTCGAGAAGCTTACAAGCCCCACCAGGCAGTGTACCTGATTGTTGTATTATAGTATAGTGACAAGTACCGGGGGATTGATTGTTCAACTCAGGAATAGTGTCGCTAGGATTAGAAAGCCTAAAAACTAGGTCTAGAGGTGAGGGATGATTCTTTTTGTATTTTTATATTTTTATAAAAGCAATTAAAATCTCGGGTATTGGAAGAGTGGGCGGAATTAGTTGCTAGTCAACTAACCCAATAACTAAAGATACAATCAAAATAAAATAACAAAAATGTAAATAAAGCTAATTAAACTAGTGGTGTGAACAATAATGGGAAAATTGTTTTTACTTAGATTTCATTACTCCCTAGATATCTTTTACAAGTTGATAGTTTGTTACAGTTGCGTGGATGACGGGTTATATTCCTTAATACCATTCGTGGGGTGGCGTACGTACTTCCCCAACTCTATAAGCTCCTACTTCACTCCTATGTCGAGCCTGTAAGAAGCTCCTAACATGAGATCATTAGAATTCGCTCATGCATTAAATACAACCATAAAAACCAAGTACGCATTTGATGAGGCGAAAAATGAACCGTTTTTAGGGGGTCATTTAAGCCCGTAATTGAATTTATTTGATCAAATATTGCCCTAAATCGTTCCTTTTGTGATTTTAGGTACTTTGGGAGTGAATGCTGGAAAAAGAAGCATTTTGGATGTTTTTGGAGCATAAAAGTGAAGAAAATGGCAAAGACCTAATTTTTCATGCTGGGAACAGTACTTGACAGCGACAAGAAGGAAAGTGTGACGGCGTCAGGAGCAAAATCCATGACGACCTAGTGAAAACCTGAAGGCGTCAGATGAAGGGCGTCAAGAGTTATTTTGGTGACGGCTTGAAGATGGATTACACGTGACGGCGTCAAACCCAGATCTAGGCAGTCCGAGAACTTTATTGGCGGCGAGATGACGGCGTCCGACATTTACTCTTGACGCCGTCATCTCACAAAATCTATATATACTTTTCTGTTTTTCATTCATTAAGAGAGGAACTTGTGTGGAGAATACTAGGGTCGAATCTAATAAACCCTAGGTCGTTTGTAACAGTATTTTCAAGGGTTTTCACCCCTTGAAACCTTTCATGTTCAATTAAGATAAGTCCTCTTTCAATTCATTCAATATGTCTATGTGTTGTTTGAATATATCTTATGCTTGTCTTGATTATAACATGCTAGGCTAGATCTTTTGTGTGTTTGCTTAGATGTAATTAAACCTAGATGTTGATTATAGGTTGATTGCTTGTTTATAGTTGTAATGGATGAATGATTTCAATGTTAGGCTTAAGAAAACTGGTAGATCTCCATTGTGTAACTTGCTTGAACGTCTTAAGAAACATGAACCGATGTGTACTAGGTTTTTATGATTGTATTTAATGCATGAGCGAATTCTAGTGATCCCATGTTAGGAGCTTCTTAGCCGGCTCGACATAGGAGTGAAGTAGGAGCTTATAGGATTGGGGAAGTAAGTACGGCACCCCATGAACGATATTAAAGAATACAATCCGTCATCCACGCAACTGTACAAGTAATTAACCTGTAAAAGATATCAAGGGAGTAGTGAAATCTAAGTAAACACAATTCTCCCATATATTTCTCACACCACTATCTTAATTTAGTTTATTTTCATTTTTAGTATTTTATTTTGATTGCATTTTAGTCATTGGGTTAGTTGATTAGCAACTAATTCCGCCCATCTTCCAACAACCGAGATTTTTAATTGCTTTTATAAAAACATAAAAATACAAAAAAGAATCATCCCTCACCTCTAGACCTAGTCTTTAGGTTTTTTTAATCCTAGCGACACTATTTCCAAGTTGAACGATCAATCCCCCAGTACTTGTCACTATACTATACTACAACGATCAGGTACACTGCCTGGTGGGGGTTGTAAGCTTCTCGAGATCCCTCGAGAGGTAAAGCCTGGTGCAATTCCCATGCATCAGCATTGGTTCATGTTTCTTAAGACGTTCAAGCATGTTACCCTATGGAAGTCTGCCAGTTTTATTAAGCCTAACTTCGAAATCATTCATCCGTAACAACTATAAACAAGCAATCAACCTATAATCAACATCTAGGTTTCACTACATCTAAGCAAACACACAAGAGATCTAGCCTAGCATGTTAAATTCAAGACAAGCGTAAGATATATTCAAACAACACATAGACATATTGAATGAATTGGAAGGATACTTATCTTAATTGAACATGAAAGGTTTCAAAGGGTAAAAACCCTTGAAAGAACAGTAAAAATCGTGCTAGGGTTTCTCCAAGTTATCCCTCTAAATGTCCTCTTTTAATGAATGAAAATTGCAAAACTATATATAGATTTTCCATCGTGACGGCGTCAAGAAGAAATGTATGACGCCGTCAAATCGCCGCCCATAGAAATATCGGATTGCCTAGATCCAGATCTGACGCTGTCAAGTGCAAAGTTACTCTGGGCCGTCACATGCAATGGGACCATGACGACCTATGGTGACGCCGTCATGCCCTTAGTGTAAAACTCTCTGGACAGTTATGAACTTTATCCACTTCACCTCTTATTTTACTCTTGATGCCGTCATGTAGAACCTTGTGACGCCGTCAGGTACTGTTCCCAGCAAGGAAAATTAAGACTTTGCCATTTTCTTCACTTTTATGCTCCAAAAAGGTCCAAAATGCTTCCTTTTCCAGAATTCACTCCAAAAGTACCTAAAATCACAAAAGGAACGATTTAGGGCAATATTTGATCAAATAAATTCAATTTCAGGCTTAAATGACCCCTCTAAAAATGGATCATTTTTCGCCTCATCATATACCCTTACACTTGAGATTTGCTTGTCCCCAAGCAAATGCGCTTTTATTCTAATCAAAATACAAGTTAGGGGTCATTTAACACTAATATAAAAGTAATTACAACAAATAATCGGTCCACTAAAGATCAAAGACAAGCACAGAGGTCATACACTAGCACCTCACAAATAGTGTTTAGATACTCACATCTCTCGGGTGTAATAAAATATATATCACAATATGGAAATGGAAAACATCTCTCACTACCTGTCATAACAAAATAGATTACCATAGGCTTGGGAAAGGATCAAACCTCCACCACATGGCATAAGCACCTAGGATAAACTATAAAAGAGGTCTTTTAAAGGGTTATAATGTTAGGTGTAAGGATATGGAAAACAAGGTTTTGTTGGATAAAGGCAATCTTTACTGGTGGCGAGTTAATCATCTTAGTTAATAACATGTACAATATGGCGTTGCTAAGCCAAGACTAGACTCGACTTAAGCTAATAAATCAAAAATAACGAAAGCATAAAATAAACATAGAATGAAATGGGATGGTAGTCCGTATGTTTTTTCTCTTTTCTCTTTTTTATTATTATTTTTTTTATTTTTCTTGATTTTTCGATTTTTTTATTTTATTTATTTATTTATTTATTTGCATACACTCTTACCTTAACATCCAAAATAATACATCATAGGGAATGAACATTCCCCTTACACTTGATTTTTACATACTTTACAATAAACTAATCTAATGACTCGAATTAAGATAATCAAAACACTTGGAGTACTTCTAAGATTAACGCACATATGGGGGTAATAATATGATGTTCTTCCCCATTACTCCATAACATAAGTACTTTACCCATGAGTCCCAATCGTCCCAAAACAATATGTATAAGGATATGACTCGACTTAGCAACCATGTAATCAATTAGATAATTAACTAAGGGTTTAAACAAATAACAATAATGCACTAAAGATGAGTGCATACATGGAAGGCTAAGGCGATTTGGGTGTATATTTAAGTGGGTTGTAACAAATTCTTCCTTTAAGTAAGATGCTTAAAGTTAGAAACGCAAAGATAGGCTCGGAGGGGTGTACTAGGGGTTTCGTGTACTAAAAATGAGTACAACGCTAATGGTGTGGGAAAAATTAATTGAATTAACTAGCCAAGTAATATGACTTAAATGGTCAAGTAATTATGATACGGGTTTAACACAAGGGTGATCCTAATGCCTCTTATCATGTAGTAAATCCTACTACACGAATGTAGTCTCACTAGCGGTCCCGGGATGCATCACTAACGCAAGTTCTAGAATCTAAATGCTACCGGTACACTCATAAGCACTAATAATGAATGCTTTTCCTATCAAATCTAAAGGCGAACCTCACATATTTGGGTGGAAATTTTTTCTGAATGGTACGGTTTTGTGCTAGTCATACGACTCCTATCCATGAGACGCTTGCTAAGGCTAAAGTTTCACTCCTAAATGTTGTAAAAAATTTTAAATTTGGCGCTAAAATTACACTAACAAGTATTTCTCATAGTTTTATTACACATCTACCATCAAACAAACAAACTCAAGTGAAAGTGTATCCTATAAGGTATCATCATTTACCCTCCCCTTACACTTAGGATGAACATTGTCCCCAATGTTCAATTAAAGAATGTAAAAGTGAAATAGGTAAAAGAATGAAATCAAATACTCCCCTGATTTATTCGGTGTGGATAGTCTGGTAACAAGGTTAGATCTTCCTCCAAGAAAACGAATAATCAAAGCTTCCCTTCCAGAAATATAAATCATCTTCTTGTCATACATAACTTGTTAAACCTGAGAAAACAAACAACGCAACCTCGCGTAAAATCGGCGGCAATCTATATATACTAATAAATCCTAGAAAACAATGTAAGATATAATGCTTGTGGAATGAATGTTTGCAGATTTCCTGGAGTTTATAAAACTAAAGAATTAACAAAAACTTTAAGGCTCTGTTAGAAAAACAATACTCGCAAAATTTCAAGAATTTTACACATGACGCCGTCAGAAGTGACCTGCAGAAATCTTTACGTTAAGTTTCCGGAAAATTTCTGGAAAAAGTTATGTCCTACTTCCTGGAAAATCCTGCAAAACATCATTATGACTCGATACAAGCATTTGACTCTGACAAATACGAATATACATGTTCATTTAATATCGTGGAATATCATGATCAATTTTGTTTCTTAAAAAACATATTTGGGGTTTCCCCTTACAATTATCTTTTGCGAAATACCTTGGTATGAAGTTAAGACGAAGTCAAACGACAAAATAAAGTATTTTCACCATTTTATTTTTAAACATGATCTACCAACAATAAAAATGAAGCATGCATACGGAAACAAATAACACTTAGACAATTAAAAATCACACAAAGCATGGGTTGCCTCCCAAGAAGCGCGTTTCTTTATTTACGAGTCTTGTAGCTAGACTCAAGGTCATGGGTGATTACGTGACCTCATCCTCTAGGTCATCTCCTATATTAGTTTTGTATTTTGGACCAGCTGCAAACATTCTTTGTAGAAACCAAGTATTCTATTCATACCATATTCTACTCCTCTACGTCTATCCTCATCATTCCTATAGTAAACCGCTTGTTTGTGTTCCTTTTCAAGGTTTGATAGGAGGCGGTATTGTTCAATCTTATAGGGCATTTGGTAAGCAATCTCATCATTCTCTTCCTTGAATCTAACTATCCCTAGAGTCGGATTATAACTCATCTTAGAGGCCTCAACGAACGGTTTTCCGAACACTACTTGACTTAGGCAATCATCTATCACCGGACGAGTATCCTCCACTATCACAAAGTCGGTCACATAAATGAAGTTTCCTACAATTACATGCAATCCTTTCACTCTTCCAACAAAATTACTTATCAAATTCTTGCTGGGCATTATCCTATAACCAAGTTGCTTCTTCATTACCCAATTATAATAAGTCCTAGTCATGATGTTTATAGGAGACATAGGATCGATATAAGCTTTCCATACATGCATATGCCCAATGTTGCATGGTATGTTGATGTTAGAGGGATCACCTACCTTAATAAGGGGTGAACCACGGATATATGGTGTCTTGGGATCATTGAATAAATCCTTTTGATATTCCTGTTCTTCCTTGGTGGGCAACTTATCAAAGTACTCTTCTACATTTTCTACTTCCTCTAACTTTTCTCCCTTATTAACCTCAACTTCCTTAATTTCATCCCTAGTCTCGGTTTCTATTCCAACTTCATCCTTGTCACTTTCTTCTATATCCTTATCTTTTGGCTTAATAGTGACAACATTGACAAAGTGGACGTGTTTGGATGACGAGGGGTCCTTAATTTGGATTCCTCTATTGGCGTCCCTAGTGTCCTTTCTAGGTGTAGTTAGCGCTTGGTTGTTGAGGGCTTTCAACAAGTTGTCAATCTTGTTGGTCATCTCAGTTTGTTGTTGATTGAATTCAGTTTCAAACTTAGCTATGCGAGCATCTTGAGATGCCATAAACTTAGACATCAATCCTTCAAGATTATTGGTACTACCATAGTTATTAGAAGGATTGTTGTTGAAAATGCGGTTGGTGGGTGAACCGTTTGGTTGGTAACGATTAGGCGGATTGGAAGAATTATTTTGGTTTTGTTTCCACCTAAGGTTCGGGTGATTTTTCCAAGAAGGATTTTAGGAATCACCATAAGGGTTTGCCTCGGGTTTAAAAGTGTACTACTTATCTCCCGCTTCGTCGGTACGCGAGGATGCGTAGTCCACAAAAGCTGTTCCGGGGAGTTCCACGCAATCACGAGTGTCATGGGGACCACTACATAATTCGCATGAAGAAGTGATTTTGTTCACTTGGCTTGAAGGCTTAGGAGCTTCGTAAGATTTCATGAGAAACTTGACTTGGTCCTCAAGTTCCATGATCCTACGGTCAGGAGTGCTAGAATTGTTCGAAGGCAAAGGTATTGCCTTAACCGTTTTGTTCAAATCACGGGGATCATTCCAACTTTCGTTGTCATAGAGAGCAAGATCTTCTATGAGTTCCCATGATTCTTCCGCACTTAGATCATGTAGCTTACCACCGGCCGATTGGTCAAGGGTTCGCCTTGTGGAGAGATCGATATGGTCATAGAAGATTTGGACTTGGAGCCAAAGATCTATGCCATGATGAGGGACTTTTTGGAGTAAGTCCTTGAAACGAGTCCATGCTTTATATAGAGTTTCACCTTGACGTTGTTGGAACATCAGGATATCATTTCTAAGCTTGGTAGTTCTCCCCGGTGGGAAAAATTGAGCAAGGAAACGAGTGGTGAGATCATCCCATGAGATGATGGATCCCGCGGGTAAAAGTTCAAGCCATTAACTAGCTTGATCACGTAGAGAGAATTGGAATAGGCGTAATCGGGTCGACTCTCTAGTTGTATCATCAAGGTCTATAGAATCTACGATTTTAAGGAAATCCTTGAGATGTTGGTTAGGATCTTCGGAACGAAGTCCATGGAATGCACATCCGCTTTGCACCAACCGGATGGTGTCGGATCGCAAAAGGGGACACATTGGCTCCTTGGGTGAGCTCACTAGTGTTTCGATAGCCTTGGTGGCTAGGATGGGAATACACTCCTAGGGTTCGGGGCCTAAGAGGTTGGTTTGCTAGTGGTGGGTTTTGTTGGTGGTTTTGTTGTGGTGGGTTGATGGGTTCAAAGATGTTACCACCTTCCATGATGTCGGATGGTAAAGGTTACGAACAAAGACATGAAGAAATAGATAGACTAAAGAAAACCTAAAAATAAAAATAAAATCTTACTAGAAAGGAATCTAGCAAGTAGACCTAATAGAAAGAAATCCTAACCTAGATAATAACTATTCCCCAGGCTATGGTGCCAAAACTTGATGCGTGGGAATTGCACCAGGCTTTACCTCTCGAGGGATCTCGAGAAGCTTACAACCCCCACCAAGCAGTGTACCTGATCGTTATAGTATAATATAGTGACAAGTACCAGGGGATTGATCGTTCAACTCAGGAATAGTGTCGCTAGGATTAGAAAGCCTAAAAACTAGGTCTAGAGGTGAGGGATGATTCTTTTTGTATTTTTATATTTTTATATTTTTATATTTTTATAAAAGCAATTAAAATCTCGGGTATTGGAAGAGTGGGCGGAATTAGTTGCTAGTTGATGCGTGGGAATCGCAACAGGCTTTACCTCTCGAGGGATCTCGAGAAGCTTACAACCCCCACCAGGCAGTGTACCTGATCGTTGTAGTATAGTATAGTGACAAGTACCGGGGGATTGATCGTTCAGCTTAGGAATAGTGTCGCTAGGATTAGAAAGCCTAAATTACTAGTTCTAAGGGTGAGGGATGATTATTTTTGTGTTTTTATATTTTTTAGAAAGCAATTAAAATCTCGGGGTTTTGGAAGAGTGGGCGGAATTAGTTGCTATTCAACTAACCCAAAACTAAGATGCAATCAAAATAAAATACTAAAAATGAAATTAAACTAATTTATACTAAGGTTGTGAGCAGTAATTGGAGAAAATGTGTTTACTTAGATTTCACTATTCCCTATATATCTTTTACACGTTAATTACTTGTTATAATTGCATGGATGACGGATTGTATTCCTTAATACCATTCATGGGGTGACATACATAACTCCCCAATTCTATGAGCTCTTATCTCCTCCTACACCATGCCCAGCACAACTATAGGGATTGTAAACAGTGGCTCATGCATTAAATACAACCAATAAAGACCTAGTACGCCTCGGTTCATGTTTCTTAAGACGTTCAAGCATGTTACCATTTGGAGATCTGCCAGTTTTCTTAAGCCTAACATATAAATCATTCATCTAAGACAAGAATAAATAAGTAATCAACACATAATCAATATCTAGGTTTCATTAGATCTAAGCAAACACAAAAGAGATCTAGCCTAGCATAATGGAATTGAGACAAGAATAAGATATAGACAACCAACACATAGACATATTGATTGAATTAGAAGAACACTTATCTTAATTACAATGCAAGGTATCAAGGGGTTGGAACCCTTGAAAAACCTGTAAAAGTTGCACCAAAATCGTACTTAGGGTTTCTCCAAAACTTCTCTCTTTTAATGTGAAAAATTAGAAAACTATATATAGAAAAATGGGTTTGACGGCGTCAAGAAGAAACATGTGACGCCGTCACCTCGCCGCCAAAACTCTCCTCGGACTGCCTAGATCTACTTCTGATGCCGTCAAGAGTTATGCACTTCCAGGCCGTCATGACTCTTTTACTCTTGACGCCCTTCTGACGTGACGCCGTCAAAACTCTACTGGACCGTCATGGGAATTCATGAAATTTGCTCTTGACGCCCTCAAGAATTTGCTCTTGACGCCGTCACCTACTGTTCCCAGCAAGGAAAATTAAGACTTTGGCGTTTTCTGCACTTTTATGCTCCAAAAACGTCCGAATTGCTTCCTTTTCCAGATTTCACTCCCAAAGTACCTAAAATCACAAAAGGAACAATTTAGGGCAATATTTGATCAAATAAATTCAATTTCGGGCTTAAATGACCCTCTAAAAGTGGTTCATTTTTCGCCTCATCATATATCCTTACACTTGAGATTTGCTTGTCCTCAAGCAAATTAGCTTTTGTTCTAGTCAAAATACAAATTAGGGGTCATTTAACACTAATATAAAAGTAATTACAACAAATAATCGTTCCACTAAAGACCAATAGACAAGCACGGAGGTCATGCACAAGCACCTCACAAATAGTGTTTAGATACTCACATCTCTCGGGTGTAATAAAGTGTAAATTACAATATGGAAACGGAAGATATCTCTCACTACCTGTCATAGCAAAATAGATTACCATAGGCTTGGGAAAGGATCAAACCTCCACCACATGGCGTAAGCACCTAGGATAAACTATCAAAGAGGTCTTTTAAAGGGTTGTAACGTTAGGTGTAGGGATAGGAAATACACGGTTTTGTTGGATAAAGGAAGTTTTACTGGTGGCGAGTTAACAATCTTAGTTAATTAGATGTACAATGTGGCGTTGCTAAGCCAAGACTAGACTCGACTTAAGCTAATAAATGAGAAATAACAAAAATATAAAATGAACATAGAATGAAACGTGATGGTAGTCCGTATGTTTTTTTTTTTTTTTTTTTTTTTTTTTTTTTTTGCATGCACTCTTACCCTACCATCCAAAATAATACATCATAGGGGATGAAAATTCCCCTTACACTTGAATCTTTACATACTTTACAATAAACTAATCTAATGACTCGAATTAAGAAAATTAAAACACTTGGAGTACTTTTAAGATTAACGTACATATGGGGGTAATAAATGATGTTCTTCCCCATTACTCCATAAAATAAGTACTTACCCATGAGTCCCAATCGTCCCAAAACAATATGTACAAGGATATGACTCGACTTAGCAACCATGTAATCAATTAGAAAGTTAACTTAGGGTTTTAACAAATGACAATAATGCACTAAAAATGAGCGCATACACGGAAGGCTAAGGCGATTTGGTTGTACATTTAAGTGGGGTGTAACAAATTCTTCCTTTAAGTAAAATGCTTAAAGTTAGAAATGAAAAGATAGGCTCGGAGGGGTGTACTAGGGGTTTCGTGTACTAAAAATGAGTACAACGCTAAGGGTGTGGGAAAAATTAGTTGACTTAACTAGCCAAGTAATATGACTTAAATGGTCAAGTAATTATGATACGGGTTTAACACAAGGGTGATCCTAATGCCTCTTATCATGTAGTAAATCCTACCACACGAATGTAGTCTCACTAGCGGTCTCGGGATGCATCACTAACGCAAGTTCTAGAATCTAAACGCTACCGGTACACTCATAAGCACTAATAGTAAATGCTTTCCCTATCAAATCTAAAGGAGAACCTCACATATTTGGGTGGAAAATTTTTCTGAATATACAGTTATGTGCTAGTTATACAATCTCCTATCCATGAGACGCTTGCCATGGCTAAAGTTTCACTCCTAAATGTTGTAAAAAATTTTAAATTTGGTGCTAAAATTACACTAACAAGTATTTCTCATAGTTTTATTACACATCTACCATTAAACAAAACAAACTCAAGCGAAAGTGCATATGTAAGGTATCATCTTTTTACCCTCCCCTTACACTTAAGATGAACATTGTCCCCAATGTTCAAGTAAAGAATGTAAACGTGAAAAAGTAAAGAGAATGAAATCAAATACTCCCCTGATTCGCTCGGTATGGATAATAGGATGGCCATGTTAAATCTTCCTCCAAGAAAATGAACAATCAAAGCTTCCCTTCCAGAATATAAATCATCTTCTTGTCATACATAACCTGTAAAACCTGACAAAATAGACAAGACAACCTTGCGTAAAATCGGCGGCATCCTATATAAGTTACTAAATCCTAGAAAACAAGATAAGATATAATGCTTGTGGAATGAAGTTTGCAGATCTCCTGGAGATTATAAAACTTAATAATTCACAAAAACCATAAGACTCCGTTAGAAAAACAAAACCGGTAAAATTTCCAGATTTTAACTCCTGACGCCGTCAAGAGTAAAACTCTGACGCCGTCAGAATGGACCTGCAGAAATTCTTATGTTAAGTTTCCGGAAAATTTCTGGAAAAACTTGGTCCTACTTCCTGGAAAATCCTGAAAAACTTTATTATGACTCAATACAAGCATTTGACTCTAACAAATACGAATATACATGTTCATTTAATATTGTGGATAATCATGATCGGTTTGTTTCTTAAAAACATATTTGGGGTTTCCCCTTACACTTATCTTTTGCAAAAATACTTTTAGGTGGAGTTAAAACTAGGCCAAAACAACAAAGTAAAGTATTTCCACTTTTTAATTGAGAAACATGATCTACCAACAATAAAAATAAGGCATGCATACGGAAGCAAATAACAAACAAACAAACAAATAAAATCACACAAAACATGGGTTGCCTCCCAAGAAGCGCTTGTTTTTGTTCGAGTCACGAGCCTGACTCAACCCTTATTTAACAAAGATAGGGGAGGTTTTCCCTACACTTAGGATTAAGTGCGGGTGGAAGTAGCGATACATACCCTTAGGGTGTAAATATGCCTCGTAAGGAAAGAGTGGTGGATGAATTATATGCTCAAAGGGGTGTGCTCCTATCATCATAACCTTACCTAATTCAATCGGGTTAATGGGTGGATTAAGATTTTCTCCTAGAAAGGGATCATTTTCAATCAACTTCAAGAGACTCCTAGTTGGGAATCCATCTTGACCTAATAAACCCGGTTTAAACCCATAATGTTTCTTGTGATCAATCATAAATGGGTGATGTAAGCATGTAAGGTCATTTTCCACTCCTATATTGGCTTCCTCTCTACAAGGCTTAGAGTCCACTACCTTTGTCCTAAGACTACCCGGACTATATGGTTTGATGGGTGGATCGGAACCTATTTCAATTCCTAAATTTTCATCCAAGGATGGAAGATTAGGTAACGGTTTTGGTTCAGGCTCTGGTTCATCAAAACTAGGAACTTCCATAGAACTAAGAGTAAGGTTATCATTATAAGTATTCAAACCTATATCCTCTAGTTGTGTTTGATCCAAGGGTTCTACCTCTATTGGGGTTCCTACAGTCTCTTCTACTTCTTCCGGGTAAGTCACGGGTGGTATGTGTGCCTCAAATGATGGTAGGAATTGTGGGGTACTTTGTGGGCTCATGTTATTTACTTCATCATTCCTTGTGTCAAAATCACCTATATCCTCAACATGTGTTTTATTATAATCTAACCCTAACATTTTCCCAAGTATCTCACGTGCTTCTCTAGGCATCTCAACTTCTATGTCCGAATCATAAGGATCATCCTCAATATTCTGACTGCTATATACAAATTGCCCAAAAGATTCATCATCTGTTTCTTGAGATTCATCATCATCGATCATAAAACCTAGGTCTTTTTGATCAATGTGATCATGTTCGGCAACATTCTCCATCACATCAAGGTCACCTATGTTTTCATCCTGTATTATGGTAGGGCCTAACCATGACATGCAGCTAGGTGGCTCATACGAAACTATCCTAGGTGAAGGCTCATATGGTGCATAGGTTTTACTAAGTGAGGCATTTTGAGGGGTTGATGGAGCTCCTAAGGTGAATTCTTTAAAAGTATTATGCCCTTGGCCTCTTTTCTCAAGGTACTCCATAAAATCAATATAAGATCCTGTCCTCCTCATTTCATTCGTCCATCTTGGTATATCCAAACTGGTGTAATTATATTTTTCTGGTAAAACTCTAGTGTCGGACTTGGTGGATTCGCGTTCTCCATAATGGTGAATGGAATAGTCAATGAACTTAATTTACTAACAAAGGCACAAAGGAAAAGATAGACTATAGAAAACCTAAAAACAAAAATAAAAATAAAATCTTACTAGAAAGGAATCTAGCAAGTAGACCTAATAAAAAGAAATTCTAACCTAGACAATAACTATTCCCCGGGCTGCGGCGCCAAAAACTTGATGCATGGGAATCGCAACAGGCTTTACCTCTCGAGGGATCTCGAGAAGCTTACAACCCCCACCAGGCAGTGTACCTGATCGTTGTAGTATAGTATAGTGACAAGTACCGGGGGATTGATCGTTCAGCTTAGGAATAGTGTCGCTAGGATTATAAAGCCTAAATTACTAGTTCTAAGGGTGAGGGATGATTATTTTTGTGTTTTTATATTTTTTAGAAAGCAATTAAAATCTCAGGGTTTTGGAAGAGTGGGCGGAATTAGTTGCTATTCAACTAACCCAAAACTAAGATGCAATCAAAATAAAATACTAAAAATGAAATTAAACTAATTTATACTAAGGTTGTGAGCAGTAATTGGAGAAAATGTGTTTACTTAGATTTCACTACTCCCTAGATATCTTTTACACGTTAATTACTTGTTATAATTGCATGGATGACGGATTGTATTCCTTAATACCATTCATGGGGTGGCATACATAACTCCCCAATTCTATGAGCTCTTATCTCCTCCTACACCATGCCCAGCACAACTATAGGGATTGTAAACAGTGGCTCATGCATTAAATACAACCAATAAAGACCTAGTACGCCTCGGTTCATGTTTCTTAAGACGTTCAAGCATGTTACCATTTGGAGATCTGCCAGTTTTCTTAAGCCTAACATATAAATCATTCATCCAAGACAAGAATAAACAAGTAATCAACACATAATCAATATCTAGGTTTCATTAGATCTAAGCAAATACAAAAGAGATCTAGCCTAGCATAATGGAATTGAGACAAGAACAAGATATAGACAACCAACACATAGACATATTGATTGAATTAGAAGAACACTTATCTCAATTATAATGCAAGGTATCAAGGGGTTGGAACCCTTGAAAAACCTGTAAAAGTTGCACCAAAATCGTACTTAGGGTTTCTCCAAAACTTCTCTCTTTTAATGTGAAAAATTAGAAAACTATATATAGAAAAATGGGTTTGACGGCGTCAAGAAGAAACATGTGACGCCGTCACCTCGCCGCCAAAACTCTCCTCGGACTGCCTAGATCTACTTCTGAATTGCTTTCTTTTCCAGATTTCTCTCCCAAAGTACCTAAAATCACAAAAGGAACGATTTAGGGCAATATTTGATCAAATAAATTCGAATTCGGGCTTAAATGACCCCCTAAAAACGGATCATTTGTCGCCTCATCACTAGTCAACTAACCCAATAACTAAAGATGCAATCAAAATAAAATAACAAAAATGTAAATAAAGCTAATTAAACTAGTGGTGTGAACAATAATGGGAAAATTGTGTTTACTTAGATTTCATTACTCCCTAGATATCTTTTACAAGTTGATAGTTTGTTACAGTTGCGTGGATGACAGGTTATATTCCTTAATACCATTTGTGGGGTGGCGTACGTACTTCCCCAACTCTATAAGCTCCTACTTCACTCCTATGTCGAGCCTGCAAGAAGCTCCTAACATGGGATCATTAGAATTCGCTCATGCATTAAATACAACCATAAAAACCTAGTACGCATTGGTTCATGTTTCTTAAGACGTTCAATCATGTTACCTTATGGAAGTCTGCCAGTTTTCTTAAGCCTAACATCGAAATCATTCATCCGTAACAACTATAAACAAGAAATCAAACCATAATCAACATCTAGGTTTCACTACATCTATGCAAACACACAAGAGATCTAGCCTAGCATGTTAAATTCAAGACAAGCGTAAGATATATTCAAACAACACATAGACATATTGAATGAATTGAAAGGATACTTATCTTAATTGAACATGAAAGGTTTCAAAGGGTAAAAACCCTTGAAAGAACAGTAAAAATCGTACTAGGGTTTCTCCAAGTTATCCCTCTAAATGTCCTCTCTTAATGAATGAAAATTGCAAAACTATATATATATTTTCCATCGTGACAACGTCAAGAAGAAATGTCTGACGCCGTCAACTCACCGCCCATAGAAATATCTGATTGCGTAGATCCAGATCTGATGCCATCAAGTGCAAAGTTACTCTGGGCCGTCACATGCAATGGGACCATGACGGCCTATGGTGACGCCGTCATGCACTTAGTGTAAAACTCTCTGGACCGTCACGAACTTTATCCACTTCACCTCTTGTTTTACTCTTGACGCCGTCATGTAGAACCTTGTGACGCCGTTAGGTACTGTTCCCAGCAAGGAAAATTAAGACTTTGCCATTTTCTTCACTTTTATTCTCCAAAAACGTCCAAAATGCTTCCTTTTCCAGAATTCACTCCAAAAGTACCTAAAATCACAAAAGGAACGATTTAGGGCAATATTTGATCAAATAAATTTAATTCCGGGCTTAAATGACCCCCTAAAAACGGATCATTTTTCGCCTCATCATATTTGCTTGGGAGGTCTCTCTGGTCTTGCAGATTTCCTTTGAGCAGGCCACTTCATGTTCTTTATGGCTGACTCAAGAGCTTGTGTCAAGGCCTGTGGGAGTTCATTTGCTAAAGAAGAAGTTGGAGCAGGGACAGACACCTTTTTCTTAGGTTTTGGGTTGGTAGAGCTTGCTGCATCAGTGATGGTAGAGCTTGCTACATCAGGAGGAAAGTAACCACTCCATCCTGCATCAGTGTCAAAGTCAGAATCAGAGTAATAACTGATTTCTGAATTAGTGGAGCCATCATAATTAGATGAGATGTACACCAAAGGGAAGTGGCTCATGTTGTTGATTAGGGTTTTTTGTGATGTGTATTACAAGTGTTGATGAAGAGATGTATTGGTGGCAAGTTTCTTATATAGGCAAGAAAGTTATTAGGGAAATTAATGATGCTCATTTAATTCTACTTGCCTTGGTAGCTTTGGGGAATTAATTTGGAAAGTATTAATTATCTCGGGTTGACTTTCAACAGATATTTTTGTCAAACAGTCAACGCTATAGATATTTTGATGGAAAGTACTTTGTCAACGTACTGCTTTGTTCAACTAATGAAAGTACTGCTCCATGTTATATGGAAAGTACTGCTTGGTGTTTTGAAGGATATGCTGACGTGTCAGAATACTGTTCCAACGGTAAAAAATACAGGTAACAAACTTTCGAAAAGATATGGGGAAGATAACTTCCAAAAATAACGGTAAAGTAATTAATTCACCGTGATTCTTTGTATATTATCCCTCACTACACATATCTTTTTCATCTTTACATCCTCGTATTCATTCATCAATTCCACAAAGTTCATCTTTGTAGTGGCACTGTTTTGTTTGCCTCAGTATCTGTTTGCAAAGTAGTTTTGTTCCTCATAAAAAACAGATTCTTGTTGTTTGATGATCAGGGAGGCACTGTTTTGTTTACTAAGCAAGTGGTTTGGGATGCACTGAGAGATATTAGGTATGAAGGACCTTTGAACAAGATTACTTTTCAGAAAGCATTGGTAAGTACTCATTGGAAATATCTCATTCATATTTTACTTCATTGCTTGAGTCCCAAAAGTACTGCTTGGTATCAATTTGGTCATGCCATAGCATCTTCCTTAGTTTGCCTTGTTACCAATCAACCATTCAATTTTTCTTACATGATCCTTGATGGTATGACTGCACACATTAAGGCTGGATCCTCTTTCTTGATGTACCCTAGATTTGTTCAGCTTTTCTTAGAGAAACCACTTGAAGGGATACCAAAACCTCAGGATTATATACCTACTATTATGCTTCAACCTAAGGTGTTTACCTTTATGTCTAACAAGGGAATTAAGTTTTCGGGTAACAATACACCTCTTAATGCTTATATGTTAGAAGTAGCACAAGCTGTTAGGATGAGGTTGCTGAAGCTAGTGGTTCTGCTAATTCTGAACATATTGACCAATATGATCATTCTGAGCATTCTGCATCAGTACATACTCCTACACCACCTCTTGCTTCAACACAGCCTGTTGATTTAAGTGAAAGAACTGCCTCAGTATCTGTTTCTAGGGAAAAGACTATTTCTACTGAAGGTACTTCTCCACAAGGTACTTTTCTGCAAGGTACTGCTTCAAAGCATGATACTTCAGTACCTTCTCCCAATGATTATGTTGGGATATAAAATATCAAAGTACTTCTGGATGTCAAAGTACTGCTGCATGAAGAATAAAGTCAAAGTACTGCTGAAGAATAAAGTCAAAGTACTGCTGCTATTGCTGAATGTTTAATGTACTTCGAAGGAAACAAGGATTAATGTGCAATATTAGATAAGGATTAATGTGTAATATTAAACGAATATTCTAGAATTAGTTAGGGATAATGACTTGTTGTTCAAGGATTACATGTTGTAAACCGACTTAAGGTTATCTATATAAAGAGCCTTAAGAGGTATTAGTCGATATAAGTTTTACAAGTCTTAGATACGTTTAGAAGTCGATCAAAGTTAATAGTTAGGGATTGTTAGTGAATCTGTGTAACAAAGCAGGTTCAAAGTTTGATTAATATAAAAGTTCTTCTTAAGCTTTGTGTTAGTAGATTCCGCATACTCTACAAGGTAAAACAGTGTTTCAATATTAATAGTGTTGAGTTTACTCAATATTGTTAAACCTTTACAAGCTACAAAGTAGTTTGGTCAGAGTATATCGATACAACAAGTGGTATCAGAGCTTGTGTTGGAAACTCTGATTAAGAAGACAAACCTTTAAAACCTTTAAACCGATTTCACTACAAACCCTTCAAGATGTCGACAGATGCTGCACCTGCTCCCTCAATCACTGCTGTTAGAATCCCTATTGTTAAGAAGGGAGAATACAACCTATGGGCCATGAAGATGAGGCAGTACATTGCCTTCACAGACCATGCACTATGGGATGTGATTGTCAATGGTAACATGCAAATTGAAGAACCAATAGAGGTACCTGGACAACCAACACCACCTAAAATTACTGTACCTACTGCTACCAAAAGAAATCAAGACAAAGCTCTCAACATACTGCTTTCTGCTATTCCTGATGGTCACCTATTAAAGTTTCGTGATGCCAAAGATGCCAAACAACTATGGGCTGCAATAAAGAAGAAGTTTGGAGGTAATGATGCTTCCAAGAAGATGCATAGGAATTTGCTGAAGCAACAATTTGAAACTTTCACTGTTGGAGAAATAGAAGGTCTTGATTCTGCTTATGAAAGATTCCAACATCTTCTGAGTATGTTAGAACTATATGATGCTGAGGCATCAGTTGAAGATGCTAATTTAAAGTTTCTGAGGAGTTTGCCATCAGCATGGCATGTAGTTGCTACAATGATCAGAGGATAATCAGGGCTGGACACTATGGACTTTGATGATCTTTACAACAATATGAAGGTGTATGAGCATGAGATGAATGGTACTACAGGTTCAAGCACACAACAGAACATTGCTTTTGTCTCTTCTGAAAAGAGAAGCAGTACTTCTAACAAAGGTACTGCTTATCATGTTCAAAGTACTGTGACTGAAACACAGGTTCCATGCACAACAATGGTCACCACCAATTCATCACAATCATTAACCCCCACCTCAGATGATGTTCTATGTTCATTCTTTGCTCAACAAGCATCTCTACCTGTCACCTATCAAGAAGATGTATTGCAAATAGATGATGATGCTTTGGAAGAAATTGATATCAGATGGCAAGTTGCCATGCTTACTGCAAGGATCAAAAAGTATGTGAACAAGACAGGCAAAGGCATCAATTTCAGAGCAAAACAAGGAATCACATTTGACAAGTCCATGATTGAGTGTTTCAACTGTCAAAGGACTGGTCACTTTGCAAGGGAGTGCAAATTTGCAAAGTATCAAGCAAACAAGATGATTGAACCACCTAAGCCTGAGAGAAAAGAGATTCCAATTACTGAACCAAAACCAAAAGCTTTGGTTGCTCAAGAGAATCTGTCAGGGATTGATTGGTCCAATGAGTTTGATGATGAACCTGTAACCTATTCAATGGTTGCATTAGAAGACTGGAGTACAGCATTTGATGAAGAGCCTGGATATGCTGCTTTGGAGTCAAGAGATGATTTAGGAAGCTTTGATTGGAGCATGGAGTTTGAAGAAGCACCTGTTCAGCTTGCTATGGTAGCTGCTTCACCAAGTTCATCCACTAACTCTGAGGTATGCTCTAAGTGTACTGATATGTATCAAAAGTTACTTAGTGAATATGTAGCTAAAAGAGATAAATTTCAAAAGGCTAGGGCTGAGATAACTGGTTATCAATTAACGTTAGAGTCAATGGAGGTCAAAATCCTTACACATGAAAACAATGAAGTAGCATGGCTTGAAACATATAAACAACAAGATTACCTAGTTAAGTTAAATGAATGGAAACTAGGTTGCAAGGTGTCTGAACTAGAAAAAGTGACTGCTGAAAGGGATAAGTTGTTAGAAAAACTTGCTGTGTGGAATGAGGCAGGTGTGTCACATGTTCAATTTGTTGAAAAGCAAAGAACATCTAATATTAAGACAGGCCTAGGTTATGACAATAATAGCAATGAAGGCATTCCATTTAAGAGCAAGGAACTAAATCTTACAGTTGATACCTCCACTAGTGATGAAGAGTTCATAAGTCTAGATGAAAATACTTCTAGTGATGAGGAATCCCCTAGTCCAACACCTCCTATATTTCAGAAAGAAAAGGGATATAATGCAGTTCCTCACCCCCTAGGTAGCTTTCAACCACCTAGAAAAGATGTTGATTGTTATGGTGTAGATAATCTAGAGTTTAGGAAAAAGCTTAAAAGTAAATTTAATCCTGAAACTTTAGAAAAATCTGTTGAAGCACCTAAGGTAGAAGAGACCAAGTTTTCAAAACAAGCAGCACCTTCAAACTCTTTTCGAAGTACTGCTGATCACTCAGCAGTGCCTCAAAGAAAATTCTTTCAAAATACTGCTAATTTTAGAAACACTTATGGAAGGGGATTTGGGGACATTGGTCCAAAGGTCTGTTATGTTTGTTATAGTCCTCATCATTTGATTAAAGACTGTGATTATCATTCAGAATACCTAAGTAAATATCCAAAGACCAGAATTGCATAACCAGGTCATAGGGTGAATAAGCCAAGGGACAACAAACCAGTTTGGAACTATACAAATAGGGTCAACTATAGTAATTTCTCAAAAGACTATAGGTACCCTCATCAAAAAAGGTCATACTCCAAACCCTCAGTACCTTCACAAAGTACTGATAGAAAGTTCCCTAATGTTTCTAGCAAACACTCAAGTGTAAGTTCTAGGAGGTATAATCAATACAATCCTAGAAAGACTTACAACACAAGAAAAGATGCTAGGACACAGAACCCAACTCCTAAAGTTACAACTAAATGGGTTAAGAAAGAAAGTACTGCTGGGGAAAAACCAGTACTTTCAGAAGTTAAGGGTGAAAAAAGGACAATTGATCTTGAAAAACCAACAGTTTTGGAAAGAAAAACCTTAATTCTTGATCATGCTTTCAAAGACAGTGGTGATTACATACTTCAAAATTTTGAGTATGTCACTCCACAAGGGGAACACAAGTCAGTAATGGCTTGGGTTCCTAAAAATAACTAACCTTTTTCATGTGAATGCAGGGCAACCCAGAGGAGGAGCTTAAAGATCATCTTATTGTAGATAGTGGTTGCTCTGGCAGTATGATAGGAGAAAAGGAGCTCTTGTCAGATTTTAAACCTTATTTTGGAGGAAAAGTTGCATTTGGGAATGATCCTGATGGAGGAAGAATAACTGGCAAAGGAACTATCAAGGCAGGAAACATTGATTTTGAAGATGTTAGATATGTGAAGGAGCTCAAATTCAATCTTTTGTCAGTCTCTCAGATTTGTGATAAGAAGTACCCTGTGATCAGAGTATGTAGCTGTTGCAAGTTGTTGTGCACAAGTACTTTGGTTGCAGAATCAGCTTTTGGATTATGGATTAAATTTCAAGAATACTCCTATCAACATTGATAATGAGAGTACCATCTGTATTGTCAAGAATCTAGTCTATCATTCCAAGACCAAGCACATTCAGATTAGACATTACTTTATAAGAGATTGCTATGAACAAAGGCTTATTAATGTGGTTAAAGTTCATACTAACGATAATGTAGCAGATCTACTCACAAAGGGCTTTGATGTTTCAAGATTTACTTTCTTGGTTGTGAGTATTGACATGATTAATATGTAAGCTATTTTTGAGGGGAGGCATAAGTAGTTATTAATTAGTCATTATTTGAGGGGAGGCTACATGTATCATTCAAAAGAAAGGATTTTATTCAACAAAGTTCTTACAACCACCATTCAGAGTACATCCTCATTCTTGTTTTCAAGTTACAGTTACAAACACAGCAAAGACAACACAAACACAAGACTACATCAACCTACTACCAAGCTCCACACACCTACTCCATAGGCCTTTTTCCCTTGCCCTCATAGCTTTGTTTTCCCTTTTGAGCAGTCTTTCTCTTGTCATCAAAAGAAGTCTGTTTTCTTGGGCAAGCCAGGCCAAGAACCTATTTGGGAGGTCTTTCTTTTCTTGGAGCAGGTCACTTCATGTTCTGAATAGCTGATTCTAGGGCTTGAGTCAAAGCATGTGGAAGCTCTTTAGCCAGAGATGAACCAGAAACAACTTTCTTCTTTTTGGGCTTTTTGCTGGTAGTACTACCTGCATCAGTTATGGTAGAGTTGGCAGCACTCATTGTTGATGAAGATTCTTGGTGTCCCATCCACTGAACATGAGGAGGAAAATAGTCTGACCTGTTGGAGTATGCTCGTGTCATAATAAATAATTATATGGCTAGACATATGTGAGCCTATGGGGTCACACACATATACACTTAGGTACCACTTTATATGTCGTGTTTATTGTATTTACGATATATAAATAACATTACGTAACTAGGAAACTCTATCGGGCTTCTAATAATTAAGTAATGAACTTAATTAATTGGACTTGGAAAAACTTATGGGAGGCCCATAAGGCCCATAGGGTGGCCGGCCATGGGGAGGTTTCTAGGGGGGTTATGGGTTTGAAATTTTGGTCAAATATATGGGGATATCTCCTCATTATGGAATAACCAATTTACCAAAATTCTCTCCCCCTCTCTCTCCCTCTAACCCACGGCTCAAACAAACATCCTTTCTAGGGTTTTTGTTTTCTTGATCTCTTCCTTTGAATCTTGCTTATTCAAAGGCCATAACAAGGTTACGGGGTTAAGGACTAGCATCAAAGGGGTAACCAAGGAGGTGTAGTGTGTTTCACACATAGAGGAGATCAACCTTATTGATCTCTTGGGTTTCATATTCCATTCGTGGTGTTGTGACATTGTTGGTGATTCCCGGTGCACGCTACAAAGGTATAAAACATATATGTTTAATTTGTTTTTATTTAGATTGATCATATGGCTCTATGGATCCGTGTGGGTGATGTTTGTTCTGCTGCGTTTATTTGATATTTATATATTTTATATTCATACATCACCTATAGTGGTATCACGAGCCATCATATGATGTCATATGATCATCTTGTATGCGTAAAAATGGCTAAAAACGTGTTTTTTTAATGGATTTAAAAGTATAATCTTAAAACAGCCCCTAGGGCTTATATATTATGAATATGTTGACCTTTAAGAGGTCTTAAGATCTGTACTTTTTAATCCTATGGCCATTTGTTATGCATACATCAATTGGTTTCTTGATCGGGTACGTGAAAATGGCCTAAAACGCATGTTTTTGATCGATTTATGAAACGATTTCGAATCAGGCCCTATGGCTTAATTTTCTGTGGTAACAAGATAATTAAAAGGTCCTAACATCAGTGGGTTTTGAACCTAAGGCCATTTCACATGGGTACCAAACGGGGTTTTAATTCTTGTCAATTATTTCTTCGTTTTCGTTGGCTAACAATTTAATTCTTGTTATTATTTTGTTTTCCATGGCAAATACATGCATGTTTGTCCATGGAGTTAGCCAACACCATGTTTCATTCATAATATTATGGTATTATTATGTTTATATGCAAAGCCGATGAAAACCTAGACCACTTGTGCATTGAATGGTTGTTTACGTTGTTTAATTTCGTGTTTTGGGGTTTTGTTATTGTTTCGGCATTTATGTAATTATATTCTTTTGGTTGTAGCCATTGTTTGGGCACTTTTACAGTAGATTAAAAGTAGATTAATTGTATTTTACTTTCAATATAATGTAATCGTGGCTTGGTGGTGAAAGGCGAAAGAGTTAAAGACGTTTTTGCCGAAAAATGACTGCTAGAACACCAGTTGGTAAAACGGAGTTTCCCGGTGATTGGTAAGGTCTTTTTGGCTGAAATTTTTTTTGCAGGTACCCAAGACATGGGCCTACAACTTTCTAATTTTGAGCTAAGCCCGGGGAAGCCTTCATCATGGACTTTTGGGCCCTCTAACACAGAAATTCTGGAAAGACAGAAACTACTTTTCATGTGCATCATGGGCTTCCAACTTGCTCTTGATTGTCTTGGAGCAAGTGGGAGTCCTCCGTGTGGTTGTGTGATTGTCCCTAGTTGACTCTTGGTTCTTGTGATGGCTCACGAGACCAAGCATAGGTTTCTTCATCGGTTGAGGCTTTGCATATTGTGGTTGTGTGTTTGTGTTGCTTTTTATATATCTTGTTTCATATGTAAAATTGCAAATAGTTTTTGATAAAACTTAAAACGAAACACAAACCATTTTAAAGCTAAGTCTTATGATTTAGTTTTACTAAGTTTTTGAAACTTAAAATCATTGTTTTATAATAACACCTTAACTTGTTATGTATGTTATTTTATTTATGTATTGTCCAAACTTTATTATCCACGTAGGATTAATATTAGTCATGAAAATGGACAACTTGACACACATAAATTAAAACAATGATTAGACTTAAGTTAAGAAATGTTTTTAACTTGTGCTACGAAAGATGAATGCATGCTCTTTTCGTACACCTTTTGATCCACATCAAAACTTTTACCCGTCAAAATTTAAGTCACGCCGTCCAATTTTGAGAACACTTGCAATTACTTTTTGCCTATGCGTGGGACCTAGGTTGAATTGTAACCCAAGGTGACTATTCTCTATGCGTGGGACCTAGATATATTCTCACACGTTCTAAAAATTGGATGACTTAATCGAGTTAAGCGGTGAGACCTTGACCCGAGGCAAAGATGGGACTAAACATGCCAGCTTGACACTAGTTGCTTGTTCACTAGTGCCATGGGTCCCATAAAGATCTAAGAGTTGCACTTGTAATGCAATTGGTCGACGTTACCTACCTATTGGATCCTCCATTGCTAGCAGATCAACTGATGTGATGGTGGAACCTCAATGAGGATCTTAGCCTTTTCGTAAAATTAATTGTTTTAACATTGTAAACTTGGGTAGTTAATTTTAAAAAGGATTAATTATTGATAAATTACTAAAATTGAACTTTGTTTATTTTGTAGATGACAACTCCAAATTCAACCATGAACAACTCGTCAATCAGATCAATTCTCGAGAAAGAGAAATTGAATGGTAACAACTTTTTGGACTGGTACCGCAACTTGAGGATTGTCCTCAAGGCTGAACAAAAGTTTTACCATCTGGAAGAACCTTTACCTGAAGCACCTGCTGCTAATGGTACTGCTGCTGTTCGTAACGCCCACCAACGTAGGAGTAACGAACAACAGGAGGTGGCTTGTCTTATGTTGGCTAGCATGATCCCTGAGTTGCAAAAGAACTTAGAGAACTTTTCAGCATTTGACATGCTGCGAGAACTGAAAGTTATGTTCGAGCAGCAAGCAGAGCAAGAATTGTTTGACACGGTCAAATCTTTTCATGCCTGCAAGCAGGAGGAAGGGCAATCGGTCAGTAGCTATGTCATGAAAATGAAAAGCTATCTGGATCAGATGGAGCGACTGGGATACCCCATGCCTCAAATCCTTGGAGTGAGCATGATACTTACCTCACTGTCGAAGGATTATGACCAATTTGTGCAGAACTACAACATGCACAGCATGGGAAAAACTATTGCCGAACTGCATAACATGTTGAAACTTGCAGAGAAAGGCATGCCCAAGAAGGCTCCACTTGTCCTAGCTATCAACCAAGGTAGAATTCAGAAAAAGAACAAGGGAAAACCGCAGGCACCTGGCAAGGGACAAGGGAAAGGCAAGGCTAAGCTTGCTTATGCCCCCAAACCCAAAATCCCCCCACCTGCCAAGAAGGAGCACCCAGCCAAGGACACCCTCTGCCACCATTGTGGAGTGGTAGGGCACTGGAGGCGCAACTGTCACGCCTACCTGGAAGGGCTAAAGAAGAACAAAGCTAGCGTTGCTAGCACATCAGGTATCTTCACTATAGAACTTTATACTTTTCCTAACAAAACCTGGGTATATGATACTGGTTGTGGTACTCACATTTGTAATAATGTGCAGGGGCTTAGGGGAAGTCGAAAGCTGAAGCAAGGAGCTTTACATCTGTACGTTGGTAATGGCGATCGTGCAGCTGTGGAGGCAATTGGGAGCTTTGATCTTATCCTCCCAAATGGACTAGTTATTGTTTTAAATAATTGCCATTTTGCACCTACTATCACTAGAGGTGTTGTTTCACTTTCGCGTTTGAAAGATGATGGTTACATTCATACTTTTACGGATTTTGGCATTTCTGTTTCTAAGGATAATGTGTTTTATTTTAATGCTATTCCACGTGATGGCATTTTTGAAATTGATATGCGTGATCCTATTTCAAACAATAGTTCTATATATACTGTTAGCAATAAGAAATCCAAACGTAATTTGGATTCCACTTTTTTATGGCATTGTCGTCTTTGTCACATAAACAAGAAACGCATTACGAAGCTACAACATGATGGGCTTTTAGAGTCAATCGACAATGTGTCGTTTGATAAATGCGCTTCTTGCATATCTGGTAAGATGGCACGAAAGCCTTTTTCCCATGTTGGAGAAAGAGCTACAGATCTACTTGGACTCATTCATACTGATGTATGTGGCCCATTTAGAACAATGTCTAGAGAAGGAGCTAACTACTTCATCACTTTTACTGATGATTTCAGTAGATATGGTTATGTTTACCTGATTAAACATAAACATGAAGCCTTTGAAATGTTTAAAGTCTTCCAAGGTGAAGTAGAAAATCAGCTTGGCAAGACCATTAAGGCTCTTCGATCCGATCGAGGAGGTGAATATATGAGTCAAGAGTTTTTAGATCATCTAAAAAGGTGTGGGATAGTCTCACAATTCACTCCTCCATATACACCACAACATAATGGTGTGTCTGAAAGGAGAAATCGAACCTTGCTAGACATGGTCCGATCTATGATGAGTCTAACAACGTTGCCAATGTCCTTTTGGGGTTATGCTCTAGAGTCTGCTGCACGCATACTCAATATGGTTCCAACTAAGAAGGTTGATAAGACTCCATACGAAATATGGCATGGGAAGGTCCCTAATCTGTCTTACTTGAAAGTCTGGGGTTGTGAGGCTCTCGTTAAACGAGATACACCAAACAAACTTGAGCCTAGAGCTATCAAGTGTATCTTTGTAGGATACCCAAAGGAAACGAAGGGTTACTATTTCTACTACCCAACCGAGAACAAAATATTTGTTGCTCGATATGCTGAGTTTTTTGAGAACAGTCTCATCTCACAAGAAGCAAGTGGGAGCAAAGTAGACTTTGATGAACTTCAAAGCGAAGATGCACAACCTTCTAGTAACACTAGTGAACATCAAAATGAGACTGAGCATGAAAATGTTGAGCCTCTTCGAGATGTTGCTCCCATTCGTAGATCCGAAAGGATACCTCAAGCACCTGAACGATATGGTTTTTATATCGATGCTGAGGAACATGAGTTAGGGGATCATTGTGAACCCGCTAACTATCGGGAAGCTAAATCGTGTCCTGAACGCGAGAAGTGGAACGATGCTATGAATGTGGAAATGAAATCCATGGAAGACAATGAAGTCTGGGTCGAAGTAGAACTACCTCCCAATGCTAAAACCGTTGGGAGCAAATGGCTCTACAAGATAAAGACCGATGTGGATGGAAATGAACACACCTATAAAGCTCGTCTTGTAGCAAAAGGTTTCACTCAAATCTACGGAATTGACTATGATGAAACCTTCTCGCCTGTTGCAGACATTAAAGCAATTAGGATTCTTATAGCCATAGCAGCGTATTATGACTATGAGATTTGGCAAATGGATGTCAAGACTGCCTTCTTGAACGGCCACCTAAACAAGGACGTTTATATGGTGCAACCCGAGGGCTTCGTGAATCCAAAGTATCCTAGCAGAGTATGCAAGCTTAAAAAAATCCATTTATGGATTGAAGCAAGCATCTAGAAGCTGGAACAAGAGATTTGATGAGGAAATCAAGAAGATTGGTTTCGCTCAAAATCCCGATGAGCCATGTGTATACATAAACACTAGTGGAAGTATAGTCGCATTCCTAATCTTATATGTCGATGACATATTACTCATAGGAAACAACATTCCAATGCTACAAGATGTAAAATCCTGGCTTGGAAAGTGTTTTGAAATGAAAGATTTAGGAGAAGCATCGTACATACTTGGAGTCAAGATCTATCGAGATAGATCAAAGCGGTTAATCGGCTTGTGTCAAAGTGCATACATTGAAAAAATCCTGAAGAGATTTAGAATGCAAGATTCCAAACGTGGAAGTCTTCCAATGCAACCAAATACGGAATTGAGCAAGGCTCAAGGACCCTCAACACCCGCCGAGGTGAAGAGGATGAAGGGAATCCCTTATGCTTCGGCTGTGGGATCCATCATGTATGCGGTTAGGTGCACTAGACCTGATGTAGCGTTCTCTCAGAACCTAACGAGTAGATTTCAACAGAATCCAGGAGAATGTCACTGGACTGCTGTTAAGAACATATTGAAGTATCTGCGGAATACTAAAGATATGTTTCTTGTTTATGGTGGTGATGTCCAACGTGAGCTCAGTGTTACTTGTTATACTGATGCAAGCTGGGAGACAGATCGTGATGACATCAAATCCCAAACAGGATATGTTTTCGTCATGAATGGAGGTGCTGTTGACTGGAAGAGTGCCAAACAAAGCACACTTGCGATGTCCTCTACAGAAGCTGAATATATAGCTGCTTCAGAAGCTGGAATGGAGGCAGTTTGGATACGGAAATTCATTTCTGGGCTTGGCGTTGTTCCCAGCAATGAACGACCTATGGATATGTACTGCGATAATTCCGGTGCCATAATTATAGCTAATGAACCAGGTGTTCTAAAGGGCGCCAAACACTTTCGTAGGAAAGTTCACTATATTCGAGAAGTTATCGAAAGTGGTGATATTCGTCTCCTCAAAGTTCACACAGATGACAATTTAGCCGATCCTTTTACTAAACCAATGTCTTGTACCAAACATGTGGAGCATGCTAGGAACATTGGGCTGCGACCTGCTAATAGTCTCATGTAAATCTGTTTTTAGTATTTTAAATAATTGGAATGTTGAACAGTTTATATCTTTAATGAATTGAAGTAATGGTTATTGTCGTTTTCATACATATCAACTGTATTCCATTTTTGCATGTTTAATCCATGAATGATTTAATTATTCAAAATTGTCCATTGTCAGTTGACGATACGGGAGTATCATCGAATTAAGGCAAATGTGAGCGTGTTGGTGATTTATTTGCCAAACTCATATGTTGTTCATTGTGATGAACATTGGACTGACCCAACCTTCGAGATTTCACTGCATGGATCGGCGTCAATAGTGAATCTCGCAAATGGTTATGTCTCTTATCCTTAGACTTGAGATGCAAGTAGGTCTTGCATGTGCGGAATTTTATTCTTTGATATGGTTAAACGCTGTCCTGAATAAGGTAGTTATAAAAACCATTTTCAGGAGTGATTTGAAACACATGAATGACACGTGCAGTCAAAACAGGATTTGTTCCTCCACATGTCATGGAGTTAGATACTATTGGGCCCCTCGATGAATTGAACAAATGTTTGTATGGCCGTACCCAAATGAGATTAAGATGAATCTTAATTCACTTGGTAATCTTGTTCAATATTTAGATCGAGAAACATAATAGTTGAACAAATGGAATGACTTAGATCCATATCTAGTGTTCAACATAGTATCTGTAACAAAAGGAAAGATGACATTAAAACCATTTAATTGAGAAGTTTAAGAAACTACCCTCACATATTTCTAGGGGCATTGGCGTGTTGCTAGACGCTAACCTTTGCTTGTATAATTACTTGATTATTATGACGTCGCAAGTGGGAGCTGTTGGAGTATGCTCGTGTCATAATAAATAATTTTATGGCTAGACATATGTGAGCCTATGGGGTCACACACATATACACTTAGGTACCACTTTATATGTCGTGTTTATTGTATTTACGATATATAAATAACCTTACGTAACTAGGAAACTCTATCGGGCTTCTAATAATTAAGTAATGGACTTAATTAATTGGACTTGGAAAAACTTATGGGAGGCCCATAAGGCCCATAGGGTGGCCGGCCATGGGGAGGTTTCTAGGGGGGTTATGGGTTTGAAATTTTGGTCAAATATATGGGGATATCTCCTCATTATGGAATAACCAATTTACCAAAATTCTCTCCCCCTCTCTCTCCCTCTAACCCACGGCTCAAACAAACATCCCTTCTAGGGTTTTTGTTTTCTTGATCTCTTCCTTTGAATCTTGCTTATTCAAAGGCCATAACAAGGTTACGGGGTTAAGGACTAGCATCAAAGGGGTAACCAAGGAGGTGTAGTGTGTTTCACACATAGAGGAGATCAACCTTATTGATCTCTTGGGTTTCATATTCCATTCGTGGTGTTGTGACATTGTTGGTGATTCCCGGTGCACGCTACAAAGGTATAAAACATATATGTTTAATTTGTTTTTATTTAGATTGATCATATGGCTCTATGGATCCGTGTGGGTGATGTTTGTTCCGCTGCGTTTATTTGATATTTATATATTTTATATTCATACATCACCTATATGACCATCCTGGATCTTCAAACTCAGAATCAGAGTAGTAACTTATCTCTGAATCTGTGGTGCCCTCTGAGTCTGAAGAGATGTTCACAATTGGAATGTGACTCATTGCGCTTACTTGTTTCTTTTTTGTGTTAAAAGAAGATATGGTGTTTGCAAGTTGTTGATGAAGTTGCTTTTATAAGCAAGGTAAAGGTAAATGGGCATTTAATGAAGTGTATTGACGTTCACTTACCTTGGTAGCTTTGGGATTTAATTTGGGGAGATAGTCATTAATAAAGGTTGACTTTCAAAGATATTTTGGTCAAATGGTCAACATACCAGATTTCTTGTGGAAAAGTACTTTAGTCAAAATACTGTGTGAGATTCTAACGGAAAGTACTGCTCCATATTTTATGGAAAGTACTGCTTGGTGCTATTAAAAGGGTTCGCTGACGTGTCAGATACTGTTGCAACGGTCAGATTTGCGGCTAACAACCTTTCGAAAGATATGGGGATATTTACTTCCAAAAATAACGGTAAAATCATTAATTAACCGTGATTTTTTGTATTCTTATCCTTATATAACAACCTCATATCTTTTCCTTTTATTCACCTTATTCACCTTTATTAACTCATACCTACTTTGCATCGATCATCACTTCTCACTCTAACCCTAATCATCATGGCTAATCGATGTACCAACACCAAACACAACATGATCGCAAACCTTGAGAAAACCCAAGAAAACCTTGATTTTCATGGTATTATTGACTTTCTCACTGGTACCAACATCTGTTACTCCATCCTTGTCAACCCCGAGATTATTGGCCCTTGGATTCAAGCTTTTTGGGATACAGCAACGTCACAGGTTGAAGATGGGGAGGACATTATTACTGCTACAGTTGCTGGGAGAGCTATACCTGTTACAGAAGCTTCAATCAGGGAGGCTCTGTTATTTGATGATGAAGGAGGCTCTGTTTTGTTTGGGAAACAAGAAGTATGGAACACACTCAGAAATATTGGGTATGATGGTTCTTTGACTAAGCTTACTTTTCAGAAGGCTATGGTTAGTCCTCATTGGAAATTTCTTATTCATGTTTTGCTACACTGTTTGAGTCTAAAGAGTACTGCTTGAGATCAGTTTAGTCATTCCATTGCTTCAGCTTTTGTTGGTCTTATTACCAATCAGCCTTTCAATTTCTCATACATGATCCTTGAAGGTATGCTTACTCATATTAAGGCTTGCAAACCTTTTCTTATGTATCCTAGGTTTGTTCAATTGCTTTTAGAGAATCCACTAGATGGTATACCTAAACCTCAGGATTATGTACCTACCATTAGGATGCCACCTAAAGTTTTCACTTTTATGTCCAATAAGGGAGTTAATTTTTCGGATAGGAATACACCTCTTAATGCTTATATGTTAGAGGTAGCTCAAGCTGTTAGGGATGAAGAAGACAATAGTGGTTCTGCACATTCTAATAATGATGCTCAATCTGATTCTGCTGAGTATTCTGCTTCAGTACATACCCCCACACCACCTATTGTTTCCCCTCAGCATGTTGTTTCTGGTGAAAGGACTCCCTCAGTAACAACTTCTTTGGATACATCTGTTTCTGCTCAAGGTACTTCTCCACAAAGTACTGATCCTCAAGGTACTGCTTCAGAGGATTCACAAGTACCTTCTCCCAATGATTATACTTCCACAGGTGGGCTTCAAACACCTGGAGGAGATGAGGGAATTGCAGGTACTGAGAGTACTTCTGATTTGGTTCAAGAATTGGAGAAGATGAAGTCAACTGTTAATGCTCAAGCTGCAGAAATCAAAAAGCTAAGAAAGAAGTTTAGAAGATTGAAGAAATTTGTTTGGCCTCTTGTTCAGAATTTTAGGCTTTATGTGAAAGAAAAGAAGCAGTCTCAGAAGCAAAAGTCCAAATCTTCAAAGAAGTCTTCTAAATCCAAGAAGAAGCATAAAATGTCATCATTTACCAAATTGGGGAGGAATCAAGATAAGAATTTGGATAAAGATGATGCTGAAGTAAAATATTCAGAAGATGCTCATTTGTGGCAATAACCAGAAAGTCCAAAGATTTTTGAACCAGAAAGTTATGTTGAAGACGATATGAATATTGCACAAGAAGAGAAAGAGAATGAGCAAAAAGATGATGAGCAAGAAAAATTTAAACAGGATGTAGATGCACAGAACATTCAAAGTACTGTTGTTCAAAGTACTGCTGCAGAAAACATAAGTCTGCAAGGTACTGCTGAGCAAGGTACTTCTTCTAGAAATATTGATGAAAGTGGAGTCAATGCTGCTGGACCTTCTACAAAGCAGTATGAGGATGAAGCTGGTCCTTCCACTTTTGTACAACAAGAAGAAGAAAGAGTACATACTGCTAGTGATGATGAAACAATTGCTCAAGTTATGATGAATTTTAGGAGACCTACTGGAGGAATATATATCTCTGAGCCTGCACAAAAAGATGATGAAAGTACTTCTGAATCAGAAAAACTAGATCCAAAAGATAAAGGGAAAGGGATAATGGTTTAGAAAGATACTAAGAAGAAGAAGAAGAAATTTTCTATTGTTCAGATTAGAGAATTAGAAACTGTGGATGATTTAGAGCTTGCTAGAAAGCAACAAGCTGAATATGATGCTGAGTATTTGGAAGAAGTCAGTCGGCCACTTGCAAAGAAGCCAATGACCAAAGCTCAGGAAAGAAATTGGATGATACAGTTCTTAAGAAAGAAGGGATACAAGAATTTGCATTTGAAAAGGTATCCAGAAGTGAAAGCTCTGTGGGATAAAGTACAAGAAGATATCAGAAAAGAAGTAGAAAACTTTGTGCCCATGGAAGTTGAAAGAAAGAAGAAATTAGAAGATATAAGAAAGGAAGATGCTGAGCAATGGAGATTGAAAAGAAAGAAATTAGCTGAAGATGATCAACTGACAAAAAGGCTGAAGTTAGTTCATGAAGATACAGTTGATGAACTCAGAAATTATTTCAGAGTTGTTGATTTTGAGAACAAAAAGATTGAAGATTCTGAAAAGAAGTCCCAAGATAATCTCATTTTCTGTGGTTGAATCAAAAGAAGGAAATTATTTTATGATTCACAGAGAAAATTAAAGCTTCACACCATTCAATATGTTATGGGACTTCACTGTATCACAAGGGCAGATCTTTATGACTTATATGTGCAAGTGCAGATATACTATGCAGAGATTGAAGCTTCAGGAGTGGGATTAGTTTTGCTTGGAGACTTAATTACCATCTAGGATACTGAAGAAACAAGTGTTGATCCTCTCTGGAATGATCAAGAGAATTGGGAAATAACAAGATGGAGATTCTTTGAGTCATCAAGAGTTCATACACTAGAGATGGAAGATGGTACCATGATTCACATGTTGGCTGAGAGAAAATATCCATTGATCAGAGAAATTATGCTCAGAATGCTGGATCATGGAATGGAACTTGAAAATGAATCTGAAGTAGCTTTGGATGTTATCAAGCTATTTACCAGATGGGTCAAGTCTGAAGAGTAATATTGCATAATGCTGGATCATGGAATGGAACTTGAAAATGAATCTGAAGTACTGCAAGAACAAACAGTACTTTATCAAAGTACTGCTTGCTGATATAAACCAGTATAAGTCCTTTGAAATAAAAATAAAATGTTTTGATATTTAAAAGAAAAGAGGATCTGAAAAGAAATACATGGTGTTAGTATTTATACTGCACAGCAAATGGTAATCAACTAACCATGTTTAACAGACAAGAAAGAGTTTGACTCATCATGAGGGTACGGCTCTGATGTGATAATCAAATCCATTGATGGTTGATAGTTTACCAAAAACTATTTGACACCCCCAAACTTTACAACGAAACGGAATACCAATTTGGGTGTCACTTCATAATTCATAAAAACAAGTTACATAAAACGACCTCAAAAGAGACGTTTAATAAAATGTCACATTCGATTTGATAATGTTGGGAATAGACTTTATTATTTCAAGTGTCGGTCATTGAGTTTTGGTATAGGTTGCATTACTTAGTTATAACATTAGTTATTTTATGTATTTTGTAAGTTTTATGCTTGGTTTATAGGTTTGGATAAAGTCTAAGGGCTAAGTATGTCATATTGTCTAAGTTTAGAGAAGCCCTAATCCTTACCTATAAATAGCTATGTAAAACCTCATTTTGAGGTTGGTTGGTTCACTAGTAAGGTTATTTGTCTATTATTTCATTAGGTATTCCTTCCACTCTCTCTCTCTACTTACTTTCTCTCTCTAGAATTCTTAAGTGATTATGTTGTAGAAATGGTGACCTAACAAGTGGTATCATTCGCCAAGGGATAATATAGGTTGATTTAGGTTTGATTTGGTAGAAAAACTTGGTTTTCAAAGTGATTTTCTAACAAAACTGGTACTGTTCATCGAGTTCTTTTCGAGTTAGGGGTTCACTTTGGTTTATCGAGTTAGGTGCTAATTAATACTATCGAGTTAAGTGTCAATCATTATCGAGTTAGGTGCTTAATAATACTATCGAGTTAGGTGTCAATTATTATCGAGTTAGGGGTTTCTTTGGCGAGTTAGCCTTGTTTACCTAATCGTTTATCGAGTTAGGACAATTGTGACTCTAACTAAGGGGATACTCTGCCCAAATCAAGAGCACATATCGAGTTAGGAACCTACCTTACTTATCGAGTTTGATACCCAAAGCACTTATCAAGTTAGCCACCTTAAGGACTTATCGAGTTAGGATCATTATCTGGACTCATCGAGTTAGAAGCATACCTAACATATCGAGTTAGAAACCAAAGCACTTATCAAGTTAGAAACCTATTTGAACTTATCAAGTTAGAAACCCTATTTGAACTTATCAAGTTAGAAACCTTAAGTGCACTTATCAAGTTTGAAGACAAATTGACATACCGAGTTTGATATCAAGTTTCTCAAATCTAATTACAACCTTTATTAATCTTTAACGATCTTAGTTTACCATAATCACGAAAGATGTCTCAACCACCCAATTATTATTTTCCTCATTCTTCGCAACATCATCCGCAGTATCAACAATCGTTTCAACAACCGCAACAATCATATCAACAACCTTCACAATCACACGTTCAACAACAACCGTTTAATCCACTACATCATTACCTCATGATGCAACAACATCAAATCATTCCTCAACAACAACCATATCAAATGCCACAACAAAACACTCAGTCCAAACAACCTCACTGGTTTGACAGAATGTGTGAAGTTATTACAACTCAACAATCCCGACATGAGGCAGGATCACTTGAAACACCTCCAATGCTAACACCGGGAAATTATGTTCAATGGTCAAGTCGATTCTTACGATTTCTTGAACTTAAGAAACCTCATGCGAAATTCTTGAAACAAGTGATACTTGAAGGACCATTTGAGTGGCCAACAAGATTTGAAATTGGTGATCCAACTGCTGATCCTCCACGTCCTCCTGGTGATCGACCTCTTCCAGAATCTCAACTCACAGAAGAACAAAAATTACATCGTGAAGCTGATGAGTATGCAATGGCTTATATACTTCAAGGAATACCAAATCCAATTTATCGAAGTGTCGATGCTCAGAAAACAGCCAAAGCAATGTGGGAACATGTTCATCTCCTTATGGAAGGCACTCAATTGAACAAAGATGATATGGAATCCAAACTCTACATGGAATACACTGACATCACAATTGAACCAGGAGAGTCACTTGAATCCTACTATCATCGTTTCACAAATGTGGTCAATGATCTGGAACGTCACAAAATCACAGTACCAAGGATTGCAGTCAAATCCAAATTCGTTGGTAGTCTTGGCCCGGATTGGCATAAATATGTGACATTTGTTCGTCAAACAAAAAATATTCATGATGCTCCATATGGTTTGTTGTATGATTTTCTGAAACACCATGAACCTGAAGTAGAAAAAGATAGAGCTCTACGAGGAGGATACACACCAACACCAACACCAAATTCATTGGCACTCGTAGCTCAATCTCCCTATGCTCCACCACCAATGTCAAATCATGCATATGTTCAAGAGCAGAACTACCTCAGTTATCCACAATCTTCTACCTCGAACCAAATGGTCCCTTATGATTCATCTCCACAGAATGCTTCCACTCAACTTGTTCCATTAAACAACAATGATGCAATGTATTACTCGAACTCCATTGACGATGACGATGATGACTTTAACACATTGAATCAGTGACTCGCTCTTATTGCTCGTGCTTTTAGCAAATTCTCCAACAAAACAAACAACCGTCAACGTTCATCTTCTAACACAAGGAATCAAGCTGTTGTCAATGATGGAAGGGTGGAAATTCATAATCGTAACTTTGGTCGACCTGGTTCAGGAAGTTCTTCAGGAAATTTTGGGAATGGTCAGAGGTTTAATAACAATGGAGGGTTCAGAAACAACTCAGGCTCTTCTCAGCAAAGGTCTGAACCAGTTGCTTCTAGGAACTCCAACTCAGGGAATGCAGTGTGGTGTTATAACTGTAATGAACAAGGTCATATAGCGACTGCATGTCCTAAACCGAGAACTCGGGGTAGTAAGTTTCACAAGCAGGCATTACTCATGGCACTTCAAGATGAAAAGGATGGACATTTCCCTGAACAGGACAACAACTTCATGGCAAATGTGCACAATGACGATGACATGGAAGATCTAGAAGCCAATGCAGCTGTGATGCTTATGGCCAACATGCAGGAACTTAAGCTTAATGATTCAGGTCCAGTGTATGACACTGACGGCTTGTCTCAGGTACATGACCTCAATGCATGCTTTATAAATGATATAGTCTCACCCTCTGCTTCTGAATCAGATATGGCGCAAGTTGTTCCATCTAAATCATCTTCATCCTCTCAAACAGATGAACAAATAAGCACAGTTGTCATATTTGATGATGACACAGTTGTTTCATTTGATGATCCTATTGAGAATGATAAACATGATCATTTCGAACAACATGAACCAACATTTGATCCAGACCCTGACCTCATATTGTTATCTAAACAACTGGATGCTCAACAATTGCAAATCATAAAATGCAACGAGAAAAACAAAGTTTTAAAAGAAAAAATGCGTCACTTGCAAGTTGCAAGAGATATTGAATGTTATAAAATTCAACTTTCAAATCAGGAAGACAAGATTAAAAATGCAAAAAGTTTTGTAAAAGCTTTTCAAGATTCTTACAATAGAGAACAAGATCTTCAACACAAAATGCAAGATTTAATTGAGTCAAACGGAAAGTTGATTTCGAAACTCGAAAGTGAAAAGTGTGAATTGTAAATGCAAGTTGAACGTCTTAAAACAGTTCTTTCAAAAACAGAAACCGAATTGTCAAATTGCAAAAAGGAGTTTTATGAACATAAAAAACGAAAAAGGAAGTATATAGATGATTTACTCGGTGATATTGTTGATCTTGAAAAACAACTCAAAGAATTTCGTCACATTGTTTACAAACACGGGAACTCTGTCACAACAATTCAGAAATTTGCTTTAAAACCGAGACCCGATAAAGGATTTGCACTTTGCGATTTCAAATCAATGTTTCTTCACACAGCATTCAAAGAAAATCCTAAGATTTACAGTATGGACCACATGTTTGATAATACAATTGTGCGTGCTGTTGTTTTTGTTACTGAGGAAGAAGAAGAACTTGAAGACGAGAGTCGATCAAAAATGAGTTATGTTCAATATTGGACACCATATGACTATTCAAAAGCTCCACCTCTTTCTAAATCTTTTGTGACTCAAAAGGAATTACCTGAGAAATCATGGTTTTTCGAAGAGTCATATGTTTCATCCTCTAATGCGGCCCCTGTCCAAACTATAGCACAAATAAATGGTCCTTTACCATCATCCGGTGAACTTACACCATTACCAAAAACTTGTCGTGTCTTAAATTATTTCAAAACTTTCATGGAAGACATCGAAATTTTGGAGGAAACAATTGCACGTAATTCTGAAATAAAAATTGAAACTTTTCAATCCGCTTACGAGCGAGAAAAGAGAGATATTTTTCAAAAACAAATGTTGCCAATTGTCAAACACCTCCGTCTTTGTGCTACACGTTGGGATCAGGAACTTCAAAACGAGGTCAAAAATATGATAAACGTTTTCAACTCAACTGAAAATGAGATTTTGGTTCAAAAGCAAAGAACTAGAGTTTTCAAAAATGATGCTGATCGACTCTTGGAACAAGTTCTCAGTGCTGATATTCTGTCTGTTATCATGAATGATCTTTATAAATCTGGTACTTCTATGCTTGTAGATGATCTTTGCGTGGATAATAACTTGTTGAAAGTGGAATTAGAGACACTTAAAAATGAGAATGACAAGCTGAGAATAAAGAATGATGATGTGACAAAACAGTTTTCAAAAGAAATTTGTCAACTCAAACAAAGGCTTGAATGGTGTCAAGCTCAAAGTCTTAAAAAGGAATTGAAACTTCAAAATCAAAATATTTCAAACTCTTGTCAGCTTTGCAAAAACAGTGAGTCTTTCAAAAGTTTGTGTCTCAAATACGAGAAAGAAATTGCGGAGTTAAAAATTGAAAATGACGCATTTCTACAAAACCACAAAGATATCAAATATTGCAATGGTATACTTGAGTCTAATATTCAGGATAAGAATCACATCATCATCGATTTGAAAGAGAAAATAAAGATACTTGAAAAAGGAAAGATGGTTGACACCACGGTGATAGCACCAGGAATGTATAAATTAGACAAAACTGATAAAGGAAAGGTTGTTCAAAATACTAATGTTGCTAACTCCACTTCTACAGGACTAGTCTCCCCTAATAGCGTTAGCAGACCTAAGCGAAAAAGTAAAAAGACGAATAGGCTCTGGCAACGTAAGAGAGGATCACTAGAAGCTCAAGGAGTAGAAGATCAACTTAGGAATTTGAATAAAACTCATGTTGCATCAGATTTAGATTCTAATCTGGAAAATTCTAATCAAAATCTAAATGTAACGAATGATGAACCTTTGAATGTTTTGAATATTAATGCATCTTGTGTGTTTTGTCGTAAAAGCGTATCATCTGGTGAACATACTAAGTGTATAGCTAATTCTCTTCTTAATCGTCATAAGAAACGTAGGACACGCATTCCTTCTAGGCCCACTACTGCCTCTAAGTCTATTTTAGGAAAGCCGCCCTCTACGGTTTCTAATGAAGAAGAAGTTACCCCCATAGATGCCAAGAACAAATCTAGGACTCAGCCAACCACTAGTGAATTCACTATTAAGAAAGCACGAACTAGTTGGAATTGGCAACGTTGGTTACAACATAAACCTGACTTTAAATGGATTCCTAAAGTGTTGAATACATGTGCTTCTAACCAACAGGAACCCGCACTTTCAATGGGTTCCACCCTTACTTCTGTTCCATCCGTGTCTTCTTCTTGTGATGCAGGTGGTACAGATTGGTCTCTGGATTTTTGATAGCGGATGCACCCGACATATGACAGGCAATCTCAAATTGTTACATAACTTTGTCTCAAAGTTCATTGGTACTGTCAGATTCGGGAATGATCATTACGCTTTAATCATGGGATATGGTGACTATGTCAGTGGGAACATTGAAATCAGTCGGGTTTATTATGTGGAAGGCCTTGGACACAACCTTTTCTCTGTTGGTCAATTTTGTGATGGGGATCTAGAAGTTGCATTCCGAGAGAAAACTTGTTTCGTTCGTGACTTACAAGGAAACGATCTGATGTCTGGCTCACGTGGTTCTAATCTCTATACTATATCAATGTCAGATATGATTGCTACATCTCCGATATGTCTTCTCTCCAAAGCAGAATCGACTAAATCTTGGTTATGGCACAAACGTCTTTCGCACTTGAATTTCAAAACGATGACTGACCTTGCTCGTTATAAACTTGTTGATGGATTTCCAAGATTCCGATTTACCAAAGATCACTTATGTTCAGCCTGTGAACAAGGAAAAAGTACTCGTGCTCAGTTTCCTTCTAAACCAGAGCACAGTACGAATCATGTTCTACAATTGCTTCATATGGATTTGTGTGGACCGATGCGTGTTCAAAGTATCAACGGTAAACGCTACATTCTTGTAATTGTGGATGATTACTCCAGATGGACTTGGGTTTATTTTCTACGAAGTAAAGATCAGGCTCCTTCAATGATCATCACCTTTCTCACTAAAATTCAAGTTCAGTTACGCAACACGGTCCGAATAGTCAGAACTGACAATGGAACTGAATTTAAGAATCAGACACTGTCATATTTTGAGAAAGTGGGAATTGAACATCAAACATCTATTCCTAGAAGCCCAGAATAGAATGGAGTTGTTGAAAGACGCAACAGGACGTTAGTGGAAGCTGCTAGAACTATGTTGATTAATGCTCAATTACCTGATTACTTATGGGCGGAAGCTGTTTCAACTGCATGTTATACCCAAAACCGTTGCATGATCACAAAACGCCATCGCAAAACACCTTATCAAATTGTTCACAAAAGGAAACCTAACATCGACTACTTTCATGTATTTGGAGCACTTTGTTATCCGAAAAATGATCGTGATGATTTAGGGAAACTTAAAGCAAAGGCTGACATCGGCGTGTTCATTGGATACTGTGAAAATTCCAAAGGTTTTCGGATATGGAATCGTCGTACAAGAGAAATTCAAGAAACCATTCACGCTAATTTTGATGAACTCACACAAATGGCTTCTGAGCAACACAGCTTAGGACCCGAATTCAACCGTCTTCACTCTCCGGAATCTTCGGCTGAACCATTGCCACTCAACCGCAAAGAATTGGAAACCTTGTTTGCTCCACTATTTGATGATACAATTGAATACCGTTCTACTGAGGTCTCACCTAATTCCGCTGCTCAACCTGAAAACATTCAAGTACCAGACTCACCTCAACAAACTACTACAACTGTTGAGAGAAACGGTCCTCCAATTGCATCACCATCTACAGCAGAACAAACTGTTTCTAACTCCCGCCATTCAGCTGAAGATCCAACACCACAATCAATTCCACACCCCGCAGAGCATGATCCTGATGCGTTCTTTAACCCGTTTGCACCGGCTCCTCCATTTCCTGATTTAGCTGAGTCATCTACACGTAATTTGGATCCTGCTAACATGCGAGATACTTATCAACTAAACCCTTCAACACACAAATGGACTCGAGACCATCCACTAGTTCATATTATTGGTCATCCAGATGCACCTGTAATGACAAGACAACGACTTCACACTGATGGAGAAACTTGTATCTATGCACTCACAGTTTGTCAAGAGGAACCAAAGAACATTAAAGAAGCAATGACCTATGACAACTGGATTGAATCTATGCAAGAGGAATTTCAGCAGTTCATCCGATTGGAAGTCTAGGAATTAGTTGAAAGACCTGACGGAGTCTTCGTTATTGGGCTAAAATGGATTTGGAAAAATAAGCTAGATGCAGAAGGAACTGTCATACGTAACAAATCACGCCTGGTAGCGAAAGGATACTCCCAATTAGAAGGACTTGACTTTGCTGAATCCTTTGCTCCAGTGGCTAGACATGAAGCTGTTCGGATTTTTTTGGCCTATGCTGCACACAGGAACATGTTTGTTTTCCAAATGGATGTAAAAACTGCATTTCTCAATGGAGACCTCCGTGAAGAAGTGTATGTCAGCCAACCAGAAGGCTTCGTTGATCCTGAGCGTCCTAATCACGTTTACCGACTCAAAAAGACACTCTACGGACTCAAACAAGCCCCACGGGCGTGGTATGACAAACTTTCTACTTTCTTGCTGACTAATAAATTTTCTACAGGATCGGTGGACCCAACGTTTTTTACAAAAACATACGGGGAGGACTTACTCGTTGTTCAAATATATGTCGATGACATTATTTTTGCTTCAACGAAAAGAGGTTACTCTAATGATTTTGCAAAACTAATGAAAGATAATTTTGAAATGTCCATGATGGGTGAACTTTCATTCTTTCTAGGACTACAAGTTCATCAATCACCCCGTGGAATTTTTATAAATCTGTCCAAATATGCTCTTGAAATTTTAAAGAAACATGGGATGATGAGTTGTGATACTTATAATACACCGATGGGCTATACCACAAAACTAGACGCTGACTTACATGGGACACCTGTTGACCCTACCAAGTACCGAAGTATGATTGGGTCCCTCATGTATCTCACGGCTAGTAGACCTGATATAGTATTTGCTGTCTATATGTGCTCTCGCTATCAGTCTAAACCAACTGAAAAACACCTCAGTGAGGTCAAAAGAATCCTTCGATACATAAAGGGAACCATTAACTTGGGAATCTGGTATCCGAAGGATTCTGGTTTTGAACTAATTGCTTTTTCAGATGCTGACCATGCGTACATCTGGTGGATTACAATTTCTCGGAGATAAACTTGTGTCATGGCAATCAAAGAAGCAGGACTGCACATCACTGTCGTCAACTGAATCTGAATATGTAGCCATGTCTGCTTGTTGTGCTCAAGTCATATGGATGAGATCACAACTTAAGGATTATGGCTACCTATTCAACAAGATTCCAATCTACTGTGATTCCAAGAGTGCCATTGCTATCTCCTGCAACACAGTCCATCATTGCAAATCGAAACACATCGATCTCAGATAGCACTTCATCAAAGAGCACGTTGAAAAGGGTACCGTTGAACTTTATTTTGTTGGAACTGAGTACCAATTGGCGGACTCACTTACCAAATCTTTAGCACCATCAAGGTTTGCGAGTCTAGTTCACCAAATTGGTATGCGATGTTTGACTCCAGATGATCTGGAAAAGTTTTTAAAACACAATTGATCGTCAAACATCAAACTATCTTTGTAAATATTTTATTGTAAAAAAAAAAAAAAAAAAAAAAAGTTTTCCTTGTTCAAGATATGCAAGTTCACAACGTTTTTCCTGAAAAATCATTATAATATGCATATCTTGAGGGGGAGACAGGATTTTTTAAACTTCTTTATTTTTTCTTTATTTTCTATTTTCCTCATCACTATTTTATCTCATTCTCGGCACCTCTTGAACCATAGCTTGCTAAAATTTTCCAAATTACCTCCTATGGTTGGTTCAAGTGGGTGCCACATCCATAATTCTCGTAACATTCCTTTCGGTTTCCTAAGTCATAAAGTTATTTTAAAACTCGAGGGACTAAATGTGTGTTATTTATAACACTTTCTTTGGTTATACAAGTTGAGGGACCAAAAGTGTCTATACCCTAAACTCATAAGTATATCTTAGGTTTGTCATAACTGCTACTCTTTACTTCCAGTCATTCAAACCAAACCAAACGCGACCCATTAATTTTTTTCTCTCAAAACCAAGACTATCAAGACCCAAGTTATTCGTTGATTGTGAGTGTTCACAATTGTCTTATTTATTATGATTACATGCATCCTAATTGTTTAATATATGTCAAATCGAAGGTCTAGGGTTCATGTGAATTCGGTATTTGGGGGTTTCTGGTATGTGGTGATTTAGGCTAATTAATTGATATGGTCAATTGCGGCATGTCCCAATGTACCTTAATCCACTATACCTTGACTTATGTTGCCTCATCCTAGTGTATATAGGTGGTGTTTTGTAACAATTCGCAATTTCAGGTTAATTTCTAATCCCGGAAAATTTTACTATTCATTTTACTATTCATTTTTACTATTCATTTTTCCCGAAATATTCCCGAAAGTTGATTTTTATTTCATATTCTCGATTGATAAATCATTTCCATGACAAATTAAATGTTTGACATTCGTCAGATCATTTTCGTGAAAGTTATTAAGGAAATACACGTTTTAGGGTAAAACGTCATTCAGAAATTCCACGCACAACGAAATTCGACCCCGTCAGGTGACCCCACATCAGAAAAATGTTTGACACACTCATGATTTATTTGAGAATAAATCATGACTGAGAAAAATATGACCAGAATAAACCTCGGCCGTGAAAAACTGGAATTTTCAGTTTTAAGCGTTTTTACTCAGCCGTAACCCTAGCCTATACCTGCATCGAGTTTCTAAGATGATTTGAGTTTTCAAATTATTAGAATAAGTCAAAATATTTTTCCCTCCTCCATTGACCAAAATCATCCCTTGATGTTATAAGTCATTTCGTGATTTTTAGGCTTACGGTTTGATGTCTAAAAGACATTTAATACCAACCGACACTAGACTGAGCCCAGTCTAGACATTATAAGTCATTTTAAATCATTTATATCATATTAGAAAAGTAACATTTTACTTTTCTCAATTTTACGCAATATTCGTACATTTTACGTATTACGCGTTTTAGACCCGTGTTTCCAGTTTTAGCAGGGTTTTACCACCCGAATGACACCTACCACTCATTTTATATTTTATTATGGGACATATGGACATGTCTAACAATACTTTAAAGTTTCATAATTTTACGACACCCGGTTTTACGTTTTGAGGCCAAATCATTTACGGTTGGCATTTCCCGGAGTCAAAACTAACCAAATATCTTAGGATATTATCAAGCCAAGCACACCTCACCCCCTAGACCTTGTGAACCGCCAATAGGGGGGAGTCACCCTTGGTGTGGCTTGATCCTAGGCAATGTGGTCTTGAGATGTTTACATGTGTTAAGCTTGTCATGAAAGGCATTGACTAGTCTTGATAAGTAACCTCCTCATGAGCATATAAATACCCCCTCCCTCCCTCTTGTTTGCCGTCCACCTCCAACACCAAAACCATCCATCCTTAGCTTTATTTCCTTCTAATTTCTAGCAAGATTCAAGTGAAGTTCAAGATAGAAACCCTAGGGTGATCTTAGGTTACCAAAACACTTCCAAACCCTAATATACTTGGTGATTTCTCTTGAGTTTAAATCCACTCAATTCACCTCAACCATCATCATCCATCTTTCAAGAACACCAAGGGTAGAAAGGTTGCATGAAGTGAAAAGGGTTGAAGCAAGTCTATCAAAGTCCATTTCCTTACTTGTTACTTCCTTTCTTTATTAGAAAGCCAAAAGTTGTAAGCCTAAACCTAACATGCTTCTTGTTAATTTATCATATTCATATCATTTACATGTTATTCTTGCTATATTATGTCTTGTATGAATGTCCATGGTGTATAAAAATGACTAAAACATGTTGTTGTGATTGATTGTTAAGATAAGTTACTAAAACAAGCAAACTAGTGACTTTCTTGGTAAGACCTGATCAAAATGGTAAAAATTTGTTATTGGATTATTACATATTACAGTAGAGGACTTAACAAGGAAACCATAGAAACTTGAATCACCTAAAACGAGTATACGAGTCAAAAGTTACGCCCATTTAAAGTTACCAAAGATTTCCGGCAAAACTGCCAAAACCTTACTGTTTTGCATTCTGAGTTTTTGAAAGTCACCCTTCTGGTCTGATTCATCAAAAAGTTAAAACATGAAAGTTTTCCGGAACGCCGTTTTCGTTCAGGTACAAAGAAGCTCGAGTCCTAAAAACGCTTTCCGAGTGATAAAATTCTTCAAATACTAAACAGCCCATTTTTAGGCGAAAGTCACAAGATTATGGTTATACTTTAAAAAGAAACAAGAGGTCTTATGACCTATAATCAAGACCATCACCATGGCTAGAGCCAAGGTTGTGTCTCATGACCTTGGAACAAGGACCAAAGGTCATGTAGGCCATGACGAAATGACCATACCAACTTACATAGGCGTAAACATGAAACAATGAATTAGGCGATAACTTGAACAAGCAATTTGGATCTACTTCACTTAAAAAGGAACCATGAGATATTACCAAGAGAAAATGGTCATACAAGACTTATGAAACTACCCCTAATAACAATCTTCATGTACTAATAAACTTTCCTAAGTTTATCCAAATATCGGACATGTAACTTTTCGGATCAAAACTTATATCTATATATTTTATCAACTACTACAATAGTAGGGAGCCTCATGTGAGGAGTTCATTATGTAAGCCGTCGAGATGAGTTGTGGATTTACGAGTTAAAGTGTCCTGGCTCCTCGAACGCTTACTAACATGACTTCTGAATTATGTCGGCCCGAACGGTAGTAAACGATATACCAAAATATACATGTTTCATGAATCTTTCTTTCAAAGACTTACAAATATACATCATACCACATCATGGACTATAAATGCAAGATATATATATATATATATAGGCACTCCGTTATATTCATTACTCAAATCCTAAGTCGCGACATTCTATTATAGGTTGCTCGTAGAAACTTACACGATCCAATCATCACCTTCATTACTTGCTATCCTACTTAAGGTGAGTTCATAGCCGCACTTTACATTACTTCAATGTTTTACAAACCCTTGGGGGGAATACATGCTACTTTTAAACCGAACACAATGCTTTGAAACTGTATACTGCCTGATTGTTTTATTATTACTAAGTACCTACCTTGCCAATCCTAGGCCCCTATCATGAACCATTTAATCACTAGAATTAGTGAGCGCGAGTATTGTGAATAGGCCTATTGGGATTGACGAATCCCATTTGTTTGAGCAGATTAGTTCAACAAATGCACTATATTTGAACATTAAGTATGACGGCAAAGTACTTACCGGGGCAACAAAACCGCCGATTGATATTGGTACCCGTTAACGTCTTGGTTGCATGAGCTTAGTATATAATAATAACTGTTTTGTTTTCTAACATGAGTATGAGTCTAATTAACTCTTACTACCAACATATTGTGTTCAAACGTTAAACAAACTCTATGAACTTTGTAACACCCCCAATTCATGGTTGCAGCGGAATTCGAACTGGGTGTTACTCGACGGCACAATAGTCACAATAATAGAAAACGAACTCAAATTGAGTCGTTTTAAAAGATTTATCATTCAAATTATATAAATATCAGAGATTACAAAATGAGGTCCCAATTGGTTCCATGTTTACACATCACATTAAGTGAGTTATTGAATGATAATAAAATTTATAGCCCTCTTGAGTATCCGTGTCCTTCCGTGCCATCCTTGATCGTCATGAACCTGAAATACATGCTTGAGAGGTCAACACAAAGGTTGAGTGATATTCATAGAGTTTGTTAAATCGTTTGAACACAATATGTTAGTAGTGTGAGCTTGTAGACTCACACCATAGTTAGAAAACAAAGATGGGCTACGTTGTTATATACCCAGAAAGGTTATTAATTCACTAAGCTTATGACACCAAAACGTTAACGTGTACCAATATCGATCGGTAGATTTATCCCGGTAGGCACTTTGCCGTCATACCTAATGTCTCAAATATTAATGCATTTGTTTGAACTTAGTCAAAACAAATGGGATTCGTCAATCCCAATAGGCCTATTCACAATATTCGTGCTCACTCGCAAGTAACCCTCGCAAGTGATTAAATGGTTCATAATAAGGGATCTCGGTTTGGCAAGGATGGTACTTAGTGATAATAAAACAATTAGGCAAGCATACAATTTAAAAACATTGTGCTCGGTTAAAAATAGCATGTATTCCCCCCAAGGGTTTGTAAAATAGTTAAACAATAGAAAGTGGGGCTATGAACTCACCTTGAGTTGGATGATGTATAATGAGAATGATGGATATGTCGTAAGAACTTCTACGAGCAACCTAGAATAATCGTTGCAACTTAAGTTTGGAATAATGTCTAAGGAAACATAAACATGCCAATATTTGTATGTCTTGCACTTAGTCCATGATGTGGTATGATGTATAGTGTAAGTCTTTGAAAGAGATGATTCATGAAACATGTATGTTTTGTATATCGTTTACTACCGTTCGGGCCGACATAATTCAGAAGTCATGTTAGTAAGCGTTCGAGGAGCCAGGACACTTTAATTCATAAATCCACAACTCATCTCGACGGCTTACATAATGAACTCCTCACATGAGGCTCCCTACTATTGTAGTAGTTGATAAAGTATATATATATAAGTTATGATCCGAAAAGTTACATGTCCGATATTTGAATAAACTTAGGAAAGTTTATTAGTACATGAAGATTGTTATTAGGGGTAGTTTCATAAGTCTTGTATGACCATTTTCTCTTGGTAATAACTCATGGTTCTTTTTTAAGTGAAGTAGATCCAAATTGCTTGTTCAATATATCGCCAATTCCTTGTTTCATGTTTACGCCTATGTAAGTTGGTATGGTCATTTCGTCATGGCCTAGCCATGACCTTTGGTCCTTGTTCCAAGGTCATGAGACACAACCTTGGCTCTAGCCATGGTGGTGGTCTTGATTATAGGTCATAAGACCTCTTGTTCCTTTTAAAGTATAACCATGATATAGTGACTTTGGCCTAAAAATGGGCTGTTTAGAATTTGAAGAATTTTATCACTCGGAAAGCGTTTTCAGGGCTCGAGCTTCATTGTTCCTAAACGAAAACGTCGTTTCGGACAACTTTCGTGTTTTAACTTTTTGATGAATCAGACCAGAAGTGGGACTTTCAAAATCAAAATTTGATCAGAATGCTATTTAGGCAGTTTTGCCGGAAATCTTTGGTAACTTCAAATGGGCGTAACTTTTGACTCGTATACTCGTTTTGGGTGGTTCAAATTGCTATGGTTTCCTTGTTAAGTCCTCTACTATAATATGTAATAATCGAATATCAAATTTTTACCATTTTGATCAGGTCTTACCAAGAAAGTCACTAGTTTGCTTGTTTTAGTAACTTGTTGTAACAATCAATTATAACAACATCTTTTACTCATTTTTATACACCATGGACATTCATACAAGACATAATATAGAAAGAATAACATGTAAATGATATGAACATGATTAATTAACAAGAAGCAAGTTAGGGTTTGGCTTACAACTTGTGGCTTTCAACAAAGAAAGGAAAGTAGCAAGTAAGGATAGGACTTTGATAGACTTGCTTCAACCCACTTCACTTCATGCAATCTTTCTACTCTTGTAATCTTGAAAGATGGATGATGAAGGTTGAGGTGACTTGAGTGGATTCAAACTCAAGAGAAATCACCAAGTATATGAGGTTATGGAAGTGTTTTGATTATCTAAAAGAAACTAGGGTTTCAACCTTGAACTTGCACTTGAATCTTGCATGAAACTTGGAAGAGAATGAGCTAAGGATGAGAGGATGGGGAGGGTGAGGTGTGGCGTTAATATGAGGGGGAGGAGGGGCTTTTATAAGGGCTTGAGGAGGTTAGAAACTAAGATTTGTCAAAGCTTTCTTAACAAGCTTTGACACATGTAATCATCCTAGATCAATTTGCATGAGATTGAGCCACATAGTGTGAATCCCCCCCCCTAGTGGCAGTTTGGAGTGGATAGGAAGGGATGAGTTGGTCTTGGATGATATTATCCAAGTATTGGATGAGTTTTGACTCCGGGAAATGCCAATCGTAAATGATTAAGCCTCAAAACGTAAAACCGGGTGTCGTAAAAATACGAAACTTGGAAGAATGGTTAAACATGTCAAAATACTCCATAATAAAATATAAAATGAGTGGTAGGTTCCATTTGGGTGTAAAACCCTGCTAAAAACTGGAAATACGGGTCTAAAACGCGTAATACGTAAAATGTACGAATATTGCGTAAAATTGAGAAAAGTAAAATGTTACTTTTCTAATATGATAAAAATGATTTAAAATGACTTATAATATCTAAACTGGGCTCAGTCTAGTGTCGGTTGGTATTAAATGTCTTTTAGACATCAAACCGTAAGCCTAAAAATCAAGGAATGACTTATAAAATCAAGGAATGATTTTTGGTCAATGGAGGAGGGAAAAATATGTTGACTTTTTCTAAAAAGTTGAAAACTTAAATCGTCTTAGAAATGCGGTGCAGGTATAGGCTAAGGTTACGGCTGAGTAAAAACGCTTAAAACTGAAAATTCCAGTTTTTCACGGCCGAGGTTTATTCTGGTCATATTTTTCTCAGTCATGATTAATTCTCAAATAAATCATGAGTGTGTCAAACATTTTTCCGATGTGGGGTCACCTGACGGGGTCAAATTTCGTTGTGCGTAGAATTTCTGAATGACGTGTTACCCTAAAACGTGTAATTCCTTAATAACTTTCACGAAAATGATCTGACGAATGTCAAACATTTAATTTGCCATGGAAATGATTTATCACACGATAATATCAAATAAAAATCAACTTTCGGGAAAGTTTCGGGAAAAATGAATAGTAAAATGAATAGTGAAATTTTCCGGGAATGGTAATTAACCTGAAAATGCGAATTGTTACAGTCTCTACCCCTTACGGGGAACTTCGTCCCGAAGTTCTATGTGTGTTATATGTTGGAGTGGTGTCGATGAAAAGGTGTGGTTACTTATGAGGACTAAATTCTGGGATTACCGGTGATGTAATTTGATTTGTCATTTCAGTGTATGGCGTAGGATGAGGCTTACTTTTATGTAGGAAAGGTATGGTAATAGTCGAATATCAAAGGAAATTGATATAGCAGTCGAATATTAATAGGAATTGAGATAGTAATTGCAATCATAGCCTAGTAGGTAATCGGTTGTTGTACCTAGTGTTTATTGACTTCATACTTATGTTATTTCGGATACAAATAAGCCCACTTGTTTATAATTCTTTATTTACATAGAGAGGCATCCCAAACAATGTAAATACGGAAATATAAACTTATGGTTCGGTGATTTACAATTTCTTTATTTAAATGAAAAGGCATCCCAATCCATTCAAATAATTACAAATCATCCTACTTAAGAATTCCCAACATAACATTCACAATTAGCCGGTGAGTTACAAGGTAGTGTATTATGAGATGATACTGGTGTTCCAAAAGTACAAGATGAATATTCAATCTTGTAAAGCTGGTGAGGGTTCTTGTGGTGTAACTAAGGATGATTTGAGCTTTAAAAGTGCATCAAGATCTGTTAATGAGCTTGTGGTTCCAACGGTTGTGAAGATAATGATGTGATATGTTGATGAACAAAAGTGTGTAGTGTATGCTTAACATTAATACTCTTAGGTATAGATGTTGAGTTTGCTTTAAAAATCTTAAGAGATTTTAAAAGTTTATGATGGAATGGTATCCTTAGGACCTAAACAGGATAGTACTTCTACAGGATGAAGAGAATAATTGATAACTATCCCAAGATAGTAGTTCGGATTATCTCATAAATGAAAACTTTCAAGAATGAAATTAGGTAGTACAAATAAGGTGTTAAGATCTTGCTGAGTGGTAAGGCACTATCGTGTCTCTAGATCGTTTAAATGTATTCTGGTGGTTTATTGAGTTCATGTAGGAAATTAATCTGAACATAACCCTAGTACAACTATTCTCAGTATTTGAAAATTTTAAGTCGAATATAGTTAGTCAGACTATATTCCACTGTCCCTAGGTTAAATATAGGTGACTAGTCTATATTTAGCCAAGGTTCGATAAAATTTTCAAATACCTAAATTAGGTATACTTTTGATATGTCCGTTGCTTTCGGGAAACTGTCCACTAAACAAGGGTGATGTCAAACCCTTCAATTGCAAGTCCCGACCATACAAGACTTGTAACGTATGTTTTCATATTCCATCGCATAGAAAATAGTACGGGTAGGTATGTGTGTGGAAAGGAAGTTTTAAGTAGTTCTATAACAGTCCATACTTGGCGAGGATCACGAACTTTTAATAATGAAGGTTTCATAAGAAAACTTTGATGAATGTAGAGCTGAACTTCAGCTTTTGTAGGTGATGGATTAGTTTGTCCTTTAGAAATCTCATATTTCTTGTTTGGAAATCGATAGGTTGTGACGGGTTTTTGATATCATATGAAATGATATTGATGATGTGATGGAATAATTCTAGAGACCATTGCGCAAAACACAATGTCTCGGAAGTAGGTTAGACCATTGTGCAATTCACAATGTCTGGGAAGTAGGTTAGACCATTGTGTGACTCAAAACATTTGAGAAATGATTAAGATCATTGTATAATACAATGTCTTGGAAAAAGGAAAGACCATTGCAATAAGTTACAATATCTTGGACATAAAATGTTGGAGTAATTACATGATTGGGAGGATGTGGTTGTGCCGAAATGCCCTAGAATAGGCATACGCAGGTATGTTTAGTCCATTGTTTAGATAAATGATTGAAAATAAACCGAGTTTATATATCAATATACTAATATGTTCATGAAGTATAAAATGCTTACGGGGAAATGCTCAATTATGTTTAGGGTACATATATTAATATGTAATTATGTTTGTGTAGCATAAAAATGTCTACGGGGAAATGCTCAAAATGGGTATATATGAATATACTAATATGTTTGTGTAGCATAACATGCTTACTAAGTCCATAATCGTCTGGAGGATGGAAGACACGGAGAGCGGAAGGCTATAAAAATGTTTTTGCTTGTATGTGTGGTTATAGTTTAGGTCTCAATTAGACCCGTTTCTCTATAACCATGGCTCTGGTACCAATCTGTAACACCCCCAACTCATGGTTGCAGCGGAATTCGAACTGGGTGTTACTCGACGGCACAATAGTCACAATAATAGAAAACGAACTCCAATTGAGTCGTTTTAAAAGATTTATCATTCAAATTATATAAATATTAGAGATTACAAAATGAGGTCCCAATTGGTTCCATGTTTACACATCACATTAAGTGAGTTTTTGAATGATAATAAAATTTATAGCCCTCTTGAGTATCCGTGTCCTTCCGTGCCATCCTTGATCGTCATGAACCTGAAATACATGCTTGAGAGGTCAACACAAAGGTTGAGTGATATTCATAGAGTTTGTTAAATCGTTTGAACACAATATGTTGGTAGTGTGAGCTTGTAGACTCACACCATAGTTAGAAAACAAAGATGGGCTACGTTGTTATATACCCGGAAAGGTTATTAATTCACTAAGCTTATGACACCAAAACGTTAACGTGTACCAATATCGATCGGCAGATTTATCCCGGTAGGTACTTTGTCGTCATACCTAATGTCTCAAATATTAATGCATTTGTTTGAACTTAGTCAAAACAAATGGGATTCGTCAATCCCAATAGGCCTATTCACAATATTCGCGCTCACTCGCAAGTAACCCTCGCAAGTGATTAAATGGTTCATAATAAGGGATCTCGGTTTGGCAAGGATGGTACTTAGTGATAATAAAACAATTAGGCAAGCATACAATTTAAAAACATTGTGCTCGGTTAAAAATAGCATGTATTCCCCCCAAGGGTTTGTAAAATAGTTAAACAATAGAAAGTGGGGCTATGAACTCACCTTGAGTTGGATGATGTATAATGAGAATGATGGATATGTCGTAAGAACTTCTACGAGCAACCTAGAATAATCGTTGCAACTTAGGTTTGGAATAATGTCTAAGGAAACATAAACATGCCAATATATGTATGTCTTGCACTTAGTCCATGATGTGGTATGATGTATAGTGTAAGTCTTTGAAAGAGATGATTCATGAAACATGTATGTTTTGTATATCGTTTACTACCGTTCGGGCAGACATAATTCAGAAGTCATGTTAGTAAGCGTTCGAGGAGCCAGGACACTTTAATTCGTAAATCCACAACTCATCTCGACGGCTTACATAATGAACTCCTCACATGAGGCTCCCTACTATTGTAGTAGTTGATAAAGTATATATATATATAAGTTATGATCCGAAAAGTTACATGTCCGATATTTGAATAAACTTAGGAAAGTTTATTAGTACATGAAGATTGTTATTAGGGGTAGTTTCATAAGTCTTGTATGACCATTTTCTCTTGGTAATAACTCATGGTTCCTTTTTAAGTGAAGTAGATCCAAATTTCTTGTTCAATATATCGCCAATTCCTTGTTTCATGTTTACGCCTATGTAAGTTGGTATGGTCATTTCGTCATGGCCTAGCCATGACCTTTGGTCCTTGTTCCAAGGTCATGAGACACAACCTTGGCTCTAGCCATGGTGGTGGTCTTGATTATAGGTCATAAGACCTCTTGTTCCTTTTAAAGTATAACCATGATATAGTGACTTTGGCCTAAAAATGGGCTGTTTAGAATTTGAAGAATTTTATCACTCGGAAAGCGTTTTCAGGGCTCGAGCTTCTTTGCTCCTGAACGAAAACGTCGTTCCGGACAACTTTCGTGTTTTTACTTTTTGATGAATCAGATCAGAAGTGGGACTTTCAAAATCAAAATTTGATCAGAATGCTATTTAGGCAGTTTTGCCGGAAATCTTTGGTAACTTCAAATGGGCGTAACTTTTGACTCGTATACTCGTTTTGGGTGGTTCAAATTGCTATGGTTTCCTTGTTAAGTCCTCTACTGTAATATGTAATAATCCAATATCAAATTTTTACCATTTGGATCAGGTCTTACCAAGAAAGTCACTAGTTTGCTTGTTTTAGTAACTTGTTGTAACAATCAATTATAACAACATCTTTTACTCATTTTTATACACCATGGACATTCATACAAGACATAATATAACAAGAATAACATGTAAATGATATGAACATGATTAATTAACAAGAAGCAAGTTAGGGTTTGGCTTACAACTTGTGGCTTTCAACAAAGAAAGGAAAGTAGCAAGTAAGGATAGGACTTTGATAGACTTGCTTCAACCCACTTCACTTCATGCAATCTTTCTACTCTTGTAATCTTGAAAGATGGATGATGAAGGTTGAGGTGACTTGAGTGGATTCAAACTCAAGAGAAATCACCAAGTATATGAGGTTATGGAAGTGTTTTGATTATCTAAAAGAAACTAGGGTTTCAACCTTGAACTTGCACTTGAATCTTGCATGAAACTTGGAAGAGAATGAGCTAAGGATGAGAGGATGGGGAGGGTGAGGTGTGGCGTTAATATGAGGGGGAGGAGGGGCTTTTATAAGGGCTTGAGGAGGTTAGAAACTAAGATTTGTCAAAGCTTTCTTAACAAGCTTTGACACATGTAATCATCCTAGATCAATTTGCATGAGATTGAGCCACATAGTGTGAATCCCCCCCCCCTAGTGGCGGTTTGGAGTGGATAGGAAGGGATGAGTTGGTCTTGGATGATATTATCCAAGTATTGGATGAGTTTTGACTCCGGGAAATGCCAATCGTAAATGATTAAGCCTCAAAACGTAAAACCGGGTGTCGTAAAAATACGAAACTTGGAAGAATGGTTAAACATGTCAAAATACTCCATAATAAAATATAAAATGAGTGGTAGGTTCCATTTGGGTGTAAAACCCTGCTAAAAACTGGAAATACGGGTCTAAAACGCGTAATACGTAAAATGTACGAATATTGCGTAAAATTGAGAAAAGTAAAATGTTACTTTTCTAATGTGATAAAAATGATTTAAAATGACTTATAATGTCTAAACTGGGCTCAGTCTAGTGTCGGTTGGTATTAAATGTCTTTTAGACATCAAACCGTAAGCCTAAAAATCAAGGAATGACTTATAAAATCAAGGAATGATTTTTGGTCAATGGAGGAGGGAAAAATATGTTGACTTTTTATAAAAAGTTGAAAACTTAAATCGTCTTAGAAATGCGGTGCAGGTATAGGCTAAGGTTACGGCTGAGTAAAAACGCTTAAAACTGAAAATTCCAGTTTTTCACGGCCGAGGTTTATTCTGGTCATATTTTCTCAGTCATGATTAATTCTCAAATAAATCATGAGTGTGTCAAACATTTTTCCGATGTGGGGTCACCTGACGGGGTCAAATTTCGTTGTGCGTAGAATTTCTGAATGACGTTTTACCCTAAAACGTGTAATTCCTTAATAACTTTCACGAAAATGATCTGACGAATGTCAAACATTTAATTTGCCATAGAAATGATTTATCACACGATAATATCAAATAAAAATCAACTTTCGGGAAAAATGAATAGTAAAATAAATAGTGAAATTTTCCGGGAATGGTAATTAACCTGAAAATGCGAATTGTTACAAACTTCACTCAACCTTTGTGTTGACCTCTTAAGCATGTATTTCAGGTCCATGATAATCAAGAATGGAGCGGAAGGGCACGTACCGAAGGAAAAAGGCTATAAACTAATATGTCATTCTATAAAAACATCAAAGACTTTATATTGATGTATTTTGAAACATGGAACCGTTTTGGGACCTTACTATGTAAACTCTGATATATTTGAATAATATGAATGACAACTCTTTTTATTACGACTCGGTTAGAGATCGTTTTCTATTATTATGACTGTTGTGCCATCGAGTAACACCCAAGTTGAATTCCGCTGAATCATGAATTGGGGGTGTTACAGATTGGTACCAGAGCCATGGTTATAGAGAAACGGGTCTAAGTGAGACCTAAACTATAACTACAATTACAAGCAAAAACATTTTTATAGCCTTCCGCTCTTCGTACCTTCCATCCTCCAGAAGATTATGGACTTATTACACATGTTATGCTACATGAACATATTTGTATATTGTTATGTGCACATTGCCATAGTTTGAGCATTTTCCATAAGCATTTGATTTATTTTGACATCGAAATACTAATTGTAGACATCATGTCCGCACCTCCATCTCCCGATCATCTTCCTGCTATGCCTGAGTATTTACCAATTCTTCCCGGACCTAATGATCCTTACTTTGAGGCAATTGACTACGACGACGAGGAAGAACCTTACGAGGATCTAGATATAGATTCGGACGAAGATCCTGAAATGGATATGGACATAAATATCGATGATTACGAAGAGGATCCTGAAATGGATGTTGACATCGAAGGCATCGATGAGGAAGCGGAGGAACAAATATTGGTGCCACATCTATCACCATTAACATCTCCACCTCCTGTTTCACCAATTTCATCCGAATCTAACCGTACCACTCCAGCTCAAGTTCCGAATTCTACTCACCAAACCGGCGGAACATCTACATCTACACATATGTTCGTTAACTCAGCTCAATACGAAATCTACTCTTTGAAACAAGCTCTCAACCTAACCCAACTCAAAGTTCAAAGTATGGCAAGTCAAATGAACGACTATATATCCAAGGTAAATTCTGCCAGAATGGATGCCATGAATGCTCGAGACGACCTATATTGGTTTAAGCTTGACATGAGCTACGTGAAGAGTGACTCGACTCATGTTGGGGAAATAGTCTTAAATCCTTTGACTGGCTTGGATAACGTCAAGGATAGACTCACTTTGGTTGAGAGGGCCCAAGAACAGGATGCGGTACAAATTCATAAACTACTTCACCGCCTAAATACCGCAGAAATCCGGTTAGATGTTGCAAACTTTGATAGGTATCAACTTAAGAATGATTTGTGTGGAATGCAAACTCAAATGAGTTCCATACAACAAAGGCTATACCAAAAGGATGTCAAAGAATACCGTCCAAATGAAAGTGTAGACGTGTTAGCAACACACGGAATTAATAATCCGTCCGGACTACGACAACCTCCCAACTGACGTTAGACTAGTGTTATAGTACTAGTTATCTTTAGTACAACGTTGTAATTACTAACTGAAAGTATCAGTTAGTAAGTTTTGAATGAACTTGTAATAAGTTCGATTTTGTAATCAACGTTATATGAATAAAACTCATGTTTTATATACTATCATGTGTTATGTTTTTAAGTTTCAACATTATTAATCCATCATTCTTATAAAAAATTGTGCTCATCTCACAACTCTCTAATTACAACGTATCTTTTGAACAATAGAATCATGGCGCCAAAGAAAAAGACACCACCAACGATGACGCAAGCTGCCATCCGCAAACTGGTAAAGGACAGTGTCAATGCAGCACTTGTCACGGAACGAGCAGCCGTAGCTGCAGCAGCTGCCGAAGCCGCCACAACTGCTGGTGCTACTGATGCTGCAGCAGCCGCTGATGCTGCAGCATCAGCAGCTGCTGATGCTGCAGCAGCCGCCGAAGCCGCCACTGCTGCGGAAGCTGCTATAGCTGCGGAAGCTGCAAGAATTGCCAGTCTTAACCTTGGAGGACCGAACTCAACTACCCCTCCGGTGACCAATGTTACTACAGTACCAAAGGGTTGCTCGTTCATTTCCTACTTGAAATGTGAACCCATCAAATTCAAGGGTACTGAAGGAGCTGTGGGTTTGACTCGTTGGTTTGAAAAGGCGGAGTCAGTGTTCTTGGTCAGTAAATGTACCGAGGGTGACAAAGTTCAGTATGCCACGAGTACTCTGTTGAATGAGGCATTGTCTTGGTGGAACTCAATTGCTCAACCCATGGGCATTGAGAATGCCTATAAGATTTCGTGGGATAACCTGAAAAAGATGATGATCAAGGAATACTGCCCTCGCAGCGAAATGCAAAAGTTGGAGGTTGAATTCTGGGATCATACGGTTAGGGGTAATGATATCATAACCTACAACCGTCGATTCCAGGAATTGAGAATACTTTGTCCAACAATGGTTTCCACAAAGGAAAAATTGTTGGAAAGGTATATCTGGGGACTTCCATCAAGCATACAAGGGAATGTGACTTCGGCAAATCCCAAGGAACTTGATGAAGCTATGCGGATGTCCCGCAGCCTCATGGACCAAGTGGTACGAATGACCGAAACCCGAAAGCAAAACAACCTCAACACCAACAACAACACCAACACCAACAACGCCAACAATACCAATAATCCCAATAATTCCAACTACCGTAACAACAACAACAACAACAACAAGAACAACAACAACAAGCGACCATGGGATGGTAACCGTGGGAGTAACAACAAAAACAACAACAACAACAACAACAACAACAACAACAACAACAACAACAACAACAACAACAACAACAACAACAACAACAACAACAACAACAACAACAACAACCAAACCCGAAACAACAACCATCACAATCAGCAGAACAAAAGACAGGAAGCCGCGACGGCTTATGTTGCTGCACCAGCTGGTGGTAAGTACGTTGGTAATCTACCACAATGTACCAAGTGCAATTACCATCATGAAGGTCCCTGCCCGGCCAAATGCAACAAGTGCCAGAAGCCCGAACATCTTGCCAAGAATTGTAGGGCCAAGGGTATAGCTACTGGGGCTAACACACAGCCCATAGTTACATGTTTCGGGTTTAGTGAAAGAGGACACTACAAGAACAACTGTCCTTAAAACCAAGGACCCCAAGGCGGAGGTGCTCGTGGTAGAGCCTATGTCATGGGAAATGGAGAACCACACCAAGACCCGAACGTGGTTACCGGTACGTTCTTACTCAATAACATTCCTGTTAAAGTCTTATTCGATTCTGGTGCTGATATGAGCTTTATATCTACTAGAATTGCGCCTTTACTTGATATTCCATCAATTACTTTAACCACTAGTTATAGTATTGAACTAGCTACCGGTGACTTAGTAAATACCAATACCGTAATCCCAAACTGTACCATTAATCTCTTAGACCACCCCTTTAACATCAATCTTATGCCAATCGAACTCGGAAGTTTCGATGTTGTTATTGGCATGGATTGGTTGTCTAAACATCAAGCTAACATTATTTGTGGTGAAAGAGTTGTGCACATTCCATGTGACAATGAAACTTTGATCATTCGTGGTGATCAAAGTGGAACTCGAATAAACATCATCTCATGTATCAAAACCATGAAGTACATTGAGAAAGGATGTTATGCTTTTCTAGCCCACGTAACCGAAAAGAAATCCGATGAAAAACGTCTCGAAGATGTTCCTATTGCCCGTGAGTTTCCTGAAGTCTTTCCCGAAGACTTACCCGGACTACCACCAAATCGTCAAATAGAGTTCAGAATTGATTTAATACCAGGAGCGGCGCCAGTTGCCCGCGCACCATACCGGCTAGCACCTTCAGAGATGCAAGAGCTATCAAATCAATTACAAGAACTTTCGGACAAGGGATTTATTCGACCCAGTTCCTCACCTTGGGGAGCTCTAGTTTTGTTCGTGAAAAAGAAAGATGGGTCATTACGAATGTGTATTGACTATCGTGAGCTAAACAAATTAACCATAAAGAACCGATACCCACTACCAAGAATTGATGACTTATTCGATCAATTGCAAGGTTCAACCTATTACTCAAAAATTGACCTACGATCAGGTTACCATCAAGTTAGAGTTCGTGATGAGGAAATTCCAAAAACAGCCTTTAGGACACGATATGGTCACCATGAATTCCAAGTGATGCCATTTGGGTTAACAAATGCACCGGCAGTATTCATGGATCTCATGAATCGGGTGTGTAAACCATACTTGGACAAATTCGTGATCGTATTCATAGACGACATTCTCATATATTCCAAAAACGAAGAGGAACACAAAGAACACCTGAGAACAATTTTAGGACTACTCAAGGAAGAGAAATTGTATGCAAAGTTTTCCAAATGTGAATTTTGGATTCAATCAGTACAATTCCTTGGGCATGTGATTGACAAGACCGGTTTACATGTCGATCCCGCTAAAATTGAAGCTATCAAAAATTGGCCAACACCTACCACACCTACAGAAATTCGTCAATTTCTGGGTTTAGCCGGGTATTACCGAAGGTTTATTGAAGGATTTTCCTCAATAGCAAAGTCTTTGACTAAGCTAACTCAGAAAGACAAGAAATACGTGTGGAATGAAAACGAAGAAAAAGCTTTCCAAACCCTCAAATAGAAACTTTGTAGTGCTCCTATCCTAGCATTTCCAGATGGGATCGAAGATTTTGTAGTCTATTGTGATGCATCGCACCAAGGGTTAGGTGCCGTGTTGATGCAACGCGATAAGGTCATGGCTTATGCATCAAGACAACTCAAGGTTCATGAGGAAAATTACACCACTCATGACTTAGAGTTAGGAGCTGTGGTCTTTGCACTAAAAATCTGGAGACACTATCTATACGGTACTAGATGTATTGTGTACACCGATCATAAAAGCCTACAACACATTTTGAACCAAAAAGAACTAAACATGAGACAACGTCGTTGGTTGGAATTACTAAGTGATTATGACTGCGACATTCGTTACCACCCAGGAAAGGCAAACGTAGTAGCCGACGCCCTGAGCCGAAAGGAACAGGTTAAACCACTACGAGTCCGAGCCTTAGTTTTAACCATAAATTCAAACTTTCCTACTCAAACTGAAGCGGTGAAACAAGAAGACATCCAAAAGGAAAAGTTGGATGGCATGATACAGAAGAAATTCGAAACCCGTTCAGATGGAACTCTATGCTTCCAAGGTCGAAGTTGGTTACCACTTTATGGTGGCCTACGAGACTTGATTATGCATGAATCACACAAGTCTAAATACTCTATACATCCAGGATCTGATAAGATGTATCATGATCTTAAGTTACTCTATTGGTGGCCGAACATGAAAGCCGACATTGCAACATACGTTAGCAAATGTCTTACCTGCTCCAAATTAAAAGCCGAACATCAAAAACCATCCGGTCCATTGCAACAACCAGAGATTCCTACTTGGAAATGGGAAAGAATTACTATGGACTTCATTACCAAGCTCCCAAAGACATCAAGCGGTTATGACTCCATCTGGGTCATAGTTGATCGTCTCACAAAATCCGCACACTTTATACCAATCAAAGAGACTTACAAAATGGAACAACTAACCCGACTGTACGTCAAAGAAATAGTCTCAAGACATGGTGCACCAATATCCATCATATCCGACAGAGATGGTAGATTTACTTCCAATTTCTGGCAGTCACTCCAAGACGCCTTTGGAACAAATCTAGACATGAGTACAGCGTATCATCCTCAGACCGATGGTCAGAGTGAACGAACCATCCAAACACTTGAAGACATGCTTCGAGCTTGTATAATAGATTTTGGAAAAGGATGGGATACTCATCTACCATTAGTCGAATTTTCCTACAACAACAGCTATCATACAAGTATTCAAGCAGCTCCATTTGAAGCACTTTATGGTCGAAAGTGTCGTTCACCAGCTTGTTGGGCTGAAGTGGGAGAAGTTCAACTCACTGGACCAGAACTCATTCGAGAAACAATAGATAAGATTGTACAAATCAAAAATCGACTACAAGCCGCAAGAGATCGACAGAAAAGTTATGTCGACACACGACGCAGACCCCTAGAATTCCAAGTTGGAGATAGGGTTATGCTAAAAGTATCACCTTGGAAAGGTTTGATACGATTCGGTAAACGAGGAAAACTAAACCCAAGATACATCGGACCATTCAAAATCCTAGCCAGGGTTGGCCCTGTGGCGTACAGACTTGAGCTTCCATCAGAACTCAGTAGTGTACACCCCACTTTCCATGTATCCAACCTAAAGAAATGCTTGTTGGATGAATCACTCGTGATTCCACTCGATGAAATTCAACTCAATGATGATCTTCAATTTATTGAGGAACCCGTAGAAATCATGGACCGAGAGGTCAAACAACTCAAGCAAAGCCGTATTCCAATTGTCAAAGTTCGTTGGAACTCACGACGTGGTCTTGAATACACATGGGAACGAGAGGACCAGATACGTAAGAAATACCCACATCTTTTTACCAACGAAGCTTCTACTCCCAACGAAAATTGATCTCCGGGACGGAGCTCTCATATGGGGTGGAGACTGTAACAATTCGCAATTTCAGGTTAATTTCTATTCCCGGAAAATTTTACTATTCATTTTTACCGAAATATTCCTGAAAGTTGATTTTTATTTCATATTCTCGATTGATAAATCATTTTCATGGCAAATTAAATGTTTGACATTCGTCAGATCATTTTCGTGAAAGTTATTAAGGAAATACACGTTTTAGGGTAAAACGTCATTCAGAAATTCCACGCACAACGAAATTCGACCCCGTCAGGTGACCCCACATCAGAAAAATGTTTGACACACCCATGATTTATTTGAGAATAAATCATGACTGAGAAAAATATGACCAGAATAAACCTCGGCCGTGAAAAACTGGAATTTTCAGTTTTAAGCGTTTTTACTCAGCCGTAACCCTAGCCTATACCTGCACCAAGTTTCTAAGATGATTTGAGTTTTCAACTTATTAGAATAAGTCAACATATTTTTTCCCTCCTCCATTGACCAAAAATCATCCCTTGATGTTATAAGTCATTTCGTGATTTTTAGGCTTACGGTTTGATGTCTAAAAGACATTTAATACCAACCGACACTAGACTGAGCCCAGTCTAGACATTATAAGTCATTTTAAATCATTTATATCATATTAGAAAAGTAACATTTTACTTTTCTCAATTATACGCAATATTCGTACATTTTACGTATTACGCGTTTTAGACCCGTGTTTCCAGTTTTAGCAGGGTTTTACCACCCGAATGACACCTACCACTCATTTTATATTTTATTATGGGACATATGGACATGTCTAACAATACTTTAAAGTTTCATAATTTTACGACACCCGGTTTTACGTTTTGAGGCCAAATCATTTACGGTTGGCATTTCCCGGAGTCAAAACTAACCAAATATCTTAGGATACTATCAAGCCAAGCACACCTCACCCCCCTAGACCTTGTGAACCACCAATAGGGGGGGGGGAGTCACCCTTGGTGTGGCTTGATCCTAGGCAATGTGGTCTTGAGATGTTTACATGTGTTAAGCTTGTCATGAAAGGCATTGACTAGTCTTGATAAGTAACCTCCTCATGAGCATATAAATACCCCCTCCCTCCCTCTTGTTTGCCGTCCACCTCCAACACCAAAACCATCCATCCTTAGCTTTATTTCCTTCTAATTTCTAGCAAGATTCAAGTGAAGTTCAAGATAGAAACCCTAGGGTGATCTTAGGTTACCAAAACACTTCCAAACCCTAATATACTTGGTGATTTCTCTTGAGTTTAAATCCACTCAATTCACCTCAACTATCATCATCCATCTTTCAAGAATACCAAGGGTAGAAAGGTTGCATGAAGTGAAAAGGGTTGAAGCAAATCTATCAAAGTCCATTTCCTTACTTGTTACTTCCTTTCTTTATTAGAAAGCCAAAAGTTGTAAGCCTAAACCTAACATGCTTCTTGTTAATTTATCATGTTCATATCATTTACATGTTATTCTTGCTATATTATGTCTTGTATGAATGTCCATGGTGTATAAAAATGACTAAAACATGTTGTTGTGATTGATTGTTAAGATAAGTTACTAAAACAAGCAAACTAGTGACTTTCTTGGTAAGACCTGATCAAAATGGTAAAAATTTGTTATTGGATTATTACATATTACAGTAGAGGACTTAACAAGGACCATAGCAACTTGAATCACCTAAAACGAGTATACGAGTCAAAAGTTACGCCCATTTAAAGTTACCAAAGATTTCCGGCAAAACTGCCAAAACCTTACTGTTTTGCATTCTGAGTTTTTGAAAGTCACCCTTCTGCTCCGATTCATCAAAAAGTTAAAACACAAAAGTTGTCCGGAACGCCGTTTTCGTTCAGGATCAAAGAAGCTCGAGTCCTAAAAACTCTTTCCGAGTGATAAAATTCTTCAAATACTAAACAGCCCATTTTTAGGCGAAAGTCACAAGATTATGGTTATACTTTAAAAAGGAACAAGAGGTCTTATGACCTATAATCAAGACCACCACCATGGCTAGAGCCAAGGTTGTGTCTCATGACCTTGGAACAAGGACCAAAGGTCATGGCTAGGCCATGACGAAATGACCATACCAACTTACATAGGCGTAAACATGAAACAATGAATTAGGCGATAACTTGAACAAGCAATTTGGATCTACTTCACTTAAAAAGGAACCATGAGATATTACCAAGAAAAAATGGTCATACAAGACTTATGAAACTACCCCTAATAACAATCTTCATGTACTAATAAACTTTCCTAAGTTTATCCAAATATCGGACATGTAACTTTTCGGATCAAAACTTATATCTATATATTTTATCAACTGCTACAATAGTAGGGAGCCTCGTGTGAGGAGTTCATTATGTAAGCCGTCGAGATGAGTTGTGGATTTACGAGTTAAAGTGTCCTGGCTCCTCGAACGCTTACTAACATGACTACTGAATTATGTCGGCCCGAACGGTAGTAAACGATATACCAAAACATACATGTTTCATGAATCTTTCTTTCAAAGACTTACAAATATACATCATACCACATCATGGACTATAAATGCAAGATATATATATATATAGGCACTCCGTTATATTCATTACTCAAATCCTAAGTCGCGACATTCTATTATAGGTTGCTCGTAGAAACCTACACGATCCAATCATCACCTTCATTACTTGCTATCCTACTTAAGGTGAGTTCGTAGCCCCACTTTACATTACTTCAATGTTTTACAAACCCTTGGGGGGAATACATGCTACTTTTAAACCGAACACAATGCTTTGAAACTGTATGCTGCCTGATTGTTTTATTATTACTAAGTACCTACCTTGCCAATCCTAGGCCCCTATCATGAACCATTTAATCACTAGAATTAGTGAGCGCGAGTATTGTGAATAGGCCTATTGGGATTGACGAATCCCATTTGTTTGAGCGGATTAGTTCAACAAATGCACTATATTTGAACATTAAGTATGACGGCAAAGTACTTACCGGGGCAACAAAACCGCCGATTGATATTGGTACCCGTTAACGTCTTGGTTGCATGAGCTTAGTATATAATAATAACTGTTTTGTTTTCTAACATGAGTATGAGTCTAATTAACTCTTACTACCAACATATTGTGTTCAAATGTTAAACAAACTCTATGAACTTCACTCAACCTTTGTGTTGACCTCTTAAGCATGTATTTCAGGTCCATGATAATCAAGAATGGAGCGGAAGGGCACGTACCGAAGGAAGAAGGCTATAAACTAATATGTCATTCTATAAAAACATCAAAGACTTTATATTGATGTATTTTGAAACATGGAACCGTTTTGGGACCTTACTATGTAAACTCTGATATATTTGAATAATATGAATGACAACTCTTTTTATTACGACTCGGTTAGAGATCGTTTTCTATTATTATGACTGTTGTGCCATCGAGTAACACCCAAGTTGAATTCCGCTGCATCATGAATTGGGGGTGTTATATGTTTAACTTTCATAAGCCCAAGTTTTCTTGTTTATGACCATCACTGGGATTAAGAGTAGTTGATGAGGGTTAGACTTATAACTTGGACTCACAATCAGTGCGGAACACTACGAATTTGAAAAACCTTGGTAAACATCGAGTTTGAATAATGGATTATCGAGTTTGGTTTTTACTCTGCTTGTCGAGTTAAGTTAAATAGTTATCGAGTTAGATGCATTACTTGTGACTTAGTGAGTTTGTAATGATTCATGCTTAATCGAGTTTGTGATTGTTTGTGTTAAAGTTATCGAGTTTGATGACAGTTGTGCATATCGAGTTTGAGACTCATCTGTTTATCGAGTTTGTAACATGTGGTGGCTATCGAGTTTGAAACATCTTGTGACTATCAAGTTTGAAACAGGTTGTGCATATCGAGTTTGAAACAGGTTGTGCATATCGAGTTTGAGACTCTTCTGTCTATCGAGTTTGAGAAACTCACTTGCTTGTCGAGTTAATAAACTTTGAGTGATTATCGAGTTTGGAACCAAATGTTTTTCGAGTTAGAAACAACTTTTTGAGTTTGAAAAGACTTATCAAGTTTGAAACAATGTTTTTCGAGTTTGATGTAACTTATCGAGTTTGATGTAACCTATCGAGTATGGAACCATAACTGATTTTTCGAGTTTGAAACAATACTTTTCGAGTTTGGAACCAAACCTGTTTATCGAGTTAGGAACATACATGGGTTTATCGAGTTCGGAACCAAACCTGTTTATCGAGTTAGGAACATACATGGGTTATCGAGTTTGATACCAAAAGAACCTATCGAGTTTGAAACTTAAATTTTTCGAGTTTGGAACAATCATGGGTTCCAAGCTTATCGAGTTACGTCCAAAACTGTTTCAAGATTAAGTCAAAACTGTTTATCAAGTTGAGTTATTACTTATTTCACTCTGAGACAGGATTTTCGAAATGGAAGCATCATGTATGGGTTCTAGTTTTTCCATTTTTATGAAAAGAAATGCTGCCGAAATTTTTTCAAAAAAAAAAAAAAAAAAAAAAAAAAAAAAAAAAAAATTTGTCATGTCATGGATTTTCTTTAATGGGAAAATGATCACGTTTCATGTTTATCTAAGAGTTGTGATTGATTCTTATGAGGATTGTGTATGTCTCTTGGGTTGATTTATCATGAGTTGTATATGTGATGTTGACTTTATCTTAGGCGATTGTTTTCGGATATTATTCTTTTGTCTAACACTAACAAGCTAATCACCACGTGGCTTTTGTTGGTTTATGAATCATTTCATGTCTCGATATGGCAAAGAAATCAACCCCTAGACACGAATTGATTCAAGGAGATGAAAGAGTAATCGCTAAGACAAACCATAGGATAGATCTTGACTCAATCACATGTCATGATACTTGTGAAATCATTCTGGAAATACTTAAGAGACACTTCATTTACAACCTCCTCACCATCACCACTGAAGTACCTGAAGTTTACTTAACACAGTTTTGGGAGACAGTTGAAATCAGCAAAGATGAAAAGTCACTGGGGGTTCATCTCGATCACAAACTTGTTGTGTTTAAGGTACAAACTCTCCGTACTGTTCTCGGATTGCCGAATCTCAAGAAATTCTCATATGCCGTCATTATCAGATGTTATCAAACTTCTTCGGGAACTACAGTATGATGAATCAGTAATCCAACTCAGAAACATATCCCACGTTGACAGGAAATACATTCCATAACCCTGGCTCACACTTTACTCAATTCTCGCCAACAGTTTAACGGGCAGAGAAACTGGACATGAACATCCTACTCTAGAAACGATGCAGATCTTCTGGGGGGTTGTCAAACAAGCTCAAATAAACTATGCTCAACTAATCTGGGTGGAAATGGTTAATCATGCAAGACAATTTCTCAAATCGTCTACCTCAAGAATTCCATTCTACAGATTCACAAAGTGTCTCATTGCTCATTTCATGGAGAAATACCCAGATATTGATCGTAGATTGGAAGACAAGAAACACACCCCTTCTGTGGATTATAAATACTCTAAAACCAGGATTCAGAAGACAAACACTCACGTACAAGGAATGAGAATTCCCGATAATCTGATACCTGATGATGTTCGTGACACTGAGGCATACATTCTGTATGATGAAGCACAGAAAGTTGGTAAAGTGGGTTTGACTCAGACTAAGAGAAGGAGAACTTCTAAAAAGACAACTTCAATAGCCTCTACAATCAAAACCATTCCCAAATCAAGAACCAAAAAGGTCACAAGAGAGCTTAAGAAGAAAGTGACTACTCTTCAAGATGAACCTACAAATGATGAAGGAAATGCTCAACAGGAAACTGAAACTGATAAACTCGCAAAGACTTCAAGCAAGAAGGCAGATAAGGGTAAAGCTTTAATAACTCAAGAAGAATCAGTAACCTCACCGATGTCTGAATCCGAAGAAGATGAACAAATGCAACTAACCTTAAGGAAAAGCAAAGAATCGGAAGCAGAAAGAATTGCAAAAGTTACTAAGAAAGGTGAAGGTTCTGGAACTCAAGAGCCGGTAAGCCCAACTCCAGAATCAGAAAAAGATGATCAAACATCAGAAGAAACGCATTCACAAACCGAATCATTTTCTGAACAAGGTGATGATAACTCTGAAGATGAAGCTGAGTCATCAAGTTCTGATCAAAACGAATCACTCGATAAACCGGCTGAAACTGAAGTTGAAGTTAAAGCATCAAAAGACAAAGACGATGAGGAATCCGAGAATGAAGAGAGTAGCGATGAGGAAGATAAATCGGAAAGTGAAGAAGTTAATGATGAAGAAGATGTGAATAATGATGATGATGAGGAATCGGATGGTGAGAAAAAGGATGAACCTATCGAAACCAGTCAAGATACCTCTCTTGACATTGTAGGTATTGATGAAGGACAACCAAAAGTTCAACCACAACACCAACCTTTATCACAACCTCAAAGTCATCCTCAACAAACCCCTAACACGACTGTTGTTCACTCAAGTTTGTTAAAATCACTACATGACCGATACGAAGCACTTGCACAGCAAGTTCAAGAACAACAACGTGATGTTGAAGCTTTCAAAATGTACGATGTAGATAAGGCAGTTGAGGAGCATGTAAAACTGAAATTACCTGGGGAAGTTCAGAAGTATGTTCAGAAGGAACTTCCTTCTGCTGTGAGACATTATGTCAACAGGAATCTTGCAGAGCTCGTTTCTAACAGGTTTCAAACTACACCAATCACTGTTCAGACTGTACCTCCAAAACCTTCCATAAGTGATCTCAAAGGTAAATTACTGGAAGCTATTGTGAATGATCCGGAAGAAAATGATCTACGCAAGGCACTTATCAAGTCTATCAAGAAAGCTGAAAAGAAAAGCGAATCCTGCAAGAAGACTGTTGCCACTAAGCGTCGACATGATGATTCCGACCCTGACGATCAGCCACAACCTGATAAGAGGAAGAAAGTGTCCGGTTCTACCTCCAGAGCTCCTACCAAAACCACAACCGCTAATGTTTCTACTGATCCAAACCCTCCACAATCTATTGCGGATCCTCACCCCTCACAAACAACTGAAGATGCTGATGTTGATGTGGATGAAATCCCTCCACTTATCACCGAAACCATTACGGAACCGCCCACGGATGCTCAGTTAATTCCAGCTCCTGAATGGATTAACCCTGATGCTCCTTCCTTTAACTGGTTCGATGATATGGTTGATGCTTACCCTGATGACACTGAAGCTAAAGAAATGACTGAAGGATCAATTATCGGCTTTACAAAAAGAATTAAAAAGGTGATGCAGACTCAAAGACTTCAGTTGTCTGACTTAGTTAAGATTCGCAAAGCAGGATTCACCGAGTTCAAAACATGCACCACCACTGAACTTGAGTTTGAATACAACGTGGAGGAGGTTGCAAGAGCTCTGTCTGAAAACATTACTTAGGAAAAGAGACCTTCTTGGGACAAACTCTATCATGGCACGGAACCTCTCGTTGATGAGTTCAAATATCAAGATTTTACTCAACCGTTACCCCTTGTTGGTCCTCCAAGTGATCCTAAGCTTCCTAAGCAATACTTCTTCAACAAAGACCTTCTCTATCTTATTCATGGGAACATGAATCTGAATTACCGTTATGCAACATCTCTCACCAAATTCAGGGCCGCCTCATATCCTCTGGAAAAACTAGAAGATCAAATGAGAGGCTTGCATTCCACATCTATCTCCAAATACAACCATGAAGCTGCTTTATGTACGCTTCCCTAGCCAGAGATGCGTAAATGGTTCTACAAGTACAAGCTGACATTCCGATCCAATCACAGAGTCTTCTCAAATCATCGTATTCTTGCCATCACAGCAGTCCCTAATACTGAGAAGAGATATGGATATAACTTTCTTGATAAAATTGAGGTCCGCTGAAGTGATGACCAAGTTTATACATTTAGTGAAGCTGACTATCATCGCTTGAACCTCAATGACATTGCTGACATATACTTGCTCAAGGTTCAAGGCAAACTTCAAAACTTGTCCGGTAGCCTTCAGTATGATGTCATCAACTCCATTTTGCTCTTCATGCGCCAAACCATTCTCAAAGCAAGAGTCGAAGATGCACAACTCGGGGTCGAAAGTTACCAAAAGTCACTAAACTTTACTGCTCCACAGTTATATCCTCCTAACATCCCGCATTTAAGACCTTTCATCTTCAACAACAAACCTTTTGGAGTAGTTTACCCGCACAACGATAGTTACCGTTTCATGAAATACGAAGAGGTTCATAAGTTCGGGGATCAGACTCTCAGATTTGTCAGAATTCAGCTGAATGAAAAGCTCAAAGAACATGATAGTGGGATCAAAGTGGGATGGAATAAAAGAAATGTGAAAGAAGCACTTAAGTTTTTGGCTAGGATTGATCAAAAGCTGCGGTTCAGGGAGCAGATATGCACTTTGGAGAGTTTAATTGGAGCAAGGGAACCTATTCCGAACATACTCACTTACCGCCGTCCAGACACTCCTCGAATATGATCAGTTTGGTATAACATTAACTTTGTTTCATCATAATTTTCTTTCTTCATCCATAACTATGGTTTGTGCACGCATTACAGTGCACAACCCGAACTTGTAAAGAAAGGACCCTGAGGTACGCTTCAGTGCCTCAATCCTCATATAAGGAGCGAAGGCTTCTTACTTTTGAGTAGAATTAATCAAACATTTTCTGATTTTCATAATTCTGCTCAAAAGACAAGTACTTCACCTCAATGAGTATTCACTTGTTGAGGGGGAGCACTTGAAAACTCATCGTTTTGGAAAACAAAAGTTCCTGTTGATATCTCCCCATAAGACTCAAAAAGCATATTTTAATCAAAATGTTTATCAAAAACAACATCTCATATGCTATTTTTGAGGGGGAGAAAAGGAAAGTGATTAAAATATGAAAGTTAAAAGTTGCAGAAATGTCAAATCTCATGCGAGCTAGACTCAGATTTACCCAGGAATTGACGAAACATAAAAGTTAGTAAATTTGAAAAGACTTTTCCTCGACGGGTAATAACATCAAGTTAGTTACTAGAGCTAGTTGTCACCTAAAAGCTGACAATGGAACTCTTTAACTAGCCACGTAAGCGTGTCTCGAAAAGGATTTGTCTGAGTAGAAATGTACGAGAAACTTTCTGTGGACTTGACCAGGCCGGGTAATAACTTCAAGCTAGTCTAACTAGTGATGTAAGCATGTCACGAATCGGTCTTGTTCACGGAAAGTGGATCAATTCAAAAGATTGCTCCTCCCGCATGTGCAAATTTATTAAAACACTTATGAGCACATATGCAGGGGGAGCCCTTCAAAAGTGTACACAAAACTCTCAAAGTGTTAAACAAAATATTTGATTAACATAAACACTTGAGAGATTTTCAATCAAAGGTTTCTTGGCTATTGTCGGAGTTATAAGGTGATTAAGATAGGAATATCCGTCCTATGATCCGCTAGAGCCGGAGGGATCTACCCATGGACATCTCCCATAGTTAGAATTAGAAGTCCTTAGGTAAGATATGAAAAAAGGAGAAAAGAATGAAAGGGATAGAAGGAGTTGAAGAATTAAAAAGAAAAGTAAAGAAAAGGGTGAAAAGAAATAGCCCTCCATATGTTCAACCTTAGGGCAGACACCGGGTTCAATACGTATGCTACTGGTTGTTGCAAAAGACAACACCGGTATTGAAGACAAAGTCGTCATGGACCCAGTGACGCAATGCACTAAACCTTCTTAACCACTCAAGTTCTCTTAAAAGAACTTGTTTCATTCTCATGGGGAACCAGCATAACCTATCGACCTATCTCTTAGAGACGGTTGATATTGAAGCAGGAGACCCTCCCTAGTCTCCACATAGGAAACCTAGGTGTGCACTTATAGAGTCTAGAGCCATGAGATACATCAAAGATCTCTTAGGAACACTTAGTATTTCTACAACTGGTGTTCTACATCAATGGGCACCAGCTGTAAATTATCGAGTCCTTCGCAGATCTTAGCAATCTGCCGAGAACGTTTATGAGAGAATTACATATGTATTTCTCAATGATTGAACGGAAATTCCTGCCAGGGTCAACATTAAACAGCCCTGACAGCATGTCACTTCGGTAACCCCACAAGGGTTACGCTTAGTGTTCATGGTGGTTCTTTAGTGATCTACAGTCGTGGAGTGATCCCCAGCGACTCACCCAGTCATTGAGCTACCTAGTAGGTCTCGTAAGCTCATTCGGGAGTATCTGATATGGGAACGGCCTGGATAAGGATTAGAAGGAGTCTTCACAATATGCTGTTGACAAGCTCTAATTCCTTATCTGTAAGTACCGGTTGATTATTGCTAACTGTTTACTTGCAGGTACATCTCCTCCATGATGGTAGATTCCAGCATGCTTATACATACATCTTGAAGCAAATGAACGCTCCCCCAAAGATCTTAGCACCACAAAGTTCAAAGAAAGATTCTACGCCAAAAGAAGAATCTGCAAAGTATAAAGACTAAAGATCTAAGTGTATGCAAAGGAACTTCGCGCTTTCACAAGTCAAAGTCCAAAGATGTATGAGCATGTTGGAATGGCGGACAACCACCACAGACACCGAAGGGACGATCGGCAGACAACTTCACAACATGATCACCATCACATCAACAAGGAACGAAGTACAAAGAATGATGAAAGAGTATTCTAACCATTTTTGAGGACGTCGACTACAAAGTCAAAGTATAGAAGATGACGACGTCAAGCAACCTTTGATGACCGACCCTTAGGGGGAGATTGTTGGGAATAGACTTTATTATTTCAAGTGTCGGTCATTGAGTTTTGGTATAGGTTGCATTACTTAGTTATAACATTAGTTATTTTATGTATTTTGTAAGTTTTATGCTTGGTTTATAGGTTTGTATAAAGTCTAAGGGCTAAGTATGTCATATTGTCTAAGTTTAGAGAAGCCCTAATCCTTACCTATAAATAGTTGTGTAAAACCTCATTTTGAGGTTGGTTGGTTCACTAGTAAGGTTATTTGTCTATTATTTCATTAGGTGTTCCTTCCACTCTCTCTCTCTACTTACTTTCTCTCTCTAGAATTCTTAAGTGATTATGTTGTAGAAATGGTGACCTAACAGATAAATCAGAGTACAAAGGTCCCAACAATTTATATTTAAAACTTAAGTTACAAGAGTTCAAAAATGACTCATTTGTGTATTTAAAGAAAATAATTATCGAATGTGAAGAAAACAAGTCCTTCAATGTTTGATATCCACGCGACTCCGATTGCTCCCAATGCTCAGCTAGCAAATAATACTTGAGAAAATACATGCTAAAAAGTCAACATAAAGTTGAGTGAATTCATAGAGTTTATATAATAAGAAGTTGATCACAATATAATTCAATTTAAGAAAATGATGGGCTACGTTGTTATACGCCCATAAAACGTATTATTACACTAAGCTCATGACATCGACGCCTTAAGAAATATGTATGTAAATTTGCCCCGGTAGGTGCCTTGCCAAGCACCTAGAGACCTCAAATATAGTGCATCCTCTCCGGACAGGGGAGTTCAATCCCAATAGATCTATTCACAATATTCGCGCTCACTACTCATAGTGATTAACGATTCATGATGTGGGGACTTCATGGCAATAGTAGTACTTAGTGTTAATAATACATTCAGTTTAGAATACAGTTTTCAAATCAGTTGTGATCCTAATAAAAATAAGTAGCATGTATCCCCCTCGCGAGGTTTATAAAACGTTTAAGTAAGTAAAAGCGAGGCTATGAACTCACCTTAAGAGCAACAAGATCAGAAGTAAAATGGATCTTCGGACGAGTGCGAAGTGTCTAAGCACAACCTAAAAGACGTGACGCGACTTAGAATGATAAAGAAGAGCGATATGAAAAAGTAAATCAAATGATCACGAGATAAGCATGGCATTGCACTAAGACTTAACCCAAGGTATTTTTACTCCCAATATGGTTTCTGACCTGATCTTATAGGTAATAAAACACCTACTAAGTTTTATTCCTTAATTCTTGTTTCACCTATTTGTATCTACATGTTTTAGATTTCAAGACAAGACGTAAAAACCATGTTGTGAATTTTAGTCAATTCCACACCATCGTATCTCTTAACCTATAAAAGATAAAAAGATGGGGCATTCACCCCTGGAAATATACTTAAGTTTAGTTTCCAAAACATTAGGCCATTCAATCAAATCATTTACCAATCAACGGGAAGCGAGTTTTCACTAACTATAACTCCAACCAGAAAGTTCGCTGAAATTCTAACGCTTACGGTTTTGGTCATGAATAATGTTCTATAATAGCTATTAAGTTGAAACCAATTGGAGGTGAAAGCTTATAATGTCTAGTGTTGAACCATGTTTTAAAACCTAAGCTTAATGTACAAAAATCTGGAGCAAAAACATGTTTTCCAACAGCAGCTCCAGAATTGACATGTTTCCATAAAACGACTGTATCTTACTCATCCGGAGGAGATATCACCCTATCCAATTCGACACATGTACCTTAAACTTATTTCCATAATCCCATCAAATAATATAGACCTTATTAGGCTAAAAGTTTTCTGCAATTAACCCATATATGCTGCTGATCTGCAGCAGTCCCAACTTTTCCAACGAAACATTAATTTTAACGTATTTCCCAAACCGTGATAGCTATTAAAGTGATTCCACTTGGAGAAGTTTTTAGATGTACACTACTGAGATTAGTTTTCCTATCCTGAATTTTAATGTATTTACCTAGAGTATATCTAGTTTTCTAATCAGTGTTCCAGAATCGCTAGTGTTTCGTAAAATGACCATATCTCCTTCATCCGGAGGAATTGGTTGACCATCCAATTCGCTACATGAAGCTAAGACATATATCTATCTAAAAATGTAATTTCCTAGCAGGTCATAAGCCAAAAAATATTGCACACCAATCCATTTTAGCCGCTTATCTAAAACAGTCCCAAAAATCAATTCAAACAATGTTTTCATTCCATCAAAATCCTATGCAATGCCACACTAATTATCCCACACACTCAAGAACATCAAAAATTAACTTATTTCCAGAATCCATGATTAAAATGCATGGACAAATTAAAGAAGAAAAATAAAAAATCAAGAGATTAAACTTACAAAATTAGGGAATACTAGTAATTTAAAACACCAAAAACCCCTTTCTTCTTGACTTGATGATTCAAACCAACACAAATGACACCCATACTAACAAAACCTTCACTTCAAATCTACAAATATGAGATTGGGAACTTGATGAAACAAAACCCTAGCCAATCTTGAAAGAAACACCAATAAAACCCACTAGACTTATATTCAAAGAACCATCTTTTACAAGGGTCTTCAAAACGATGTTATTGAGATGATTTTGTGATCAAAAAGATGATGAGATTGTGGTGTCTTGGTGTTGATTCACGGCAGCAAGGAGGCACCAAAAAAAGAGAGAAAACTTATTTTTGTATGTGTGAAATTAGGAAAGAGAAATGAGGTTATGTGTTGGTGTTTATTAGAAGATTTAGGGCTTGAAAAGACACCAAATGCATGGATTTTAAGTGGCTTATGAGGGTGGCCGGTTTTTGGGGGTTGGGGAGGCTATAAATATTCTATTTTTTTGATAAAAAGTATTTTGTATTATTTGTACAAGTATAAGTTAAGTTATGGTACTTAAAACGTAAGGTTTAAACGCGTAAACGTAATTAACGGGAGACATAAATAGTAGTAACTTTATAAACTATGGAAATGGTTTATTTTCAAATATATAGAATCTTAGTATTTTATTATTAGTCTTACGTGAGTGTTGGTCTTTAAAAGTTACAAAACATAATGATTTACGCGATTTTCGGGTTTATAGAGTAACATGGAAATTAAAGTTTATAAAATGTCATAGAAGTAATATTTTTATAAAGATATTACATTTAGCTTAAAATGACTAAATTTGATGTTTCATATATTTCCCGAGCCTTTCGAAGTGTTATAGCGTCGTTAAAGCTTAAACCGTGAGTTGAAAAATACGTTTGGTGACACCGGTTCTTGTTAAAAGTGACGTAAACTATAAAAATGCAACGAAAAGTATAAAATCACTTGTAAATATGAAAATAGGTTAAAGTTTATAGAATATGTAAAATTTTCGTAGTCTAAGGTTGGTTCAGGTTGTTAAAACCATAAAACGTAAATTTAAATCGCGTAAGACGTAAAAGGTGCAAGGTTTACGTAAAAATTGAAAAATTGAATTATGACTTTTAAAATAGGATTGTAAGGAAACAAAAATGCATAAAAAGTGTAGAGTAGACATAGTCTAGTCGCAGTTGAATTAATTGAATGTGTTTTGACGTACACGGATAACTTCCGACGAAATTAATTAAAAAAAAAATTGTTAAATAATAAGAATATTAAAATTAGTGACATGAAATTTTTGAAATGTCACAAACTATATGGTTATCAACTCACCATACTCCAAGTGATTAAGAGTTGGCTAGTCCAAAGCAAACGGCTATTGGTAAAGACAAATCAAATCCGTTAATAGCTGATGATTTGCTAAAAATCATAATTTTCAATGATTCACCTCTCACAGGAGTTAACACACCTGGAAGTGATGAGAATAGTATGAAACTTTTAAGATTTGATGATCTTTGTACCAAAATGTTACTGAGTTGCTGAGAAGATACCATGAAAAATATGATGCTGATGAAGAGTACTTTAACAGATGACAGATAGAAGAAAAAGGAATAAAGAAACAATCTCACTGAATAATTAAAGATTTGAAGATTGAAGATAACAAAGAAACTTGAAATCAAGCAAGTAGAGTTCAAGTTAGGGGAGGATTGTTGGGATATAAAATATCAAAGTACTTCTGGATGTCAAAGTACTGATGCATGAAGAATAAAGTCAAAGTACTGCTGAAGAATAAAGTCAAAGTACTGCTGCTATTGCTGAATGTTTAATGTACTTCGAAGGAAACAAGGATTAATGTGCAATATTAGATAAGGATTAATGTGTAATATTAAACGAATATTTTAGAATTAGTTAGGGATAATGACTTGCTGTTCAAGGATTACATGTTGTAAACCGACTTAAGGTTATCTATATAAAGAGCCTTAAGAGGTATTAGTCGATATAAGTTTTACAAGTCTTAGATACGTTTAGAAGTCGATCAAAGTTAATAGTTAGGGATTGTTAGTGAATCTGTGTAACAAAGCAGGTTCAAAGTTTGATTAATATAAAAGTTCTTCTTAAGCTTTGTGTTAGTAGATTCCGCATACTTTACAAGGTAAAATAGTGTTTCAATATTAATAGTGTTGAGTTTACTCAATATTGTTAAACCTTTACAAGCTACAAAGTAGTTTGGTCAGAGTATATCGATCCAACAGATTATACTTCCACAAGTGGGTTTCAAACACCTGGAGGAGATGAGGGAGTTCAGGGTCCTTTGGATAATTATGCTTTGAATACGGAGTTCTGGAGAATGAAGAAAGTAATGGATAATCAGGCTGCAGAGATTAAAAGATTGAGAAATAAGTTCAGAAGATTGAAGAGGTTTGTGTGGCCACTTGTGCAAAACTTTAGACTTTATGTGAAAGAAAAGAAACAATCCAAGAAGAAAAAGTCTAAGTCAGTTAAGAAGGCCTCTAAGTCTAAGAGGAGTAACAGGAAGTCATCATCTTTCAAATTGGGGAGGAATCAAGAAGATAATTTGAATGAAGATGATGCTGGAGTTAAATATTCAGAAGATGCTCATCTTTGGCATTATCCAGAAGAACCTTTGAACTTTGTGCCAGAGAAAAAGATTGATGGGGATGAGAATATTGTTCAAGAAGAAGTTGATGAGCAAGAAGCTGGAGAACAAGTTGAAAATATTCAAAGTACTCACATTCAAAGTACTGATGTTCAAAGTACTGATGTTCAAAGTACTGTTGATGAAAGTACTGGTATGCAAGGTACTGGTGTGCAAGGTACTGCTGCAATGGATATTGATGGAATTGGAACTTCTACAGCTGGACCTTCTACAAAAGCATTTAAAGATGAAGCTGGTCCTTCTAATCCTATTCAGCAAGAAGAAGTCAAAGAGCATACAGCTAGTGATGATGAGACAATAGCTCAGATAATGCTCAATTTGGATAGACCAACAGGTATACATATTTCTGAGCATGCACAACAAGTTTCTGAGTCTTCTTATGAACATGAAGCTTTAGATCCAAAATACAAAGGAAAAGGGATCATGAAGGAGACCAAAAAGAAAAAGAAGAAGTTTACTCTTGCACAGCTGAGGGAAATAGAGATTGCAAAGAATGAAGAGATTGCTAGACAGCAACAAGCTGTGTATGATGTAGAGTACTTAGAAGAGATAAGGAAGCCAGTTGCTGTAACAAGAAAACTTATGACTATTGCTCAAGAAAGAAATTGGATGATTAGTTTCTTGAAAAGAAGAGGATACAAGAATCTACAAAGGCTAAGATATCCAGATGTAAAAGCACTGTGGGAGAGTATACAAGAGTCTATTAAGAGAGAGCTGGAAAGTTTTGTACCTATGGATGCTGATAAGGAAAAGAAATTAGAAGATGTAATGAAGGAACAAGCTGAGAAAAGAAAGTTAAAAAGGAAGAAAGCTATTCAGGATGATCAATTGTCAAAGAGGCTTAAAATGATAAGATCAGATACAATTGATGAACTGAAGAATTATTTCAGAGTTGTTGATTTTGAGAACAAGAAAACAGAAGAATCTGGAAAGAAGTCAAAGATTATCTCATTTTCTGTGGTTGAATCAACTGAAGGAAACTATCTCATGTTCAACAGAGAAGATGAAAGCTTCACTGTGTTTAATATGCTATAGGATGTTCTGCACATAATAGACAGAGAAGATCTATACAACTTATATTTACAAGTGCAGACTTACTATGAGAATATTGAAGCAACATGAGTGGGATTAATCTTACTTGGAGATTTGATAACCATCTGGGAAACAGAAGAAACAAGTAATGATACTCTGTGGAATGATCAAGAAAACTGGGAGATAACAAGATGGAGATTCTTTGAGTCATCAGGAGTTCATTCACTTAAGATGGAAGATGGTACCATGATTCACATGTTAGCTGAAAGAAGATATCCTTTGATAAAAGAACTTATGCTTAGAATGTTGGATCATGGAATGGAGGTTGAGGATGAAACTGAAGTAGCATTCATGGTGATCAAGCTATTTATCAGGTGGACTAAATCAGAAGAATAATATTGCATAAGTACTGGTATGATTTGTTTTGAATAATAAGTATTTTTCTCAAAGTATTGCAAGACAAACAGTACTTTACCAAAGGTACTGCTTGCTGCATAAAACCAGTAAAAGTCCTTTGTAAAATAAAAATAAAAGTTTTTGAAGCTTAAGATGATATAAATAAAAGGATTTGAAGAGTAAACACATGGTGTTAGTACTTGTATTGCACAACAAACGGTAATCAACTCACCATGTTTAACAGACAAGAAAGAGTTTGACTCATCATGAGGGTACAGCTCTGATGTGATAATCAAATCCGTTTTTGGTTGACAATTTACTAAAAATTGTATGGTGTTCAACTCCCCATATCTGTAAAAGTGAAGAGTTGACTAGCCCACAAGAAAATGGCTTGTGGTAAAGGCTGTGGAAAATCCATTTATGGTAATTAGTTCACCATGGTTGAATTCAAAGAACTAACTAGTCCAAAAGCAAACGGCTATTGGTAAAGACTACTCAAAGGTTACAAAGTAGACGTACGAAGTTTTTCTAAGAGTCTTAGAGTTTCACAAAACGATTTTTAGTGAAGTTAGGGATTGTTAGTGAATCTGTATTTAGAGAAGCAGGTTCAAGAGTTGTTTTAATATAAACAAAGTTCTTTTTAGCTTTGTGTTATAGATTCCACATACTTTACAAAGGAATATCAGTGTTTCAATATTAACTGTTTTGAGTTATTCAATATTGTTAAAACCTTACAAGCTACAAAGTAGTTTGGTCAGAGTATATCAATCCAACAATTTTCTATTTTCTTTTTGTTTAAAGTTATGTACAAAGGATATGTGAAGCCAATCCTTCAATCATTATTCTCTTCCTGGAGTGACTTAAGAGTTTCTGGAGTGAGGTTCTTCATCCCAAGTCATGGAAGAATGAACTGGAATCTTTCTCAAGGAAGAGCCTTAGTAAATATATCAGCCAGCTGAAACTCTGTCCTCACAAAGTAGAGTTCCACTATCCCTTTCTCCACTTGTTCTCTGATGAAGTGATGACGAATGTCAATATGCTTGGCTCTGGAGTGCTGGACATTATTGCAAGACACGGCAATGGCACTTTTGTTATCACAATACATTGGGATTTTGTTGAAGTGATACCCATAATCTGATAGCCTCGATCTCATCCACAAAATTTGAGCACAGCACGAGGACATGGCAATGTATTCAACTTTTGTGGATGATATCGAAGTGCACATCTGCTTTTTGGATGACCAGCTGAAAAGTTTCTCACCCAAGAATTGAGCACCTCCTGAAGTACTTCTGCGAGTATCTTGACACCCCGCATGATCAGCATCTGAGTAGGCCGTAAGAGCCATTGCATTGTCCTTAGCGTACTAGGGACCCATGTGAATTGTCCCTTGGAGATACCTAAATATTCTCTTGACTGCTTCCAAGTGCTTTTTGGTGGGCTTGGATTGATATCTGGCACACATGCATACTGCGAAAAGAAGGTCTGGCCTACTTGCTGTGACGTACATGAGAGATCCAATCATGCTTCTGTATTTGGTCTGATCAACGGATACTCCTGCAGAGTCGTCATCAAGTTTGGATCTTTCAACAATGGGTGTATCAACTGTGTCACTTGAATCAAAACCAAACTTCTTAAGGATGTCACTAGCATACTTGGCTTGATTAATAAAGATGCCGCTCGGGTTTTGTGAGATCTGTAACCCCAAGAAGAAAGACATTTGTCCCATCATAGACATTTGAAACTTGGAACTCATTTCCTTAGCAAAGCGATCACATTCATTGGAGTTTGACGACGCAAAGATAATATCATCAACATAGATTTGAACGTGAAGTAGGTTGTTTCCAGTCTTCCTAGTGAACAAGGTAGGATTAACTACACCTTTGGTAAATTGATTTGCAAGGAGAAACTTGGATAGTGTGTCATACCAAGCTCTAGGATCCTGTTTGAGACCATAGAGTGCCTTCTTTAAACGATATACATGATTTGGCTTTCAGGGTCCACGAAACCTTCAGGCTGAGTAACATAGACCACCTCTTTTAATTCCCCATTCAAAAAGGCAGTCTTAACATCCATTTGATAAACAATCATGTTACTGCTGACAACATTGGCAACAAAGATTCTAATGGCCTCGATACGAGCGACAGGTGCAAATGATTCTTCAAAGTCAATACCCTCTTGTTGACTGTATCCCTTAGCAACTAGTCAAGCCTTGTTTTTCAACACATCACCATGCTCATCAAGCTTAACTTTGAAAATCCATTTGTGGGCAATGATCATTGCGCATTCAGGTGGTGGTACTAATTCCCATACATCAAGACGATCAAACTCATGGATTTCTTCTTGCATTGCAGTGAACCAAGATACTTTGGTCAGAGCATCCTTGAAGTCTTTGGGTTCGATTTTGGACAAGACGGAGTTGAAGAAGCACCACAAGGCATCAGTGGAAAGTTGTTTTCTGGTGGACACAGGTCGCGAGGGATTTCCTATGATGTTGTCAATGGGGCGATCAGTTGTCCATTTTCTGAGATGTTCATGAGGTTGAGGATAGTGAACTGATATAACATTGTTTCACTCTCCCGAGGATGATGTTTCGTTGGAGGATTCAGGTGCAAAAACATTTTCAAATGGTTCTTCCTCAGATGGAGCAAAAGGATTAACTTCCCATGAGTTTTCAATGTCACTCCTTGGTGTTCAGAAGACTATTGTATATTAGATTCATTTTGTGAGTTGCTACATTCTGGTGCATCTAGATCAAGAGAGATGGAGGTAGATGGACCATTTGTGTCATGAGGTGCATTTACAGCCATGATATTAGATTCAGCAGCCGGCTGTACCGGTTCATGAGGTGGCTGTGACTCGAAGTACTCGTCAAACATAGGGTCAAATAAAGTCTTCAATTCTTCACACGTGGGAGGAACAAAGGGAGTGACATTTTTGGAGTTCTGTACAAGTCCCGAACTTATTGGTCCAGGAGATAAAAGATTATGTGAGGGTCCAGAACTGGTGTGTCCTGAAGCCGTATGCTCTGTTAGCTTATCAAACGTGACATGGATTGTTTCCATGATTTGTCGGGTTCTTATGTTGTAGATTCAGTACCCCTTTCGATCTGGCGCATAGCCCACGAATACCCCAATATCTGCCTTAGCTTTGAGCTTATCTAAGTCTTCACTGTCATTAGTTGGATAGCACAGGGCTCCAAACACCCGAAGGAAGGAGAGATCGGGCTTTTTGAGATGCACCAGCTCATAAGGTGTTTTGTTGTGAAGAGGATGAATTAATGACCGATTTTGAGTATAGCATGCAGTAGCGATGGCTCCAGCCCATAGAAACATTGGTGTCTTTGAAAATATCAGCATAGAGCGAGCAGCTTCAACTAATGTGCAATTCCGTCTTTCAACGACTCCATTTTGCTGAGGAGTTCGAGGGATACTCTTTTGATGACTGATGCCGATACTTTCATATAATTGAGTGAGTTGTTGGTTGACAAACTCAGTTCCATTGTCAGTGCGAATGATTCTTACGGTCTTGTTAAGCCTTACTTGTAGCTGCTTGATGATTTTGATTATGATATCGGGAGTTTCATCCTTGGATCTTAAAAACTTCACCCATGTAAATCTTGAGTAATCATCCACAATAACAAGGATATATCTTTTCCCATTGAAACTTTGCACTCTCATGGGTCCGCACAGATCCATGTGAAGGGTATGGAGCACTTCTGTGATAGAGTTGGTGGGTTTTGGTTTGTGAGTTTGCTTCTTGCTTTTACCCAATTGACATGATGAGCAAAGATGGTCTTTTTCATACTTCAATCTGGGCGTGCCTCGAACAAGATCTTTGCGAGACAATTCATTAATGGTGCCAAAGTTCAAGTGGTTCAAACAACGACGGTGCCATAACCATGATTTTCTCTTTGAGGCCTTAGAGAGCAAGTAAATAGGAGAGGACCGCATCATGTCTTCGATAGAGATGGTGTACAAATTAGTGCCTCGACTTCCCATGAGAAGATCAACTCCATCCAATTCTCTAACAAAACATGTGTGCTTTCTGAAGGCCACTTCGAGATCAGAATCACAAAATTGTCCAACAGAGAATAGGTTGTGCCCAAGTCCTCCCACATAGTAAACTTTAGAAATCACACTGTCACCAAACACATAATCACCATACCCCATAATAGCTCCAAAGTGGTCGTTTCCGAATCTAACTGTCCCGATAAACTTTTTCACAAAATTTCTGAGGCGAGAGCGATCCCCAGTCATATGTTTTGAGTAGCCTGAGTCCAAATACCACAGGACGATTTGTACGACCTGCATTTGAAACCAGACAAATATGGATAACTGAAAAACATAGATCCCCAAGTGTAATTGGGATCCAATATGTTAGCACACGCATACTTAAGAGATGCAGGATTAGTATTTTCATTGGCTCTCACAGATGAACTGATACTAGTGGATGCTACTGACTTAATATCAAGGCATTGAGTCACTAAAGGGAATTTTCTACCAGTTGCCTTCCATTTCTTAACCGCTAAAGACTTAGGATCAGGCATGTTTGTCAATGGGCACTGGCTTCCTAGAGTGAACTTTCTTCCAGTAGGTTTCCACTGATATCCTACATTGGTAAAAACTTTTCCTGTTGCTTTCCAAGTATTGTTTTCCAGTTTGTGTGTCTTAGCAAACTTAACTGAGGATTTATAAGAAGAATTCAAAAATGACACAACACATTCATCATGATTACCAGAAATTAATAAACCATTACAAGTCTTACAAGTAGCATTAGAATTTGAATTAATTACAGTACGCTTAATGCAAATACTAGAATCAACACGATTCTTTTCACTCAAATCAATCTTATTGTTCCTAAGGTGGTCTTCTACTTTCTTCCCTTGATCACTCTTAGCAGGCGAAGTCCTATCATTCCTTGTATTGCCTTTAGGCTTTGACCCACTAGCTTTAGTGATATTGATTACTCCTGTAGAATTGACGATGGGAACATTAGATTGTTGCATAGTTGTTAGGTTTCTAGGTGGTGATGTGCTATGATCAGAACTAGCCAAAGGTATATCAAAGGTAACATGCTTTTTCAAATTCCTAGATGAGGATGTGCCATTTCTATCACGCATGTTGGGAATCTTGGGACATGTACCTATGGCATATTCTAACAACTCTTATGACCGTTTGGTGAGAAAGCAAATATCAGATAGGGCGTTATCAGATGGTCTCACCATTCTATCTTCTTCAATGGTCTCACGGGTCATGTCAAGGCAGTTCTTAAGATGTCTAAGATAATCACTATGGACTAGCTCATTGTTCTTAAGGGGAAGAGGAATAAGAACAGCCTCACATGCATATTTTTTACATTCACAGACCATTGAATTGATATTGTCACTTGCAATGACCGGCATCTTCCCTGTCACCTTGGTCTTTAGATTCTCAATTTCATTTAGCAAAGAGGTTATTTTTTCGTTGGTCTTATCACGAGTGATCTTAATTGAATCATATAACTCTTTAGAATTTTCAGCTTGAAAACAATCATTATCATGTTTGAATTTGTTGATCATGTTTTGAAGTTGAAAACTCTGAGAATCTACAGACTGAGGTTTATGGGTGTCGATCATATCATACATGGGAGATTTCATTTGGGCAACTTGAGTCCTCAATTTCCTAATCGTGTTTGTGTGAGCTTGAATTTTTTTCATCCCTTTTTGCCAATTCAAAATATGTATCAAATTCAGGAACATCTAAAGATGTTTTTGCCTTTGACAGTTTAATCCTTTCTTCAAAATGTTGATATTTTAATTGTAGATTAAGATTATCAACTTCTAGTTTAGAAAAGTGTTTGACCATGTTGTCATGATCATCATTTTGAATTTTTTCATGAAGTTTCAAATTCTCCCCCTCAAGCTCATCAACATGATTTTGGAGATCATTCAAAGCAATGGACATTTCATGAAATTGACAAGCATTTATCGTAGAATCAGATGTAGTATAAAACACATCTTGAGCAATACATTTAGCAATCAAATTGTCATTCATGATAAGAATATTTTTCCTTGCTATCTCACTATGTTGAAGATCTATTGTAATTTGTTTACCCTTATTTTCTTCAATTTTAAACACCTCTTTCATTTCTTTTAGTAAGCTCAAATCCCCTTTCACCCTCAGTAATTCCCGTTGGCGTGATTCTCTTTTTGCATGTTTTATCCAACTTATTGAACATTTGGGAAAGGACATAAATGCTAATAAGAGTTTTACATTGCGTGGGAAGTGACAACTGAACTAAGTGCATCGGTGTGTTGGGGGGATACACCGTTGGGGCAGCTAGCTTTTGAGGAAACTTGGCCTTGAGTTCCTGAGCTTTCATTTTCTCAACATCTAATGGCCAAAATACTTGTTCTGGTGTTAACTTAGTTTGAGGTGCAAAAACAGTCACTCGGTTTTGTTCATAATAATCATGGGGCTTAACAATGACACGGTGTTTAATGCACTTGGGATCCTTCATTTTATTATCAAATTTCTCTCTATTGGCAGACTCAAGGTCATCCAATTCTTTATCAGACCAACTATTTGGAGGGGCATGATTGGGTGTAAACATAACCTTGGCATCATACAGTCCAGGTTGTGAGGCACTAACGCTCTTAAGGAAATTTGTTTTAGGCATACCTAAATCCTTATCACTATACTTATCCCGCAACTTAAGGTGCTTTTCCATCATTTGAGCTGTTTGACAGGTTTGGCCTTGGATGTACAACTTGTTTTCAAGTTTGTTTTTCAATTGCTTAAGGTTTGAAAATTCATTTAACATTTTAGTTTCCTTTTCCTGAAATTCACATTTTAGAACATTTAAACTATCCCGAATTTCCAGTTTCTCCTTAACAGCATGATCAAGTTGATTTTAAACAGATTTTATCTCTTGCTTAAGGGCCTCTACCTTTAAGTTTTGCTCAGTTATGTATGCTTGCATTTGCCAATCCATTTTTAGTTCACGTTCGGTTAGCTCAAATTTTGCACGTTGTTCATAACACCTAACTTGATCCTTAAGAATATTAATTCTAGTGGTCAGAGTGTCATCGGGTGCAAGCAGTGTATTCATCAAGTTCACACACTTAGTCATCAACAATAGATATATCACTAGAAACAATAGTGTCGACGTTGTACTTTACATATTGTTCATATGGGACAAAATTGCTATTTCCCATATTAGCAATATCTAATTCAACAACGTTTGTTTGTTATTCTTCGTTATATATCTTTTGTTCATGAATCACATCATTATCACAAATGACAGAAGACATTCCACAAGATACATCAGAATCACTGTTATGATTCGAATGATGTTCATTTGGAGAAACATTAATGTTTTCCAATTGTGTCACATTTGGTTCATCAACATTATTTTGTCGTTTATTGTTGAAGGTATTTTGTTCATGATTAACATCACATTCATCATATAACTTCAGTACCTCAGATATGATGGATGATTTGGAGGGACCAGAATGTTGTGATGGTGAGGCAACAGATGATAAATTGGCCATGAAGATTGTCTGAGTAGTGGGTTCGTCATCAACGTCTGAGTCAAACGCATCACAATCTTCAGCTTGGAAGATGTTTGGATCATTAAGAGCTAAGTCCTGAACAGGTTGTTCATCCACATCATCATCAAACGTCTTTCCATCATCCCCAGCAACAAACGCCAATTCTTCCTCATTTAGAATAACTCCATTCTCTTGGGCTTGCATGAGCAGCATTTTATCTTTGAAGTAGTCAGAGTTCTGAGGACGCTTTGGCAGAGTGCAGTTCCTGGTGATGTGACCTAAACTGCCACAGTTGTAACATTTTGGTTGCCTTCCTTGTCCCTGATTCACATTTCCAGCCCTGTTCTACAAGTTACCCCGTGCAGCATTCCTCTGATTCACATTTTGTCTACCCTGAACATTTTGCACCATCACTCTTCCATCTTCCACAACAGCCTGATTACGTGGATTTGAGGAAGCTTTGAGTTGATTGTTGGTTGATGGAAGAGCATCTCTGAAGTGTTGAATGAGTAGAGACACTTGGCTGGAAAGGTTATCAATCATCTTGTCAGTATGAGAATACCCTGAGTCAAGATGGGTATTCACGGCAGCAGGTGACTGTAGAGATGAGTGATCTACTGAAGACCCAGATTGAGTATTTGGCAACATACTAGTCAAGAATGCAAGTGAATCATTGGTAGTAGTTGGATTTAGCTTCTCTCTTAATTTTCGATCAAACGCTGCATGCTTCTCATGTTGTTGTAAGTATGTGATGAGTGTGTAAATACTCATCATTTTTATCGTATCTGAACTGCCAAAACATCCAAAAACACTCAGAAATGCATCAAAATACAGAAATTATCCCAAAATTGTGTTTTATATGTTTTAGATGCAAAATGTTTAAAAACAAATGAAAAACGAACAAAGTTTGCATAATTGGCAGTTTCAGTCCCTCAAGTTTCAAAAATTGACAAAACTAGTCCCTGCAGGTTTAAAATGAAAGAAAAGGCAACCCAAGTCCTTTGGAATTCAAAAGTTGTCAAAACAAGTCCTTGGGTGAAAAGTTTGAGAAAATTACACAATTGGTCCCTACAGTTTCAAAAATGGCAAAACAAGTCCCCGGGAATTTAAAAATTGGAATTTATCAAATATTTCCCTTGTACTATTCACATGTTGCAATTTTAGTCCTTTTGATAACTTTTGGGAATATTACAACTCAACCCTTCAAAAATCAGAAAAATACATTTTTGGTCCCTATAATAATTCTACAAACCATACCGGACCTAATACTATTCCCTTAAATCCAAATCCACAACCAACACCAGCCCACCTTATCCCTCCAAAAGCCCACACACCACAAAAGCCCACACACCATCCAAAAGGCCACCTTCCCTGTTTTAATATAAACCCCAACGGTCAACATTGACCATTTGACCCCCTTTGACCCGTCTCCTCCACCTCACACCCCACTACCTGCTACACTCCAAGCCTCCCCATCATCACCCCTGCAATACTCAACCCCTTCCCCCCTTGGCCTAACCAAACAAGAGCTACACTCCAAGATTTCACCTCTGGCTTCAAATAATCTGAAGAAAACGCCAATTTACAATTGGGCGCCAAAAAAGTTTAAACGGTCAAGATTGAAGCAAATGATCCAAGGGTTGTAAAGCTAGGTGGGAAAGGTCCAAGGAAGTCTCAAAAACCCTAGAAGAGCAATATAAAAGGAGGAAGAGAGGCTGAGATGAGGCATGTAGAATTTAGCTTAATTTAAATTATGTCAAGCTTATTGTAATTTTATTTTTTAGTCAAAAACCTTAGTTGTAACTTGTTTCCTCTGGATAATAAAAGCTTTCTGTTTCCTCAGTATTGGTGCAATGTCAGCTTTGTAATAAAATTTAAATTTTAGCTACAATGTGGGAATAAGCTTGCTAGTAGCAAATCTATTTCATAAGCTCACTTAAGATCCTAAATATATAATCAACTTATAAAAGAAGAAAAAAGAAAACAAAAATAAGACAGGGAACCTTAGCAATGACTGTGGAAGCTATTTGGAAGTGCCAAGTAATGGAAATTGGCAGATGGACTATTACCTAGCTTGTTCACAAGCTAGGAGCTTGTAGAGTAGCTCCTCGAGCATTTAACCTTGTTTTGAGCAAAGGTTTTCTGTAAGAACTTGTTTTCTCATTTTTTTTAATTTCTTTGAATGTTATGATTCTACTGTAGCATTGGTTGTGGATTAACTTAATAGATTTGGTTGTTAGTATTTGATCAGTAATCATGTTTGGTAGTGATGTTAGTGCTCAGCTTGCAATTCATAAGATGATAATTTGAGATTTGATCCTAACTGCCTAAATTTTGTATGATGGTAATTTAGCCAGTGGAAATTATCTTTTAATGCTCAAACTCTTTTTACTAATGCTATTAGATTTGTCTGATGCAAAAATTGCTCATTGGTACTTTCAAAATTATAGAGTCCTTTTGAAAAAGCTTAACAGAAAATCACTACAAGGGTGTTTGGATTAAAGATGTTGTGAGTAATTGGCTTTGTTTGGGTCATTGTTGTTAGCTTAGTCAGGTCATACTAGTGCCATATAGAGTAGTTATTGCATAAATTACAGGGTTCCTTCAACAGAAAAGTCAACATGACCTTCATGCTCTCTTGATTATCTCACTGTTAAGGGATAGGAGTAGTTGAATCATCAATTAGGTTTAGAAATAGCTCACTTAGCTTAGTTTGGTTTCCTTTAGGCTCAGTTCATCTTGTCCAGTTCATAGGATTGGATCAAAACTCATATAAGTCAAAGCAATTAAATTAAGTGAAAAGTCAAAATTCTTGGTAGTTCAGAAATCTCACTTTTTGTGAGATTTTTCTTGAATTTTGTGTATTGAGTTGGGGCTTGAAACTTCTTGTGGTTATAGTCCCTCACCTTAACTACAAGAATCACCAATAATCTGATTTTTAGAAAATTTTTTAGTAGCTTAATTGGAGTCTTAAACTGACCTGCAGGGGAAGTCACCTCCCCTACATCAGATTTTCATGAAATTTTCTTTGCACATAAATTGTTCAATCCTGGGTCAAATGATGTGTTCTTTGTTGTTCTGAGTAGTCTTTTAGGTGGTATTTAGTGTCCAGGTGTTAGTTTGCCTATTACTGCTTCTTAAGTGCTTATTGAGAAGCCATCTTTAGGCTTGATTAGGACTGCATAGCTCAATTTGTACTGAGCTTGGTTGATTTTGTTGGTGTGATTGATTATTGGACTTGCTATTGTTCTAGTTGTTGTTAATTACCGCTTTTATGGTTGTTAATTTGTTTGCATAAGCCTTGTAAGCTTATTAGCTCATTTGAGCTTATTGGTTTTGCTTAGCTGCTACTGTTTGTTATTCTTGTTGACTGTTCTTGTTGTTCTTGTTGATTTTAATGATTGATCTTGATCTTGTTGTTACCATTGTTGCTTGTTGTTGTCTATATTGTTGATTTCATTGTGTTTGTCCTAGCTTTGTGCTTATTCAAGTTTATTTGAGCAATTGTGGTTGACTGCTTATTTCACAAGCTCACTTTGAACCTTTGTTGTAAGCCCTTTTTCCCAAGCCTGCAATAAGCTCAATCCTTGAGCTTATTGCCTGTTTGTGGGCTTTTTGGAAAACCCTCCTGGCAAGGTTTTGAGTTCCACCTTCACTTTGTAGCCTAGGTCACTCCTGTGGGCCCCACAACTGGCTGCAGTTGCCACAATTGGACCCTTTGGACTTTGTTACTTGGCACAAGTGCTTATTTGTTGGAATTGGTTTAATTTAAGTGCCTAGAAGGTTGTTTTAGCTTATTACATTTCCCTTTCAGTAGTTAGTATCCTTGTTGTCAGCTCATAGCTTATTAACAGCTTCTTGGTCAAAAATCCATCTCATTTAAGCTTTAAGCTCACTGTTTGGCTTATTTGTGTGTAAACAGCTTATTTTCAAGTTTCATAGAAAGTATCTTCACAAAAGTTTCATAATTTCAGTAGATAAGTAGGTTTGTAAAAGAAAATTAAGAAAATGACAAAAATAAATAAAGTGATAACTTCTATTTAAGCCCTTTTGGCTTATTTTCTGCTTATTTATAAGCAATTCTCATTTTTAAATTTTTCTTAGGTTTCTTATTACTTAAAATAATTTTAGGAATTTTTTCAGATTTTTCCTTGATCATTTAGTATTTTTTTTTATAATTTAATTTAGTTTAAATTAATTAAATAATTAGTTTTAATTAATAATAAATAATTAAAAAGTAGAAAAAACAGGTTTTCTATTTTAAAATTAGTTTTATAATATTTTAGATTTTTATAAATTTAATTTTCATTTTTCTAATTAATTTTCATAATTAATTAATAATTAGTGTAATTTAGTTAATTAAAAAGTAATTAATAATTAGTAATTAATTAATAATAATTAATTAAATAGTGGTAAAAATAATTTTAATTTTCTAAATATTTTCTTATAACATTAGGATTGTAAAAATATAATTTTCACCCTTGTAGGACTTTATTTGCTCACGTTTCACTTTTTATTTTACGCGTTCGCGTTTATTTTAAACTCAAACGCGCGTTTTTAGGTTTAACTTACATTTTAGGTTATCTGATCATCAGTAATTGTTCCAATAGTGTTTCTAAGCTATTCTCAATCATAACCTCATAGTTTAATCATAATAATCAAATTCCTGATCCTCCTGTTAAATCAGTCGATCACTTAAAACGTTTTTAAATACAATTGCTTACCTCGCTGGGACATAACGACCCGGGAATTCAATGTACTCCTTGGTTAGTTGGTCTGAGATGTTTGACTTGGTTGACCAATCACATTGGAAAACTTGGTTGACTGTTTAGGACCAATCAGTATGCAAACAACTGTTCATAGTTTGTATTTCTCAATCCTTTGTTGAGCTTTATTACAGTCATGAAACGATCCCACGCAGGTGACATGTTGTTAACAAACTTAGAATTGAGTTGGATGTTGGGCATTGTCATTCGGATCATTCTCATGTCATTAACCAACTTGTGAAATCTGACATAGTAGTCGGTAATGTTTTCACGAGGATTCATTTTGAAGTGCTCAAACTCATCATACAGCTGAGACTCACGGTCTTCTTTGGTCAAATTCGATCCAGACAGAAGCATTTTTACATTGTCCCAACCAGCTTTAGCATCAGTATTGAAGTTGATTAGCTTGTACACATCTTTGGGTAACCCTTGTATCACAATGTTAGAGGCTCGAATATCTACATCATAACCCTTCTTTTCCACATCACTGAGGTCATGGTAAGTACGTGGACTGTCAATTCCATGGGTGACAAATCCATCCTCTGCTATGGAGATAACATCTCTGGTAGTACCCATCTGCATAGGACCTTTGATACGTGGGAATCGCACCAGGCTTTACCTCTCGAGGGATCTCGAGAAGCTTACAACCCCCACCAGACAGTGTACCTGATCGTTGTAGTATAGTATAGTGACAAGTACCGGGGGATTGATCGTTCAACTCAAGAATAGTGTTGCTAGTATTAGAAAACCTATAAACTAGGTCTAGAGGTGAGAGATGATTCTTTTTGTATTTTTATATTTTTATAAAAGCAATTAAAAATCTTGGTTTTTGGAAGAGTGGGCGGAATTAGTTGCTAGTCAACTAACACAATAACTAAAGATGCAATCAAAATAAAATAACAGAAATGAAAATAAAGCTAATTAAACTAGTGGTGTGAACAATAATAGGGAGAATTGTGTTTACTTAGGTTTCATTACTCCATATATATCTTTTACAGGTTGATAGTTTGCTACAATTGCATGGATGACGGGTTATATTCCATAATACCAGTCGTAGGGTGGCGTGCGTACTTCCCCAACTCTATAAGCTCCTACTTCACTCCTATGTCGTGCCAGCTAAGAAGCTCCTAACATGGGATCATTAGAATTCGCTCATGCATTAAATACAACCATAATAACCTAGTACGCATTGGTTTATGTTTCTTAAGACGTTCAAGCATGTCACCAATGGAAGTCTGCCAGTTTTCTTAAGCCTAACATCGAATACAATCACCCGTAACAACTATAAACAAACAATCAACCCATAATTAACATCTAGGTTTCACTACATCTAAGCAAACACACAAGAGATCTAGCCTAGCATGTTAAATTCAAGACAAGTATAAGATATATTCAAGCAACACATAGACATATTGATTGAATTGAAAGAGTACTTATCTCAAATTGACATGAAAGGTTTCAAAGGGTAAAAACCCTTGAAAAAACAGTAATATTCGTGCTAGGGTTTCTCCAAAGTTACACCCTACTTGTTCCTCTTTTATGAATGAAAATTGCAAAACTATATATAGATTTTACAGTGTGACGACGTCAAAAAGGAATTTCTGACACCGTCAACTCGCCGCCCATAATGAGATCGGATTGCCTAGATCCAGATTTGACGTCGTCATGTGTAATATTACTCTGGGTCGTCACCATATCTTGAACCATAACGGCCATACGTGACGTCGTCACGTTTTCTCTAGACCTCCACCTCTTGTTTTACTCTTGACACCATCACATGAAGTCTCTTGACGCCGTCAGGTACTGTTCCCAACAAGGAAAATTAAGACTTTGCCGTTTTCTTCACTTTTATGCTACAAAAACGTCCAAAATGCTTCCTTTTCCAGAATTCACTCCAAAAGTACCTAAAATGACAAAAGGAACAATTTAGGGCAATATTTGATCAAATAAATTCAAATCCGGGCTTAAATGACCCCCTAAAAAGGTTCATTTTTCGCCTCATCATATACCCTTACACTTCAGATTTGCTTGTCTTCAAGCAAATACGCTTTTATTCTAATCAAAATACAAGTTAGGGGTCATTTAACACTAATATAAAAGTAATTACAACAAATAATCGTTCCACTAAAGACCAAAATCAAGCACGGAGCAAAAGAGATTACCATAGGCTTGGGAAAGGATCAAACCTCCACCACATGGCGTAAGCACCTAGGATAAACTATCAAAGAGGTCTTTTAAAGGGTTATAACGTTAGGTGTAGGGATATGGAATACACGGTTTTGTTGGATAAAGGCAATCTTTACTGGTGGCGAGTTAATCATCTTGGTTAATTGCATGTACAATATGGCGTTACTAAGCCAAGACTAGACTCGACTTAAGCTAATAAATCAAAAATAACAAAAACATAAAATAAATATAGAATGAAACGGGATGGTAGTCCGTATGTATTTTCTTTTTTTTATTTCTTTTTTCTATTTTTTTCTTTTTCTTTTTTTTCGATTATTTTTCATACACTCTTACCCTACCATCCAAAATAATACATCATAAGGAATGAACATTCCCCTTACACTTGAATTTTTACATACTTTACAATAAACTATTCTAATGACTTGAATCAAGATAATCAAAACACTTGGAGCACTTTTATAATTTATGCACATATGGGGGTAATAATATGATGTTCTTCCCCATTTCTCCATAACATTAGTACTTTACCGGTGAGTCCCAATCTTCCCAAAACAATATGTACAAGGATATGACTTGACTTAGCAACCATGTAATCAATTAGATAATTAACTAAGGGTTTAAACATGTAACAATAATGCACTTAAGATGAGTGCATACACGGAAGGCTAAGGCGATTTAGGTGTACATTTAAGTGGGTTGTAACTAATTCTTCCTTTAATTAAGATGGTTAAAGTTAGAAATGAAAAGATAGGCTCGGAGGGGTGTACTAGGGGTTTCGTGTACTAAAAATGAGTACAACGCTAAGGCGTGGGAAAAATTAATTGACTTAACTAGCCAAGTAATATGACTTAAATGGTCAAGTAATTATGATACGGGTTTAACACAAGGGTGATCCTAATGCCTCTTATCATGTAGTAAATCCTACTACACGAATGTAGTCTCACTAGCGGTCTCGAGATGCATCACTAACGTAAGTTCTAGAATCTAAATGCTACCGGTACACTCATAAGTACTAATAATGAATGCTTTTCCTATCAAATCTAAAGGCGAACCTCACATATTTGGGTGGAAATTTTTTCTGAATAGTACGGTTTGTGCTAGTCATACAACTCCTATCCATGAGACGCTTGCTAAGGCTAAAGTTTCACTCCTAAATGTTGTAAAAAATTTTAAATTTGGCGCTAAAATTACACTAACAAGTATTTCTCTTAGTTTTATTACACACCTACCATCAAACAAACAAACTCAAGTGCAAGTGTACCCTATAAGGTATCATCATTTACCCTCCCCTTACACTTAGGATGAACATTGTCCCCAATGTTCACTTAAAGAATGTATAAGTAAAATAGGTAAAAGAATGAAAGCAAATACTCCCCTGATTCGTTCAGTGTGGATAGTGTGGTAACAAGGTTAGATCTTCCTCCAAGAAAATGAAAAATCAAAGCTTCCCTTCCAGAAATATAAATCATCTTCTTGTCATGTATAACCTGTTAACAAGGCAACGTCGCATATAATCGGCGGCAATCTATATATACTAATAAATCCTAGAAAACAATGTAAGATATAATGCTTGTGGAATGAATGTTTGCAGATTTCCTAGAGTTTATAAAACTAAAGAATTAACAAAAACTTTCAGACTCCGTTAGAAAAACAAAACTAGCAAAATTTACAGAATTTTACACATGACGCCGTCAGGAGTTAACTCGTGACGCCATCAGAAGTGACCTGCAGAAATCTTTACGTTAAGTTTCTGGAAAATTTCTGGAAAAACTTATGTCCTACTTCTTGGAAAATCCTGCAAAAAATCATTATGACTCGATACAAGCATTTGACTCTAACCAATACTAATACACATGTCCATTTAATATTGTGAGAATCATGATCAATTTCATTCTTAAAAACAAATTTAGGGTTTCGCCTTACACTTATCTTTTGCAAAATACCTTTGTATGGAGTTAAGACAAAGTTAAACGACAAAATAAAGCATTTTCACAATTTTATTTTGAAACATGATCTACCAACAATAAAAATAAAGCATGCATACGGAAGCAAATAACAATCAAACAAAATAAAATCACACAAAACATGGGTTGCCTCCCAAGAAGCGCTTTTCTTTATTTACGAGTCTTGTAGCTAGACTCAAGGTCATGGGCTATCGTGTGTCGCTTATGCTCACATAACCAAGGGTGAGCCATCTAATAGTTGCCTCGTCTTTCTTATAATCATCACTTAACTCTAAACATCCACGATAATACCTTTTATTCTTTTCATGAGTATAATTAAGCCCTTTTCTTTTATCATTCTCACTTAGCATTTATAGGGGCGAATACCTACTACACTTCTCCATGGAAAAATCCTTGAACCTAGGGTGTGCACGTGGCATTTGGTAAACAAAATCCTCATCCCCATCCGAGAATGTAATTAACCCTTCCCTAAATTTTTCATCAAGGTTGGTTAATCTTTTGAAGGGTTTTCCAAATACAACTTGGGTTTACTTACTATCAATAAATTCTCCTAGATTTTCCATAACCATGAAATCAACAAGATAAACAAAGCTTCCTACAAACACATGTAATGACATTGCTCTAGCAATAATATTATCTCCTTTGTATTCTAACTCATCTACCATGATTTTATTGTATTCACTACGCGAGATTATGTTCATTGGTAGAGATGAGTTAAGATAGGCATCAAAGCTCCTAAATCCAAACTTACAAGGAAATTGCATATTAAATGAGCTATCACTCTCAATCCTTGTTCTAGGGTCGACAAATCTAAGAGGGTCCACTTCATCTTCCATCCTACCCTCATTAATTACGTCACCATCATCAAGGTCCTCATCGGAGTCTGAATAGTAAAAAGGACTAGCCCTATGGTCATCATCATGGTCAGACTCCTCCATTTCAGAATTATTGTCAAAGTGGTGGTTAGGCGAGAGGTTAGGTGGGTTCTCATTTTCCACTAAAGGGATTGGGGTCGGCATTTGGAAAATCCTGCGACGAAAAACACGAATAACAGGAATCAAACGATCAATGCTATTGTTATCCATCGAGATAGTTTACGAACAAAGAGAACAAAGAAATAAGATAGACTAAAGAAAACCTAAAAATAAAAATAAAGTCTTACTAGAAAGGAATCTAGCAAGTAGACCTAATAAAAAGAAATCCTAACCTAGACAATAACTATTCCCCGGGCTGCGGCGCCAAAAACTTGATACGTGGGAATCGCACCAGGCTTTACCTCTCGAGGGATCTCGAGAAGCTTACAACCCCTACCAGGCAGTGTACCTGATCATTGTAGTATAATATAGTGACAAGTACCGGGGGATTAATCGTTCAACTCAGGAATAGTGTCGCTAGGATTAGAAAACCTAAAAACTAGGTCTAGAGTTGCGGGATGATTCTTTTTGTATTTTTATATTTTTATAAAAGAAATTAAAAATCTCGGTTTTTGGAAGAGTGGGCGGAATTAGTTGCTAGTCAACTAACCCAATAACTAAAGATGCAATCAAAATAAAATAACAGAAATGAAAATAAAGCTAATTAAACTAGTGGTGTGAACAATAATAGGGAGAATTCTGTTTACTTAGGTTTCATTACTCCCTAGATATCTTTTATAGGTTGATAGTTTGTTACAATTGCATGGATGACGGGTTATATTCCTTAATACCAGTCATGGGGTGGCGTACGTACTTCCCCAACTCTATAAGCTCCTACTTCACTCCTATGTCGAGCCGGCTAAAAAGCTCCTAACATAGGATCATTAGAATTCGCTCATGCATTAAATACAACCAGAATAACCTAGTACGCATTGGTTCATGTTTCTTAAGACGTTCAAGCATGTCACCAATGGAAGTCTGCCAGTTTTCTTAAGCCTAACATCGAATACAATCATCCGTAACAACTATAAATAAACAATCAACCCATAATTAACATCTAGGTTTCACTACATCTAAGCAAACACACAAGAGATCTAGGCTAGCATGTTAAATTCAAGACAAGTGTAAGATATATTCAAGCAACACATAGACATATTGATTGAATTGAAAGAGTACTTATCTCAAATTGACATGAAAGGTTTCAAAGGGTAAAAACCCTTGAAAAAGCAGTAATATTCGTGCTAGGGTTTCTCCAAAGTTACACCCTACTTGTTCCTCTTTTATGAATGAAAATGCAAAACTATATATAGATTTTACAGGGTGATGGCATCAAGAAAGAATTTCTGACGCCGTCAACTCGCCGCCCATAATGAGATCGGATTGCCTAGATCCAGATTTGACGCCGTCATGTGTAATATTACTCTGGGCCGTCACCATATCTTGAACCATGATGGCCATACGTGACGCCGTCACGTTTTCTCTGGACCGTCACCACTTCCACCTCTTGTTTTACTCTTGACGCCATCACATGAAGTCTCTTGACGCCGTCAGGTACTGTTCCCAGCAAGGAAAATTAAGACTTTGCCGTTTTCTTCACTTTTATGCTCTAAAAACGTCCAAAATGATTCCTTTTCCAGAATTCACTCCAAAAGTACCTAAAATGACAAAAGGAACGATTTAGGGCAATATTTGATCAAATAAATTCAAATACGGGCTTAAATGACCCCCTAAAAAGGTTCATTTTTCGCCTCATCAACCTTCATCAATTGATCGCAGAATGTTCTCACCATTTTCTTTACCCAAGCAATACAATCTGATTCTTTGTGCCCATGATTCATAATTTGTCCTGTCTAGCATAGTAGGTCGGGTATCGGACCCAGCAGCTTGAATGTCATCCGAAACAGTTGCCATCTCAAAGTCTTGAAACGGGATTTTACAACTTTTATGACTTAAACCGAGAAATGATTCTTTCTAGGGATTTTACTAAAGTCAACAAAAGAAACCGAAAGATATACTCAGCAAGTTAAACTAAGAGAGAGATATTGGATGAGTCACAGTTTGCACCAAGAGTCGAGTTGTGACAAGTCAAGTTACAATATATCCAATTGAGATTAGTCAAGTCATAAGAATTAACTCATAACGTCAGATCACAATTGGATTAATCGAAACAACTTAAGTTACAACAATTCACGAATTGCAAAATGATTAACCTATCACACGAATCTCACCACTTAGTCAATTGCCAACAAATTAGAGATACTCGCTAAAAAGTAAGCAAACCGCTAAGTACAAGTAACCGCAATTCTGAGATTAACACAGAGGTGAGTTAAACGCAAGACCAGGTAAGGTAGCCGCAACGAGGAGCAAACCGCAAAAGAAGCAAACCGCAAGGTGAGTTAAATGCTAGGTGAGTTAAACGCTGGGTGAGTTAAATGCTAGGAGCAAACCGCAATGAGGAGTAAACCGCAGGATGAGTTAAACGCTAGTGGGGTAAACGCAGAAAACGCAAACCACAGGAGCAAACCACAAACACTTAACCGCTAACCACCAAACCTCTAACGCAAGTCGCAGTTCACAAAAGTCCAAAACAGTCATTGTCCTTGCGTTTTGTTCTTATACCGAAAATAGTAATCGCTAACTATCAAACCACATAATCCAGTAGCAAACCGCAACCACGAAATGAAGCAGTGGAGCAAACCGCAATCAAGAACAACGACCCAAACTCAATCCAATCTTCAAATAAACGTTTGATGTAGCAATACCAACTGAAAAACTAGAACGTACTAACACCAACGATCATGTACACCCATAACATATCAAATAACACTAGAATGATCAAACTAAGATGTTTACAATAAAAATACTTCTAACTCACAAAAACCACACAAAACCACACCAAATATGATTCACCAAGGCCCTAAGATGAAACCTTGGCTCTTGATAGCAATTGTAGGATACTAATTAAGTCACAAACATGAAGGTCATGGTGGTGTGTGGTGTTAAGCTAGAAAGAGGAAGAAGAAGAAGAAAGAAAGTTGGAACCTTGAGAGAAACTAGAGAATATTATATTAAGAATAATGAGAAGCTCCAACCCTCTCCCTTGGTGGGAGAGGGGTATTTATACAACAAATAAAAACGCCCACACCCGGGCTGTGGATCAGGCATACAGTGGCTAAAGACCCGTCCTTCTTCCATGGTGTTACTTAAACTAATACTAACTAATAAATAAACTAACTACGAGCTAACTTAATGCTATTACAATATTTAGGTGACCGAGTCTTTTATAGGAATATTTGTATTCCTAACAAGGGTTCATCACGTGAATAGTAATTTCTAGGCTGGGTAAGATTTGGGGGGGCGGGAGTTGGGTAATATTTTTTTATTATGTTTGACTTTGGTGTAGTGGTGTTGATCGAGGGTAAGATGGGCCAGGTTGGATGGGAAATGGGCTTTGATGGTTGGATTTGGACTTGGACCAAGTTTTATGAATTTGTATTTTCAGGTTTTAATGTTTAGAATTTACAAGGACCAATTGAGTAGATTGCTGAAACTTCAACGGCTGATGTTGCCAAACTTCATAAAATGCTTCAAGGGTTTCTTCTGCCATTCTTGAATTGTTGAAGAGCTCTTTTTGAGTTACTTGAAAAATTATCATCAAGGGACTAAATTTGCCAACTTTTAAAATTGAAGGGCCATTCTTGTAATTTCATCAATCTTCACAACAAAGGTCAATCTCGTAAATCTTTCAAACTCCAAAGAGGAAGTCTTAAAAAGTTTAAGACCAAAAACATTTCTTTATTTAGAAATAACAAGCCATTTAGTAAATACTGTTCACAATATTGGTCAATACTTTTTTATTGTGACGGTCAATACGTTTTGTGATAAAATGCTGTGTAATAAAAGCCATGTAATAAAAGTTACTACGTATTACATTGTTGTAAGTTTGTAACAGTCCCACTTTCATACAACACATTTAAGATTTATTAAGAGCCCACTTCAAAACGTTACCAGCATTATAGTAAATTAGTAATAGTCCTATAACCCATTTAAAACAAAAATTAAGACTCACATGATCATATATAAAAATCTCTTCTATCTCTTTCATTACTTCCACTCCAGACACACACAAAAAAAGAATTTAACATCCACATCATAACTCTCTTTTCTCTCGCTCTCGACCACCCTCACTATAAACCTCCATCAACCGGCGCCACCAACAACATCCGCCACCTATTGCTGCCATAATAACCACTAACATGCCGCCATCTACCGAAATAGCCACCATATCTTCGTGGTTTTGGTTGTTTGGGGAGGTTGGGTGGCCTTGGTTGTTTGGCTTGGTTGTTAGTGTCAGTGGGTTGTTGGTGCTTTGGATGGTTTATGGGTTTTGTCTTTAAAAATGATTTTGGTGTTTCGTGCTAGATCCATCATCATTTTTATATCTAACAATAGATCTAAAGGTTTTGTTCTAGATTCATAATTATCTTTTAGAATTAACGGTAGATCTATAATTTTCGTGATCGTGTGGTGTTTTGGTGTTATGTACGGTAGTGGCGGTGGTAAATCGGCTTCTAGCTGTGAACCCTGCGGGTACAGTTTATGTGATGTTTTATGGTGTATTGTGATTTGTGAGGCTTGATTCTAACTGATGTTTTTACGTGACGTTTTGTAGTAGATTGACTAGCATGGAACTATTTTTATGGGTACCTTTTGTTGTCACTTTGTCGCAATATGATTTATTTATTAGATTAGTCATAACTGGCAAGGCCATAAACGGATTGTATTTTATTATGCTACCGATTGTTGGAAGCTATGGACGCATCCGAGCCAAAAAAAAATTAAATAGAGGAGCAAATTGTTGAGATTGGATTGAGAGTTTTAAGGGTAAGCATAATCTTGAAATACTAAAATGACATAATTTGAAAAGTTGGTTGAAAGAGTTTACTAGCAAAAATGCAAAATACATATTTTTCAATGTTCGCTTTCCTTGTATCTAACAAGGCATCGAATCATTTTCTTTGACTTGATGGACATTTACAAAATAAGTTTACATGGATGTAGTTTCTTTCTTATTTTGACGCTATCTACAGCAAAACAAACGTACAAATAATTACGGAGTAATAACAAGTTATATATAGAAACCGAATCAAAATCTATATTTAACCCTTGATTGACTTGAAATATGACTATTAAATAGACAAAGGCATATAATGGTTTTTCTCAAATCAAATAGGGCACACATAACTACTATAATTGTCAAACTACACCCAAGGATACACATAACAAAAACACAAAAATATCAATGCAACAGTAATTTGTCAAATACAATGCACCGCTGCTGCTAAGGTTTTTTGTTTTATATATAGACATGATATTTTACAGAATAAATTGTTTGTTTTGCTAAAGTTTGAGGGCGATGATGAACTTTGAGGTTGACCTTATGATTCTTTGATTGTTTGAAGGAAAATGATTCTATTTTCAAGAGTTACGTTTGAAGAAGATGTTTAATGGTTATTAATCAGTTTATGATTTTCATTTGGTATTGAAATAAATGAGTGGAAAATTTGAAAAAAAAATTAATTTAAAAATTTGAACTTAAAAGGGCTAGGCCTTTCCTTTATTCTTTGCGTCTGAATAGTGAGTACATTGTCTTGCTTTGTTCAACAAAATACTGAATAGCTAAGAAATTAAAAAAAGAAAAAGCAAATAAGTTTTAACCTTTCCACAAACTTACTAGCTAAGAAATTAACAAATGGATCGTTAACCTCAAAAATCGACTAAGACTTAAGTTATTTAAGCTAACTTTAAAGTCCATAACCTTTAATTGCCTTTTGAAACCAAAAATCTATAATTAGTAGAATCATAAGTCATTTTTCTTCTTTTCTACAATAAGCGCAATATGTCGAAAATATCTTGCTATCATCTTTAAAGCTAATTTTTTGGAATTCTCTTTCTAGATATAATTGAATCTATCATTAATTCAATCTCAACTAATTATGGAATTCTCTTTCCATAAGACTTCTTACACACTACTTCTTACATATTATAAAGGTCTCTTACTCTATCTATTGTGTGTTGACTTGAAGAAGCTTGATGTAACATTACTAGATATGGAAAGATTTCTTGAAAGCTTTGACTGTTAGACACTGGCGGAACCCTGGGGTTACAAGGGCGGAACCCGCCGGATGCGCCAGTGGTCTGGTTTATTTGGCTATAAATACCAAGCCACTTGCAATAAATCTCTCATCACTTTAAGCTATAGAATAGATACATACTCTCATTTATCTTATCTATCTCAGTAGCAAATCACTTGTGTGATTCTCTTATGTAGAAAGGAAGTTCACAAGTTCATCCGAGAAGTTACAAGTATTCAACACGAAGTTGCAAGACTTGTTAGCTTTGCATTGTGTAAACTCCTAGAGTTTATACTTTATTTGTATCTTGTATTGAAGTGACCGGTTTATATTTTAGGCCTTAAAATACATAGTGTGACGGGAGTGGTTGTACCCTTGTAAAAGAACTCGACATCTAGCTTAGTGTCAGAAATAGTGGATAGGCGACGTTAGGTTGGTTCTACCTTGAACTAGGACCCGACATTTAGCTTTGTACCGGATAAAGTGTAAGCGAAGATTGTAGAGGTTTCTCCACCCGTGAAAGGAGCTTGTTGACTAGTGCTTGAAACTCTCGAGTTGGGAACTCGAGGCGTGGAGTAGGGCAAGGAAAAAGAGTCCTTGTAGCCGAACCACGACAAACAATCGTGTTGTGGTTTGATCGTTTCTTTCTTTATACTTGCATATTATATATTGTCTTTGTAACAATTCGCAATTTCAGGTTAATTACTATTCTCGGAAAATTTACTATTCATTTTTACTATTCATGTTACTATTCATTTCTTTCCAAAATTTTCCCGAAAGTTGATTTTTATTTCATATTCTCGAGTGATAAATCATTTCCATGACAAATTAAATGTTTGACATTCGTCAGATCATTTTCGTGAAAGTTATTAAGGAATTACACGTTTAGGGTAAAACGTCATTCAGAAATTCTACGCACAACGAAATTTGATCCCGTCAGGTGACCCCACACCAGAAAAATGTTTGACACACTCATGATTTATTTGAGAATAAATCATGACTGAGAAAAATATGACCAGAATAAACTTCGGCCGTGAAAAACTGGAATTTTAAGTTTTAAGCGTTTTTACTCAGTCGTAACCCTAGCCTATACCTGCACCGCGTTTCTAAGATGATTTGAGTTTTCAACTTATTAGAACAAGTCAACATATTTTTCCCTCCTCCATTGACCAAAAATCATCCCTTAATGTTATAAGTCATTCCTTGATTTTTAGGCTTACGGTTTGATGTCTAAAAGACATTTAATACCAACCGACACTAGACTGAGCCCAGTCTAGACATTATAAATCATTTTAAATCATTTATATCATATTAGAAAAGTAACATTTTACTTTTCTCAATTTTACGCAATATTCGTACATTTTACGTATTACGCGTTTTAGACCCGTGTTTCCAGTTTTAGCAGGGTTTTACCACCCAAATGGAACCTACCACCCATTTTATATTTTATTATGGGACATATGGACATGTCTAACAATACTTTAAAGTTTCATAATTTTACGACACCCGGTTTTACGTTTTGAGGCCTAATCATTTACGGTTGGCATTTCCCGGAGTCAAAACTAGCAAATATCTTAGGATAATATCTAACCAAGCACACCTCACCCCTCCTAGGCTTGTGAACCGCCATTAGGGGGGGGGAGTCACCCTTGGTGTGGCTTGATCCTAGGCAATGTGGTCTTGGATGTGTTACATGTGTTAAGCTTGTCATAGAAGCCTTTGACTAGTCTCATTTTGTAACCTCCTCATTGAGCTATAAAAGACCCTTCCCCCCTTGTTGTTTGCCGTCCACCTCCAACACCAAAACCATTCACATTTAGCTTTAAGTCTTCTAATTTCTAGCAAGGATCAAGTGCTTCTTCAAGATAGAAACCCTAGTTAGGTTATCATTCATCAAACACTTCCATAACCTCATATACTTTGGTGATTTCTCTTGAGTTTAAATCCACTCAATTCACCTCAACCTTCATCATCCATCTTTCAAGATTACAAGGGTAGAAAGATTGCATGAAGTGAAAAGGGTTGAAGCAAGTCTATCAAAGTCCATTTCCTTACTTGTTACTTCCTTTCTTTATTAGAAAGCCAAAAGTTGTAAGCCTAAACCTAACATGCTTCTTGTTAATTTTTCATGTTCATATCATTTACATGTTATTCTTGCTATATTATGTCTTGTATGAATGTCCATTGTGTATAAAAATGACTAAAACATGTTGTTGTAATTGATTGTTAAGATAAGTTACTAAAACAAGCAAACTAGTGACTTTCTTGGTAAGACCTGATCAAAGTGGTAAAAGTTTGATATTGGATTATTAAATATTATAGTAGAGGACTTAACAAGGAAACCGTAGCAATTTGAACCACCTAAAACGAGTATACGAGTCAAAAGTTACGCCCATTTGAAGTTACCAAAGATTTCCGGCAAAACTGCCTAAAATGTTTCTATGACAGAACCTAAAACACGCAAAAAGAGGCATTTCTGGTCTGTTTCATGAAAAAGTTAAAACACGAAAGTTGTCCAGAATCACGTTTTTCTTCAGAATTAAAGAAGCTCGAGCCTTGAAAACGCTTTCCGAGTGAGATATTTCTCAGTTTCTTAACAGCTATTTACATATATATAAGTCACTATATATTGGTTATACTTTAAAAGGAACAAGAGGTCTTATGACCTATAATCAAGACCACCACCATGGCTAGAGCCAAGGTTGTGTCTCATGACCTTGGAACAAGGACCAAAGGTCATGGCTAGGCCATGACGAAATGACCATACCAACTTACATAGGCGTAAACATGAAACAATGAATTAGGCGATAACTTGAACAAGCAATTTGGATCTACTTCACTTAAAAAGGAACCATGAGATATTACCAAGAGAAAATGGTCATACAAGACTTATGAAACTACCCCTAATAACAATCTTCATGTACTAATAAACTTTCCTAAGTTTATTCAAATATCGGACATGTAACTTTTCGGATCAAAACTTATATCTATATATTTTATCAACTACTACAATAGTAGGGAGCCTCATGTGAGGAGTTCATTATGTAAGCCGTCGAGTTAAGTTGTGGATTTACGAATTAAAGTGTCCTGGCTCCTCGAACGCTTACTAACATGACTTCTGAATTATGTCGGCCCGAACGGTGGTAAACGATATACAAAACATACATGTTCATGAATCTTTTTTTTCAAAGACTTACAATATACATCATACCACATCATGGACTATAATGCAAGATATATATATAGGCACTACTTCATATTCTTTACACAAATCCTAAGTCGCAACATTATATTATAGGTTGCTCGTAGAAACCTACACGATCCAACCATCACCTTCATTATTTGCTATCCTACTTAAGGTGAGTTCATAGCCCCACTTTACATTACTTCAATGTTTTACAAACCCTTGGGGGGAATACATGCTACTTTTAAACCGAACACAATGCTTAGAAACTGTATGCTGCCTGATTGTTTTATTATTACTAAGTACCTACCTTGCCAATCCTAGGCCCCTATCATGAACCATTTAATCACTAGAATTAGTGAGCGCGAGTATTGTGAATAGGCCTATTGGGATTGACGAATCCCATTTGTTTGAGTAAATTAGTTCAAACAAATGCACTATATTTGAACATTAAGTATGACGGCAAAGTACTTACCGGGGCAACAAAACCGCCGATTGATATTGGTACCCGTTAACGTATTGGTTGCATGAGCTTAGTATATAATAATAACTGTTTTGTTTTCTAACATGAGTATGAGTCTAATTAACTCATACTACCAACATAATTGTGTTCAACCGTTAAACAAACTCTATGAATTTCACTCAACCTTTGTGTTGACCTCTTAAGCATGTGTTTCAGGTCCATGATAATCAAGAATGGAGCGGAAGGGCACGTACCGAAGGAAGAAGGCTATAAACTATTATGTCATTCGATAAAAACATCAAAGACTTTATATTGATGTATTTTGAAACATGGAACCTTTTTGGGACCTTACTATGTAAACTCTGATATATTTGAATAATATGAATGACAACTCTTTTTATTACGACTCGGTTAGAGATCGTTTTCTATTATTATGACTGTTGTGCCGTCGAGTAACACCCAAGTTGAATTCCGCTGCATCATGAATTGGGGGTGTTACAGTCTTGTAGTTTAGATCTTTGATTAAACGTAAAGTTTCAAAAGGTAATTCACTAAAAAGCGGTAAAATATTCAACCCCCCTTCTAGTTTTTCACATGTATTATTCATTAAGTAGTTTTGTTTATTGTATTAGTAAGCTTTAATCCATCAGGATTGATGGGCTTGTGGCCACCATACTGCTCCCCTTAAAATTGCTTTCCCATCGTTTAAAGTTTATATGATTGATGTTTTTGGTGACTTTATTTGTGCATTGATAACCTCTGTGTTTAGTTTAGTCTTCGGGGCTACCATACTTGTTCCTCGCCTGCTTATCTAGTGTCTAGAAAGTAGGATAAACATAAGTAATCATTAGGAGTTTACTCGCCGGTATTAGGATCCAATGAGACAGATTATATTACGATACTAATCATATAAAACTAGCAATAAAACAAGTGATAAGCTACTTAACTATAAGGACAGGTCTTCTTATGTGTTTCTATTATCTATCTGTGTACGTGATTGCTATTCATTGATTCGTTCTCATTAGTTTTACTTTTATTGTTTATTAAATCTGTGTTAGTCTCTCAGGCTAAACCCCCATTTTATTAGATTAGATTGTAAAACTAACTTAGATATAAAAATACTGGTTAAATAAACTAGATATTACGTTCCATTCTTAGTGTTTGGTACTCTACTTACCACTACATACATATTGATCGGGTACACTGCTCGTTAAGTGTGTGTGTTAGTAATAAGTCGGCTAAATATAAATGTAAAACTTGAAAAGGCTTAAACACCCTATGCTACACTGACATATCACACGCATCAATAAGTGATAAAGATACATCATAAACCTGGCTTTTAAGAGTTTGGTCACCATGTTGTTAAACTTATATTGTGGGATATGCACATGTAGTGTTAGAAAATAGGAGTGCAAGACTGCAAATCCTTGTTAAAGCTTTATAAACGGGAGACATAAGGTGCCGCGTCTTACTTAACCCTCGGACATAGAAAGTTGGAACTCTTGAGTGAGTCTCACTTAATGCTTGTTTATAAGTGAGGCAACTAAGAATCACCTAAGTGATAAGATGGCCAACACTTTTAAGATGCTTGCAAATTCAATAAGTAAAATACTTCAAATTAATTTATGAGATAATATCATCTAAACTCAAAGACTTGAATTGTCAATCATATCCTAAAACTCGTGTTTAATAAATCTTCACATGAAGAATACAAAATGAAATAGAGTACATCAAAACATTTTTGGAGATAACATTGTACTCTAGAACACCAAGGTTTTGCACATAAAGATTCAACTCTAAGTTTTATGGAGACATACCTCGTGAATGGTCTTATAATATCAAAGGTTATATTATTTTAAATAAAGGAAGCTAATGATTCGAGAAATCGTCAAACTTGACATTTAACTGATGATCATCTTTCTTTAAAACATCACTTTCGGTAGGAGATAACTTAGTGAAAAATCTAATAATGGTAAGATAAAAGAGCTTAGGAAATGACAAGGAAGATGAACTATTAAATAGAGAATTTGCTAAAAGGTTTAAGAGTCATTTAGTAAAATTGTGTCATCAGGAACATTAATAAAAAGAACCATCAAAACATATCTGAAACAACAATTAACATATGTATTCTCATAACAAACATTGGTTTAAAGAAAGCATCTTGGGTATAAATAAGCATATTTGATTGAAATGAAGTTTTAACCTTAGCATCTAAATTGAAAAAGTAAAATCATAATTGGATCTTACAGAATAAATAAAGATGTTGAAAAGAAAATAAACAAAGTCAAATATACTCTGAAAGACTTTTCGCAAGCTCTAAAAAGTAAGAAACAATCACTTAGAAGACATTCCTATTTCCTAACATATACACAATGAATTACGTGTTCTATGTCTCACCAAGGATGAGAAAATTGAATCCGTAGATAACACTAAATAAAATAGTATGATTTAAAATCTACATTACCTCACGACTAGTAGACCAGAAGGTATGTTTAGTATTTGTTTGTATGATCGTTTTCGAGAAGATCCTAATCAACCTTGAAGTCGTTTAATGAACCTTTAGATTACTGCACATTTAGAGTTATGGTATCCCAAAGGAACGGGAGTAGACACCATAGTGCATGCCTACTTGGATTATGTCGGTGACTATGATAATAAGAAAAAGCCCAAATGGTAATTGTACTTTTGTTTTGACATTATCTCACCTCATAGTTCTCTAAGTAACAAACGGCTTATGATACCTCAACATACTAAAGCCACGACGGGATGAAAAGCATGTCAACAAGTTCCTTAAGATCAAGAAGACTCTCGTCAACATCATATTCTTACTTGATGTCATCTTCGCCATTTAAGCGACAACAAAGGAAGCATCGACCTCAGTGATAATCCAATCTAATATGCTCTCACTAAACATATTGGAATTCATCATCATCGCCTTGGTAAAAATGTTCATTCAGGGACATCTCAACCAAGAAAGTTTCATACAAAAACCACATTGTCAACACTTTCACAAAACCTCTTAAACGAGAACCATTCAACCTTCTTAGGCTTAGCTTAGGACTTGTGGAACCTAATTCCAAAAGGATTGTTTGGAAAGATTAAAAGGTACTACACACTTAGGATTATGGTATTCCAAAGGAACGAAAATAGAAACCATAGTGTATACCAACTCGGATCATGCCAATGACTATGTGAATAGAAAAAGCACAAGTGGTACTTGCTCTTTTGCTAAACACCTTTTCACCTCATGGTTCACTGAGAAACAAATAGCTCTCGCTACCTCCACAACTGAAGCAGAAAGCATGTCGGCGTGAGAAACTGGTCAACAAGCTCCGGTGGATCAAGCATACTCGTATCATCAACGAAATTCTAATTGACGACATCCTTTCCAATAATGAAACCATCGACATAAATTACAATCCAATTCAAACTCTCTCGTGATTGTTGTCACATAATCCGTCATCACTTCGTGCGTAATAATGTTCATAAAGGGAAACATCTCTATCGATAAAATATCCTTTCTAAACAACATTGTCAATATCCTTACGTATCTTTCCAAACTATAATGATTTAACCTTCCTAGACTTGAACTAGATCTTATGGAACCTACTTTGTAGTTTTGAACGTTACGATTAAAACACAAAAATCAAAACAAATCATTAAATATTTTCTACTAATAAACCGACGGATCTCTTCGTCACAACAGGCGGAACCCTCTTTTTGGTTCCGCCTGGTCCGCCAGCTCTGTAGATTGTTTTTCTTTTGAATCATAAACCAAACACTCCCTAAATCATAACTATAACCCACAAACAGCCACCATTCACTCACAAACACTCACACTCTCGAAAATTAGGGCTCTTTATCAAGTACTCTCCTTGTTAATCATCATTGTAAGTTTTCTTTATATTAATTACATTTTTAATCCATATCTAGGATTTCCACTAAATCACATAAACTAAAATCTTAGGGTTTATGCACAAACTTGTTCATTCATGAAAAACCTTTGTCATGAACTAATCATATTTTCCCTTAGTTAGGAATTGCATCCTTTTAATTACTATCATGATTTGCCAAACACCCCAATTAAACTTTTTTGAAAATAATTTTTCACAATTAGAACACAACTCTTTGTCACATTGCTAATACAAATGAGAAATGTCACAAAAACATCATTTGCATAATATCTCTTGAATGCTAAAGGGAATACATAACTAATATGTATTTTCGAGTACATTCAAACGAAGCCACATTAAACTAGGAGAGTTTGGGTTATCTTTTATTTATAATAAAAACTCGCATTATGAAATGTTTTGAGTATTAAAATGAGTCAAGATAACCAAGTCTCCACATCGTTTGCATATAGGCACACACTAGAAAACCCACATTGCAATAATCGTCAACTTAAACTAAAAGGTGAAATTTTGGGTTTTCTAGGAATCAACATGCCTCCTGCAACATTCTCTGATCACAAATACACTCTTAAGTATCTACCCAAATATCACATGACCAAAGGTCTTACTACAACCCAAGTCAAAATATTTAAGGGCTTAGAAAAATGATACGTCCATGAGGGGAGAACCATTGATCCATCATTCCTATAAGGAAACTCCATTCGCCAAGACTTAGCTACCATCAACTTTGATTGTCTCATAGATATTGATGAGCAAATTTGTCCTAGGTTCATTCTAGAGTTCTATGCTACCGTGGTTCTCTCTAGTAATGAATACGATCAAATCTCCCTAAACTTCACTACCAACCACCATCAAAACACCATTCCTTTGGAACTATTTGCTCAAATTCTTGGTATCCCAAGTAATGGAACGTGTCTCTACACGGATAAGTGGCACCTTACTAGTCTTGACTCTATTAATTGCAATTTTATGCCTCTCTTCTTATTAGTAAAGAAGCACTTCGTGACCATCTCTTCGTAAAAACCTCCAACACTAGGAAAATGTTTTCGGGAAGTGAAGTGAACAAAGACCCATTTGGAATGAAACTTAATGAACTTAAACCTCAATTTAGGAAGTGGGAATAAGTTCTTAGAGCTAATGTCATATGTTCTATAGGAAATAGAGATCATGTGAACACATGTCTTTGTTACATGCTCTATAGTATCTCCATTAGACAACCCTTCAACTTGGCTTATTACATGGCTAGAAGAATGGCCGACATACCTTTGGATGGAAAAACCGCTCTTCCTTATGGAATGCTTCTCAACCGTCTCTTTAGAGCCATCTCACCAATTCCACCCAATGACAAAGGAATTCGCCTTGACTACTCTCTAGTTCCTCACATCTTTGTCCCTCTTAGTGGTAAGAGAGTATCTAAGACCAAAGGAAAACATCTTCGCTCTCCCTCACCTTCATCTTCATCTTCATCAATGAGTGATGACAATGGTCTTCCTAATTCTAAACTAGCTCCTCTCGAACATCTTCAACAACTTCCCACCAACAAAAATGAGTCCGAAGAATTCAAGCAAACAAAAGGAATGTGGAAATGCATTGGAAGGTACATTGGAAAGATGAAGAAGAAGTTGGACCGCTTGTGAGATGAGTCTTAAGGGGCGTTTGGGATAATTAAGTCTTAGAACTTTGTAGTCGTTAAACTATGTGGTTTACGTTATTTTATACTTCTATGCTCTATTAGTATTGTTGGACAAATGTATTGGTTTAATTATTTATGCAGGATGACGACATTTGAAATGTTGTCAAATTGTCTAGTTTATGAAATTTTCACTAAGTATAGTGAGATTCGCTAGCCTCCGGTCAAATTCTAATGGTAAGAGTGTTTCTACATTCATTTTTTGCATTTCCTAATCAGTTATACATTAAATTTTAAGTTCCAAGATTTTTTGGAAAATTTGGATTTCGTCTCGACCCCGTAAAACCTGTTCTGCCTTGTTTTTGTGCTTTGGCGGAACTGGCGAAACCAAATTCTGGGTTCTGCCAGTCAATTTTTTGGGTAAACCCAGTTTGGCCCAACGGAACAGACGGAACCCAAAACAGGGTTCCGCCCGTGTTTTCGCTGGGTTCCGCTGATCACCTGCAGATTTTTTTTATTTCCTTAAATTAAAACTTTCTATAAGACCAAATCATTTTCTTTAGTGAGAAACATCTTCCCTAACTTCCAATAAACATACTAGGATCAGTTTCATCCATTAAAACAAATAGGAAGCCACTTCCCGCCAAAATTCAAATTCAAACATACTTTACCCAAGGCACCCTCCTACACAAAGAAAGGAACCCTTTTAAAGGTTCCTTGAAATCCGTGGAATATCTAAACCAAATCATTTGACATCGCCACATCGCATTTAGTGTATATCTTGGTCATCTCACTCCATCAAACCTCATTGGCCTGACCTCTAGTGAAGTGACAACATTCATAGCCCTTCTAAATTATTACAAACCTTCATCTTTGAATGGAAGAACATCAAATCCAAACACACTTTTCGACACTCTCCAACTCTATAAATTAGTTCATCTTGGATGGTTTGTACTCACATCTCACCATCTATCTCTTACATCTTTTTCATCTCCTTAACATCCTTGTTTCACCATGACTAAGTCAAACCACTCATCACCACCATCTCGACCCATTAGAAGAACCGCTAGGATTAGTGTTAAACCGTTTTGCTTCAACACCAAAATTAACTTAAGTTCATCATCATCGGATGAAACACCCCTCAACATCTCATCACCAATTCACAGGGAAATTTTCTTGACCTTGTAACTCCTACATCATCTCATAGATCACAAAGTGTCACAATCACTTCACCACCAACAAAATCAACATTTGATCCAACATCACCATCGACACCAACTCAACCATCAAAATAACCATCATCTCCAAAACCACCCAAGAGTGAACCCATGGAACTTTTTGGTACGACACCATCATCACCACTTTTACTTCATGAAGGTTTGGAAAATCTTCCTCCAAGATCGCTTAATCCACCAACAGTAGAACCGTAACCACTTGAATCTCCATCATCTCAACCATTCAAAACTCAATCACCACCTCAACCACAACCAATGTTGGTACATCCCATTCACAACAACACCCATGGTCCTCCATATGAAGAACCTAATTTCTAAAGGAACAATCAACCTCAAACTCAACCACCACCTCAAGAACCTCTATGTAAATCACAACACCTTGAATCCTTGTTTTCTTCATTTGAGGAAATAAAGGAATCCTTATGGAATGATTCACCTAACACAAACCAACAACCAACTAGTATTCCACCACCACCACAATCAACCACAAATCCAATCTTACCTAATCCTCATTATGGTTGTACGCAATGTGAGCGAACAATCCAAATTTGTGAAAGCATAAAATCCATGCTTCAACAAGTTCAAGATGAAACCCGCTTTGTCATCCAACACATTATCAATAGTCTAAACACTCTTTCTCATCCTTATCAACCATAGACCTTAACTTAGGGGGATGTTTCTTATCAAGGACAATGTTGGTCCTTTTATAGATATAGAACTTTTTATCTTCTAAGTTACCTTTTCATCTTTATATTTCTAAAAGTAGGATGGAAGCTTTCATCTCTTGTCTTTGACTTTTACAAAGCCAAATTTTACTTGGAATGACATCCTTTCTACTATTTTGTTTGCATTGTTAGATGATCATATATAAGTTGAGAGTGTGATTGCTTATATTCTCATTTTATGGCTACATGAGTTATCATGTATCATTATTGTCAACTAATTTTTTTGGTAGGTTCAGAATCCATGTATCCTTTCTTGGCACTCCATTTAGGAGGAGTATTGTCCAAGGGGGAGCATTTGCATCATTCCGCTACGCAACTCTTCTTTTTGTTTCGACAAAAAGAGGGAGAAAATATATTTAAACTTACAAACTTAAAATGATTTTCATCAATTAAGTAAAACAAGTTTAAATACAAACCTTCATAGACATAACACTAGAATTAGTGAATTACTTAAAAATAAAGTTTATGTTTTGTCATCAACCAAAAGGGGGAGATTGTTAATACAAATATCGCCTAAAAACGTTATTTATATTTTACGATCTTTGCTAAGTATTGTTAATGACAAAGTATAAACTTTAGTTTTTAGTAGAACATGATTCTAGTTTTAATCTTGTATAAACTAGACTTTACATTTCATAGTAAACATAAACATTGTTATATTTCCTAATATAGAAAATGTAACATGATATCATGACATGCATCATAATCTCGTATGGTAAGGTTACTATTCTTGGATGTGACTTTCCATAAAATTTCTTACACACTACTTCTTACACATTATAGAAGGTCTCTTACGCCAGTGGTCTGGTTTGTTTGGCTATAAATACCAAGCCACTTGCAAGAAATCTCTCATCACTTTAAGCTATGGAATAGATACATACTCTCATTTATCTTATCTATCTCAGTAGCAACACACTTGTGTGATTCTCTTATGTAGAAAGGAAGTTCACAAGTTCATCCGAGAAGTTACAAGTATTTAACACGAAGTTGCAAGACTTGTTAGCTTTGCATTGTGTAAACTCTTAGAGTTTATACTTCATTTGTATCTTGTATTGAAGTGATCGGTTTGTATTTTAGGCCTTAAAATACATAGTGTGACGGGAGTGGTTGTACCCTTGTAAAAGAACTCGACATCTAGCTTAGTGTCGGAAATAGTGGATAGGTGACGTTAGGTTGGTTCTACCTTGAACTAGGACCCGGTATTTAGCTTTGTACCGGATAAAGTGTAAGCGACAATTGTAGAGGTTTCTCCACCCGTTAAAAGAGCTTGTTGACTAGTGCTTGAAACTCTCGAGTTGGAAACTCGAGGCGTGGAGTAGGGCAAGGAAAAAGAGTCCTTGTAGCCGAACCACGATAAACAATCGTGTTGTGGTTTGATTGTTTATTTCTTTATACTTGCATATTATATATTGTCTTGTAGTTTAGATCTTTGATTAAACGTAAAGTTTCAAAAGATAATTAACTAAAAAGCGGTAAACTATTCAACTCCTTTCTAGTTTTCCACATGTATAATTCATTAAGTAATTTTGTTTATTGTATTAGTAAGCTTTAATCCATCAGGATTGATGAGCTTGTGGCCACCATACTGTTCCCCTTAAAATTGTTTTCCTATCGGTTAAAGTTTATATGATTGATGTTTTTGGTGACTTTATTTGTGCATTGATAACCTCTGTGTTTAGTTTAGTCCTCTGGGCTACCATACCTGTTCCTTGCCTGCTTATCTAGTGTCTAGAAAGTAGGATAAACATAAGTAATCATTATGAGTTTACTCTCCGATATTAGGATCCAACGAGACATATTAGATTACGATACTAATCATATAAAACTAGCAAAAAAACAAGTGTCAAGCTACTTAACTATAAGGACAGGTCTTCTTATGTGTTTCTATTATATATCTGTGTACGTGATTGTTATTCACTAATTCGTTCTCATTAGTTTTACTTTTATTGTTTATTAAATCCGTGTTAGTCTCTCAGGCTAAACCCCCGTTTTATTAGATTAGATTGTAAAACTAACTTAGATATAAAAATACTGAGTAAATCAACTAGATATTACGTTCTATTCTTAGTGTTCGATACTCTACTTACCACTATATACATATTGATCGGGTACACTACTCGTTAAGTGTGTGTGTTAGTAATAAGTCGGCTAAATATAAATGTAAAACTTGAAAAGGCTTAAACACCTTATGCTACACTCACATATCACACTCATCAATAAGTGATAAAGATACATCATAAACCTGGCTTTTAAGAGTTTGGTCACCATGTTGTTAAACTTATATTGTGGGATATGCACATGTAGTGTTAGAAAATAGGAGTGCAAGACTGCAAGTGTGGTAGTGGATTCTAGGCTTATTGAAGTTTATTGTTATTTATAATGTGGTTTGTACATAGTGTTCAATAATGAAGAAATTTATGTGGTTTTACGGGTTTGATCTTCACATCTACGTGGCTAAATTAAGCCGTTTCCTTCATGGCACTCTATCAAACCTTAGCCGCCACTATTTACACTTTTTTTTTTTTTTTTTAATTGTTGTTTGAAGATTACTTCCGCTTGCTGTGGGATATCTTCATTATAAAGAAATAAGATGTTGTGCTGTCGGACTATGACTATCTTTGCTTTTGTTGCTCGTATTTGAAGATTTTTTGTTGTTTGTTTTCAAATGTCTACACAACAAAATAATTACGAGTATATCTTAAATGTTCTAAAGTTTTTCTCTCACAATTTCGCCGTTCGAACTGCGAGGAATGTTAGACAATAAATTAGATGGCCCGTACCTTGTTGTAGACTTTAGGCTCATTAAGGTTTAGGGTGCATTTGTTTGAGGGGGTTGGATTTGGTTAAGGGATTCCTAGATAAAAATAAACATTTTGTTCTTTTTACTTTTGAAATTTGATGTTGGACCCACTAAACTACCACTACTAAATCTAAATAAAATGGTGGGTTTTGAGGTCAAATATTTTGTGTGTCTATCTCTTTCCAACTTTTTTGTTTTTATAAAATTAATATATTTTATTTTAAACTTTTATAAATTAATAATTTATTAATTTTATAATATATTTTCTCTCCTTTATTACAAATCGAAATCCAAATCTTAAACCAAATTCAAATCAAAATCCAAATCCAAATCATAAACTCACCCACAAACTAAACGGGTCCTTATTGTTATGTCTAATGTAGTCAATAAATATTGATCAAAAATAAAAAGCAACCTACGAGGTTTTATCAATCTAACAGTTAAACTAAATGATAAAATCTTCTTTCTTTTTCGAAAAGAAAATCACACAAAGAAGAAAGGTAAAAAAAAGTTAAGCATTGATCGAGTTATGAGATTTATACATGTGCGAATTGCGATATATTGTGTGATACAAGTAGTAGGCGTGTACACCGGGGGATTCAGTTAAGTTCCTTTTGAAAGATTTAAACTATCTATCGCGGGGTGGTTAATTCATTTTACTATCCGAAATCGAACCGTACTTGGCGGCTAACCGGGCATGCGAGTACCTGAAATGAGTGGTTAACCGCAGTTTGGGTCACAGTTAATCATTTTAAACATTTAATCGAGTTTAACCATATGAATAATAACATGATCTTGAACCAAAAGCGTCATTTTTGTAAAGTTATATAACATTAAATAGATTTAAATCATATTAAAGTTATTCCGTCACAACAATTACATTCAAATAAACATGTATAACATATTAATAAAAAAGAATTATTCAACGTTTATATGTTACGATCAAATTAATCAATTTTCACATATAAATGTTTATGTTAGGAGCAAAAAAGTTGTAGTAGTGCAATAATATATTCAATACTCTTACAATTAATTGGATATTTAGTCAAACACGTTCCTGTATGTTATACACGGTTCGGTTCAGTTAAACGTTGATATCTAAATATAAAACTCGAAACTGAACCGTGATAAGTGAGATTTTTTTATTTTGGTTTCTTCGGTTTCGGATTAAGCAGTTTGGCTCAGTTTGTCGGTTTTTGAGAATACCCCTCACAAGAAATGTCCAAATTTTTGTTTTTCAAAATGAGTTTGAAACAATATCACGAACTATATAAATTGAAAGAAGACTATTTCTTACTAAGCTGTGCAATAGTTCAACACTGCAACCCTACTAAACCTTGCAAAACCAAAACCAAAAACAAAAACATACTAGTATGATTTAACACTAAACTGAGTTGTGAACCACACTTAAAATTCATGCTTCTGCTATAATTACATAACTAGACCAGGTATATCTGGTTCTACACGTACTGCGAGTCTGCGACTTAATTTTGGCTTTTATACTCCGTATGTATATGGTTTGTCTTAAGTTTTAGACAATATTCATAAATAATCCAGACATTATGAATCTTTTTATATTTCATTTTCTCATGCACAAAACCATCATCATCATTCTTACAAAAACTAAAACTTTCTATTAAAAAAATAAAATAAATATTAAAATAGAAAACTCTACAAAGTTTGAAAACTATCTTTGATATTAATAAATGCATTCTCCTGTTCTCTATACTCTTTCAAGCTATAAATGCATCTTCTCTTCTTCCTTTTAATGCAAATCCATTCACTCACATTTCCTCTACGTTTTTCCCACCTCCACCGTCCCCCTTTGTTTTCTCCCGCAATACGTACACATGGTTCATTTCGAATTACCGTCTTTTCTATATGTCGTAAACCGAGTCATCATGGCTTCTATCACTTGTGCATTTGCTTGTGGTTCGTTTCTCGTTTCTTTTCTTCTTTGTACTAGTTTATATTACCAACACGTTTTTGGCCTAGTCGTACGAGACCACAAACATGTGTGCGTCAATATTTGAAGTTACAAAAGAAAAAATATATATGTATATATATTTTTAAAACAAATATATGTTTACCAACACGCATTTGGCCTAGCAGTTGTCCAGACCACCAACCATAGGTTGTGCGTTATGGTTGGTGATCAGGTGTCTGTGTGTGTGTTAGCATTTGAAGATACAAAAAAAGGGACTAATTGATTTGAATTTTGGGATGCAGGAGGAGCGCTAGTTGGGATAATCATGGGTGCGATTGATGGACAAACCACGGAAACAGGGTTAGTTCGTGGATCGTGTGTGGGTGCAATTACTGGTGCAATCACGGCTTTGCAAGTCATGGATATGATGGCTAATGGCGAACCATTCTCTAAGGTCTTCACCCATACTTCTTTGTTTTTTCTTAATTAAATTTGTTAGATAATCAGATTAGCAGTTTGGATAAACAATCTTCTTTTGTTTGAGATTGCTTATTAAAACTGCTTATCTGTTTAACGTGTATTTACACACACACACACACACAAAATGTTTTGAGACTATTTGAGATTGCTTATTCCAAATTAGAGTTATCCGACCGTAATACCAATAAAACTATATATCTATATTTGTTGTAGTAAAAGCAATAACAACTTTTATATATGATTGGGTAGCATTTTGGCCATTAACATGTGGTGGTTAAACAATTTACAGGTAGCACTGTTACATAGCCTTCTGAATGGGAAAGTGTTCTTTGAGTGGGTCAGTCCTGCTGTTCTTAAAGCTTATCAATGGCAGGTAAGTTTGAGAATATGTACATTTATAGAAATACTACCAAAACATGGTGGGGTTCGTTTTGTTATAATTTGTTACAAAGTAGTCAATTGCATCTTTTCTTACAGATTCATGAATCTTTTCTATTAATGAGGTAATCAATTGCATCTAACCAACTCATATATATGGGTAACTTTTATCATATACGCGTTGTTCATTTCATATCTACATTTTCATACAGTTATAATATGTAAAAATGCGACTTTCTTGTATTAGATGAAAAAAAGTATCTAAGTGTGATGGTTTTATATTACGACGTCGTGAACAATTTTACATGTTGTGACGTTTTTACACGTGCAATACAATTTGATACAAGTTCAAGAGTTCAAAACACTTGCATTTAGTAATTTACTTGATTATGTGTGTTAGCGTGTTTAGCACTTTTGAATTTACCAAATTTAAGTGGTCTTTTCACTGATTTTGCAGGCGAGTGCTATGGAAATGAGTTTAAGTTTTACAGACATATTTGACACAGACAACAATGGGTCAAGAGGATTATCTGAAGATACAATAAACAAACTTCCAATGCGCATATTTGAAAATTTATCTATGATGAATCAAAGAGATGAGGAATTTAATGAGACAAATTGTGTGATCTGCTTACAAGATTTCAAGAACAAAGAAGAAGGAAGAGAGCTACCAGGTTGTAGACACATATTTCACTTAAAATGCATAGACGAATGGCTTATTAGGCAAGGTTCTTGCCCTATTTGTAGAAGGGATGTTTAGCCCTTTCATGAAATAACAACGAAAGGGACAAGTTTTCCAAATCTAGCAAATTTCATTGCAAACGAAACTCTTGTACTCAAAATTAGCTTGTCAAGTGGTTTGGTTCAATCGTTCATAAGATAGTTTGTTACAATCTTACTAAACTCTTTCTGATGTTATGTTGTTTATTGATCTTCGTATACTATTTATTTGCTAGCTTGATGGTCTATGTTTGAGAATGACACACACGCACCCTAGCTTGATTCTTTTTCTTTTCGTGACGAATTCTAAGAAAATTTTGTTTGCCCACGAACAACTTATTAGGCAGGATTCTTAACCTATTTTTAGAAAAAAGATTGTTTTACCTTTAGGTGATCTAGCTGTTGGAAAATATCAAATGGTTTGAATGACAATCGATAATTTCATCATGTAAACTAAATGTGAATTGTGAATAAAATTGATTTATGGTCTATGTTAAATTATAGGACATTAGTAAAATTGATTTTGTTAATTAATTGTGACCGTTTTCTTCCATCACAATTCCTTATAAATTGAGAGTTACTCTTCATTCCATACACACCAAGAAATATTAGAACGACAACTAACTAGCTCATGACACAAACCCTTTGGTAACTCACTCATCTCCTTTTGCTTACCATTCATATTGACACTGTGTGTATCCGATTCGTAAAAGAGGGAAGGCACGTATTGGTTCGCTTTGATAACCAGTTTGTGCTAACGGATTTATCTGTTGTTGTTGTATCATGAGAGAAACAAGTTCATGATTCTCAAACACTGTGGAGATGAAGAATCTGGCTTAAGGAAACTGTGAGCTTCACATGCCTCAACATATTCTTTATTTGTGTTCCTTGAGTCGAAAGAATCAAAAGGTTTACAGGATGTTTATCTACACTTTATATTTTCTTGTTATGATCAACATATTCCGTGTTTGTAGTAATTCAAATATTATCTACCAATCTTAAGGCATACTCTTTGCTATTAGAGGCGATAGTTGACTGGAAAATGAATGAGACACAGTTGCTTGAAAAGTTTTGATATTGTTTCGTAGAGGAATATAAAATTTAAGAGGAGTAATATGATCACAAAAAAGTTTTCACAAAGAAGTCCCACAAACTGATGTGGCGGAGTGTGATTGGTTCAATGAGAGGGAGAGGAGAGAAGCTCACCAATGACACGCCGCCACATCAGTTAGTGGGACTTTTTTGTGAAAATATTTTTGTGATCATATCACTCCTCAAAATTTAAACCGGTTTTGTTCCTTGGCCAAAGCATCTAATGAAACTTAATAATAATTACCTGTAACATAAATGTGAGTTATTGGATGATGAATAACATAAAACTAGCAGGGTTCCCACGCGATATAGCTGCGGACACCCTGTAATTTAATTTTTTCGATTAATAATTTATTTTATTTAATTTGTACGTTTTTTGGCAATAGCTTTACTGATTAGTTTTTTATGGCAAAAGTTTGATGAAATTTTGCTTTGTTTGTATTATTTTATTTATTATTTATTTTATGTTTATGTTTAGTAGTTTGTTTGGTTTGTACAATATGTGAACATATTTTAGTTTATTATGTTCTTTTTGAAAATAAATTTACGGATATCAAAAATTTCGTTTAGCTCGTGTCCGTTCAGACTCGAGCCCGTTTGACCCGTGCCTGTTCGGGCTCGAGCCCATTTGGCCCATTGCCCGTTCGGGCTTAAAAATTTGTATAATATGCTTTATTATTTATATTAGTGACATTTAATGCATGAATTGTGTTTAAGTTGGTTGTACAATATGCTTGATACTACGTAATTTGTATTTTTTATGTAAGTGGTGTTTTAAGTCATTAATTTTCAATTTTAAGTCATTAATTTTAAATTTTAATGGCAAAAACAAAGTGGTGTTTAATTATATTTCATTTATGGTATTAATTGTCTAATTGTGTTTGAATCACTTGTACTTTAAGCTTCTAAACTTATAAATGTCTAATTATATTTCATTTATGGTATTAATTGTCTAATTGTGTTTGAATCACTTGTACTTTAAGCTTCTAAACTTGTAAGGATTAATTTTAAGTATTCTAATTATAGTAGTCCTTTATGCATTATAAGAAAGTTAGATGTTATGGTTTTTCTAAAATAATTTTGAAAAACTAGTATATATTGTTTGGTCTTCTGTATAGGTCACTCGTTACTATATATCTTAAGAAAATTTGGAACTGGATTCCTTTAACTCTTTGGTAAAAAAATTTGGTAGTTGCATTTGGCTAAATAAAGAATAAAAGCTTTTGGTTGCAACTTATTTTACTGAGGGTATAGTAAAAGATAATATGTATACATGCAATTTTAAGAGTTTATACTTATGTGATCTCGAAGGAAATATGAGAATCATATTTGGTTGCTAAAAATAAATACGTGACCCATGTAAATGAAGGACCGAACGACTATAAGTGATTGCATAATTTGTTCTGATTTATGTAAAAAAAATGTATTGAAGCTGCTAAGATGCATGGTATTGATTTTACTGTTGTAATGTTTGTATTAAAGTTTTTGCAATCTTGTTGAAACGTAAACCACAAGCTGGTTGTAATGTTTGTTTCCCAAAGTTTCCGAAATATTATTTTATGGTGAACAATACTGTCTGAAGCATATGCATGCTTTTTAAAATCTTCTTGTGCCACTGGTTTGAGTAACTAGTACTTATTTCATGATTGGATATTGGGATAAAACTCATTGATTTGGAATGCTTTTTTTGGTTTTATTTGGACTCCAAAAGGCTTGCTGTCCCAAGTGTATATAGTCGTGGGAAAACATGTTGTTTGCATAGTAAACGAATGCATTTGAGACCAATTTTTTATAGTGCTTACTAAGACATTAAACTTATTTCTGGAAAGTTTGAGCTTAAATGGGTGAATCATTTGGTCTCAGTTTTTATTTTGGTTCAACCGTCTTTCTTGCGAATCTGTCACAACTGCATAGCTGTGGAAAAATGCATAATTCACATAGTAATCGAAATAGTTTTCGACCCGATTTTTTACAGTGTGTAGCTAAGACACCAAACTTGATTTCTGGAATGTTTGAGTTTAAATAGGTATCCCGTTTGATCCTAATTTTTATTTTGGTACAGCGGTTCATTTTGGATAGGTTTGCTCTCCCAGTTTACGTTGTCGTGAGAAAATGTGTTGTTTTCATAGTAAATGAATGAGTTTTGAACCCAACTTTTTACAGTGGGTAACTAACACACTAAAATTAGTTTATGACAAAAAATTGAGCTTTAATAGGTGAGCTTATCAATCAAAGTTTTTATTTTGGTACAAGAGTGGTCTTTGGACATATGATCTTCTTATCAAACGGGTCACTGCTTTTAATGAAATTTTTAGACGTGTGCTACTGCATTCGTGTTTGATTGCTATAAGCATTGAAAGTGTGATTAAAAAAAAAAAAAAAAAAAAAAAAAACACTTGTGGTTCATGGTTAGATCAAAGTTTGTTATGTTTCACCAAATACTTTGTATTGTTTGAATGTGTTGGTGAATCTTGTGAATTTCATCAAAGGCAGATGTGTCTAAAGACACAATGTCGTTAATGAAGAATTAGTCCTTTATACATTGACTTTACTTGATTAATACACATTGCGGTGTATTTAGTGTCAAGAAAACGACGATGAAATTGTTGGCATCCTTTGAGGCCAACATTCTGAATGGCTAAATGCCATGGTATAGGTGATCAATGTTGTTGACACTATTACAATAATATAGTGGCTTGACATTTGTGTAACTCATTACATTTGAGTGATGAATATTCTTTATCAATCTTGGTTTGAGACCGAGAAGAAGCTTTATATGAGAAAATTGTCGCTGCCCGGACTCAAACTCAGGACCTTCACTACCACAGCGCAACCAATTTCATATATCAAAGGTGTAAACATCAATGTTATAAATGGCGTGAGGCGCGTGGCGTGGTGGCAAGGCCACGCCTCAAGCTTTACGCGCCATGGCGAAGCCATGGCGTTTTTTGCGGCGTGACTAAGCCGGCGAAAAAATATTTATATATTTATCATTTATGTTATAATATCATATTTTATATGCATATCGAGTTTACAAAAGGTGAGCTTACAAAAAGTGATATGCATAAGAAATAAAGTGAAAATTTGAACTATGTTTAGAAATTACTAGGCCCAAAATTTAAGCCCACATCATCCCCTTCTAAAAATGGCGCCACGCCATACGATAAGGCGCGCCTTGGCATGCCTTTTCGCGCCTTATTCCACGCCTTTTCACACGACGCCTAGACTTCACGCCTTAGTCCATTTTGTGGCGCCGAGGCCACGCCTCGCGCCTTGGCGGCGCCTTGGCGCGCCTTTTAGAACACTGGTAAACATTATGATATTGAACATCTTTATATCTTGAAAGGAATTGAAAATGGATAAAGTGATGTATGTGCCTGACACAAATAAAACTTTCTTGGGACGCTCGTTAGTGTTCATTGTCTAATGATGATGTTGAGTCCCATGAAAGATTTGGTCAAAAGGGTGCATGTGTTTTGGGCAAAAGATTTGACATCTCTTATTGAAAATTAAATGAAACTATTAAGTTTGTTAGTTTATAGCATGCTAGACTTTGGGGTGTTTCTTCTCTTTTGTTAGGTAAGAGAGTGTGTGGGGTCTACGTCTATATGAGTCATTTATTGAGGAGGTATTACAATTCATGTCTTGTGAATATAAACCAACTAAGTGAAATAGTGGATCCCACTTAAAAAAGAAATAATATTAAATGGGTTTGTGAACCCATTCTCTTAGCTAATATAAAAAGAAACACTCACACGGTTAATCATAAAATGAGCATTGTAATTAACATAAGTATATTCCCCGTTGAGGTGAGATCCCCATACTAATATCTAAAGAACAAAATAGATGATCTCAACCATCCATCATACTTTCATCAAAAGGCTAAGATTGAAGCAGAAAGTAACAAAAGAAGGGCAAAAACGTCATTTGCATCTTCAATAAAGGATATATATCTTGAATCCATCTTATTTTATTGAGATACTTTCTCTCTCCTCAAAAAAACACACAAACAAATTTCTCTCTCATCTCCTTACTCCATAATCGACCTTCACCTATAACTGTCGTCGGAATCACCATGAAACCACCATCGGATTCATCAGAATCACATCAAGATCGTCGGAATCACACGAATCAAAATAAAACCACCGAAAATCAACATAAACTGCCGTCGTCTCCGCCGTTCCTCTCCTTCCAATTCAAAATAAAACTACCAAAGATCTAGTGATAGTGATAGATCAGTTATTATGACAGATCACATGTGATTCTAGATGAATCCTTTGTGATTGAGATAGAATCCCATATCATTCTGTTATTTATACAGAATCCCATGTCATTCTTTGATGAATCCCTTGTGATTCATACAAATCACGTAATCCTTTGTGATTATGACAGAATCCCATGTGATTCTAGATGAATCTCATGTGATTCATCTTGAATCCCAATTGACATTTTCCCAGAATTCTAGTAATTTACACTCTCTTTCTCTCTCTCTCTCTCTCTCTCTCTCTCTCTCTCTCTCTCTCTCTCTCTCTCTCTTTTATATATATAATTTTGTAGAAAACGTTGTTTGCCCGTAATTTGAAGATGTATTGTCACAAAAAACATGCTAACATTGGTAAAGTCAAGCAAAAAATCCCAAAGTTGAAGCCGAGTCGGAAGGCCAGTCTGACATGTTGAGGCTATTGATATTGTTACATGAGTTTAATGATCATGTGAAGAAGATGCTTGAATTAGCAAATGAGTTTGATAAAGTTGCTTCTCCTGAAAAGATGTCTATAATTGTTGAAGCAGTTAGGAATAGGAAGGAACGTGAATGTATCTAAGCATTCAAGAAGAAGATCGTCTTTTGTGAAGTTGAATGTTTTTCCTTTTAAGTCATCGAAAACATGTGAATGGTAGAACATTTTATAATTGTATAAGATACATCAGTTTGTCCTTATGCTAGATCAGTTTGTCCATGTTAGAACATTTTATGTCCATTAGAAAAGCAATACCATAACTAATCTTTTATGATTTTTTATCAAGTAACATTAGTGTAGTTTCTTAGAAATCCGTCTTTTTATGATATTTTCTGGTCAAGTATCTTTATGTTTTCATACAGAATCCCATTGGATTCTTTGATGAATCATAGAGCTGACAAATTGGGTGCCTGTTAGTACCTATTAAGGGAAAAAAATATACTATGCAATTTTTTTATTTTTTAAAATAATTGTTTTTAGTATTCTAGGGTTCAATATTTAACCTTTTTGATACATAAAACGTATAACTGTCATACTCAACCAACCAAAACCAAGTGTTAAACGAGTCGTTTTCATGTTTGAAACTTATGTTATTCGCACGCTCCGAACCTGTTAAGACACGATTTGCCTAATCACATGTGATTCTATATGATCCATTGTGATTCAAATAGAATCCCATGTGATTCATACAAATTACCTATGTGATCAAGTTATTGATGGTATATGATATTTTGTCAAGTAACATTAGTGTAGTTTCTTTGATGAATCACATAGGATTCTTTGATGAATAACTTGTGATTCATCATGTATCCCATGTGATTCATCCTTTATCCCATGTGATTCATACAGATTACCCATGTGATCAAGTTATTCATCTGATACGTGGGAATTGCGCCCTCGCAACAGGTTTTAACTCTCAAGGGATCTTGAGATGCTTACAACCCCCACCAGGCAGTGTACCTGATCGTTGTAGTATAGTATAGTGACAAGTACCGGGGATTGATCGTTCAACTCAGGAATAGTGTTCGTTAGGATTGAAATTAATCTAACTAGGTCTAAAGGTGAATGATGATTCTTTTTGTGTTTTTATATTTTTATGAAAAGCAGGTAAAAATCTCGGGTATTGGAAGAGTGGGCCGAATTAGTTGCTAGTCAACTAACCCAATTAACTACAAATGCAAGAAAAGTAAACTAGGGTTCTACAAGGTAAATGAAGCGTATCTACCTATGATGTATTACTCCTTGCTAGCTATCCAATTACCTATTGAATTGTCACATCCTTGTTTTAATTGACGGGTTGTATTCCTTAATACTATTCGTAGGGCCGTGTACGATCTTCCCTAACTCTATAAGCTCCCACTTCACTCCTATGTCGAGCCGACTAAAAGCTCCTAACATGGGATCACTAGAATTCGCTTATGCATTAAATACAACCATATAATCGTAGTACACCTCCGATCATGTTTCTTAAGACGTTCAAGCAAGTTACCAATTGGAAGTCTGCCAGTTTTCTTAAGCCTAACATCGATATCATTCAATTTAACAATAGACAATAGGAAACAAGAATTATAAGCTAAACCAATTAGACCTATCGAAGTGTCACACCCTAATTGATGAAGATAGACACAAACATCAACAAGGAATCAATAAGATCTAATCAATTATATACAAGTTTCACACAATCATAAGTAGACACAAGGTGAATTAGCAAAACATCATCAAAGAAGAGCAAGCAACAATGATAATAGAAAACATAATTAAGATAGAATCAACAAACGAATATATGATGTTTATGGAGTGATTGAAACCCTCTAAGTTGTTGGTAAAACACCTACCTAAACCCAGGAATCGACCTTAGGGTTTAGGGCTTACAAAAAGTGAAGTTATGATGTTATATTTATAGGCTCTTTTCTGTCCGGCCTAATCTTGATGGCGTCAGACCAACCTTGACAGTGTCAAGACCAAATTTTCTTCACCAAATTGTAAATCTTTTCGTCTCGATCGTTTCCTTTTTTGAATCGCTCAAATCCGAGTTCGTATGCAAAAGTTATGGCCAAAACAGTGACAGCTACTCCGCGCGTAAGTTATGATTGTCTTGGTCAATATGTGACGGTTTTGCTAAGATTTCTTCTTGTGTAAGCCTTCTTATTGACGTCGTCAGGTAGAATCCTGACGCCGTCATGTGTAAACTTACTCTGGGCCGTCACGTGTAATCTGACCCTGACGGCCTTGGTGACGCTGTCAGGCCAAATTGCCTTGAAATAGTTCTGGGCCGTCATGTGTATTTTTCACTTCTACCTCTTTTGCCAAGCTTGACGCCGTCACTTGTAGAGCCTTGACGCCGTCAGGTACTGTTCCCAGCAAGGATTTTGAGACTTTGTCGTTTTCTTCACTTTTATGCTCCAAAAAAGTTCAAAATGCTTTCTTTTCCAGATTTCTCTCCAAAAGTACTTAAAATGACAAAAGGAACGATTTAGGGTAATATTTGATCAAATAATCTCGAATTAGGGATTAAATAACCCCTAAAAGCGGTACACTTTTCGCTTCATCAAATATCCTTATACTTGGAATTTGCTTGTCCTCAAGCAAATGAGCTTTTTCACCAATAAAAATACAAGTTAGGGGTCATTTAACACTAATATAAAAGTAATTACAACAAATGATCATTCTACCTTAGTCAAAACGAGCACGGAAATTATACACTAGCACCTCACATTAAGTGTTTGGATACTCTCATCTCTCGGGTGTTGTTAATTTATATATCATAATTGGAAATGGAGAAATATCATTCATTACCTGTCATAGCAAATAGATCACCATAGGCTTGGGAAATGATCAAAAACCTTCACCACTTGGCGTAAGCACTTAGGATAAACTATCAAAGAGGTTTTTTAAAGGGTTATAACGTTAGGTGTAGGGGATATGGAGAACACGATTTTGTTGGATAAACGGATATTTTACTGGTGGCAAGTCAATTGTCTTAGTTAACTACATGTACAATGAGGCGTTGCTAAGCCAAGACTCGACTCAACTCGAACTAACTACGACTCTTTTTGGATTTTTTTTCAAGACATTATTTGACTTAAAAATAAATAAAAAAACGGATGGTAGCCCGTATTTTTTTCTCTTTTCTTTTTCTATTTTTTTTCTTTTCTTTTTTTTCATTATTATTATTATTATTATTATTATTATTATTATTATTATTATTATTATTATTATTATTTTATTTTATTTTTTTTGCATGCACTTTTACTCTACCATCCAAAATAATACATCAAAGGGAGCTCGTTTCCTCCTTACACTTGAGCTTTTACATACTTTACAAGCAACTATACTAATGACTCGAGTCAAGATTATCAAAACACTTGGAGTACTTTTAAACATTAACGCACATATGGTGGTAATAATTGACGTCTTCCCCATTACTCCATTACAATAGTACTTTACCCATGAGTCCCAATCGTCCCAAAACAATATGTACAAGATATGACTCGACTTATCAACCATGTAATCAATGAGACAACTAACAAAGGGTTTAAACAATTAACAATAATGCACTAAAGATTAGTACATACAAGGAAGGCTAAGGCGATTTGGGTGTACATTTGGGTGGATTGTTAACAAATTCTATCTTTAAGTAAGATGCTTAAAGTTAGAAACGAAAAAGATAGGCTCGGAGGGGTGTACTAGGGGTATCGTGTACTAAAGATGAGTACAACGCAAGGTGTGGGAGAATTACTTGACTAATGAAGTCAATGTAATTATATAAAACACATGTGTAAAAACATGGGTTATTCTAATGCCTCTTATCATGTAGTAAATCCTAACTACACGAATGTAGTCTCACTAGCGGTCTCGGGATGCATCGCTATCACAAGTTCTAGAATCTAAATACTTCCGGTACACTCACAAGCATTAAGAATGAATGCTTTTTCCTAAAGATCTAAAGGCGAACCTCACATTTTTGGGGTGGAAATTTTTTAGTGGTATGGTTTTTGTGTTAGTCATACAATTCTTATCTATGAGACGCTTATTAAGACTAAAGTTTCACTCCTATATATTGCAAAAAAATTTAAATTTGGTGCTAAAATTGCCCTAACAAATATTTCTCTCAGTTTTATTACACATTCATTATCAAACAAAACAAAGATCAAGTGGAGTTATAGTTTGTAATATACCCTCCCTACACTTAAACCGAACATTGTCCCCAATGTTCTAGATAAAAATGTAAAAGTAAAAATAAATAAGAATGAAAGAAACTAATACTCCCCTGATTCGTTTGGTGTGGATAATGTGACAACATGGTTAAATCTTCCTCCAAGAAAATGAACGTTGAAAGCTTCCTTCCAGAAATGTAAATCATCTTCTTGTCCTGTAATCAACAAACACAAAAACCAAAGCATCAAACCGAACAAAAATCACAACTAGATGTAATTCCAGACTTAGATATAAAAACAAAACAAAACAAAAGATAGGATACTTGAAATGAATTACAAATAGGAACTCATAAAACATATCCACAAGTATTGACACACAAACAAGATAGAATATATGCTAATCATGAATTGTGAATTTTTCATGTTCGAATTTTTGTTCTTTTTTAACAAAATATAAATTTCCCTACACTTATCTTTTTGTGAAATACCTTTATATGCAATTAAGACGAGGTTAAAAACAAAATAAAGCATTTTCACAAATTATTCGATACATGAAAATTAAACAATTATAATTAAGCATATATGACACAAACAAACAAATAAAATAAAAACATCAAACAATTAAAAACATGGGTTGGGTTGCCTCCCAACAAGCGCTTGTTTTTGTTCGAGTCACGAGCCTAACTCTACCCTTATTTAACGAAAATAGGGGAGGTTTTCCCTACACTTAGGATTAAGTGCGGGTGAAAGTAGCGATACACACCCTTAGGGTGGAAATATGCCACATGAGGTGAAGGAGGTGAGTGAATGGCTTCCTTCATACTAAAACTACCCGGATAATATTGGTTGATGGGTGGGTCGGTTCCTCTTTTGTCTCCTAGATGTAAATCTAAAGATGGAAAGTCGTGTAAAGATTGAGGTTCCGGTTCATCACCACTAGGAAATTCCCTTGAACTAGGTGTAAGGTTATCATTACAAGTATTCAAATCTATATCCTCAACTGGTGCTTGGTCTAAGGGCTCTACCTCTATTGGGATTCCTAAAGTATTTTTTATTTCTTTCGGGTAAGTCACGGGCGGTGTGTGTGCCTCAAATGATGGTATGACTTGTGGGGTACTTTGTGGGCTTGGATTATCCACCTCATCCTTCATTGTATCTTGATGAGGCGAAAAATGAACCACTTTTAGGGGGTCATTTAAGCCCGGAATTGACTTTATTTGATCAAATATTTCCCTAAATCGTTCCTTTTGTGATATTAGGTACTTTGGGAGTGAAATCTGGAAAAGGAAGCAATTCGGACGTTTTTGGAGCATAAAAGTGAAGAAAACGCCAAAGTCTTAATTTTCCTTGCTGAGAACAGTAGGTGACGGCGTCAAGAAGAAATCCTTGATGACGTCAAGAGCAAATTTCCATGACGATCCAGTACAGATTTGACGGCGTCACGAAGTAAGGCGTCAAGAGTAAAATTCATGACGGCTTGGAAATGCACAATACATGACGGCGTCAGAAGTGGATCAAGGCAGTCCGAGAAGAGTTTTGGCGGCGAGGTGACGGCGTCACAAGATTGGTCTTGACGCCGTCAGACCCTATTTCCAATATATAGTTTTTTAATTTTCACATTAAAAAGAGATAAGTTTTGGAGAAACCCTAAGTACGAACTTGGTGCGAATTTTACAGGTTTTTCAAGGGTTCTAAGCCCTTGATACCTTTCATGTGTAATTGAGATAAGTATTCTTTTAATTCAATCAATATGTCTATGTGTTGGTTGTCTATATCTTGTTCTTGTCTTAATCCATCATGCTAGGCTAGATCTATCTTGTGTTTGCTTGGATCTAATGAAACCTAGATGTTAATTATGTGTTGATTACTTGTTTATAATTGTATTGGATGAATGAATTTGATGTTAGGCTTAAGAAAACTGGCAGATCTCCAAATGGTAACATGCTTGAACGTCTTAAGAAACATGAACCGATGTGCACTAGGTCTTTATTGGTTGTATTTAATACATGAGCCACTGTTTATAATCCCTATGGTTGTGCTGGGCATGGTATAGGAGGAGATAAGAGCTCATAGAATTGGGGAGTTAAGTGCGCCACCCCATGAATGATATTAAGGAATACAATCCATCATCCATGCAACTATAACAAGTAATTAACGTGTAAAAGATGTCTAGAGAGTAGTGAAATCTAAGTAAACACATTTTCTCCACTTATTGCTCACAACTTTAGTATAATTTAGTTTATTTTCATTTCTAGTATTTTATTTTGATTGCATCTTTAGTATTGGGTTAGTTGATTAGCAACTAATTCCGCCCAAATCCTTCAAACCCGAGATTTTTACTTGCTTTCTAAAAAAATATAAAAATACAAAAATAATCATCCCTCACCTTTAGAACTAGTATTTAGGTTTTCTAATCCTAGCGACACTATTCCTAGCTGAACGATCAATCCCCCGGTACTTGTCACTATACTATACTACAACGATCAGGTACACTGCCTGGTGGGGGTTGTAAGCTTCTCAAGATCCCTTGAGAAGTAAAGCCTGGTGCGATCCCCACGCATCAAGTTTTTGGCGCCGCAGCCCGGGGAATAGTTATTTTCTAGGTTAGAATTTCTTTTTATTAGGTCTACTTGCTAGATTCCTTTCTAGTAAGATTTTATTTTTATTTTTTAGGTTTTCTTTAGTCTATCTTAGGCCTCGAACCTTAGGAGAGTATTCCCGATCTAGCCACTAAGGCTACCGAAACACCATTGAGCTCACCGGAGCTAATGTGACCCCCTTGCGATCCGACACCATCCGGTTGGTGCAAAGCGGATGTGCATTCCATGGACTTCGTTCTGAAGATCCAAACCAACATCTTAAGGACTTCCTCAAAATCATAGATTCCATAGACCTAGGTGTTGAAACTAGAGAGGCAACCCGATTACGCCTATTCCAATTCTCTCTACGGGATCAAGCTAGTCAATGGCTTGAGCGTTTACCCGCGGGATCCATCACCACATGGGATAACCTCACCAATCGCTTCCTTACTCAATTCTTCCCACCGGGGAAAACTGCAATGCTTAGAAATGACATTTTGATGTTTGAACAACAGCAGGGTGAAACTTTCTATGAAGCTTGGGCCCGTTTTAAGGATCTCCTCCACAAGGTCCCTCATCATGGTATAAACCTTTGGTTATTAGTCCAGATTTTCTACGACCATGTTGACTACCACACTAAGCGCACAATCGATAGGGCCGCGGGAGGTAAACTGCGTGATAAGAACGCCGAGGAATCTTGGGCAATTATCGAGGAGCTCGCCGCTGATAATCATGAGATGTGGGAATTTAATCATACAATAAAAGTGGCCATCAATGCAGTCTCGACATCTGGAGGGACCACCGAAATCCCCGATGAACTCGTATGCAAACTCGAGGCAAAAGTTGACTATTTCGAGGAAAGGCAAAGGAGACCTTTAAGTCCTAGACGGGCTACTGTCAATTCTGTCTCGAAACCAACTTCAACACCATTATCCGAGTCACCCTCTAGAGAAAATGTCGAGAGTTTTCAAAACTATGCCCCACCTTGTTCCCCTCCCGAGGAGCTTGGCTCGGAGTGTGAAGCTAGGATGAGGGAATACATGGCAACTCATTCAGATCGGCTTGCTAGATTCGAGGAAGCAGTTTATAAGCAAAAAGAGGAAATGCAAGAGAAAATGAATGAGATGATGAGTCTATTAGAGGAGTATGCCAACCAGAGAACCCCCGAAAGAATGCTACTAAGGAAAGAAAGCACCACTCCCACTACCCAATTTGTTAATTCCATCACAATTGTCCAAAAGGATAACGAGAAGGTAGAAACCCCTGCTAAACAAACCTTAGAGAAACCACCAGAATCCCAACCTTTGAGTCACTACCTGAAACATGATATAAACGAAAACACCATAACAAATTGGATTAAGGGAGATGGGCGTAACTAACCTTCCAAATAGGGTTCTGAGAAAGAGGAAAAGGTAAGAGATGAGTATGATACGTTACCTGGGGGATCAGTATTCGAGAGGCTATTGGTACAAAAATTGGCTACTAAACAGAATGCATGTGGGAACTTTGAGATACCAACCAGCATCGGGGACTTGAAATATCTTAGTGCTTTCGCCGACCAAGGATCGGAAGTAAATCTTATGCCCCTAACTATTTACATCCAACTAACGTCAAAAATGCCAGCCCCTACTCGTGTTAGGTTATCCCTCGCTGGACACTCGTACGTATACCCCCTAGGAATCGCAGAAGATGTATTAGTTAATGTCGCAGGATTCATGTACCCCGTTGATTTTATGATCATCGATGATAAAGGAGATGGATGCATGCCAATAATCCTTGGGGCACCATTCCTCACCACCGCTAGGGCTGTCATTAAGTATGAATGTAGGAAGATCGAGCTTAAATCTGGAAAAAGAAAGATTAGCTTCCCCATGACTCCGCAAAGTGGACATGAGAATTTGAGTTGGAGAAAGATCAAAAACAACATTGACACGACACCCATTCGTGTTCAGAATAAAATTCTTGCATGGGAGGCAAGAATCAAAAGCTATAAGGAGGCTAAAACTGAAAGAAGCAAAAGCCATAAGGTTCAGGTCGAATTCGAACATACTCAACCCGCAGAAAATCATGTACCATTTGAGGAAGGGAACTTGGTACTCTTGAGACACTTGGAAACAACCATACCACCCGTAAACCAAGTCCTTGGTGGTATGGGCCGTTCACAATTAAAGATGTGAGCCAAGATGGGATGGCTAACTTGAGAAGTGAAGTAGGTGGAATGGTGATTGCGAGTATTGACAGATTGAGGCACTACCACCATAACAGTAATGATCACAACTACATGGGGTATATCATTTCAAGGGACGAGGTCACGTAGTAACCCATGACCTTGAGTCTAGCTACAAGACTGGTAAATAAAGATGCGCTTCTTGGGAGGCAACCCATGTTTTGTGTGATTTTATTTTTGTTTGTTTGTTATTTGCTTCCGTATGCATGCTTTATTTTTATTGTTGGTAGATCATGTTTCTAAACTAAATAGTGGAAATACTTTACTTTGTTGTTTTGGCCTAGTCTTAACTCCACCTAAAAGTATTTTTGCAAAAGATAAGTGTAAGGGGAAACCCCAAATATGTTTTTAAAAAACAAACCGATCATGATTCTCCACAATATTAAATGAACATGTATATTCGTATTTGTTAGAGTCAAATGCTTGTATTGAGTCATAATGAAGTTTTGCAGGATTTTCCAGGAAGTAGGACCAAGTTTTTCCAGAAATTTTCCGGAAACTTAACATAAGAATTTCTGCAGGTCACTTCTGACGGCGTCAAGAGGTAACTCTTGACGGCGTCAAGTGTAAAAATCTGGAAATTTTACCGGTTTTGTTTTTCTAACGGAGTCTTATGGTTTTTGTGAATTATTAAGTTTTATAATCTCCAGGAAATCTGCAAACTTCATTCCACAAGCATTATATTTTATCTTGTTTTCTAGGATTTAGTAACTTATATAGGATGCCGCCGATTTTACGCGAGGTTGTTTTGTCTATTTTCTCAGGTTTTACAGGTTATGTATGACAAGAAGATGATTTATATTCTGGAAGGGAAGCTTTGATTGTTCATTTTCTTGGAGGAAGATTTAACCTGGTCACCTTATTATCCATACCGAGCGAATCAGGGGAGTATTTGATTTAATTCTTTTTACTTTTTTCACTTTTACATTCTTTACTTGAACATTGGGGACAATGTTCATCTTAAGTGTAAGGGGAGGGTAAAAAGATGATACCTTACATATGCACTTTCGCTTGAGTTTGTTTTGTTTGATGGTAGATGTGTAATAAAACTATGAGAAATACTTGTTAGTGTAATTTTAGCGCCAAATTAAAATTTTTTTACAACATTTAGGAGTGAAACTTTAGCCATGGTAAGCGTCTCATGGATAGGAGATTGTATGACTAGCACATAACCGTATATTTAGAAAAATTTTCCACCCATATGTGAGGTTCGCCTTTAGATTTGATAGGAAAAGCATTTACTATTAGTGCTTATGAGTGTACCGGTAGCATTTAGATTTTAAAACTTGCGTTAGTGATGCATCCCGAGACCGCTAGTGAGACTACATTCGTGTAGTAGGATTTACTACATGATAAGAGGCATTAGGATCACCCTTGTGTTAAACCCGTATCATAATTACTTGACCATTTAAGTCATATTACTTGGCTAGTTAAGTCAACTAATTTTTCCCACACCTTAGCGTTGTACTCATTTTTAGTACACGAAACCCCTAGTACACCCCTCCGAGCCTATCTTTTCGTTTCTAACTTTAAGCATTTTACTTAAAGGAAGAATTTGTTACACCCCACTTAAATGTACACCCAAATCGCCTTAGCCTTCCGTGTATGCGCTCATTTTTAGTGCATTATTATTATCTGTTAAACCCTAAGTTAACTATCTAATTGATTACATGGTTGCTAAGTCGAGTCATATCCTTGTACATATTGTTTTGGGACGATTGGGACTCATGGGTAAAGTACTTATTTATGGAGTAATGGGGAAGAACATCATATTATTACCCCCATATGTACGTTAATCTTAAAAGTACTCCAAGTGTTTTGATTATCTTAATTCGAGTCATTAGATTAGTTTATTGTAAAGTATGTAAAGATTCAAATGTAAAGGGAATATTCATCCCCTATGATGTATTATTTTGGATGGCAGGGTAAGAGTGTATGCAAAAAAAAAAAAAAAAAAAAAAAAAAAAAAAAAAAAAATCGAAAAATCAAGAAAAAAGAAAAAAAAAATAGAAAAAGAAAAAGAGAAAAAAAAAACATACGGACTACCATCCCTTTTTATTCTATGTTCATTTTATGTTTTTGGTTATTTTTCATTTATTAGCTTAAGTCGAGTCTAGTCTTGGCTTAGCAACGCCATATTGTACATGTAATTAACCAAGATTGTTAACTCGCCACCAGTAAAAACTTCCTTTATCCAACAAAACCGTGACACCTAACGTTACAACCCTTTAAAAGACCTCTTTGATAGTTTATCCTAGGTGCTTACGCCATGTGGTGGAGGTTTGATCCTTTCCCAAGCCTATGGTAATCTATTTTGCTATGACAGGTAGTGAGAGATATCTTCCGTTTCCATATTGTAATTTATACTTTATTACACCCGAGAGATGTGAGTATCTAAACACTATTTGTGAGGTGCTTGTGTATGACCTCCGTGCTTGTCTATTGGTCTTTAGTGGAACGATTATCTGTTGTAATTACTTTTATATTAGTGTTAAATGACCCCTAACTTGTATTGTGAGTAGAATAAAAGCGCATTTGCTTGAGGACAAGCAAATCTCAAGTGTAAGGGTATATGATGAGGCGAAAAATGAACCACTTTTAAGGGGTCATTTAAGCCCGGAATTGACTTTATTTGATCAAATATTGCCCTAAATCGTTCCTTTTGTGATTTTAGGTACTTTGGGAGTGAAATCTGGAAAAGGAAGCAATTCGGACGTTTTTGGAGCATAAAAGTGAAGAAAAAGCCAAAGTCTTAATTTTCCTTGCTAAGAACAGTAGGTGACGGCGTCAAGAAGGAATCCTTGACGGCGTCAAGAGCAAATTTCCATGACGATCCAGTACAAATTTGACGGGGTCACGAAGTAGGGCGTCAAGAGTAAAATTCATGACGGCCTGGAAATGCACAATACATGACGGCGTCAGAAGTGGATCAAGGCAGTCTGAGAAGAGTTTTGGCGGCGAGGTGACGGCGTCACAAGATTGGTCTTGACACCGTCAGACCCTATTTCCTATATATAGTTTTCTAATTTTCACATTAAAAAGAGAGAAGTTGTGGAGAAACCCTAAGTACGAACTTGGTGCGAATTTTACAGGTTTTTCAAGGGTTCTGAGCCCTTGATACCTTTCATGTGTAATTGAGATAAGTATTCTTTTAATTCAATCAATATGTCTATGTGTTGGTTGTCTATATCTTGTTCTTGTCTTAATTCCATCATGCTAGGCTAGATCTATCTTGTGTTTGCTTGGATCTAATGAAACCTAGATGTTAATTATGTGTTGATTACTTGTTTATAATTGTATTGGATGAATGAATTTGATGTTAGGCTTAAGAAAACTGGCAGATCTCCAAATGGTAACATGCTTGAACGTCTTAAGAAACATGAACCGATGTGTACTAGGTCTTTATGGTTGTATTTAATGCATGAGCCACTGTTTATAATCCTTATGGTTGTGTTGGGCATGGTATAGGAGGAGATAAGAGCTCATAGAATTGGGGAGTTAAGTGCGTCACCCCATGAATGATATTAAGGAATACAATCTGTCATCCATGCAACTATAACAAGTAATTAACGTGTAAAAGATGTCTATGGAGTAGTGAAATCTAAGTAAACACATTTTCTCCACTTATTGCTCACAACTTTAGTATAATTTAGTTTATTTTCATTTCTAGTATTTTATTTTGATTGCATCTTTAGTATTGGGTTAGTTGATTAGCAACTAATTCCGCCCAAATCCTTCAAACCCGAGATTTTTACTTGCTTTCTAAAAAAATATAAAAATACAAAAATAATCATCCCTCACCTTTAGAACTAGTATTTAGGTTTTCTAATCCTAGCGACACTATTCCTAGCTGAACGATCAATCCCCCGGTACTTGTCACTATACTATACTACAACGATCAGGTACACTGCCTGGTGGGGGTTGTAAGCTTCTCAAGATCCCTTGAGAGGTAAAGCCTAGTGCGATCCCCACGCATCATATCTAGATTACCTATGTGTTTGTTTTGTACTATGATATTAGGCGACATCCACTTAGGTTTCCCTGTGTAATCATCCCCAGACAAACTTCCTGTTTGCTCCTTCAAACTTGTTATTAATTGATTTGTGATGTTGTTTGTTGGGTTGTCTACTCTATAATAATATTGGGCACAATCTTCTATGGCATCCCATGCTTCTTCAGCATTTAACCCTAAGGTCCGCATTGGCAAAGTCGTCAATGTACCTTTGGTCATATCGGGTGACACGATCGTAAAAGATTTTAGCTAGGGACCATAAATTGAAACTATGATGAGGGGCTATTCGGAGTACATTTTTAAAACAAGTCCATGTATCATAGATAGGTTCATCTCGGTATTGGTTGAACATCAAGATGTTATTAGGAGTGAATGGGTTTCGTGGTCGGTAGTATGGTGGATTCGCGTTCTCCATAATGGCGAACAGAAGAGTCAATGGAAAGGTTTTTGCGAACAAATACACAAAGAAAAGATAGACTACAAGAACGCTAATAAAAAGGAATCTAATGAGTAGACCTAATCAAAATAAATTTCAACCTAAACAATAACTATTCCCCGGGCTGCGGCGCCAAAAACTTGATACGTGGGAATTACGCCCTCGCAACAGGTTTTACCTCTCAAGGGATCTTGAGAAGCTTAAAACCCCCACCAGGAAGTGTACCTGATCGTTGTAGTATAGTATAGTGACAAGTACCGGGGAATTGATCGTTCAACTCAGGAATAGTGTTCGTTAGGATTGAAATTAATCTAACTAGGTCTAAAGGTGAAGGATGATTCTTTTTGTGTTTTTATATTTTTATGAAAATTAGGTAAAAATCTCGGGTATTGGAAGAGTGGGCGGAATTAGTTGCTAGTCAATTAACCCAATTAACTACAAATGCAAGAAAAGTAAACAAGGGTTCTACAAGGTAAATGAAGCGCATCTACCTATGATGTATTACTCCTTGCTAGCTATCCAATTCTACCTATTGAATTGTCACATCATTGTTATAATTGACGGGTTGTAATCCTTAATACTATTCGTAGGGCCGTGTACGATCTTCCCTAACTCTATAAGCTCCTACTTCACTCCTATGTCGAGCCGACTAAAAGCTCCTAACATGGGATCACTAGAATTCGCTTATGCATTAAATACAACCATATAATCGTAGCACACCTCCGATCATGTTTCTTAAGACGTTCAAGCAAGTTACCAATTGGAAGTTTGCCATTTTTTTAAGCCTAACATCGATATCATTCAATTAAACAAGAGACAATTGGAAACAAGAATTATAAGCTAAACCAATTAGACCTATCGAAGTGTCACACCCTAATTGATGAAGATAGACACAAACATCAACAAGGAATCAATAAGATCTAATCAATTATATACAAGTTTCACACAATCATAAGTAGACACAAGGTGAATTAGAAAAACATCATCAAAGAAGAGCAAGCAAGAATGATAATGGAAAACATAATTAAGATAGAATCAACAAACCAATATATGATGTTTATGGAGTGATTGAAACCCTCTAAGTTGCTGGAAAAACACCTACCTAAACCCAGGAATCTACCTTAGGGTTTAGGGCTTACAAAAAGTGAAGTTATAATATTATATTTATAGGCTCTTTTCTGTCTGGCCTGATCTTGACGGCGTCAGACCAACCTTGATGGAGTCAAGACCAAATTTTCTTCACCAAATTGTAGATATTTTCGTCCCGATCGTTTCCTTTTTTGAATCGTTCAAATCCGAGTTCGTATGCAAAAGTTATGGCCAAAACAGTGTCAGCTACTCCGCGCGTAAGTTATGATTGTCTTGGTCAATATGTGACGGTTTTGCTAAGATTTCTTCTTGTGTAAGCCTTCTTCTTAACATCGTCACTCTATATCATCTGACGTCGTCAGGTTGAATCCTGACGCCGTCATGTGTAAGCTTACTATGGGTCGTCACGTGTAATCTGACCCTGACGGCCTTGGTGACGCCGTCAGGCCAAATTGCCTTGAAATAGTTCTGGGCCGTCATGTGCATTTTCCACTTCCACCTCTTTTGCCAAGCTTGACGCCATTACTTGTAGAGCCTTGACGCCGTTAGGTACTGTTCCCAGCAAGGATTTTGAGACTTTGTTGTTTTCTTCACTTTTATGCTCCAAAAACGTCTAAAATGCATCCTTTTCCAGATTTCTCTCCAAAAGTACCTAAAATGACAAAAGGAACGATTTAGGGTAATATTTGATCAAATAATCTCGAATTATGGCTTAAATGACCCCCTAAAAGCGATACACTTTTCGATTCATCATCATCAAAGAATCCCATAGGATTCATCAAAGAAACTACTTAACAACAATCGGCCCCTTCACCGTAACAACAGTCGGCAACTTCTCATTAGGATTGAACTGAGACAACGGCGACGAGTTCAAAACTTTATTGGCAGGTTTGTCTGTTGACTGACGCATATCCTTGGTAATACACTTCTTATTCCTAGACGAACCACTAGAAGTAGCATTAAGAACACCGAACATAAAAAAAATAAAAATAAGCATTAGTTATACAAGAAAAAAGCATTAAGAATCACATGAGATTCTGTATGAATCTTATGTGATTCAGAATGAATCACATAGGATTCAATATAAATCACATGGATCAAGTTATATGTTACAGCAATCTTGTACATCCAAGCTATCATATCAGCATTATGTTTACCTATACGGGGGATATACAGTAGGGAAAAATGATAAATGACTCCACATGTATTGTTGCAGCATCTCATTGAAACAGTAACCACTGAAACACCAAAATTTATATCAATCCATGTAACTAATAATGCAGGATACATACAACAAAATAAAGTACTAAGATTAACCTGATAAATTACACCAAAAATAAAAAATTGGTAACTCAACACTAGTGTATTATCATGATCAGTTCACAAAAGCTATTCATATCCTTGAATTCAGAAGGTGCGAATTTAAAGTCAAATCTTCTTCTTCTTTTTGATGATGCTTAACAATGATGTCTACGATGGGTGATGCACGTGGAGAGTCCTAGAGAATGTTACATATCTATAGCCTTTCATCCTTAGTAACTTCATTGTTGAGTATTATCCACACCTTCTTTAGCACAGGTGACTTGGTCAATATAAATTTCACAAAATCCAACTCATTCATAAAGTTGATGAAGTTTTGAATCTTCAATTCCTTCAAATTCTGCAATGATGTGTCTGAATAATCATTTTCCAATGTAAGTAAGCATAGCGAACCTAGCGCATCTTCATCTGATTCAGGATCCTCACTCATCTATAGGAAGTATTGGTATTTCTTCTGTTAGGGTATTTTGGGATGAAACGAAACAAAAAATAATACATTATAGATATTTGCTACTTACATGTATATTAATTTTCTCCAGTCTTGGGGAGCTTTTCACTTAATATTAAATCTAACTGATATCTATTAAGGAACACCAACCTATCTAAACAAAAGTATTTGAGGTGAACTAATGCATTTGGAAACTCTAGTTGTACTATGTTATGACCAAAAGACTTGAAACATGACAAAGCTAAACATTAACAGCTAAAGATTTTACCGAGTTCAATCAAGTATATACCATGTGGATAATATTACCTCACAGATTTCGCTTGAATTAATAACAAAAAACTAGGCATCATCCTCTATCAATAACAACAATTTGAAAGGGAGTGCAAACATCTTGTATATAAGGAACTATTAGCATTGATGGCTGCAATAGTAACCAAAAAAAAGTTTGTACACTAATATTATGTTGTGTGACATGCCAAGACCGTGACACATTTTCATAGTAAAAAAAGTAATATCCGATTATAGGAACCTGCTGTAATACACGTACAAGAGGTAATGCGACATTTAAATTCAAAACCTATTCAAGTTTATATCCACAACAAATACTTTATAAAAATTAACAACGCAAAATCATTTTTAAGTCAGTCAAGAATTTCATCAAACATTTGGACTACACATACAATCCACAAAACTTTAAAAAGCACACAACTTAATTAAGCATTTCGTCAAACACTTGGTCTACACATACAATCAACAACACTTTTAACACATTCAAACACCAGATTCAAATTCATAGCCACAACACAAAATTATTTTTAACTCAGTCAAGCATTTTAACACTTCCCCACATGACAATCAACCAGCTCCATTTATTTTTAACTCAGTCAAGCATTTATCAACACCATGAATAATCTAAAATTAATACTAAAAAAGATAGGAGAGCTTATCTGAAGTAACAGAAAATGAATCATTATATATATTCTCCGATCAACAACAATCACAACTAACCTGAATCTCAAACGTGATGAAGACGATGACGTAAAAAACCACCAGGAAAAGGTGTTAAAGAGGACTTATCAGAAATCACCAAAAGCCTAACTAACCAGTTTTAGTGCGCCAATAGCAACCGAACTGTAACAACCGCCTGATTTTAATTGAATGATTTTTCACAATTAGGGTTTCACGGTGGTTTGGGGATCTGAGAGAATTGGGGATCTGAGAGATAGAGAGTGTAGCCTCTCGTAAATTTTCCTATGAATAGTAAATGCTAATTGATGATTTATAAATCATTACGATATTTAATAACCGTTTGTACCAATAACATTTTTTTCTTTTGTTATTCATGTTATACTATTTATGACCAAAACAATGACTGTGATTACCAGATGCCTAGGAACGATGCTTACACACGAACCTTGATAGTCTATGTATTGTGAATATATAAAAACCTTTAACATTTATACTTTATATATCGTCAATTTATTTAAACGCATTTTATAATTTTCCGAGCTCACGAAAATTATCCTAATCGCTCAAATCAAAGTGGGCCACGGCCCACTGCTTATCTCAACCCAACGAACCCTTATTTTCATTTTGGGCTTAATTACAACCTAAGCCCACCAATTTAGCCCAAAATCTTATAATTGTTTTGCGATTTGGCTGTCCCATGCTCGATCACTTTGACCATTTCATTTGCGATTCTCCTTAAAAACATGTTAATGTTTTTGCACGACTAGTTAAACCTCCTAGCTGAGAATCAAACGTGACAAACCATATTCCTTAACTCGATCATTTACTAGTTCAAAAGTAATCAAAGCTTGGGGCGATTTTCACTATATCAACATAACACAAAAACTGTATTGGCTACCCATATGTCTCGTATGACTCTCAACTCACTCCAAATGACCCACAAGCAATATATAACACGTTTTTAATATCTCCTTGATCACTTGAGTACCTAACGAGCCAACAATGATCAATCCTTACACCTTGTTTCGTCCCTTTTCTCTTGGGATACTAGCAAATGCTTATTCCTCTAATGTTCATCATTAGAACGACTTGCAACACCCTACAAGCAAGGAGTAACACGTTTTTAATAATGTTTGACCTTGGAATACACCCAACGACGCAAAGATGAGCCATCATGATTTCCTTTTTGTTTTCTTCTCTTTTGGTCGAGCTACGCAAGGACGATAGTCTACTAAATTCCCTATTCATCACCTTGGACCTAAACATTAATCAGGAAACATTCATTGACCACGTTTTAAAAGGAATTGAACTTCGATTACAAACCAACAATACCAAATGCAAAGCATAGGTCAACTTGTCTTCTATTCGTTTGGAAACTTGCACAAGGACGATTCATGCACTATACTCATCATCAACTCACTATTTTGACCTACTAACCTCGTACCTTATGCCCTTATGGTTATAACCTCATTTCGTGTGCATGCTTTCCAAATCTCACCATAAAACGCATGCATGCATACGACCAGGCTCACACATGCAAACACATACCGCATAAAATTTCACTAAGTCCTATCTGTTCCTGACCACGCATAAGCTTTTACATAAATTAAAGAGGTTCGAACCAAGCTAAGGAGTATTTCTCACTTGTTCCTATATCTTTGGCATACAAAGAATTGAGCCACACTCTTTCCTAGCCATACTCAGTCCCTAGGTCGCGTTTTACCCCCACCATACTTGGTGAGGTGAGCCACGTTCTCTATTTTTAATCCCCCTTACACTTTTATTAGTTTGATCTTGTTCAAATCACACTTTTACTTTACTTCTTTATTTCGTAAAATCCATTAACAACATGTACATATTATTCGACAAACATATACTTCACTATACCATCTATGAAGTGCCACAAATACCGTAACATATTATAATGTATAAAGTATTTTTAGGACACGTTCCTAAATCACCATGAACCTAAACGAAAACACTTAGAAGTTATTGAACTCATAAACTATTTCCAAAACTGAAAAGTCACTCAAGCTTTGACCTTGTAATTTCTTAATTCGATACACAACTCACCAATTTTAAAGTTTAACTTGTTAGTCTACATGCTAAACTAACGAGCTATGCATTTTACACACTCTAATAAACTCATTTCGACCCTCGTCTAAACCTAAAGCTAATCGCGTATGAGACCGTTTTAATAAACTTTGTGGAAAACTGGAAGGGGGTTGAATAGTTTACCGGTTTTAACTTGATTTTCTTTGAAAATTTTTACGTTTAATCAACAACTAAGACTTACCAAACAATAAATAATATGCAAGAATAAAAGTAAGAAATGATCAAACCATAACACGATTGTTTATTGTGGTTCAGCTACAAGGACTCTTTTTCCTTGCCCTACTCCACGCCCCGAGTATCCAACTCGAGAGTTTCTTACACTAGTCAACAACTTTTATCCGGCGGATAAAACCTTACACGTCACTTACACACTATTTCTGACACTAAGTTAGATGTCGAGTTCTTTCACAAGGATACAACCACTCCTGATAGTTCTTTTATAAGGGTACAACAACTCCCGATACTCTAAGTATTTTGAGGACTAAAATACTAACCGATCACTTCAAATTGATACAATACAATGATGTATAAACTTTACTAGTTTACACTATGCTATGCTTGAGAAGTTTTGCAACGTTGTGTGGAAGCTTGTGAGTTCGTGATCTTCTTGCTACAAAGAAAGACTCACAAATATGAAATTGTACTGAGTTAGAAATGAAGTATATGCAGTATGTTATGATAGTAAGCGATAAAAAAAACTCAAAGAGTGGGTTGCTATTTATAGGCAAACATCCAGACCAACCATGGATACGGCGGAACCAATACTTTGGTTTCGTCCGTTATGCCTGAGGGTTCCGCCAGAAGCCCTGACAGAATCCTGCACAAGATATTACAAAATCTAACACAATATTCTCAAGATCTCACAAAATCAACTTTGAGATCTTGAGTATGAATCTATACAAAATAAAACATGTCTCTTACCCACATGTTTCCTTGAATGGACATGTGTGATGCAAGTGATGATCTAAGTATACATTTGATTTCTAATTTTAGAGATTCTTGAAAAGGAAAGTATACTTGTAAAAGAGTTTTTGTATAGACTTAAAAATATTTGTTTGAGATGTTTAGCAAGTGAATGATTTACCAAAAGGAATTTACTTGCTTATATTCTAATAAGACATACTATTTAGAAAACTTGCTAAATATACTTATAAGACATTTTTTAACACATGTACTTAAACATGATTATTTCAACTTTTAATATGACATTTTAAATGATGTACCAAAGTTGATTTGGGGTTAAATATATCTATCTCCCCTTTTTTGTCGAAACAAAAAGAAGAATGGCGAAGCGGAAATGTGTCAAGTCATATGCTCCCCCTTAGACAATACTCCCCCTTGATGGAGTGCCAAGAGAGGATACATGGATTTTGGTCATACAAGAAAAAGTTAGTTTGTTGTAGAAATAAGTATGAGAACATAATATGAATTAGCATATAAGAGAATAAGCATTCATCTCACAACAACAATCGTCAAGTAAATAAACAACCAAAAGAGAACGACCAACTAAATATAGAAGTAGAACCATTATATTTCAAGTAAAATTAAAATTTGACTTAAAAAATTCAAACCTAAAGACTTGAAAAAGTCTACTATTGATACAAAGTGGAATGAAAATGACAACTACACCTATAAAAAGAAAGAGTCCTAGGTGAGATTCTACCATTATTTGAACTTCCTAATGAGGCTCTAAGCTTGAGGCAAGTGAGAGATGGCGTTTAGACACTCCAAAATGTGGTTGAGGATAAACCGCATTTCATCTTGAAGCTCATGTACCAAGATGTTGCATCTCTCACTAATATGAGCGGTTCTTTCACACATGATGCAATCATGGCGAAGAGGTGGTAGTTATGGAACTTGGTTTGTTGTTGGTGGATCATTGGTGGTGGATGGAGCATTGGTTGTAGCGGGAGCAAAGGTGGATGGTTGAGAAGTGTTTTGGTTTCCTACAATTGATGAGTACATTGCGGTTTGGAAATCCATGGCTTGGGTGAGATGAGAATCAATCATGTGTTTGAAAGCATAAAGGCTTTCCAAACGGGTGTTGAGTTCTTCATGAGTGTTTGGAGATTTGGTCCACAAATATGCTTCTATTCCTCATAAGTAGGAAATATGGACTCAAAGTGGTGGGAAAAGTCTTGAGGTGGTTCTTGTTGTTGATCATGATGATGAAAGTTTGGTTCTCCATAAAGAGGACCATGGATGTCTTTGTAAATGGGATGGAACAACAATGGTTGTGGTTGTGGATGATCTTGATCTTGAGGAAAGATAGATGGTCTAGCATGTTTGTAAGCCCAACGCTCTATCAATGATGGTTGATGAGGTTTTTCGTCCAATGGTTCACTTGGTTGAAACCTTGGTTGTTGTTGAGTTTCCATTTGATCAATAGTGGCAATGGTGGTGGATTTGATGATCTAGGTGGTAGGTCTTCTAAACTTTCCATAAATGGATGTGGGGATGTTGGTGGTATCTTGAAGAGTTCCATATGTGTCAATTTTGGTGATTGAGGGGATGGAGGTTTTGTAGGTTGACTTGGTGCCGAAGGTGGTGTTGGATCACTTGGTGTTATAGTTGGTGGAGGAGTGGTGATTATGTTAGCATTGCAAGATTTTGGAGATGGTGTTGGAGTAGCAAGGTTTAGAAAGTTGGTATCATTAATTGGTGATGAAATGTTGATGGATGAATCACTTGATGATAATGAGCTTAGTTGGATGGTTTTGTTGAAGCAACATGGTTTTACGCTAATTCTAGCGGTTCTCCTAATAGGTCTTGATGATTCGGATGAGGTGGTGGATTTTGTCATTGCAAGACTTTGGTAGGCTTAGAAGTATAAGGTTGAGAGAAGTGATGGTGATGGTGTGAATTAGATGTGTGAATGTTGGTCAATTTATAGGAAGAACATGATATGGAAATTGGTGTTTGGATTTGATGTTGATCCATACATTTTTGGAGGTTCCTAATCATTTGGAAGAGTTCCAAGAAGTTGTCAAATCATTGGAAGTCAATCCAATGGAGTTGGATGGAGTGAAAGACTAAGTGGAGAAGTAAATGCTATGTGATCATGGAGGATACATGTTGTCAGGTTATTCCACGGATTTGGAGGAACCAAAGGAAAGGTTCCTTCCTTGTATCAGAAAGGTTCCTTGGGTTAGTTTAGCCAAATTTGAAATTTTGGCGGGAATGATGATCCTATTGTTTAATGTGTGCTAAGAGAGCTCTAGAATTATTGACAAATACTAACTAGCATGTAGGAAGAAAGTTTGGAACCTAAGGATTACTAGAAAAAATTTAAAAATTCAAAGATGAAAATTTGCTGTAGGACTGGAGGAACTAAACAACAACATGGGCGGAACCAAGTTTTGGGTTCCGCCGTATCCGTTGGAAAAACTTGGCGGAACCAAGTTTCTGAACGGACGGAACCAAAAAATGGGTTCCGCCATTTTCGTGGAAGCTCAGAATCGAGACAGAGCAGTTTTTACGGCTATGTGGTATTTCCGAATTCCAAAACTTTTCCTAAAACTTAAGTAATCAATTTTTTGTAGTTAGAAGATACAAGAATTATAGGTAAAAACATGCTTACCTATAGAGTTTGCGAGAGCGATTCTAGCATTCAAATTTTTAGCCGAAAAGTGAAAGTAGCATAGTACTAAAGAGTTATCCCCTGCAAATTTTGTTAGTACACACATAATCCATAGACATAATATCATCCTAAAACATCATAAAAACATAAAATAACATTGTTTTAACGACCAAATTGTTCAAATGCACCCTTGTGCCAAACACCCTCTTAACATCCTCACTTCTTGTTCACCTTCTTGTAGATCTTCCCAAGGTATCTCCCAAAGCATTTCCACATCCCTTTGGTTTGCTTGAACTCCTCTGACTCATTCGGTATAGATGGAAGTTGTGAGAGGTACTCAAGAGGTGGGAGCCTAGGTTGGGTAATTGTCGTCTTCACTCATGGATGATGATGATGATGAGGTAGGAGGGTGAGGACGTTTACCTTTGGCTTTATAAACTCTCTCATCACTTAATGGCACAAAGATGTGTGGAATGATAGGATAATCTAGGCGACGACCTCTAGGACTTGGAGGAATGGGTTCAAAATACCTAAAGAGATGGGTAAGAAGCATCATGTATGGAAGAGCGGTGGTACCTTGGACCGAGATGTTTGCCATCCTTTTGGCAATGTAGTAAGCTAAGTTGAAAGTTTAGCGGGTGGATACACTATAGAGCATGTAGGAGAGACAAGTGTTGATATGGTCCCTATTGCCTAAAGTACTAATCACATTGGCCCTAATGATCTTCTCCCATTTCAAGAATTGTGGTTTCAACTCATTAAGCTCCATTCCAAATGGATCTTTTGCAACTACCTCTCCTCCTCGGGTTCTCCTAGTATGAGATGTCCTAACAAAAAGGTAGTCACAAATTTCTTCTTTGTTCACTAGAGGGGTATCATACGGATGAATACGGTCATGAATTGAGTCAAGAGTTTAAAGTGGTTATTTGTCGGTGCAGAGACATGTGCCCCTATTTGGAACACGGAGCACTTTAGCAAATTGATCGATGGTGATTTCAAAGTCATTTTGGTTGATTGGAAAGTTTAATGACATGAGACCTTCATCATCCATGCAAAGGGTCACGGAAGCATAGAATTCTAGGATGAAACGAGGACAAATTGGCTCATCTATCTCTAAGAGGCAATCGAAGTTGATAAAAGAGAGTTCTTCCCTAATGTTGGTTCCGGCAAGGAAAGTAGGGTCAATGGTTCTACCCTCAAGGACATAACGCTTCTCAAGGTTCTTAAAGAGATCTACTTGTGTCGTGGTTAGCCATTTGGTTTTATGGTATTTGGGTAGGTATTTGGTGGTGTCTTTGTGGTCATAGAAAGTTGCGAGAGGCATGATGAACCTAGAAACATAATTTTCACATTTTAGTTTATGTAAATAATGGTTTAAGTGTCAAAATTCTAGTGTGTGCCTATATGAAAACAATCTGGAGTTGTGATTATCTCGACTCATTTTAATGCTTAAAATGGTTTTACTTATGCAGATAATCCAAATACTCCTAGTTCAATGTAGCTACGGTTGAATGTACCCAAAATACATATTAGTTATGTATTCCCTTTAGCATTAAAGAGACATAATGCAAGTGATGTTTTAAAAATAATGTTTTTATTTTGTATTATCAATGAAAAGATATTTTTCCTAAATGTGAGAAGATTTTTCAAAATTTTGACATGGGGTGTTTGGTATAATATGATAATGTCTTACAAGATGCAATTCCTAACTAATGGAAAACATAATTAGTTTTGTTTATGACAAATGCACTTCATGATTTCCTAAGTTGATGCATAACCCCAAGTTTTTTAATTTTTGTGCATAAATAGAATTTCCTAGACATAGATCAGGAGAGTAATTGTGTTTAGAATACTTACAATGATGATAGAAGTGAAGAGTGGCTGAACAAGAACCCTAATTTTTGTGTGAGAATGGATATAGAAGTGAATAGTAACTATTTTGGTGAGTGTTATAGAGTATGGGACTTTATGGTTTGATATATAAAAAGGGAACCTGTGCAGGCGTCTGACGGAATGGACGGAACCAAACAAAGGGATCCGCCCTTTGTTTTTCTTGGTTCCACCAGTCCTGCAGGTATATGAACAAGGATTTTTGTTTTGAATTTCTACGATTTTATTTAACGTTTAAACTATGAAGTAGGTTCCATAAGTCCTAGTCCTAGTCTAAGAAGATTAAATGGTTCACGTTTAAGGGGTTTTGTAAGAATGTCGGCAATGTTGTCTTCGGAGGATACTTTCTCGATGGAGATGTTTCCTTTTTGAACATTGTCACGAAGGAAATGATGACGGATTTCTATATGTTTAGTACGAGCATGTTGGACTAGATTTTTACTCAGGTCGATGGCTCCTTTGTTGTCGCAAAGGATAGATATGTCTTTAATCACAATTCCGTAGTCCACGAGCACTTTCTTCATCCAAAGAGCTTGTTGACATGCTTTTCCGAGCGATACGTATCCGGCTTCAGTTGTTGAGATTGCGAGGGCCATTTGCTTCTTGGAGAACCATGAGGTGAGACAATGTCCAACAAAAGTACAAATACTACTTGTACTTTTTCTTTCAATATAGTCACCGGCAGTATCCGAGTCGGCATACACTATGGTTTCTACACCCGTTCCTTTGGGATACCACAATCCTAGATGTGTAGTGCGTTTGATGTACCTAAAAATCCTTTTTACGGCTTCAAGATGGATTGTTTTGGGATCTTCTTGAAAACAAGCACATAGACAAACGCTAAACATAATGCCGGGTCTACTAGCCGTGAGATAAAGTAGACTACCAATCATACCCCTATATTTAGTGTTATCTACAGATTCACTTTCCTCATCCTTTGTGATTTTGGTTTCCGAGGACATAGGCATTTTGATAGTTTTGAATCTTCTAAACCAAATTTCTTAAGCATGTCTTTTATGTATTTAGATTGGTTAAAGAATATCCCATCTTTTAATTTTTTAATTTGAAGTCCTAAGAAAAAGTTTATTTCTCCCATCATACTCATCTCAAACTCGTCATGCATGATTTTAGAGAAATCATCACATAGCTCTTGACAAGTTGATCCGAATATTATGTCATCAACATAAATTTGAACTATGATAATGTGTGATTCTTTCTTCTTAGTGAAGAGAGTGTTGTCAACTAGGCCCATGGTGTACTTATGGTCAACTAGGAAGGTTTTAAGTCGATCATACCATGCTTTTGGAGCTTGCTTAAGTCCATATAAAGCCTTTTTAAGTTTGTAAACATGATTAGGTTTTTCAAAGTCGGTAAAGCCCGGTGGTTGAGCAACATAAACTTCTTCATTAATAAAACCATTTAAGAATGCACTTTTGACGTCCATTTGAAAAGGTTTAAAGTCATGTGCGCATGCATATGCAAGTAAGATTCTAATTGACTCGAGCCTAGCAACCGAAGCAAAAGTTTCATCATAGTCAATGCCTTCTTGTTGATTATAACCTTGTGCTACTAGCCTAGCTTTGTTTCTAGACACAACTCCGTTTTCATCCATTTTATTTCGAAAGACCCATTTTGTTCTAATTATAGTTTGATTCTTTGGTTGAGGAACTAGTGTCCAAACATCATTTTTAATAAATTGGTTCAATTCTTCTTGCATAGCTATTACCCAAGATTCATCACTTATAGCTTCATTTATATTTTAGGTTCAATGGTTGATATAAAACAAAAATAGTTACTTTTATTTTGAGCTTTTGATCTTAAGGTTCTTTCGTTAAGTTTACCGATGACACTATCTAATGGATGACTTTTAGACTCTTTAACATTGACTATTTCTCTATTTAATAGTTCATCCTCCTTGTCGTTTTCTAAATCAATTTGATTAACAACTTGACTTTCAACTAAGTCATCATCTACCAAAGGTGATGTCTTAGAGGGAGGTGGACTTTCGTCGAATGTTACGTTCAACGATTCCTCGAATCTTAATGTTTCTTTATTTAGAACAATATAAGCTTTGCTATTTTGTGAATATCCAAGGAATACACCTTCATAAGACTTTGGATCAAATTTAGTGAGATACTCCTTGGTGTTTAGTATAAAGCATTTACTCCCAAATACTTTAAAGTATCCTAATGTTGGATTTTTACCTCTATATAATTCATATGGAGTTTTATCTAAAAATGGTCTAATTAGGACTCGGTTTAAGATATAAGTTGATGTGTCGACGGCATTACACCAAAACTTTTGTGGAATATTTTGTTCGTTAAGCATTGTTCTACTCATCTCTTGAAGTGTCTGGTTTTTACGTTCTACTAGACCATTAGATTGAGAAGTGCGAGGAGCCGAGAAATTATGTATTATACCATTTTTGTCAAAAATTCACCAAATTGTATTTCGTTATCAAATTCCCGACCGTAATCCGTTCTAACAGACACAATGCAATTTCCTACTTGATTTTGAATTTTCTTACTAAGAATTTCAAATTGTTCGAAAGCTTCATTTTTACTTTTCAAAAATCTTGTCCATGTATAACGTGAATAATCATCCACTATGACCAAAGTGTAGAAGTTGCCTCTATAACTTTGAATAGCGGATGGACCGAACAAATCCATACGTAAAATTTCTAGACACCTAGATGTAGACACCATATTTTTAGCTTTATGGCTACAATGAACTTTTTTACCAATTTTGCAAGCATCACAAAAGTGTTGGTCGTATTTCAACTTGGGTAGGTTTCTAACTAATTCCTTAGAGGATAGGAATTGAATAAGTCTCATATTAGCGTGACCTAAGCGTCTATGCCAAAGAGTTGTGGACTCATCTAATGAGGTAAGGCAAATTTTATCTCTAGATGATTTATCAATTTTCATGACGTATATGTTGTTCTTAAGAACTCCTTTAGCTATTGTTATACCATCTTTTAGTATCTTACTTTCGTTTTCACTAAAAAGGACTTTATACTTTTTACGGCAAAGTTGGCTAATACTAAGAAGATTAAATCCTAAGTGTTCAATGACATTAAACAAAGATGTATAAAAAGATTAACAATAAAGAAACGTAAACATAAGAGACAATATTTTCCAACGTTTAATTCTTTATTAGAAGTTAATAAAAAAGAATCGTACCCAAGTGTTTGCGGAATAACACTTGGGATTGAAAACGACAAGTATGGTATGGACTCCTCACTAAACTCAATCTATGTTGAGTGACAACTTTGAAGACCCACTGAGCTATCTCAGGGGTTGTGTTGTTCTTTGGAGGAGTAAAAGTGGTTTGTGAATGCTTTGCATTAATTGCACAAACTTGTCAACTTTTACTCCTCTCTTATGCTACCTATTTATACACAAATGTGAACAACTCTATTATACAATGAACCTAAGTGTTCCTCAATAAAATCTTGATAGATTTTATTCTCTGGCAAGGGAAAATTCTTTGGGTTAAGTCCAAAAGGCACTTTCTGATGACAGCCTGGTTTTATTGAGGAAAGTTTGACCTTAAATTGATAAAGCACTTTAGTGAAACAAATCAAACTTTCCCGCCCAGTCCCGCCAAAACTTCAGTCTTCTAGTCATCAGTCTTCAGTACCATGAAGTTGTTGAGGAGTCATGGGGTTCAATGAGTTATTGTCATCCTCACTGAACCCATCACCTTCTTCTTGGCTTAGATCACACTTCACTGAGTTCCGCCTCACTGAATGGAGAACCTTTCTTCTTAGGCTCGGTCTTAGCATCCTGAAGATGACTCACTGAGTTACTACTCACTCAGTGACTTGTTTATACTTAGGTTATTTTACGTTCAAATCCTTGTTAGAAGAAGATTGGGGAATTCAGTGACCCAACAATCTCTCCCTATTTGAACATACAAATAGCCTAAGTGTTTCTTGATTCAGTGTGAGTTGGTAGGGGTCTTCATCTCTTACTGAATGTTGTTGTAATTATAAGTAGGACACATAATTTTAAACAAAACATCAAAGTTTATTCATAGTTATTACAAGTCCTACAAATTACAAAAAAAATAAAAAGATAGTTGTTGCAGATCAGATATTCAGGTGGTATCCAAGGTTTTCAAGCTTTGCTTTCTTTGATCTGAGTAGGTGTCTTTCAGGATGTTCATTGGTCATTGCTTCCAAGTCCTGGCAGAATCTTTTGTTCTCATCACTCTGAATGGGGGACGCCAACATGAGATACATGAGCATTGCTTTGATTCCTGCCTTATCCATATCAGACCACCTTTAGAAAGCCAAGCTACCATATTCATCAGTGAAGCACAAGCCTCTTTCAGGAGCTTCAAGGACCGCATTGTTCACGAACGTGATCCCTTCAGGAAGCGACCTGTCACACTCTAACCCTGGTACCTTGATCTCAGGCTCCAATTCTATTTGCTTCCTTTTCCTCTTGGAAGCCTTAGATGGAGCAGTCTCTTCTACTGAGTCAGGAAAAAGTGAGGGAATGTTAAGAGCCTCAGTCATTGCTCTCAGTCTGTCGTACCTATCCTTCAGTGATTCGAGAAGTTTAGGTACCACAACATTGTTCTTTTTGGCAATGATTGATCGAAGCTCATCAAGCTCAGTGATGCCAAAGTCTGCAAACTTGAAAGGCTTGTGGATGTCCATTATTCTTTTATCACGTCCCCTGAAGACGGTGACCATTGCAGGATCGGTGTTTCTGTGGATTTGAACGACAGTGATGGTTTCAGGTCTTAACCTTTCTTTCATCACCCAAGTATACTTTTCGATCCTGTGTTTTCTGATTTGAGCATCCTTCCTGAGCTTGTTTTCCCTTTCCATTTTGAGAGCATTTAGCTCTTCTTCCTGAGCCTTTTTAAAGACAGCACCAACTTGTATAGTTGCTAGTGCCTCAGTATTCAAACCAATCTTTTCAGCTTCCTCATGAACAACCTTAATGATAGTAGGCTTGCTCATTCTCTCTTCCTCAGCCACCTTGAGTAGTGTCTCAGTCCTTTCCATGTGAGCTTGAATTTCGTCATGAGTGAGAAGTTGTACTACTCCATTGATTTCAAACGGGACCCTGATAGGTGCATCAGGGTCAAATCTGACCATGGTTGAGGCTGGCTTGAGAACATTTTCAGGACTAGAGGTGGTAGCAATACTTTTGCCTCTGTCCTGTCCAAGAGAATAGGAGACTGGTTCCTCCTGTGGTGGAACTTCAGTGATTGGTGTTGCTTCAGTGACATGCTCCCCCTCAGTGTGAGAGGGATGTCCAGCTTCTTGTTCAACAGTATTAGGGGCTTCAGTAGCATTCTCCCCCTCAACATTTGCCTGAATGTCAGTGATGGCAAGTGTTGGCTGTACTGAAGAAGTAGATGCACCCTTGAAGGCTTGAAAAAGTTCGGTCATCATAGACTTGATCTCCTGAGTATCTTGTTGAATGATGGACACCCTGGAGTCAAGTGCAGCCTGTGCATTTTCAAGAGCTGTCATCCTGGATTCCAAGGTCCATGCCAGAGAAGTAGACCTTTGGGACTGAGCTGTCACTGGTTCCTCCATTTTGATGAAGGAAGATTTGAGAGACTCCACAGCGGTGGTGAGACCCTGAAGATTAGAACCCTTCAGCAAGTCAAGTAATTCAGTGAGAGCCACTGAGTTTACCTGATACGTCTCGGATGCCTGAAGTAGCTTCCTGGTGAGTTCAGCATCATCCTTGACTGATTCTTGAACCGACTGAACCCCTACATTCAGCTGGTTGAGGGTTATCAAAAACTGGTTCAGGCGAGTGATCATCTGTGTCAGGGAATGGTTGACTGAGGAATTTTATTCCCTGACATCTTCATCGAAATCTTCGACAACATCTTTGAGATTGTGAAAGTGAACCGCCTGTTCAGTGTGCATGTGATACATAGGAATCGCACCAGGCTTTACCTCTCAAGGGATCTTGAAAAGCTTACAACCCCCACCAGGCAGTGTACCTGATCGTTGTAGTATAGTATAGTGACAAGTACCGGGGGATTGATCGTTCAGCTAAGAATAGTGTCGCTAGGATTAGAAAACCTAAATACTAGTTCTAAAGGTGAAGGATGATTATTTTCGTATTTTTATATTTTTTTGAAAGCAAGTAAAAATCTCGTGTTTGAAGGATTTGGGGCGGAATTAGTTGCTAATCAACTAACCCAATACTAAAGATGCAATCAAAATAAAATACTAGAAATGAAAATAAACTAAATTATACTAAAATTGTGAGCAATAAGTGGAGAAAATGTGTTTACTTAGATTTCACTACTCCCTAGACATCTTTTACACGTTAATTACTTGTTATAGTTGCATGGATGACGGATTGTATTCCTTAATATCATTCATGGGGTGGCGCACTTAACTCCCCAATTCTATGAGCTCTTATCTCCTCCTATACCATGCCCAGCACAACCATAGGGATTATAAACAGTGGCTCATGCATTAAATAAAACCAATAAAGACCTAGTGCACATCGGTTCATGTTTCTTAAGACGTTCAAGCATGTTACCATTTGGAGATCTGCCAGTTTTCTTAAGCCTAACATCAAATTCATTCATCCAATACAATTATAAACAAGTAATCAACACATAATTAACATCTAGGTTTCATTAGATCCAAGCAAACACAAGATAGATCTAGCCTAGCATGATGGAATTAAGACAAGAACAAGATATAGACAACCAACACATAGACATATTGATTGAATTAAAAGAATACTTATCTCAATTACACATGAAAGGTATCAAGGGCTTAGAACCCTTGAAAAACCTGTAAAATTTGCACCAAGTTCGTACTTAGGGTTTCTCCAAAACTTCTCTTTTTAATGTGTGAAAATTAGAAAAATATATATAGGAAATAGGGTCTGACGGCGTCAAGACCAATCTTGTGACGCCGTCACCTCGCCGCCAAAACTCTTCTCGGACTGCCTTGATCTACTTCTGACGCCGTCATGTATTGTGCATTTCCAGGCCGTCATGAATTTTACTCTTGACGCCCTACTTCGTGACGCCGTCAAATCTGTACTGGATCGTCATGGAAATTTGCACTTGACGCCGTCAAGGATTCCTTCTTGACGCCGTCACCTACTGTTCCCAGCAAAGAAAATTAAGACTTTGGCGTTTTCTTCACTTTTATGCTCCAAAAACGTCCAAATTGCTTCCTTTTCCAGATTTCACTCCCAAAGTACCTAAAATCAAAAAAGGAACGATTTAGGGCAATATTTGATCAAATAAAGTCAATTCCGGGCTTAAATGACCCCCTAAAAGTGGTTCATTTTTCGCCTCATCAAGTAGTGTTAGCATCTAATTTGTAGATAAGGTGTGATCTCGTTTGTACGCTTAGTTTGGGGACTCGTGAAAAATCAAGGATGACGATTTTTATCCGTATGGTCACTTCTTAAATAGAAGTGTTTCTACTCGTTGACCCTAACAATTATTGCAAAATAATGAAAGTTCAAAAAACCGTCACAAGAATAAAGTATGGAAAAGTACAAAAAATGAAAGAGTAAGTGAAATAAAGGAATAAAAGGAAAAATTTTGGAAAACGGAGCGTTTGCGGGAATAAATGATTTTATTACTTCTTTCGAACATCCTTGCTACTTTACAAAGTTAGTAGGAAGAGTTTTGAAATTATTTATCCCAAAAGCGTGAATTGATCACATTGCGTGAGGACACGGCAATACTTTAGTTGGGGGGATTTTGGTGAGTGCTTATTCACTCACTTTTATAAGACCAAAACCGGACTCAAAAGACCAAAAACTAATCGAATTATGCCAAATTTGTAGTGTTTTTGTGTTTTTGAATATGCAGGTACGGATATTGTGAAAAGGACAAAAGAAATGCAAAAACGACATCACAAGCACGAGATTTGGAAAGAGTAGCAAAAGCCGAAGCCGGGGAAGAAATTATGGTCAAAAAGTCAAATTCAACCTTGGAAAATCAATGAATAATAAAATGGTCCTTGGATTTTATATTGGAAGAATGGCAGTTTAGACCCTTGAAGTTTGCAAGTATTACATAATTGGTCCTTATCATTTGTTTATCAAATAATACAAAGATACTAAGCCTAGTCCATTTAATTTCCAAATCCAATTCACAAAGATATTACCCAAGCCCAAAGTCACATATTCTTACCCAAAGCCCAAACCTAATAAGTATACCCGGCCCACACACCCACCCACGGTCAAACCTACAACCACAAGGTCAAACAAATACTACAATAAACTTACCCGCCCCCCAAATATTAACCCGTTCCCAGAAAATACTATTCACTAAATAGTAAATAAGAACCCTAATCCCCCAATTCAATTAATTACCGCAATTAAGGGCATAAGGGTCAAATCATTGAGTTTCTAGATGGTCAGAATGGTGTCAGAGGTGCGTCAGAGCAAAGAAACACAAATGGGGATACGTAGCAGTCTATGATTTGTTGGAACGCGTCATTCAAAGTTATCCAAGGGTTTAAATTTGATAGCAATAATTGGGAAAGGATCCAAGGAGATAGAAGCTCAGAGAAAGCACATCACACGGATTGCCAAGCTGGCAATCCGTGAGCACCTCCTCATTAGAACCCTTACTCTTGTAATATAAATAGATAGCTAGGGTCATTGTATTAGGTGGTGGAGTTTAGGGTAATTAAACTCTGCCCAAATTTCCTTTGTAATAGATTAGTTATATTGTAATCAATTTAATTTTTAATGAATTCAGTTGTTTACTTTTAATCAATTCAGTTTAGTTGTTATTCTACAATTGTTTTTTAGATTAAATCTCTTTTATTATCAGCTTATTTCATCTTTGTTAATCATTGCAATCCAGTTCATTTTCAATTAAGTTTTTATTGAACTTTCATGCTTAGTCAAATTTTCAGAAAACTAAAAAGAGGTTTGGAGTAAGATAAGTTTTCAAATAAACTGTTTTGGATTAGATTACATTTCATTATAGCTACATAACTCTTTTGAGATTGCTGTTTCAAGCTTTCTTAAAGCATTTAGTTCATTGAAGCTTTTGGTCAACAATAGTCAATAGATCAGATTTAATGGTGAATGTTGGTGATTTGGACATGTTTGAGTGAGATTTGGATGCACTCAGCCTATCAAAAGACAGGCAAGCATAGTGAAATATCTCTTTTCAAGCTGAGATATAAGTGATTGTAAGTTTTGATCTCATTTGTTTTGCTTATCTTATTACATTTCTGTGAATCTGAGTATCTGTTAGTTTATGCAGTTTATGATTGTTGATTTTGCTTCAAATAGTATTAGCGTTACTGTATGAATCATTGAATGTGGAAGTATTTGATGATTTACTTCATTTCATAGTTGTATCTGTTGTTTAAGGACTGTTTGGATCAGTTATTATTCAGGTGTAGAAGTTGTTATTGTATTGATTTTTCTGCACCACTAGTCCTCAGTAGGTTAGTATAGGCTTATATAAGCATAAAATCAGTAGGTCCATAGCAAAAGTCAAAACTAGATTTCAATTTAGCTTATCTGTTAGTATGTTGGAAATCAATTAGAGTAATTGAAATTGTAGTTACATAATAGTTGTAGATAGCTTAATCCAGCCTTGTAGTAGCTTAATATCACATTTAGGAGTAGAATTTAGTAGTTGAATTCAGATTTGGTCAACATAGGTGTGCAATTAAAAAGTCAAATCTAGTGAATACTCAGTTTTTAGTCACATCTTTGTTAGCAGTCCTAGGGTTTATTTGTAGTTGAAATTACATTTAGTTAGCTGTTTTGGATAGATTAGCAGTTAGTAAAACTTAATCAATTAGAAAATCTAGGTTTGGAGCTTATCTGCTTATTTGAATTGTAGTTGGAAGTTGGCTGTTTGAGCTCTTTATTCCCCTGCACCATATTACTTAGACAGCTTTCATGGCATAATTTAGGGTAGTTGTAGATAGTTTTAGCATGAGATTTTTGTTTTATAGCTTATCAGTATGGTAGTCTATCATTTGCCCCCATTTGTTTCTAATTTGTAGCTTATTTGAACTGCTTAATCAGGCTTGCTTATTGGTAATGTAGGAGTAGTTTTCTGATTTGATCCATTGGGCTGCTTGTGCTCTTTTGAGCTTGTACTTAGGCTGATTTGAGTGTTCTGAGTTAGTTTAGTTGTATTTTGGATGTTTCTTTCAGTTCATAGCTCCTAGCTTATTCTGAGTTGTGATTGCTTATTCATTAGCTTACTTTGGTAGCTTATTAGCTTGCAATGTGTGTTTCTGTGTTTCATATTTATTTGAGTTCATAGTTGCATATTACAGTTGTGGTATCATTTTGGTAAAGTTTTGTAAGCACTTCTGCACATCTTTTTCTTTTAAAATTTTTTCTGCAAGCTCATTATAATATTCTAGATTTTCTATTTTTCATAATTTTCTGAGTTGATTTGCTATTTTTCTTAATTTTTCTTCATTATAAATCATTTTTAAATAACAAAAATCAATAAAAAATCAGAAAAAGCTTTGAAAAATACAAAAATAGTTTAGAAAATCCTTTTATAATATTCTAGATTTTTCAGATTAGTTTTCATAATTTTCCCATTATTTTTCACATTATCTTTTATTTTTAATTACTTTTTAATTCAATAAATAGAAAATAAATTCTAGAAAATAAATAAAAAGTCTAAAAAATATTTTTCTTTTTCTGGAAATTCTTTTTAGTAGTTTAAGATTTTTAGAAAATTGTTTCAAATTTGTAGGATCATTTTTAGATTAAAAGTCGCGTTTTATTTTGTACGTTACGTTTTATATTCGCGTTTGAATTTTCGTTTTCACGTTTTCAACATTTGTACATACCTAGCTTATACATTCTTCTTATTTCACTATTTATTATCATAATTTGAATTCCAAAATCATATTTTTCACTTTACCACTTTGCACGACACGATTTCGCGATTTGATAATTCAAGTCTCCATTCTACCTTCGTTGGGAAAACGACCCGGGAAATACTTTCACCGGTTTTTCTTTGGAATAATTATATACTACGAAAAGACTTTATCATCATACCATGCTTTTAAAAGTTTTACAGATCTTAAATCAAAAATAATTTACTTACCATATTTCTAGGGATTTTTGTTTAACTAAATTGATTTCAAATTTTTTGCATTCTTTCTGTTATTGGGGTGGTATCCATGTGTCATTTTTTTAGAGTTTTGAGGTGATTTATTGCCTCTAAAAATAGCAATCACACTTGTGTTTTATATAGGTTAGGATATATATATATATATATATATATATATATATATATATATATATATATATATATATATATATATATCGTGTATCTTTATTTTCAGAACCTTGTTAAGTGCGGGAACTGCGAGAACTTCAATTTCGCATTAGAAAACAAGCATGTTTATATAAAACATGTATGTTTTTTTACATACACCTTAATACACATACATGCGTAACATACATGTTCATATAAAATCTTGTTAAGTGCAACATATCAATGCAAAATGGTTTTATATGAACATGTATGTAACGCATGTATGTGCATTAAGGTTATATATATATATATATATATATATATATATATATATATATATATATATATATATATATATATATATATATATAGTATGGTTTTAGTGATTATCCAGTTTTGTTGTATGCAAATAAATACTTTGAACATATATGCGAAAATATTCAGATTTTTCAACCATTAAAAATTAATTGCGAATCAGCAAATAAATCAGTCTTAATTGGTGATTAAAGATTTTCCTAATAAATGAAAATAAATCAGCAAATATATGAATTATGAATTATATGTTGTTAGGCGATCATTAGTCATAAGTAGATAAACAAACCAAGGTTGTCCTTAAACGAGTTTTTGGATTAAATCATGAAGACTGTATCGCTAATGGTGCTGTTTTTGACAATCTTGCTGATGAATGGTAAGAATAAAGCATTAAGATTGTATTCTTTCTTTTTTTTTTTTTCTAACAATGTTTGAATTGCATTAAGAAAAGTATATGTTGTTACAGGAAATCTTCAATCGAAGGCTCGTACACCCAAAGGAGCGTGCAAGGATAAAGAAGACTGCTTTGGCGCGGGTTCAATTGATGCAAACATCCAGGTCAATGTCATAAGCAACTCGGAATTAAAATGTCACAATGATGAAGATTGCTATTATAAATGTCCACCTCAGGGCATCCACTATGGATGAACCTATTAAAGGTTTATGAAATTGCCACATCCTATAATGTCATTAATTCTTAAAACTTTTTATGTTATGAACCTATTGTTACTATGGATAAACCTTTTGAGGTTTATAAAATTTCTTCAACATTTGAATGTCATTTATTATTTAGTTGAAAAAAAATGAAATAAACATTTTTTGGACCTCTCCAAGATCCTAGACCTTTTCATGCCACATAAGAATGAAATGGTTCCTCACTATGGTATAAAAATTCTTGGACCTCTTCATAATTGTTTAGACCTATTCTTAAACTTCCATAGTGGATGCTCTGAGAGCATCCAGTATGGACATTTTAATTCCGAGTTGCTTATGACATTTTAATTTCATAAGCAATCGTTTTGTAAAAATGGGAAATGCTTCTGCTTCGTGCCTCCCAATTAGAGAATTTTCGGACTATATTTCAAGTGAAATATAGGTGATTCAAATGTACACCTTTTTATTTCATTATGGTCATGAGATGTGAAAGATATTCAAAATGAGTTTTTATTTCATGCTAATGTGTGACAAGTTTCAAAATCTTATAATTACAAAGCTTTAAAAGTTAACATGCACAAAGGTTTATAAAACAAAACAAATTATGGGTTGGCAATGTGGCTAGCTATAAAACAGATGCTCCATTTGTCCTATAATTATAATCCACTACTAACTTTTTAAGTTTTCATTTTGAAACTTTAACCTTATATATTTTTATTTGTGTTATATAATACTTGATAAAAATTATACTTATGGAAAATATATTTAAAACTCAATTTATTCATATATTTTGCATCAATTAATATATAAAACAAATAAAAATATTTAAGTCAAAGATAAAAACTAAAGACTTCAAAAATCATTAGTGGACTATAATTATGAGACATAGTGAGTAATACATTTATTAACCTTCTAAAAGCTTTGACATTATAAATGCCTCTTAAATCTTAATGATACATTTTAAATGTGTCCCTTTTTTTAGAACTTAAACGTACAAACAACCCAAATTTACCCAAAATATGCTTTTCACAAGGGGCAAATGACAAAAAAAAAATCATCGAATTTGACACTTTTTTAATTGTGTAGAGCCAATTACTACCTCCATCCCATAATTATTGTCCAGTATTCACTTTTAAAGTCTTTATTTTGCAACTTTAACCTTAAATATTTTTATTTGTGTTATATAATACTTAATAAAAATTATACCAATGAAAATACATTTAAACCTTAATCCATTCATATATTTTTCAACAAATAATATATAACACAAAGAAAAATATTTATGGTCAAAGTTAAAAACTTAAGACTTCAAAAGTAAATAGTGGACAATAATTATGGGACGGAGGGAGTATTTTTTTTTTTTCTTATTGTGTGTACTAAACTTTCGAATTTTGATCATTGTGTGCATTTTGTGACTATTTTACCCTTAATTTTTTCAAATTTCGAAGGGTAAAATACTCATTTTAAATGACAAAATAGTCATCGAAATTTGAAAGTTCAGTACACACAATAAGAAGAAAAAAAAAATTGACTACACACAATCACAAAAAGTGTCAAGTTCGACGCATTTTTTTGTCATTCGCCCTTTCACAAGCATTGTACATTATACATTAACGAGCATAGGAGCCCGCGCGTTGCTGCGGAAGTGTTGTGGTCGATAGATTGTGTGACTTTGGTTTTATAATATATGTGTTTTAAAATATTTGTTTGTATTTATTTTTGTTTCTATTGAGTAGTTGAGGTGTTTTTTACAATATCATTTTTTGTTATATACGTTACGGTTTTGAGTTATTATTTTTTTACCCGCGTGTTGCTGCGAAAATGTTGTGTTTAATCTCAACTTGAAAGAAAACGGTTGTCAAAAAAAAATTATTAAGGACTAAATATGTAAAATATTGATAACTGTAAGTACTATTTTTGTAAAGTATTTTCGAAAATAGTATGATTATTTTATGGAAATAGTCCCTTAAGTTATCGCCATATTGCAAAGTTAGACATTTGGGAGTAAATTTGTATTTGAAAGTTTCCCATTAAGGACAAAATTTGAAAATGGAAGATAAATATAAGGACTATTTTATGAAAGTTAATTATGGAACTTATATTTTTTTCTACATAAAAGTCCTTAAAATTATCGACACGTTGCGTCGTTAATCCCCAAAAGATCTACCTTGCAAAGACAATTATATAGATCCCTCTCTTAAAGCACGAAATGAATCGAAAATGTCAAAAATATTAATTCCAAGAAGTGATGCATATTTATATTTGGTTTTATTGGGAAAATTATTTCGTGAATAATTGAGCAAGTTTCGTAATTTTTCTAGTCCGTCTACTATGTCGAATGGGTCTCGGAGTGTTTTTGTTAAAAGTTTAGCCAAGTGGTCAAGTTTAGTCCCTCCACCCAACAGTTATGCCAACCCCATGGTTTTCCTTTTTGCCCAATTTTAGTCCTTCTAGTTTTTCTAAAACTAAATTTGTATATATTTCCATTTTTTTTTTTGTTTCTTATGTTACTAAAAACACACACACATGTCACTACTTTTTTCCCTCTCTCTCTTCACCGCCGGCGGCCTCACCTCTGGCCAACGATCACGTCCGGCCAACTTTCCGGCCACCGGAAAATTTCACGGCGAGGGTTTTTATTAGCCGAATCAGTAGATCGGGAGATTCTCGTCCTTTCTGGAGGTTTTGAGCTGACGGCTCCCACCACAACACCACTCACGCGCCACCACCGGTTCTGTCACACCGGTGCCGCCACTGCAGCCATCCCCTTTCCCTTTTCTCGACGGTAATACCACTCACCCGTCCCCTTCTTCGTTTTTTATTAATAAAACCGAAACCCTAATTTTTTAAAGTTTTTATAAATTCCGTTTTTTAACGAAACCTTTTATAAAAACACCTTTACCCTTCTTTTTAATTTTAATCCGATTTTATTAAAACTACAAAAACTTGTGTGGATCTAAAAGCTTAGCTATGATTCGTGTGACTCGGCCACGACTCGGCGGCTCACCGAGTCAACTCGTTTGACTCGGGTGAGTTAACCCGTTTTTTTATATAGATCCATCTAGATCTATATGTTTGTTTTTTTTTTTTTTTTTAGATCTAACTTTTTTTTTTTTTTTTCAGCCACTTGCCGCCACTGTAGCCGCGGAGAGAATAGCTGGGTTGGCCGGAAAGAGTAGTGGTTTGGCCGGACAAAATGTGGGTAGCTGGGTTGTATATTTTGTTTGTTGTACTAAAAAAAAGGATTGTAATGATAAATGTAATATATAATTAGTGTAGTTATGTATTTAGTTACCCAGGTTTGCTGCCCAGCTGCCCACACAGTAGATTGTTGTGTTGTGCACCACATATTTCTGCCATTCACTGTAGCAGCTTGTGTCATTAACACAGCTACAGTGCTTAAAACAGTAACATGCGAAATTTTGGACCACAAAAAGTGTCATTAGTTGTGTTTAATCATGTTTTTAACCACCCCATAAATGCTGCCCGCGTTCCCACTTTTATATATATAGTATAATGAGAAATGATACACCCACAAAAACAAATCACAAAAAGAGGTGTTACTGCCTGATTGGTGTATTTTTATACAGTTTCTTTCTTTTCTCTCTAATTAAGCTGATGAGGAAGTGACACCTCCTTTTGTGAATTGTTTTGTGAATTTATTTTTGTGAGTGTAAGGTTGTGATTTGGGTTAGATATGATATTTTCAATCAAAATTAGGAGATATAATAAAACACGGTTTAAGGAATAAGCGACGTGACCTAATCTTAAACTTAATGGACCGTAAGCTTACAATTGGGCTTAGTCCAACTCCTCTTTAAGATAATTTTATGGCATCCGAAGTTAGTTATCGTATATTTTAGGTTCTTGGGTTTATTTGATTCAATATTAAATAAATTTCAATTACGACATCAAAAGTTGTGTGTTTAAAGGTAGATTGTTTATAGTACATAAGACATTTGTTTAGAGGCAATAGACCGAATATGGGTACCGTATGTGTTCCTTTGCAAAACACACTTTGTTGCTCGGGTTGCAGTTAGTATTTTTGGTTTTTGTTTCTACATGAGACAACCAAAGGTTGCTTACTTGTGTGTTTAGTCAATGTTGATAAATGCATTGAGGTTGGCAAATAGGAAGATCATAAATGAGCTTGACACAGAATGTCATTACATAGCATACTCCATAAAGATTTGGCAAACCTCAATCTGTGACGACATACAATGCTTGCGTTACACCACCTACTTTTAGAATCATCGATCACCAACCACTTAGTCATATACTTGGGTGGCATTTCACACAATGACTATTCAAAATGCATTAATACAGTGGTCTTGTGTTACATACGAGTCCATACCGTTACCAGGTAGACACTATTCTGAGTAGTTATTAGGTCAGTCTAGCTAGAGCTTCCACATACTATACTGAGAGTGAAACTTATGGATCGACCATGCTGTCACGTATCAATGTTGTGAATATAATGGTCTTAAAAAGTGATGACAAACATTAGAAGTAATTAACATAAAAACATAATTAATTTTCCTTTGATTTAATATATATGTGCATACTTGGATTCGGATTAGTCCTAGGTTAAGGTTTTTGAAACAATGAAACTTGAAAAATTAGAAAATTTATGCATATTTAAGGGAAAACAAAATTCACAAGAGGCACTCTTCATATAAAAGATTCAGTAAATTCACTCCAATGCAAAGCTTTTGTGTAAAAACTAAACCTGCATTTAAAAAAGATAAAAGTGAAAAGTCAAGCAGAATATGGTTATTGATGATTGTGGTACGTAACACAAGCAGTTATTCAACCAAGAAGTGATACAACTGATAAAACTGGAAAACTGATTCATTAGAGAAATCAGTAAAATGATAAACAACAAAGTTACCAACTTGCATTGCTTGATCACAAGACTTGGATGTCACGATAAACATCAAAAGTCTTAAAGAGACAGAAAAACTTTACATGGTTTGTTTTTTCCAACCATATTGATTTGCTTTGCGTGCATGAGATCATGTCAACTTGCTTAGATTGATCAATTCTTTTTCGAGTTCCAGCAACTCGAACAGTTGTTTCAAAACCGAAAGCACACCCAAAATCATCACATATGTACATTAGTCATTTCTTCTTTTTAGTAGCATATTTCATATTCGTCTTTTGGAATCCTGAACCATTCTCCTGCCAAAAGAATGCAACTTCTCAGCAAGATTGGTAATAGAACCTAGCGAGAGCTACTCACAAGATTTGATAAAGAGCGCATCACAACAAGTTTTATTTTTAACACAAACCATTAAAAATGAAGTTTCTAATTCACAAATTTAAGGTAGAAAAGGGAACATACAAGCACAATTACCTTTTTGTACTGCATGTATGCAACTCGCCCGGTCAGCTCCTGACCTTTTTTACCAACATAGACCTGAAGGTGACAGAAACTTTAAACTCAAAATACATACGCAATTAACATTATAGGTGTAGCTTAGAACATCCAAGCAATCTATATATAATCATTCTTTCAATTCATTTTCCTAATGAATCAAAATATAACCCGTTAACAAGTCAGGCTCCAGAAAAAAAAGATGAATTCGAAGTAAGAAAGACTAAGAATGCCGTGGGCGCATAACATATAAAGAAAACAGATTTCTACGCATCACTATCCATTTGGAGACATAAATGGACGGCTTCCTGATACCCTTAGATCTAGAGGTGATAAACTGGGTAGTTTGGTAAACGGGTCAAAAACAAGTACTTTATAATGCAGGTCGGGTGGGATTGTCTTGCAAGTAGTTTCCTGAGTGCATTAGAAATGCACTTTCGACAACTTTTGACATGTTTGGCCCATTTGCTTTTTAGTCCATAAATTTGTATTTTACCCATTTGACTTAAAAAAGAATATATCTCAAATTGACCCATTAATAAGTAAAATTTGGTCGAAACTTCCACCTCAACTTAGATCAATTCTAGAATGCATTGAAATGATAAATCTAAACAATCCAGAAAGAAACTTAAAATGACCTTTTAACAACAAACCTAAAAACAATTCAACTTACTTTCTTTCCATCTGGGCCTGTTATCCAATGCCCCGAATTTTGATGGGCTGAATGACCCTTTCTATTCTCAGCTCTTTTTGTTGTCACTTTATCAACACCAGCCTTCGGATTCACCCAACCTTCCAACGTATCTTCATTCTTTAATTTTCTTGAATTCTTCCTACTATTTGAGCTTTTCATCGCCTTAATATTTCTAGAATCTTGTTTTAAGCTTTCACCACACCTAAATTGGCCCCTAAAAACCAAAACAAGTGTTTCACTAAGTTACACTAAACACAGACATTCTTAAAAACTGTAAGGAAAACAGCCTGACAAAAAAGAAAAGAAAAAGGTGAAGCCGAGTTTACATGTAATCGATATTTGATGTACTCGGCTGCTCAAGGTCACTATTTGACAGGTCATCCAAAGGGGAAAAATAAGGTAGGCGAATTCGGACAAGCTCCTGGATCCTTCTATCATCGTGGAAAAAATAATGATGTGCATAGGGAAGAGACTTATCAATATCTATGGAGCTTATTGAGACCGCTCCCCGAGCATTTGAAACATTTTCTTTTAGTCTATCTGGTTGGAACGTTGAACTGGTACACTCAGCACTCTGTTGTGTATGAAGTTTTTCATCTGATATCAGCCAACAACATTTAAAACCACAAAATAGATAAAAACCATTTTTCGCAATTAACTCTTAACAAAGAATTGAATCTTTCATTAGGACATGTAATTGACCTCTGAATGTTGGTTGCTTAACATTTAATCATCTACTCCAATCTAATAACTTGTTAATTAATAACATTAATCTCTTAACATATCAACATAAACTTCCATGTCAACCACTCAAGGATAGCCTAATCACAGAAGGCTTGTGACAATCATAATCATCATTACTCAAATGTGAGAGGTCTCAAGTTCAATTTTTCCCAGGTGCAAACAACCCTAAGGGTGTCAAAAAACCCGACCAGACCCGAGCACGAATAAGCCTACTTGGGTCATTCGGATTATTCGGGTCATCCCAAATAACCCGAATGCTAAATAGGGTCGGGTGTCGGGTTAAATATGTTTAACAACACCCCTACTCACGCCAAAGCCTAAACCCTAAACCCTCCTCAGAAAGGGAGGACTTTACCCGGTTAGAGTCTATGTGGTGGTGCGTTCAAACCCCTTGGATTAGTCAGCCATAAGGTCGGAAACCATGGTTAACCAACATTAACTTCCATGTTTTACTAGCACTGCTATGAAAAATTAAATAATAGGGAGAAGGGTGAGGAATTTCAATTTAATTTTTCAAATATACCGTACGTCGTGAATAACTTACTTTCATATGTACCATTATCAGAAGCCTTGTACAGAATAATGTGCCAATATGGATAACTTGCTCATGTGGCAGTAAACGCAGCATAATGTACCAATATTACAGGTGTGTTTGGAGCGGTTAGCATTTAGCGTTAGGATAAAAAGTTAGTTTAACGCTACTTTTACTTCATTATACGCATTATAACTTCCTTACAGGTACCTTACCAAAAACTTTTGTAAAACAAACCGCTATTGCTAACAACTACGTCTTACAGCTATCGCTACATACCCATATAAGCTACGTTCATTTTGTTACCAATAAAAGCTAACACGATAAGATAAGTAACTCCTATCTCATATCTATACTATCTAAAATACCCTTAATTAAAAATGGTAACAACATCCGCTACTAAATTAATATTTTAAATATTGTTTAATCTCAAACTTTTATCATTTTTCGTTTATAACCTATAAACTTTTTATCTCGCAATGACTACATATTGAACTCGTAGCTATACACCGTTGCTTTGTGCGGTATTCGTCTAGTGTATACAAATAAGAAACATTTCTTAAAAAGTTAACAATCACCTGTACGCAGCGGAACATAAGATGATGATGATGACGTGGCATTGTCGGTGACCCGACGCCGGGAACGCTTCGGGTCCGGAAGATATTCAGGATCCGAATCATCGACAACTAGGTTTATTATATCATCTTCTGAATCAAAATCAAAACCTAAAGAGAATGAAGGTGCTTCAAAATCAGCCATTAAAATAAAATTCAAATGCAATAGAACTAGGGTTTCACTCTCGAACTGAATTCAATGGAAGCTAATCAATCAGAAATTTGTTCAAAAAAAATCAAATTAGAAATGGTTTTTGTGATTTTGGCCCCTCAACTATAATGATATTTATAACTCTAGTCCTAAAAATTATACAGGAACTATTAAAGGGGTGTAAAAGAGCCAAGTTAAAAGGGTTTTTCTAACTTGTGCCTCGGGGCACAAATTAAGCACACAAAAATGTATATTTTTTGCAGGTATTTGTGTTCTTTTCTGTAGGTCCCTGTCATTTTTTAAATAAAAAACTATTTTTTCTCTATACTTTTTGTGAGTCCATTAGTACTTTTTGTTTGCTTAACTTGACACAAGTTAGAAAAATTCTTATTAAAAAGACTAAACTTGTTCAAAGATAAATGTGACTTTTAAAAGTGTAAAAAGCATGTTGAGCAATTAAAGTTAAATTAATTGAAGTGCACAATTTTGTGATGTGACAAATTGAAGCAATTTGAGCATTTTCATCAGCTAATTGAAAGTCAAAATTGAATTTCCCTCTAAAAAATATGTATGGCAAAAAATTGGTATAAAAATATATGTAGCTTTTTTTTATAAAATATTAAAAAAAAATGTAACAAATAAAACTTTAGAGGCAGAATTTCAAATCTATAATACTATAAGATTCTGTCCCTAAATTTAATGTGGAGTTATGATGATAGAGTTTTTAGAGTTAGAAACAAGTTGGAGTCGTTTAGCAGTTGCATAGAGTACAAGATAGCTAATGCTCGGAATTCAATGCAGCATCATAATAACTATATAATTATGAAACGAGATGAAGTGCATGGGTTGCCCGAATTGATCACATGACATTTAGTATACAATTAAAAGTCGGTTAGTTGAAGTGCAAGGGTTGCGAAAGATTACAAGAATAATTAATGATTTAACCTAATTCATGCTTATATAAACCGGCCAAAATCACATTTAGTATGTACATTTGAAGATTATTCACACATCTTTTAGATCTTTGATTGTTGGTAGTGGTATGTAAATTCTCTTTTGCAATATTTTGGAGATGATTCACACATCTTTTAGATTTTTGTAATTAACTTGGTCTTTTTTTTTTAATTTAGTTATCATACGCAGGTACCATGAAAATCACACAAGATCATGCATGCTGAGATAAATGTAACCAAATATTGGGATACCAACTATTTTCTTTGTTTCTTACATATTTAGGTGATTGTTATAGATAAGCATATAGATATAGATATATGTATTATGTTAATACATTTTCATATACAAGTAATTTATGTGCGTTTTCTATTGATGTAGCTCACATGTGCGAATTGATTCACGAAAATGTGCACGAGCATGTATGTAAAGCAACATTTAAATGGTTAAATGATACTTTTTAGCGTGATTAGTTTATGTAAGTATTTGCTTTCGAATGCTCTTTGAGAAATATTAGAATGAATTTATCGTGTGCAATTAAATCATTAGTGAGAAACCATTAGTGAGAAACCGCGCATCGCAAAGTGTTTTCTTTTTCTATATGTAGAATCATTAGTGAGAAACCAATATTTACGCCCATTAAATAAGTTTGCCATAATAACAAAATACAACATATTAAAAATATCACATTGAGTAATGAATAGAAAGGAAAAAAAATACATAATTTTGACTTAAATCCGTTTGTAAATTATAATATCAAATAAAAAAGTTGAGTTTTAAACATAGGCAAAAGTTCAAACTTTTATCGAAAAACAAAACCGGTGCATTTAATCTGAAGTATATACAACATCGAGATGGAAGAGCAAGGCTTGCCGGAATTTATCACATGATATTTAGTAATTAGTATAGAATTAAAAGTCGGTTATTGATTGAGATGAAGTTGAAAAGGTTGCAAGAATAATTGATGATTTAACCTAATGCAATATATATAGATATATGTATTATGTTAATGTATTTTCATATACAAGTAATTTATTTGTGTTTTCTATTGATGTAGCTCACATGTGCGAATTGATTAAAGAAAATGTGCATGAGCATGTATGTAAAGCAATATTTAAATCGTTAAATGATACTTTTTAGCATGATTAGTTTATGTAAGCATGCAACTTGAATAATGAATATAAAAGAAAAAGTACATAATTTTTGCTCAAACTCATTTGTAAACTAAAAAAATTAAGTTTAAGACATAATAGTGGAGTACAAAGGTTTTAGGAATTATTAATAGTGTGTTAATTAATATTCATTTACTTAGCTATTTAAAATTGAGTTTATTGATAAAATTTATTAATATTAGCTAGACTTAAATGTTAATTTTCAATGAAATTAGTTGTACAATAAAATGAGATGAAGCTAAAAAAAGGTTTGTAACAATTTTTATACAGTTTATGTGGCATTATTATATATACATTATTACACAAACTTTAACTTACAAACTTAATAAAGAAAATATTTAACGCACATTAAACTATGACCAATTAGATATACCCTGTGTGCTTTATACTACCATTCAAAAACTATCTAATGAACAAGTATTGTAGGGTTAAGTAATAGACCAAAAGAAACAAAATCATTTTTTTATCATGCAAATAAGTAATAAGCCAAAAGAAACAAAGCCATCACAACTTAATAACCAAAAGCCCATATATAAAATACAACACCACAAAACCAAAACAACATCAAACACTTTTAAATATTTATACAAGAAAGTTAAAACATTTCATACAATATACTAAACAATAATTAAGTATACGCTCTCCAATATACAGAAAGAATACACGATTAACAATTAGATTCTTAGCCCGTGCGTAGCACGGGTTCTGCATGTCTCGTAAATTATAAAACTTATCATTTTTCAATTTTAATAACTTATAAATTTAATAAATTCCCTCTTATGCTTTATAACACCTAGACTTTATTATTTTTCTTTAGAAAATACACAACGTAAATGTTATTGTTAATTATAAATATTATTATCTTATAAATTAATTAATATATATACACGGATTGTAAATATCAAATAACATCACAAGTTACTATGATATGTCTACATGAGATTGTAAATATACAAAGGACTCGTGTTATTACTCTTTATGAGTTTAAGTAAGGATATGTGTAAAAATTTTAATATACGTGTACAATAACGACTCATGTTATTCCTCTTAATACGTTTAACCTATGTGTACACGGGTTTAAAAATTTAATACGACTATAATTGTCAATGGGGAAATAAATGTTAAACTTAAAGAATGGATATTAGTCGATATTAATACATAACAAAGTTTTTATGTAAAAACATGTGCATTCATGGGTATTAAAATTTTATCAGTATTAAATGTTTTACATAACTTTATAAAAAAGTGATAGCGTATAGGAGCAACAACCCAACCGGCTAGAGCACATACACTCGAGACATGCCCGCTAAGGCTAAGATCCATCATATACTTGCCTCAGAAGCAAATTCCCAAGCAAGGCATAAAGCCTGACAAACGCGGTCAGATAGCAGAAGGCCTGGAACTCATTCCAGGACCGTTACAACGTACAGAACACGTGTCATTACCTCATTCGTGTAGAGATAATGTTGCATTATGCTAGTACATAGCAATCGTACATGGATCATTTCATGCACCTAGTTGTATGAAATAATGAAAGTGGAAATGGAAGTAAAGTGCTTGCGTGTAAAAAATGATTTGTGTAAAAACCAAGAAAATAGTATGACGAAAACGAAATTCCACAAAATGTCAGCTAGACACAAATTTAAATTTGAATATGCCAAGTTAATGCACCTTCCAGTTAGAAGGGTTTATATAAAGTGGTTGTGTTTCGTAAAAGGGAAGTGATACTTACACCACTTTTTTTTATGCACACACCACAATTATGCATATAGCATGTTGTAACATGTGCATTAATGATGTAACATTGTGGTGTGTGCATAAAAAAAATGGTGTAAGTATCACTTCCCTTCGTAAAAATACCAAACTAGCCGTTTATTGCATGCTATTGGGTTTAAAGGTTCAATTTTTTATTTTTATTTTTATTTTTATTTTTATTTTTTTATTTTTTTCTCCCCCTAAGAAATGAAACAAAAGATACGGGCGTGTGGTTTGTTTTTACGCCAATAAAAGGACAAAGGGGATATTGGTGACAATCATGCAATATTACGTGTCATCTTTGGGGATGATTGAACTTTGTTTCAGTATCAAATATATGTTTATCATTCAAATTCTCAACACTTTGAGAATAATTCGAGTTGTCGTGGATAACTTGTCTTGAGGTAACTAACTCAGCATACAATTGATAAACACTTGGAAAAAACTTTCATTTACAATAATCGGTGGCTACAATGCTTGCTATTATCACTGAAAAAGACCATCTCGCACCAAAAGTGAAGTAAGGTCGTATTCCCTTGATCTAGAGATTCCGCCCAAAGGAGAATATATCAATGAGCAAGCAAACCCTGAAAAATGTCAAAATATTAGGCAATTTCTCCAATACGTGCTTAAAGTTTGGAAGTTTACGCACAGGCGGTTTATTTAGTTTTATTTATAATACGTGAACTAGAATACCTACACGAATAAAAAATATGATACTACATTATGTTTGTGCAATTATTTTTCTGTCAGACTAGTTCTAATACTCCAATGGAACCATGATCTCAAACCGATTAAAAAGACTACCTCCTACTCAACATAAGTCACCGATAAACAGAAGCTAAGAAAAGTCTATTGTGATCTTTATTTTGGAAACGCTTAGTTCAACAACTAGTTTCTACTAGCAACTTAAATAACAGGTGAAAAAATGAATGCCCTGCTAACCTTATTGTGTTACTCCTGTTTCAAGACTTTCGGAACTTTTATGTATGGCTCTTCATAACTTGGGATAGCAGCTATTATGGCCTCCCTGTTACCAGCATAGTAAATTGTTCTTAGATTGTCTATTAAATAAAAACCATACAAACAGGTAAAAGTGAGAACTAATAGTACCTATTATCAAATGTTACAGGACTGTCCTCACGAAAGCTTCCTGCTTCAGTATCTATAAAACAATTTAAAATAAATGTACTTTATGTGAATCACATCATGCAAAATGTGCTTATAGGAGAAGGAAAATCTTCATGAAACTGAAGCTAATTGACTTACAGAAATCAAATGAAAATTATGAGGAAAGGGTTTAACAAAGTTGTTATCTGAGGCTAGCGTGAAAAAAAAAAATAATAAATAATAATAATAATAATAATAATAATAATAATAATAATAATAATAATAATAATAATAATAAAAAATTGACTAATGTGGGCTACAAAGTTATCAAATCAACAAAAAGTATGAGACACTTTAAAGAACTAAGCAAAGTGGGATCTAAGTTCAAGCACCTGCACGTATTGATGGTTCAATACTTTGAAGATCCACATCTTGAAGTTGTCCAAACCTGGTCCATATTTAAAGTCAACTCTTGAAATAGAGAAACTGTGAAATGTTTAAGGATCCTACACTAGCATAACAGGGTCAAAGTAATAAAGTCTTTGTTCAAATACTCTTTTCCTATCACAGAAATTACTTCGTCGCCATTGTGAAATACTTCATCAATCTCACTTTTGATACTCTAAATGGATATTGAGTCCAAACAGTACAAGAGTATATAAAGTTTGTAAGATATAATGACATATAGCAAAAGAACCACAACCATTAGCTTTTATGGAACAACATCAAACACATGACATCGACTATAAAAAATATGCTGAGGAGTGAGTATTACCAGTCTACCACTTGCTGGATTTTGGGGGCAAACTCTTCAGCCTACATGAATCAAGAGGAAAAAACAACTTATTGCAACATATAGTGGCCTAATGCAATGGTTAAAACTGCCATTTTATTGAAATTCACCTAAATATTAAAACATTATGCAAAGTTCCCATCAATATGCAATCTCAATGATCAAAACGGATATAGATACATGTATACAATGTCTTCATACTAATTATGCTGATGTACATATGAAAACGATAAAATATTTCCTTATGCAAAAAACTCAATGACTTTTAGCTGTGAACAATGTAGTGTGTGTTGTGGAATAACCGCGATAATATCCCACCGACTAGCTTATTGAAAATTAAACAATACAAAAGAAAACCAAGAATGAAACACCAAACTTTCTTATATATTTCTTATACTAGAAACATATACTACTACAACAAGAAAGGAAGAAAGAACTATCTAACTACACAAGATTGCTTGTGTGTTTTTTTGGTGTGTCTAAACTCAAAGGAAATGCATCTATTTATAGGCTTCAAGGATGCATGTCAAGTTGCAAATCAAGTTGCTATCAACTAGCAAATCTTCCCAAGTTGCTTATCTTGTAAATCTTCCATATCTTAGATAAGATTCCATACGTATGAATTCAATGGATCTTAGCTACTTGTAGCAACAAGTTGACAATTATTTATCCATTTTGATTTAGCCAATATATTATATCAAATCTCCACCTTGGCTAATATCAATTCTTCAATCTCATCATCGGCTGTCATTGGTGGAGTCTTCAAACCAATCTTCATGTTTTCACAACATTGATCAAGTCCAAACAGTAATTGAACTTGATCCCAGCTAATACTTTAGTCAGCATATCTGCGGGATTCTTAGAAGTATGGATCTTCTGGATTCTAACTCCACCTTCTTCCAGTATCTCTCGTATGAAATGATACCGAACATCAATGTGCTTCGTCCTTGCATGATAAACTTGATTCTTCGCTAAGTGAATTGCACTCTGACTGTCAGAATGCATCGTGACAAATTTCTGATTGATTCCAAGTTCACCAAGCAACCCCTGAAGCCAAATTGCCTCCTTTACAGCCTCAGTAATTGCCATATACTCTGCTTTCGTAGTTGACAAAGCAGTAGTTGACTGTAAGGTAGACTTCCAACTAATTGGAGCTTTTGCCAGAGTAAAAACATAGCCCGTAGTAGATCTTCGCTTGTCTAAATCTCCAGCATAGTCAGAATCGCAATATCCTGCTACCCACTGACTACTTCCATGTTCGAATACTAACCCTACATCGACCGTGTTGTGGATATACCGCAATATCCATTTAACAGCTTGCCAATGTCCTTTTCCAGGGTTATGCATATACCTGCTCACCATCCCAACAGCATGACTAATATCTGGTCGAGTACATATCATAGCATACATTAAGCTACCAACAGCATTTGCATAAGGCACTTTCTCCATGTATGCCCTCTCTGCATCATTTTTCGGTGACATAGCAACACTGATCTTAAATTGAGAAGCGAGTGGAGTACTAACTCATTTTGTTTGCTTGTCAAACCTAAAACGCTTTAGAACCTTTCTCAGATATTGTTTCTGAGTCAAACAGAGCTTCCTCAATTTTCTGTCTCTGACTATCTCTATGCCGAGAATCATCTTTGCTTCACCGAGATCCTTCATCTCAAATTCGCTTTTCAACCGAGTCTTTAATTTTTCAATCTCGTATAGACTTTGAGAAGCGATCAACATATCATCTACATATAGAAGCAGATATACAAAGGACCCATCTTGTAGCTTTTTCAAATAGACACAATGGTCATATTTGCTTCTTGTGTACTTCGACTCGAACATAAACTTATCAAATCGCTTGTACCACTGTCTTGGGGATTGCTTCAATCCGTACAACGATTTATGAAGTTTGCATACTTCATGCTCTTTTCCAGCAACTTTGAATCCTTCTAGCTGAACCATATAGATTTCCTCTTCCAAGTCTCCATGTAGAAATGCAGTCTTCACATCCATCTGAACTAGTTCCAAATCCAACTGTGCTACCAAAGCCAACAAAAATCTAATAGAGGAATGTTTTACCACTGGAGAAAAAACTTCATTGTAATCAATTCCCTCTTTCTGAGCGTAGCCTTTAGCTACCAATCTTGCTTTGTAGCGAACATCATCTTGGCTAGGAAATCCTTCTTTCTTTGCATACACCCATTTGCATCCAATTGCCTTCTTCCCTTTTGGGAGGTTGGTCAACTCCCATGTCTGATTCTTCCGAAGAGACTGCATTTCTTCGCTCATGGCAATCCTCCACTTCTCGCTCTCTGAGTCTCGAACCGCTTCAGAGTAAGTAGTAGGAACATCATCAGCTGCAATTGAAGATGCACAAGCCACCATATCATTAAGGCGAGCAGGCCTTTTAGTGTTTCTTTTGGGCTTGCTGGTAGCAATTGATTCATGTTGTTGCTGTGGAGGTTCTTCGGTTTGAACCTCCTCTTCTTCATAATCTCCTTCTACCACAGGAGAATCATCTCCATCATCTGGTACAATTATTCTTTCAAACTCCACCTTTTTGGGAGTTCCATCTAACTGCTTAGCGTTCACCTTCTTCAACATGGTAGATTCATTAAAGGTGACATCCCTGCTAAAGATCGTCTTCTTCGTCTCTGGACACCATAGACGATAGCCTTTGATTCCAGAGGTGATCCCCATGAATAATGCTTTCTTTGCTCTAGGATCCAACTTTGATTCCTTTACATGATAATATGCAGCGGAACCAAAAACATGCAAGGAATCATAATCTGTAGCAGGTTTTCCATACCATTTCTCAAATGGTGTTTTCCCATCAATAGCAGTAGATGGCAAACGATTAACGAGGTGACACGCATACGTCACAGCTTCAGCCCAAAATTCTTTACCCAACCCAGCATTGGATAACATACACCGAACTTTCTCCAGCAAAGTTCGGTTCATGCGTTCTGCCACCCCGTTCTGTTGTGGTGTATGCCTGACAGTGAAGTGTCTGACAATGCCTTCGTCTTCACAAAATTTTGTGAACTGATCATTTTTATACTCTCCGCCATTATCTGTTCTGAGATGTTTGATCTTTCTGCACGTCTGAGTTTCCATCATCTTTTTCCACTTGATGAACACTCCTAGCACTTCATCCTTTGTCTTCAACGTGTACACCCAAACTCTTCGGGAAAAGTCATCAACAAAGGTCACATAGTAATGTCTTCCTCCTAAAGATCTTGTCTTTGAGGGACCCCATACGTCAGAGTGGACATAATCCAAGATACCTTGTGTCTTGTGTATAGCTGTCCCAAATTTCACCCTTGTTGTCTTCACGTTGATACAATGCTCACAGAGATCCAACTTACAGGAACTCACTCCTTTCAATAATCCTTGCTTTATGAGCAAATTCAAGGATTTCTCTCCTGCATGTCCTAAGCGCATATGCCATAGCTTCACATCTTCTAAATTTCTATCACCATCGGTAACAGCTGCTACAGTTCCAACAACCGTTCTACCCTTGTAGTGATACGTGTTGTTTATTTTACGAATACCCTTCATTACTACAAGTACACCAGAGATGATCTTCATAACCCCATCCTTTGCCCTTACTTCGAATCCTTTAGATTCTAAGGTACCGACGGAAATGAGATTCTTTTTCAACTTTGGTGAATAACGAACACCTTTCAAGGTCACAATTGTTCCATCTTCATTCTGCAATCGAACGGAACCAATCCCATGAGTAGTGAGGGGAGTTTCGTCTGCCGTATAAACAACTTCCTCATGTTCTTCAAAATTACTAAACCACTCTCGATGTGGTGTAATATGATGGCTACATGCGGAATCTAATAACCATATGTTAGAAGCATTCTTCGTTGACGATGTTGCAAGTGAGAGATCTGATTCTTCATCATCACACTTGGTGACATTCGCCTCTGCTACAGCTTTACCTTTGTAATGATTGTCCTTGGTTTTCAATTTTGGACAATCTCTCTTCCAATGGCCTTTTTCATGACAAAAGGCACATTCATCTTTGCTTAGTCTTTGCCGCGACTTGGATCTCCATCTCTTATCGGTGCCCTTCTTCTGCGAACGACCTCTGACTAGCAAAACCTCTGCGTCTCCACTTGAACTAATCTGCTTGTCCTTTCTTCTCAGTTCTTTACTATATAAAGCAGCACAAACTTCACTAAGAGACACATCATCCTTCCCATTAAGTAGAGTTGTTTCAAGCAACTCATACTCCTCTGGAAGCGATCCCAACAGTATCAATGCTAGATCCTGGTCTTTGAACACCTCATCCATATTCATCAATCGGTTACCAGTTGGTTAAAACTGGTAATGTGATCATTCATCGTGGTACCTGGTACATAAGTGAAGCGAAAGAGTCGCTTCTTCATAAAGAGCTTATTCTGGCAATTCTTCTTCAGAAATTTCTCTTCAAACGCCACCCACAGTTTATAGGCGGATGTTTCTTTTGAGAAAGCATATCGTTGCTCTCTCGAAAGACATGAACGAACCGTACCACAAGCTAACCGATTGATAGGTAACCAATTCCTCTCTTCTACATCCTCTGGTTTACTTTCTTCAACGGCAATGTCTAGACCTTGCTGAAAAAGAACGTCTAGAACCTCACTTTGCCACATACCGAAATGGCCTGAGCCATCAAAAACCTCCACCGCCAATCTTGCATTCGTCAAGACCGGTCTAGCCCAACTTGGAGATGTTGGATCCACCGATGTGGAAGGTTTGTCAACTTTGCCATCCGCCATTTCATGTACAAATTAATTTTCAATAGCTTCAACCAAAAAAACCAACGTAATTCTTTTCTGATGTGGAGGATCAAATTAAATTGCAACCACAGAGCATACTAAGAATAACCTCGGCTCTTGATACCACTTGTTGTGGAATAACCGCGATAATATCCCACCGACTAGCTTATTGAAAATTAAACAATACAAAAGAAAACCAAGAATGAAACACCAAACTTTCTTATATATTTCTTATACTAGAAACATATACTACTACAACAAGAAAGGACGAAAGAACTATCTAACTACACAAGATTGCTTGTGTGTTTTTTTGGTGTGTCTAAACTCAAAGGAAATGCATCTATTTATAGGCTTCAAGGATGCATGTCAAGTTGCAAATCAAGTTGCTATCAACTAGCAAATCTTCCCAAGTTGCTTATCTTGTAAATCTTCCATATCTTAGATAAGATTCCATATGTATGAATTCAATGGATCTTAGCTACTTGTAGCAACAAGTTGACAATTATTTATCCATTTTGATTTAGCCAATATATTATATCAGTGTGTACCTCTTGTGGAGTTAAAGAGATACGTGCAGTTTCAGCCAAAAGCGCCACATTAGGCCTTTTCAAACTGGAATGGACCGAGTAGTCACGAACTCCAACCCTAAGCGTGTTACCCTTTTGTCTAAGTGCTTGATGATATCCAGATTTTGATAAGTAATTAAGCAGATTACGATGAGACAAAAACGCTGGTGCTAGTAGAACTAACGCTCGGCTTCCCATTCTTTAATCAACAATCTGAAAGGACCTTGTTAAAATTGAAACATATTTTCATACTAAAGATGTGCATTATCTATGTAGTTTGTCAATAACACAGGAATCCGGAAGGGTTTTTGTTCAATATCGTCATCAAGATAAAACTGGTTCATAACTATTTACGAAAACTAGGCCAAAATGTAACCGACTTTCATTAACTTTGTTGCTTCAATGAAACAAAATATTATTTTGCTTGATAATGTATATAAGGGCGGGTCATAACCTAGTTAGCATACCTTAAATTGCATCTCTATATCCTAAGGAAGCAAGTATTGTAAAAAGTGATAACTAGATAAATAAAAATAGAAATAAAATAAGTTAAAGGAAAAATGGTAAGAAAGAGATGAAGAAGTTACCTGGATGTTTGAAACAGAGAGCAAATGAGAATGAATTTGAGGCTCCGAATGGTTTTAAGGGTTTGTTATCTGGGTTAATATTTGACCCGTTAATAGAAACAGTTATAGCGGTTTGATTTCAGTTACGCTGTGTTCTCGAGTTATTTCATTAAAGAAAAGGAAAGGAAATGGAAGTAAAACACTTTCCTCTTATATTTGGGCGGAAATGGAAGTAAAACAAATTCATCCAAATAACACTAACTTTACTTTCAGTTTACTTTCATTTTCTTTAATGAAATAACTCGAGAACACAATGTGTAAACCTTTTCCTTTTCCTTCCCTTTTCTTTAATGAATCAACTCAAGAACTGAGCGTTAATATGAAAAAAACTAAATTAATTAAGTTATATGAAAATTGTTTGTTTGTAACTTAATAGATAAATATGACTGAAAATATTAAGTAATAAAACTGAGGTTATTTGTATTAAGTTTTTTTTTTTTTTTTTTTTTTTTTGAACAGCTTGTTAGTTGTTAGTGGTTCAGGTAGCAGTGAGCCAGTGACATCCAATTAGGCAGTATGCTGACCCTGAACTCCGCATGTACTTCCTCCTATTCCGCCTGAAGAGTAAAAGTCACGGGTGGGATTCGAACTTGAGACCTCCCCTCCCCAAGCTGAATCTAACAAACAAGCCCTAGACTACTAGAAAAACTTGAGAGAATAAGGCGAAGTGCACGAAAATGTAACTAATTTATCACTTTTTTTTTTTTTTTTTCAATTGCATATATACCCACTAAAACTTGCATATTTGCATATATACCCAAAACATGTTTAACTTACATTGTACATCATGCATTGAAAACTTGTATTTTGAGGAAATACGCAAGTTTTGAGTTTTAGTAGGTATATATGCAATTCTCCGTTTTTTTTTTTTTTTTTTTTTTTTTTTTTTTTTTTTTTTAGCTATCTTTATTTTCTACTATTGTATATATTATTTTTAAATTTCGTCTATTGTGTGTATCTTATGACTATTTTACCCAAGGTTGTTAGGATCGGGATCCTACCTAGGATCGTTTTCGACTTCACAAGATCGGGATCGTAGGATCGGATCAGGATCGTAAGATCCTATGAAAATTTATATATTATTGTATAAGAGTTGTAGTTTTATACTTTTATAGAATATTTTATATGATAAATGAATTTAAATGAATGATAAAAGAAAAAACAATAAGAAACATGAGCTTCTAGTCGGATCGGATCGTTCACGATCCTACGATCCTGTGTGCGATCCTACGATCTTACAACGATCTTGCTCCCCTCGAGATAAAAACATGGGCTTGTAGTAGGATCGGATCGTTTACGATCCTACGATCCTGCGTGCGATCCTACGATCCTATACCGATCCTGATAGAGATCCTACTACGATCCTGCTCGTTTTTTATATGTAGGATCGTAGAATCGTACGATCCTACGATCAGGATCGCGATCCTGACAACCTTGATTTTACCCTTACATGTTAACAGGAATATTGATAAATGTGAAGAGTAAAATTATACAAAATACATACAATAGGCAAATTCTAAAGTATCATGTATGCAATAAGAAAAAATAAAGATTGTTAAACAACAAAGCAAAAAATGACAAGTCGTTTACATTTCCGTGCCCATGCCCAATTTATAAACCCATTGATTTAGCAAGACAACATAAACACAATTGGAATGAAATTATTTTTATATGTGTTCTAAGTACTTGGCAATATGTTACATTGGTGGATCAATCCATCAACAATGGTTTTGACTTTTGACCTCCCATATATGCTTTCAATCCATCAACAATGGCAACATGTTACAATGGTGGATCAATCCATCAACAATGGTTTAGGCAATAATAGTATGAAATGTTTTAATGGAGCACATATGAATCCTAGAAGCATATCAACTGACCTATATATAATGCGATCTTTGATATAGAAGATAGAAAATTATATTTTTTACACTACTTCACGGATCAAGAAGGTATGACCATGCGGCATAGATCTGCCCCTGGGCATGTCTAGTGATTTTTCGATTCTATTGGTTAAATATGCCTTCTGTCAAATGCACCTAAGTGGTGGTACAAATTTAAAAGTTACCTGCTGACCAACTTCAAAATGCTAGTAAATTGAATCAAGAGACGCTGGGGGATGCGAATATAAACATACAAACTCTAAAGTCTAAACTCCAATTTCGTATAAAGATTTAAAGAACCATAGCAACAATCCATTGTGTTCAGTCAAATATAACATGGTCACCCCAAACACAACGAATTCAAATACTAGGCAACATGCCATTCTTTTCATATTTCCTCAATCCACTAAATGCTTGACATAACCCCAACCGACCATTGGGTGTGTATGCTTGTTACGGGTTCCGTAAGTGAGACATCAGAAAATATTTGTGTAAAGTGCAACATTTTGTGTCCTTTATCCCAGCTTGAGTGACGCAAATGACTTGGCGATGTCAATTGCCTCGTCCACATGCGTTATAACGGGTCCCTGCAAAGAAAAAATTGTATCATCATATGAGCTAGGGAGTAGTATAGAAAGGTTTAAGGTGGTGTTTTTTACTCGACTATTCGCTTTCCACAAATTCTACTTTTCATTTAATGGTCAAATGGGGAAAATTTTAAATAATATAACAGAAATCACTTTGTATAAATACCAACGCACTTTTGCTTTGTCTAATTTTGCTCGTCGCACTTTATTTTACATACGAGTCATTTTAAGATAGATGTGTCCCATAAAAATCATTTTGTTACCTGTAATCTTTTAATCACTATGGTGTACAATGCTAAAAGAGCATTTCCAGTCGTTTTCAGACTACTTCGACACTTTCTAAACTCCATTTCAAAAATTTGCTCCAATGCAAACCTTTTCAAAAATCTACTAAATTTAGAACAAGGGTATCACTATAACAAATATTATTTGTAGTCCTATTTACACGACACCAACCAAAAGTCATTTTGAACCAAACATATTTTCCAAGTAACCTGCCCATCCTAAAAACAATGTAACAAGAATAATCAAAATCACCATACCTGGCCTTGCGCAAGACCGCCTTTCCCACCACCACCTTTGCCTTCTAACGGCTTCAATGCCTCCTTCAGCCACTCTAAAACCTTCAGGTTGTTGCGTTGATTGCTTCGCTCAGGCACACCAGCACAAACCAAGGCCTTCTTTGATTGTTCATCAGTGCTAAAAACCATCACTGCCATACCCTGCAAACCCACCAATACATGTTCAAAAATAAGGAAAAAAAAAGGAAATACATAAATGGTCCCTGTAGTTTTTATGAGACTACAGCAATGATCCTTCAACGATACTAGTTTCACTTTTGGCCCCACAAGTGTGTACACTCCCTTCGTCCCAATTAAATTGCTCACGCACCAAAAAACTAATTTAGGGTGGATACAAAAAAACAAACTTTGATCAACAAAAGGTTAAGTTTACCCTTAAATGCATTTAAGATTGCGATTGACTTGAAAAACTCAAGACTCAATAAGATTAAATATGGACATTATTTATAAAAGAGGACACATTTTTCAAAACAAACTAAAATAGTACTGTGAACAATAGATTTGCCACAGGTACAAACTAAAATTAGCATAACTGTTTATGAGTAACATTACGTAGCTAGTATTGTCGAGTGACCAGTTTTGCAATTTTGAGCTAACCACAGGAACATTTATGCAATTCTAAAATACAGATCGAAAGATGGGTATTCTATAACCTTTTGTTCCATGACTTTAACAACTGCCTCGCGAATAGCAGCAGTATCAGATCCTACACCAACATGGGAAATGCAGAAAGCCTTTCCCTCAGCAATGGCAGCTTCTGCTGCTGCAGTGACGGATGCAACAGCATTCTGGATGTTTTCTTGAGCAACCATCTTTTTGTTTCTTATTACTTGATTCTAAATACATACAATACAGACTCGTTGTCATCTTTTATGATATTTTTATAGTGACAAGTGTGTGAAAGAACGTATAGTTGCTGTGAAGGGTAATCTATCTTACCTGAAGAATGGAAATTTTTGTCTTAAGATCGGCCTTCTTTGCTGTTGGTATGGCGGCCGACTCTACTTGACCATTTAAAAAGGTGACTTTCTGAAATATAAATTTCAGTGCAAGTCAAATATCATTAAAATAAAATATACATTTGATATAAATCCATTTTATTTATAATACAGCTTCCGCGTTTCATGCTTTAAAATTAAATTACAGTTTGGGCAACTTTCAACCTGTACTCTATATATAACTTATAAGCAATTTTTTGGTTTAGCCTCTTAAAGATAAACATAACTCAATTCAGCCCATTCATAGTGAATGAGTCAAACCTCAATATAAATACAAAATGCATAATGGTAAACACTAAACAAACTAGCCAACCTGCTCAAGAAGGTTCCCTTCCAGAGTTGATGCCTGCTCAACTTCTTGTTCAAGTTCAGCTGCTTTTTTAATAGCCTCAAAAGCATATTCTGTTGTTACAGCAGTAACTCTTCGGATCCCCTTGGCAATTCCCTCCTCAGACAAAAGTGCAAATGCCCTGGCCTCTCGTGTATTGGATATGTGAGTCCCTAGATACATTCATAAAATTCAACTTATAAACAGATGAAAGGAAAGAACTATACAAGTAACAATATTAAAAACGTAAATACCTCCACAGAGCTCTGAAGATATGGACGCCCATTCTTTATTTTCAGGATCAGCCAATAGTTCATCCACTTTTCGACCAATTGAGACAATTCTAACTGGATCAGGATACACCTGTAACCATAAAATAACGTTATGATCAGTTTGATGCTCAGAATTCAAACAGAGGTGGCCATTTCAGCCCATTGGCCAAAACAGTTTAATTGAGTTGTACTTATTGGGCGCACCAGTAAAATATTTATAGGACTATCTAGACATAAAACAGGTTTAAAGATGTGTTCAAATGCTTATAATATCCTATAAGGTTTTGTTAGACACAAATTATATCAGCATTTTGTTTACAGAAACTTTATGGTTTCAGAATCATATACATTATTTACATAATATTTTAGTCTTTGACAAAGAAGGTGTTGACATGTCGACCTGACTACCCTAGTTTGACAGACAAAAATATTTGTCTAATGCATCACACAAAAGCAGCATGAAATTAAGAACACCTACTTCACCAAAAACAGCTCGCAACCCATTTACTCGTTTTGCATCAACAAGGCTAGCCTCCTTTGCAGAAACCTCTAATTCAGCTTTAATTTGTTCATTTACAATGGATTCAATTCTGCGAAGATCATCTGGCTTTACAGGCTTCCCTGTATGAAGTGATGTATTACATTTATACATTGACCGTGAGGAAAATATTGAAGAAGTACTAATAAAGTAATCAAGTTACCATGGGAAAAGTCAAATCTTAATTTTTCTGGGAGAACAATGGATCCTTTTTGGTCGATGTGATCCCCAAGTACTTCCTGAAAATAAAAAGCGATATAATAAATTACAAGAATATTCAATTAAGGTGGCGATAGAATTATGAAATTGACATTTTTGGATTACCCTGAGAGCAAAATTTAACATGTGTGTACAGGTATGGTTGGGAGCGATGCGTTGACGCCTTCCATAATCAACCTACACAGGATTTCCAAAAAGGTTAAAACACAAAATTTGAAACTAGGGATGAGCTCGTTACCAGTCCCGTACCGAACGGTACCGAATTGGTGGTACCGTTTTTTTCTCGAGCTTAAAATTGTGTACCGGTACCGTATTGGACAGGATTTCGGCACCAGTACAGTGCCAGACAGGATTTCGGTACCAGTTCCGGTACCCGTCACCGGAAAAACGGTACACATTCGGGTTTTCCCTTTTTTTTAAACAAAAATAAACAAACCAGCACAAACCAAAGATGAAAATATATATTGTTACTTATGTTTTGTCTTGGACAACAAGATTAATTAACAATAAGCATAAGCCGATTGTGGGCCGGTTCGGGTTACCTGTTATAAACCTTTGGCACCAAAAATAAGCATAACTCATTAAATAAATATTGTGGGTGAATATGTGACTACGTATTCACGTTTGTATCTAAAAAATATACACATCATTAACAATGTTCCGTTTCGGTACCAGGATTCGGGTCGGAATGCTCATCCCTATTTGAAACCAAAAGTATTATATTTTCTACATGAGTCAGATACTTGCCTTACAAATTACTTCATCGCCAACATGAAATTTGGTAGATTCTCCAGTAACTTGACCAAGATGAATCACAAAACCACCGTAAATTTGAACATTAGAAACCTCGAATGATCCAGAGGGGCCTCCAAGTACTCCAGTATCAAATATCTGAATTCACAGTAAAGCATTGTCAGACTTTAAAGCATGTGCTTCTACAAAAAGATTCTATGGTGCAAAATGTAAGCGCCAAAAACTGCTACTTATAACGAGCTTAAAATTTTTCCCATTAAGATAAATGAGTATTCGACAAATTTAAACAAATTATCATAGCACATGACGAGTTACCCTTTCATATATTAGGTATGTTCTCAACAAGACATGCTTCGAACGCAACTTTGTGAAAATTTTAAGCGAAAGTGTTCGATTGCATAGTTCATTATTTGTCTCAGATATTCAGCACTAACCTGACCACCTTGCTCAGCATAGAAACTTGTGCTCTCAAGAATTATACCCACATCAACACCAGCCTCAGCACGTTCCACATACTCACTACCCGTGTAAATGGCTTTTATCACACTTTTGTGGTCCTGAAATTGCTCAAGAAAATCAGGCATTGACTGCATTCATCATCATCACGACTTCAAAATATTTTGAATTTAGCAATAGATAGAAACACATATGGTTAACGCAAACACATTGCACAATGAACTTACCAATAACTACCAAAAAACAATCTCGATTACATTAGCAAAATACACAAGTAAAAAAGGCACACATACATACCTCAAACCAATTATATTTGAAACTATCATTTGTTGTAGCCACCCCTCTCTTATGTAGGGCTGAGGTCGCGTCTGCATCCATCACAATCAAAACAGCAGATTGCTGTCACAATAATGCGTCAGTTGAGAACAAATAGCAAACTGGCTACCCTTTTAAGTAAGATAACTATATTTGTCTTGGAGTTATCTACTACGGACATGAACCAGAGATAAATAAAGCTAGACATTTAACCTTATTCTGAGCATTCCTTGATCTTTCTCTAGCTTCACTCATAGCGAGATTAAAACCCTCAACATCAACCACTAAATGCCTTTCTTCTGCCATTAACTGAAATAAGAACAACACATTAGAATACAATAAAATTTGTGTGGAAAAAAAATGTCAAAAGAACCCTCTAGATACCTGAGTTAGATCCAATGGAAACCCAAAAGTATCCCACAACACAAATGCATCCTGAACCAAAAGATTATTCAAAAAATAAGAATCAGAGCTTTGTGAACGTAGATGGAAACAGAATAAACACATTTTATAAAGCCACTATATCATAAATTAAAAAAGATTGATCACTTTGGAGAATGAATTGATATAAAGATCAACCGAATAATTGTTGAATAATTAATTATGAAAAATTCAAAAGAGCAAATGTAAATAAAAGCAAGCTTGCCTGTCCACTAATAATTTTTCCCTGAGTATCTTGAACCGTCCTTTTAAACTTCTCAATTCCCTACAAACAAACAAAACATAAGCACTTTAGCGTTCATCCTTTGTATAAATCTCTCATTAACTTCTTTTACCTCTCTTTCTTGAGACCAAGAGATATTTGTTTAGGAAGAATTGGTTCAAATTAGGATAGATTCATGGCAAAGGTTTAAATCAGTTGCAAGAAAAACACAGATTAAGCTAAATCAATTCAAAACCTGTATCATTTTTTCTCACTTCTACCCTATGAATATAAAGATAAGGCAGTATGAATAAAGGTCAATCTTACATGAAGTAAAGTCTTCCCAAAACTTGCTTCCTCTTCAGCTATAATCTCTCTAATGCGCGTCTCGTGTTGCTTTAGCTCAGGAAAGACATGGCTCATAATATCCACCACAACTTTTACCAATCTGATTCCATCATAACAAAAAGTTACCAAATAAAGACAAACCCAGACTGCAATATTTATTACAAAAATTGAGTGTGGGAAATCCCCTTGTAAACTATAATCTGACTAAAGAGAAAACATATATATTACAATGTACAGTGTATTATTTAATTGAAGCAATAATCGCATACATACCCGTTGAAAAATCCTTGCTCTGCTTTCAAAACTTCTCTTCCATAACGTACTGCACGGCGAAGAATGCGTCGTAAAACATATTCACGCCCTTCATTGCCTGTAAAAGAAAATATTATGATATATGTCACGAATGATCATGCTAGTTGATAACACAAATATATGTTCTAGATGCTGTCACATAGTAAGATGGAACAGAGCAGGTTTTCATATCAACCTGGACAAGAGCCATCAGCTATAGCAAACGAAAGAGTTCGGATGTGGTCAGCAACAACTCTGTATGCCATGTCAATGCCATCCTTGTCATCTGGCCCCACTTTGCCTGTATAAGCTCTGGCACCAGTTGCCTGCCAAAAATGAAGTTGAAGAAATTCATATTGAATCGGAGACATGTAAAAGACTGTAGAAGAGTGAAGATATGTGTTTTTATATTACCTTTTGAATAGCTTCAAAAATAGGTAGAAAGACATCAGTATCATAGTTGCTCAACTTGTTCTGAAGAATTGATGTCAATCTTTCGAAACCCATTCCGGTATCCACGTGTTTGGCAGGGAGAGGTTTCAAAGAACCATCAGCTTCCCTGTTAAACTGCAGAATAGAAACAAATAAATGCACAATCACCCATCAGAGCTGCCCTAAATAAAAGATTTAAAAAAAAAAAAAAAAAAAAAAAAAAAAAAAAAAAAAAAAAAAAAAAAAAAAAAAAAAAAAGCCTAGACATGTTTACACGAGACAAAACATAAGAAATTTACCTGAATAAACACGTTATTCCAGATTTCAATCAATGTGGGGTCATCATTGTTAACCAAATGTGCACCATCACGACCACCAATTCTATCAAAGTGTATTTCAGTACAGGGTCCACACGGCCCAGTATCACCCATCTCCCAAAAGTTATCCTGCCACACAATTTAGCAATTGAATCAACAAAAGTAAATAACTGCTCTTGGATCCAGAGTACTGCTGTGTTGAAAAAACAGTTGATCAGAGAAAACAGTTTAGAAATGGAAAGTCTTGGTAGAAAGCGTACTTTACAACCAAAAGGCAAAACTCGTGCAGGTGGGAGATATTGAAGCCATATATCTCTGGCTTCATTATCAGCAGGAAGGCCCAATTTCTCATCACCGCCAAAATAAGTAGCATATATTCGATCAGTTGGCAGCTTATAAACCTGTACATCAACAAGCAAGAACCAAATAAACATACCGAAGAAGACTCAAGTTGCTTATTGCAAAACAAGATAAAAGTTGATGTCATTACGGTTGTGAGAAGCTCCCATGCCCATCCAATAGCTTCCTTCTTAAAATAATCACCAAATGACCAGTTACCAAGCATTTCAAAGAAAGTGTGATGATAAGTGTCTTTGCCAACATCATCAAGATCATTATGTTTTCCGCCAGCGCGGATACACTTCTGGGTGTTGCAAGCACGAGTCAATTTGCTCAAAGAAGTGTTCGGATCAACAGTACCCAAGAAGATAGGCTTATATTGATTCATACCTGAATATTACAAAATAACATAAAATTAGTGCCACAACAATCACTAAATCAGTACTCATATTTGATCATTTACTGTCATAATGACTAGATTCAAAAAATGAGGCAATGAGTTCCCATAAGAGAACCGATTATATGATTCTAGTCCTTCATGCCAAAATATTCTCGGAACACATCCACTGACCAAAAGATAACCTAAAAACACACCTACCAATTGTCTATCCGTTTCTTGAAAACTTAGCAGTGTCATTACTAGTTAGCAATATACTCTTAGAGACGCGATTCGACTTTAAGGGACGTTTGAAATTGCTTATTTTTTTCTGTTTATGCTTCTGCATAGATATAACTACTTACAAGCTACTTAAAAATAAGTATTAATTATATGTTGAAAATTTTTCAACCAAAACCATTATAAAAGGTTTAGGTGAAATATGTTTGTAAAAGTTAAGTTTAATTTCAGCAAAAAATAAACAATATGAAACAAGCAATTCCCTGGCAACTTATCAAAATCTGCTTAAGTTACCTAAAAATAAGCAGTTTGGATAACACAAAACTGCTTTGGCTTAAAATAAGCAATCCAAACCCACCCCCTTGAGATCAAACATTATGCTCTCTTAACAAAAAAACATCTCAACCAGTAATACAACCATTTATTTAAAACTTAACAGCATCATTAACGATATACTCTTAGGATCAATCAATCGATCATTAATTTTATATACGTATAATCTACTATAAACACGAGTAATGTCGTAACAATATACACCTACTCCATAACAATTCAATCGTCTGCAACCAAAAACTCAAACCACCGAACTGTGTAACAAACAATATATTCGTATACATACAACAAAACTTTACATCAATATTTCTACATTCGTACACTCTACTATAAACATTCGCAACAAGATACACCTACACCATAACAATTCAACTATTTCGTAAAATCCACTATAAACATTACTAACATTATACACCTACTCGATATGAATTCAAACGAATATAACTACTGCATATGTATAAGAGAATTATCGAGCTGATAACTAACCCTAACCAATATGTAAATGACTTAAAACAGTTTAATATAAATAAATAACAATCAGAGAACGAATAACAACGGACCGGCATTAGCGAACAAAAGCGTAGGATCATTAACCGGAACGACGGGACTCGATTTCCAGTAAACATGATTCCTCTCTTCAAAAAACTTAATAAAAGTATCCCTAACTTTATTCGCCGGCCACTCAATCTCCTCCACTTGTGACCCCATACTTTTACCCTCTCGCAACGAATTAACAACAGTGGAAAACCTAAACCGACTTAAACTAAGACTATTACGACGAAAGGAGCTAAGTGAATATATGCGGTGAGTTAACGATGAGGCTAAATTACGAGTCAACTGAACCTTCATCCATCTGTGATTTAACGGCGTTAGGGTTTCGGATGACGGCGGAGTTAGTTATTTAGTCAAGGTTTATGGGGATATATAGGATGGATAACTGAAGAAGGTAGGCCACTAAACTTTAATTTTTTAATTTATATTCGATGAAACGGAATCGTTTGGTAATTGGGTTGTGAGATGCCCCAAATGTGGCCGGCCCGATAAGATGGTTTCTTTTAGCTTTTTGAGAGAATTTCAAAAATGGTCCATGTGGTCACCCGGGTTTAATGGAAATGGTCTTTATACTTTTTTTTTTAACGGATCTTCTATTTGTGGTTACGACCCATAATGGGTTTGGTCCCCTGACCAAATTTTACGTCTGTTTGACCGTTAACTTGGTCATGTGACAAAAACGTGAGGGGTCATTTCATGTTTGGCGGGTGTTTGACCATGGTTTATAACACATTTGACTGAAAAATACGATTCATAACAAAAATCATCCCCAAACTTTATCACTCCAAAAACCCCAATTAGATAGATTGTTCTAAGTCTAATCAGCCCTAATTAAACAATGTTGTGCGAATGGAGGGTTCGTAAGAAGGGTTCAAAAGCAGATCCCTACCATGATTATCGTAAGTATATTTGATTGTCCATTCGTAAACGATTTTTTTTATCAATGATCTTGTGTAAACTCATGTTTTTAATGTTACTGTGTAAATTTCCATTTGTTTTTTGTTTAAAGACCAACCATGGTGGTGCATTTACTAATCCTCCCAAGATACGATATAAAGGTGGGAAGGTAAACTGGATAGACGCCATAGACTCTGATGTTTTTTCAATTATTGAAATTAACAAATGATGAAAGAGATAGATTATGAAAACTCGTCATTTGAGTATTACTATAAGGAACCTACAGTGATTTAGATAATGGCCTTAACAAGTTAGTTAGTGATCAGGATGTCTTGCCAATGATGAAGTTTGTTGCTAAGTATAAGGTAATCGAGTTATATGTTGATCATGGTGTTAATAAGGAACCACTGAATGTAGTGTCACTAAATGCATATGACTGTTTGATTAATAAGAAAATAGATAATGTTGTCTTAGATGGCAATGGTGATTATGTACTTGATGATATTAGTGAGGATGAATGGCTGAAGAGGTGCATAGAATTGGCGGCTAGAAAGAAACAGGTTGTAGTTGAAAATGAGGATGTAGGACAATCAAATAGGGATGAGTTAAATAAGCCTGAGTCAGAAAGGGAACATGGTTCTGGTAGTGAATATGGTTCTAGTAGTGAACATGGTTCTGGTAGTGAACATGATTCAGATAGCCAAGACAGTTATTACTTTGAAGAATCAGATAACATTATAGATGATGTGGGAGTGGATATGGCTGAATTTACAAGAAACATTAATGAAAATGTTGAATGGGTTGTGTCTAAAGATAATGTGGAACAAGTAGAAGAAATAATTAAGGATGAGGAAGTTGATTATGATGATATGGACACTGGGAGTGAATCTGAGAATGAAGGTGAAAGGAGAAAAGCTTTAAATATGCATATTAGAAAGAAGAAGGCTGATGCAAAGTTGGGTGGTAATGTTTGGAAGGAGAATTTTTTCATTGGCCAGGAATTTGAAAGTAATACACTGATAAAAGAGATGCTTACTAGAGTTTCAGTTGAACAAAGAAGAGAATTGTATTTGAAAAAGAATGATAAACAGAGATTGAGGGCTCATTGCAGAGGGAAGGTCCCTAAGTTCACTTGTGAGGATGGAAGTAAGTCAAGGGGGTCAAAAGTGGAAGGTTCAGAAGGATCAAAAGGAAAAGGTTCAGCAGGGTCAAAAGGGAAAGGTTCATAAGGGTCAAAGGGAAAGGTTCATAAGGGTCAAAAGGGAAATGTGCAAAATGGTCAAAAAGCAATGCCAAATTAAAAGGAAAGGGTCAAGTTCATGGGTCAAAAGGGAAGTCAACAGATGGTGGGTGTAGCATTGAAGATAAGGAAGAATCTTGCCCTTGGTACCTTCAATGTTCTAAACTACCTAATCAAGAAACTTGGGCAGTGAAAACATTTGAGGATACCCATAAGTGTTTACAATCCAGGAAAGTGAAAAGATACACAGCTACTTTCTTGTCTAAAACTGTTGAAGGTAGTATTAAACCTAACCCAAAAATTCCTCTAGTTGCCCTTAAAGAACAACTGCAGAAAGAATATGAATTAGGTATTTCAAACTGTGTTTAGGGCTAAGAAAATGGCAATTGAAATGATTGACGGTAATCATTAGAAACAGTATGCACAGTTGAGAGACTACTGTTTGGAATTAAGAAATAGCAATCCAAACACCACTGTTAAGATTGAGGTAGAAATACCACATGATGTAAACAGTCCAGAGAGAAAGTTTAAGAGAGTGTATATATGTTTAGGTCCTTTGAAAGATGGATTTAAGGCTGGAAAAAGAGACATTGGGATTGGATGGGTGTTTTCTTATCTGGTATGTATCCTGGTTGGATTTTGATAGCACTTGGGATAGATCCAAACAATGGAATATACCCCTTGCATATGCCATTGTGGAGTCTGAAAACAACGATTCATGGAAGTGGTTTCTACTGTATTGGTGATGATTTGGATCTTTTCAGGAACTCAAATTTTACCTTTATATCAGACAGACAAAAGGTATGTTTTATGTTAAACTTGTTTTATATTTCAAGTGTATTGATATACTGAAACTTGGTTTATATTAATCTTCTTTTATATATGTCAACTATGTTAGGGTATCATACCAGCAATAGAAGAGACATTCCCAAGTGCTAAGCATAGGTTTTGCCTTAAACACATATATGACAATATGAAGCTGCAATGGAAAGGTCAAATGTACAAACACATGTTATAAAGATGTGCAAGTGCTAATACTGTGAGGCTGTTTGATAAGAATATGGAAGCACTGAAGTCTTTTAAAAATGAAGCTTATGAATGGTTAAAAAAGATCACACCCCAACACTGGTCCAGGTCTCACTTTTCAGGTATACTGACTTCTAAATATAACTTGTTTTTACTGAATTTAACTAGTTATTTTATCAAAATTGCAGGAAGGGCACACTGTGATGTGTTATTGAATAACATTTGTGAAGTATTTAACAGACAGCTTGCAGATGGAAGGGACAAACCTATCATCACATGTTTAGAATAGATTAGAGTGTATTGTATGAAAAGAATTGTTAATGTGCAGAAGGTTATTAGCAAATTTGATGGTATTCTTACACCCAATGCTAATAGAATTTTCTAATCAATTGTCAAAGAAGCATCACAGACAAAGGTACATTACAATACTCTTTCATTAATTTTTTTCTCTTTTTTTTACACATTTCAATGTACTTGTTTCAAGTTTGTAACTAGAAAATGTTTGATATATAGATAGAATGGAATGGTGCTGATTTATACCAAGCCAATGATACTAATGGGTTTCAGTGTGTAGTCAATATAAGGTCTAGGGAATGTAGTTGTAGAAAGTGGGAGTTAACAGGTATACCCTGCAAGCATGCAGTGGCTGCAATTTGGAACATGGCTAGTAATGGGGAAGAAACAGGAATACCATAGTCTTATTGTCATGAAACTTATTGGCTATCTACTTGGAGAGATATGTACATGTTTAAAATTAATCCCCCAAATGGTTTTGATTTTTGGGAAAAATCCAATAACCTAAACACAATTATCCCACCAAATCCTAAACCACAAATTGGTGGGCCATAAAAATAAAAGGAATAGTGCAGCTGAATTGTCTGAGAGAATTGTTAAAGGAAAAAAATTGAGTAGAGCATGTAAGAGTATTAGTTGCAGTAACTGTAAGGGAGTTAACAAAAGGAGTTGCACAAAAGTTAATTTTACAAGTAATGCACAAGGCCCAAATGTAGAAGCTCCATTTACCAATGGCAAAAAAATTGATAATTTACTCCATTTACAAACCAACCATTCAATGGCATTTACTTTCCCTTGACTGTTTACATTTGGAAGGGTCTTTAAAATGACTTCTAAACACACAACATACACCCAACAAAACTGTCAAACACCTAAACAACCATCCAATAACAACAATGAGTTCCAAGCCAGAGATCATTGAGATTTCCTCTGATTCAAACTCTTCTGATGAGCTCATGTCTCCCCCACCATGGGCTTGTGATTCAACCACAAGCTCTGACCTTAGCTATATGCATAGCTTTGTGTCTAGCTAGCATTCTAGCTCTGAAGATGATCAAGCTCAGACAAAAAGTCCTAAAAAGTGTACAACTTCAGTCAGTTCACAGGGTGTAAGTCCTAGGCCTTGCAAATTAGCACATTTGGAAATAAATCAAATAGAGAGGTAAACAGAGCATGCCAGACACCAAAGGGAAAGGCAAAAGGAGCATGGGTAGCTTTTTATGTTTCTTGAACTATTTCTAATATGCATAACTTAATCTTTTGATGTACTTGAACACCTACTATGTATGATGGTGGTAATTGATGTGCGTAGGGATTGCACCAGGCTTTACCTCTCAAGGGATCTTGAGAAGCTTACAACCCCCACCAGGCAGTGTACCTGGTCGATGTAGTATATTATAATGACAAGTACCGGGGGATTGATCGTTCAGCTAGGAATAGTGTCGCTAGGATTAGAAAGCCTAAAGATTAAGTCTAGAGATGATGGATGATTCTTTTTGTATTTTTATATTTTTTAGAAAGTAAGTTAAAATCTCGAGTTTGAAGGATTTGGGCGGAATTAGTTGCTAGTCAACTAACCCAATACTAAGATGCAATCAAAATAAAATACTAAAATGAAAATAAAACTATATTAAACTAAGGTTGTGAGCAATAAGTGGATAAATGTGTTTACTTAGATTTCACTACTCCCTAGACATCTTTTACACGTTAATTACTTGTTATAGTTGCGTGGATGACGGATTGTATTCCTTAATACCATTCATGGGGTGGCGTACTTAACTCCCCAATCCTATGAGTGCCTACTTCACTCCTATGTCGAGCCGGCTAAGAAGCTCCTAACATGGGATCATTAGAATTTACTCATGCATTAAATACAACCAATAAAACCTAGTACACATCGGTTCATGTTTCCTAAGACGTTCAAGCATGTTACCAATTGGAGATCTGCCAGTTTTCTTAAACCTAACATTGAAATCATTCATCCAATACAACCATAAATAAGTAATCAACACATAATTAACATCTATGTTTCATTAGATCTAAGCAAACACAAGATAGATCTAGCCTAACATGGTGGAATCAAGACAAGCACAAGATATAGACAACCAACACATAGACATATTGATTGAATTAAAAGAATACTTATCTCAATAGCACATGTAAGGTTTCAAGGGCTGAAAACCCTTGAAAAAGCTGTAAAATACGTATATGGTTCGGCCTTAGGGTTTCTCCAAACTTGTTCCTCTTTAATGAATGAAAATTAGAAAACTATATATAGATTTTAGAGGCTGACGGCGTCAAGAACAAAGGTGTGACGCCGTCATCTCGCAGCCAAATAATTCCTCGGACTTCCTTGATCTACATCTGACGCCGTCATGTAGTCCTCTTTTGCAAGCCGTCACGCATTTAACTCTTGACTCTCTACTTGTGATGCCTTCATGTTTGTACTGGGTCGTCATGGACTTTACTCTTGACGTCGTCATGCAATTCCTCTTGACGCCGTCAAACACTGTTCCCAGCATGGAAAATTAAGTCTTTGGCGTTTTCTTCACTTTTATGCTCCAAACACGTCCGAATTGCTTCCTTTTCCAGATTTCACTCCCAAAGTACCTAAGATCACAAAAGGAACGATTTAGGGCAATATTTGATCAAATAAATTCAATTCCGGGCTTAAATGACCCCCTAAAAGTGGTTCATTTTTCGCCTCATCATATACCCTTACACTTAAGATTTGCTTGTCCTCAAGCAAATGCGCTTTTATTCTAATCAAAATACAAGTTAGGGGTCATTTAACACTAATATAAAAGTAATTACAACAAATAATCGTTCCACTAAAGACCGAAGACAAGCACGGAGGTCATACGCTAGCACCTCACAAATAGTGTTTAGATACTCACACCTCTCGGGTGTAATAAAGTATAAATTACAATATGGAAACGGAAAATATCTCTCACTACCTGTCATAGCAAAATAGATTACCATAGGCTTGCAAAAGGATCAAACCTCCACCACATGGCGTAAGCACCTAGGATAAACTATCAAAGAGGTCTTTTAAAGGGTTGTAACGTTAGGTGTAGGGATATGAAATACACGGTTTTGTTGGATATAGGCATTCTTTACTGGTGGCGAGTTAACAATCTTGGTTAATTACATGTACAATATGGCGTTGCTAAGCCAAGACTAGACTCGACTTAAGCTAATAAATGAAAAATAACAAAAACATAAAATGAACATAGAATAAAAAGGGATGGTAGTCCGTATGTTTTTTCTCTTTTTCTTTTTTTTCTATTTTTTTTTCTATTTTTTTTTTCGATTTTTTTTTTCATACATTCTTACCGTACCATCCAAAATAATACATCATAGGGAATGTAAATTCCCCTTACACTTGAATTTTTACATACTTTACAATAAACTAATCTAATGACTCGAATTAAGAAAATCAAAACACTTGGAGTACTTTTAAGATTAACGTACATATGAGGGTAATATAAGATGTTCTTCCCCATTACTCCACAAAATAAGTACTTTACCCATGAGTCCAATCGTCCCAAAACAATATGTACAATGATATGACTCGACTTAGCAACCATATAATCAATTAGATAGTTAACTTAGGGTTTAACAAATAACAATAATGCACTAAAGATGAGTGCATACACGGAAGGCTAAGGCGATTTGGGTGTACATTTAAGTGGGGTGTAACAAATTCTTCCTTTAAGTAAAATGCTTAAAGTTAGAAACGAAAAGATAGGCTCGGAGGGGTGTACCAGGGGTTTCGTGTACTAAAAATGAGTACAACGCTATGGTGTAGGAAAAATTAGTTGACTTAACTAGCCAAGTAATATGACTTAAATGGTCAAGTAATTATAATACGGGTTTAACACAAGGGTGATCCTAATGCCTCTTATCATGTAGTAAATCCTACTACACGAATGTAGTCTCACTAGCGGTCTCGGGATGCATCACTAACGCAAGTTCTAGAATCTAAATGCTACCGGTACACTCATAAACACTAATAGTAAATGCTTTTCCTATCAAATCTAAAGGCGAACCTCACATATTTGGGTGGAAAATTTTTCTGAATAGTACGGTTATGTGCTAGTCATACAATCTCCTATCCATGAGACGCTTGCTATGGCTAAAGTTTCACTCCTAAATGTTGTTAAAAAATTTAAATTTGGCGCTAAAATTGCACTAACAAGTATTTATCATAGTTTTATTACACATCTGCTATTAAACAAACAAACTCAAGCGAAAGTGTAAATGTAAGGTATCATCATTTTACCCTCCCCTTACACTTAAGATGAACATTGTCCCCAATGTTTAAGTAAAGAATGTAAAAGTGAAATAAGTAAAACAAATGAAATCAAATACTCCCCTGATTCGCTCGGTATGGATAATAAGGTTGCCAGGTTAAATCTTCCTCCAAGAAAATGAACAATCAAAGCTTCCCTTCCAGAATAATAATCATCTTCTTGTCATACATAACCTGTAAATCCTGAGAAAACAGACAAGGCAACCTCGCATAAAATCGGCGGCAATCTACGTAAGTTACTAAATCCTAGAAAACAAAGTAAGATATAATGCTTGTGGAATGAAGTTTGCAGATTTCCTGGAGATTATAAAACTTAATAATTCAACAAAAACTTTAAGACTTCGTTAGAAAAACAAAACCGGTAAAATTTCCAGATTTTTACCCGTGACGCCGTCAAGAGCAAGCTCATGACGCCGTCAGAAGTGACCTGCATAAATTCTTATGTTAAGTTTCCGGAAACTTTCTGGAAAAACTTATGTCCTACTTCCTGGAAAATCCTTCAAAACTTCATTATGACTCGATACAAGCATTTGACTCTAACGAATACGAATATACATGTTCACTTAATATTGTGGAGAATCATTATCGGTTTGTTTCTTAAAAACATATTTGGGGTTTCCCCTTACACTTGTCTTTTGCAAAAATACCTTTTGGTGAAGTTAAGACTAGGCCAAACAACAAAGTAAAGTATTTCCACTATTTAGTTTTGAAACATGATCTACCAACAATAAAAATAAAGCATGCATACGGAAGCAAATAACAAACAAACAAAATAAAAATCACACAAAATCATGGGTTGCCTCCCAAGAATCGCTTTTCTTTATTTACGAGTCTTGTAGCTAGACTCAAGGTCATGGGTTACTACGTGACCTCATCGTTGGTTTCACTTTCTAATTGTAAATGTTCTTTGTAGAAACCAATCACCTTTTTCTCAATCGCTCCTATAATCCTATGGGAAAATTCTTTATCGACTTTATACTTTGGTCCTAGAGCCAAGCAATCTTTGTAGAAAAGACTCCTCTTTTCCCATACATAATCCATGCCCTTTTTCTTATCCTCTTCATTGATGTCCTCAAAAGCACCAATGTTATCCTTGTCAAGTCAGGATATAAAGCGAAATTCCTTCATTCTATTAGGCATCCTATAAGTGATCTTATCGATGTTAATTGCAAATCGGATTGTCCCTTCTATCTCATCATATTCTAACTTGGACTCCTCAACAAACGGTTTACCAAACACAACATTGGATAATCGACAATCAATAACATTAACAAGATCTTCCACAATCATAAAGTCGGTGATATAAGTGAAATTCCCAACAAAGACATGTAGACCCTTAACTCTCCTGACAAAGTTACAAACTCCACCGGGGTATTTGGGATCTCTTCTAGGTTCAAGTCTTGTTTTCACTATATCATTATAAACACTTGAGGACATGATGTTGATTGGAGATTTAAAGTCAATGTAAGCATTGTCAACGTGTCTATACCCAATCATACATGGGATCTTAGCATTCTTAGGATCGCCTCTCTTTATCTTAGGTTCGATTCTAGTAAAAGCAGATCGAGGGTCATCAATAAGATTATTATAATATGCAATCTCATCCTTAGTGGGGTATAGATTAAAATAATCATTTAGCTTCGGATCTATTTCCCCCTCTTCTAGTTCCTCAACAACATTCACAAAATCATTAGGCCCTAGGTCCTTATTTGAATACAAGGCGGTCGCTAGGTCACTAAATGCATGATCGAGCTCAACTTTAATCAACCTATTAAGCTCCCTAAGTTCCCTAATCTCACTCTCAATTTATTCACGTAACACAGCCACTTCTCTAGGGGAAATGGGTGGATTCGCGTTTTCCATAATGGTCAACGGAATAGTCAATGAATTTAATTTACTAACAAAGGCACGAAGAAAAAGATAGACTAAAGAGAACCTAAAAATAAAAATAAAATCTTACTAGAAAGGAATCTAGCAAGTAGACCTAATAAAAAGAGATTCTAACCTAGACAATAATTATTCCCCGGCAGCGGCGCCAAAAACTTGATGTGCGTAGGGATTGCACCAGGCTTTACCTCTCAAGGGATCTTGAGAAGCTTACAACCCCCACCAGGCAGTGTACCTGATGGATGTAGTATAGTATAATGACAAGTACCGGGGGATTGATCGTTAAGCTAAGAATAGTGTCGCTAGGATTAGAAAGCCTAAAGATCAAGTCTAGAGATGATGGATGATTCTTTTTGTATTTTTATATTTTTTAGAAAGCAAGTTAAAATCTCGGGTTTGAAGGATTTGGGCGGAATTAGTTGCTAGTCAACTAACCCAATACTAAGATGTAATCAAAATAAAATACTAAAATGAAAATAAAACTATATTAAACTAAGGTTGTGAGCAATAAGTGGAGAAATGTGTTTACTTAGATTTCACTACTCCCTAGATATCTTTTACACGTTAATTACTTGTTATAGTTGCGTGGATGACGGATTGTATTCCTTAATACCATTCATGGGGTGGCGTACTTAACTCCCCAATCCTATGAGTGCCTACTTCACTCATATGTCGAGCCGGCTAAGAAGCTCCTAACATGGGATCATTAGAATTTACTCATGCATTAAATACAACCAATAAAACCTAGTACACATCAAATCATGTTTCCTAAGACGTTCAAGCATGTTACCAATTGGAGATCTGCCAGTTTTCTTAAGCCTAACATTGAAATCATTCATCCAATACAACCATAAACAAGTAATCAACACATAATTAACATATAGGTTTCATTAGATCTAAGCAAACACAAGATAGATCTAGCCTAACATGGTGGAATCAAGACAAGCACAAGATATAGACAACCAACACATAGACATATTGATTGAATTAAAAGAATACTTATCTCAATAGCACATGTAAGGTTTCAAGGGCTAAAAACCATTGAAAAAGCTGTAAAATACGTATATGGTTCGGCCTTAGGGTTTCTCCAAACTTGTTCCTCTTTAATGAATGAAAATTAGAAAACTATATATAGATTTTAGAGGCTGACGGCGTCAAGAACAAAGGTGTGACGCCGTCATCTCGCCGCCAAATAATTCCTCGGACTGCCTTGATCTACATCTGACGCCGTCATGTAGTCTTCTTTTGCAGGCCGTCACGCATTTAACTCTTGACTCTCTGCTTGTGACGCCTCCATGTTTGTACTGGGTCGTCATGGACTTTACTCTTGACGCCGTCATGCAATTCCTCTTGACGCCGTCAAACACTGTTCCCAGCATGGAAAATTAAGTCTTTGGCGTTTTCTTCACTTTTATGCTCCAAAAACGTCCGAATTGCTTCCTTTTCCAGATTTCACTCCCAAAGTACCTAAAATCACAAAAGGAACGATTTAGGGCAATATTTGATCAAATAAATTCAATTCCGGGCTTAAATGACCCCCTAAAAGTGGTTCATTTTTCGCCTCATCAGTAATGTAATATGCATCTATGTATGCAAGAACTTTCTAATGTAGTCAAGTTAAATGCTACTTGTTTTAATCAAGTTGAAACTGATTTTTCCATTCATCATAAACCCAAAATACAACTTGATACACTTGTACATTTCAAAACATAACATAAACACCTAACACTTACTTCAAACATCATCTGTCATACACTAACTACTTGAAAGCAAATACAACAAGAAAAAAGATCCAACTGATAATCAACATCTTCTTCAACTTCTTAGCTTCATATGTTTTTTCTTATGCAACCCCTTGTAACTGATTCACCGAATTCAACAAACCTGGAATAATTTGGACAGCTCGGTCACACATTGGGGGATCATACCAATCGATTATTCCACAATTGATTGGCTATTAAAAAAATTAGGTCAAACATCAAATTAGGGGTTTTTTTACCAAATTAATAATACACTTACTCTTTTTGCGCAACAATAAAATCGTCTTCCTGTGTTAATTGGTGTCCAAGAAGTTACAATGGTGGATCGATCTCCACATCTATTGCACCTGACCTGTTGATTCATGCTTGTGTTTGATCCTGTGTGGTGTTGTGTTTTTAGGAAGTGAAATAAGTTATACGCATAAACCCTTTGATGAGTATGCAAATACTCATCATTTTTGTCCCATTTGAACTACAAAAACATTTAAAAACACTTAGAAATGCCTCAAAATACAGAAAATATCCTTGGATTGTGTTTTTATTTGTTTCAGGTACAAAAGGATTGAAAACAGACGAAAAACGAGCAAAGTTTGCAAAATTGGCAAAAATCAGTCCCCCGACTTTCAGAAAATGTCAGTTTTGGTCCCTGGAAGATATATTTTGAAGAAAAGTCAACAACAGTCCCCCAGGAATCAAGAAATGATATTTGTGGTCCTTGGAACATAATTTTCACAAATTGGTGAATTTAGTCCCTCAAGTTTCAATTTTGGCAAAACTAGCCCTTGGAAATTTCAAATTGGAAAATGTTCAATAGTGGTCTTTGGTAAATGAAACTTGGCAAGATTGGTCCCTTGGAATAATTTGGAAAGCTGCCATTTCAGGTCCCTAAAATTTTCAGAATTTACAAATAAGGTCCTTGGGCTTTATTACTTGTAAACACAAATGGACCCTTAGTTCTTATTCCAAATCCAACAACACACCACCCTTTTTATTCTTAAACCAAAACACATAACTAAGCCCACCCCTTTATTGTTCCAAGCCCAAACCCAAAATGAAATAAAAACACCCCGTAATAGTCCCCCCAGTCAAACCCTTTGACCTTCCTTCCTCCCTCCTCCCACGTGATACCTGCAATCACCAACTCCCCTCTGCCATTGATGAGTGTGTAAATACTCATCATTTTTATCGTATCTGAACTGCCAAAAAAATTCAAAAACACTCAGAAATACACAGATATTATTCCAGGAATTGTGTTTTATATGTTTCAGATGCAAAATGTTTAAAAACAAATGAAAAACGAACAAAGTTTACATAATTGGCAGTTTCAGTCCCTTAAGTTTCATAAATTAACAAAACTAGTCCCTAAAGGTTTTAAATGAATAAAGAGTCAAATTTGGTCCTTGGATAATCAAACTTATTCAAAATTAATCCCTGGATGAAAGTTTTCACAATTGGCAACTTTTACCCCTCGAATTTTAAAAATGACAAAACAAGTCCTCAGGTATTTAAGAATTGGAATTTATCAAATATTACCCTTGTACTATTAAAACTTGGAAAATTAGGTCCCTTTGATATCTTTAGAAATATGGCAAAATCAGTCCCTAAGTTTCAGCTTTTGGCAAAATTGGTCCTTGTGATATTTTGTACACCAAATGGACCCTTGTATATTATTAATCCAATCCAAACACAACAAATACCCAACACCCAGCCCACTCCACAATCCCTAGCCCATCTCATTTGGCCCAATTCCACTTAAAATAAAAACCCCCGTTTTTATTACTCACGGTCAAAGAGTCAAACACCCAAAACCACCATTTCCCTCCCTGCCAAAACCACCCTCCCCAATACTACTCACATGTGACTTCCCGCTCCTCTCATCATCACCCCTACACACTGCCACCCCACTCCAAATCACCCCAGTCCAAACAATTACACCTCCTCACAAGTTATCAAAGGTCAAAACTATGATTGTGTTTTGGCGGCAAAACTTTCCAATGGTCAAGATTAAAGTGCTTTAATCCAAGGGATAATATTGCAGCTGGGAAAAGACAAAGACATGCTCATAAACCCTAATTTGGGAATATAAAGTGAAGAAGAAGGGGCAGTGGAAGAACTTGGTAGATTTTAGTTTTAATTTAGTCATTTTCAAAGTTATTGTAATTCTCAATTTTCAGTATTGTAACTTGTTACTCTTGATTAATCTAAGGTTTTCAATTCAGAAACATTAAGTCTCGGTACATCTTCAGCTTCATCAATAATAAATAAGGAAAATATAAGAAAATAAATAAATAAATAAAATAAAAAAGTCAAAAAAGAATCAAAGAGGAAGATGGATAGCTGTGGGTTAGAATTCCATGGGGAATGATAGGGTTTTGAGTTTGGTCCTTTGTTTCATGTTGTTCTGGCAGGAATGCACACTGTAAGCTCAGTTCTAATTTTTCCATTCTCTGTTGATTTATAGCTGCTAATCTGTTTCTTGTTGTTTTTTTAAGCTTATTTTGTGGTTACTAGTGATAATCTAGGTTAAAAACAGTAAGTGGTTGATTGGGGGTAATTGTGCTCTTAATTAATTTTTTTTAACTACAAGTCAGTATAAGTTAGCACATTAGTAATTTTCAAAATATTCATGTTAAGGATAGTGTTTATAGGTTTATGTCAGTTTATTGAATGGTTGTAAGTGTCTATGCAACAATCTCAAGCTTCAAATCAGTTTTTTTCTTTGAAAATTTTCATTTTCAGTAGATTAAAGGGTGTTTGGCTCAGGGTGGATATCCCACTTTCAGTGAGTTTTAATAGTTGTTTGCTATCTAGACATCTCACCATAGGTTAATTTAAGTCATTAAAATAACAAAATCCAGGTCTTAAACTAGGAAAGTCAAAATCACTTGCATATACCTTCAACAATCCAACTGTGGTGGGATATGTATGCCAAACCCTTGATTTCAGTACAAAACCTGTTTAGATTACCTAAGTTATTGTCTTCTAGTGTTTATTCACCATTTTCAGTCACCTAGGATCAATCAAAAATCACATAAGTCAAAGTTTACAAGAAATTGAAAAAGTCAAAATGGGATGTTTATGTAGAAATCCTAAAACTCTAGGATTTTTTGTGATTTTTGTGCTTGGCTTTAGGTATTGAAACTTTGAGAAATTAAAGTATCCCACCTAAACTAAAAAATCCCATAATCATCTTATTTTTAGGATTTTTCTCTTGTCTTATTTGAAGGCTCAAAGAGACCTGCAGGGGGAGCAGTGTCCCCTGTCCACAGTTAACCCATTTTCCTTGAAGCCTCATTTGGTGCATTATTTGAGTAGTTAGATTGATCTTTGGTGTTTTGCATAAGCTTTTTAGCCTGTATGGTTTGATCCATCTTTTGTTTGCCCTTATCAGCTTATCCTTTAGCTTATTTTGTGCCATAAACATTGCCCTTGGCCATTGTTTTATCTGTTAGCATTAGAACACTACTTAGCTTGTGGATTTTTGCTTTAGCTTGTTATTAGCTTCTCATGGTGTTCACTGAGGTGGTGAATGATTGTTTCCTTTGCTTTTGAATTGCATCATTGAACTGCTTTGCATAAGCTATTTATTTCTAGAACTCATTTTGAAGCTCCGTCTAACTGACCCACATCCCCAAGGTCACCACAAGCTCAAACCTTGAGCTTTTACCTTGGTCTTGGGCAATTTGGAAAGCCTCTCAGGAGAACTTGTTGGTTCTACCCTTGTTTTGGACCCTGGATCCTCCTTGTGGGCCCCACCCTGGGCTGCAGTTGCCCTTCTAGGCCTGTTTGGCTTGTGTTTATTAGAATGTGCTTATTTCAGTTTCTTGTTAGTTTAAGTGTGCTTATTGGTTAGTTAATCTTACATGCACTAATCTCAGTAGATCTCAATCTCATTTTCACTCTAGTAGCTTATTGTTTAGCTTTTGTTTCCTAGAAGTCCAATTCCATCTTCATAAGCTTGGCTGTTGTGCTTATTGGAGTGCACAGAGCTTATTTCCAAGTTCCTTCAAAAGTTCCTTTGTAAAAGTTGATTATTTTCAGTAGCTTAATAGGTTTGTAAAAGAAAAACAAGAAAAAGACAAAATTAAGGAAAGTTAGCTTCTATTTAAGCCATTTGGCTTATTTTTCTGCTTATTTATAAGCATTTCTCATTTTTAAATTTTTCTTAGGTTTCTTATAACTTAAAATAATTTTAGAAAATTTTCCAGATTTTTCTCATTTGATTTAGTACTTTTTATAATTTAGTTTAGTTTAAATTAATTAAATAAATAGATTTTAATTATTAATAATTAATTAAAAAGTAGAAAAAATAGGTTTTCTGTTTTAAAATTAGTTTTATAATATTTTAGATTTTTCTAAATTTAATTTTCATTTTTCTAGTTAATTTTTATAATTAATTAACAATTAGTATAATTTAGTTAATTAAAAAGTAATTAGTAATTAGTAATTAGTAATTAATTAAATAGTTGTAAAAATAATTTTAATTTTCCAAAAATTTTCTTATAACATTAGGATTGTAAAAATGTAATTTTCACATTCGTAGGACTCTAATTGCTCACGTTTCACTTTTTATTTTGCGCGTTCGCGTTTAATTTAAATTCAAACGCGCGTTTTTAGGTTTCACTTACGTTTTTCGGTTATCTGATCATCAGTAATTGTTAGAATAGTGTTTCTGAGTTATTTTCAATCTTAATCTTGTAGTGTAATCATACAAATCAAATTCCTGATCCTCCTGTTAAATCACCCAATCACTTAAAACGTTTTCAAATACAATTGCAAACCTCGCTGGGACATAACGACCCGGGAATACACTGTACTCCTTGGTTAGTTGGTTTTAGACATTGGACTTGGTTGACCATCACCTGGTCAATTTAGTTGACCGTTCAGAGCTAATCAGCCATCACCACCAACTCACCACTCCCTGTTCCCCCTCCAAACAGAACCAAACAAAACACCATTAAATGTTCCTTATAACTCTACAAGTAAACCGCCCAATTGCTTATTCACCCTTTTCCCGCCAAAATCCCAATTAAAGGCCGAGATGATTCCAAGGCAATCCAAGGGCTGAGAATTGCTCAAAGAAAGCACAAGCCAGGAAGAGGACAAGGACACAGAAAATACCCTAGCTGTTCAATTTTATTTTCTAGTATAAATAGATAAGGACTTGTAGCCTTGAGGCAATAGGTTTTTAGTAGAGTTTTATTCTTAGTTTGCATTTTTAAGTTTCTTTTAGCCATTCCCTTGTACTGTCCTTTTTATTTAATGAAAGTTATTAAGTTTATTTCTAATTTTCTTTAACTGCACATTCAAATCTTTGCAAGTTTTGTTACATTACTGCTTATTCCCTTTTTAGTAATGCTTATTGAGTTCAGCTTTGTATTTATCCATCTTTACTTTTTAAGTTTCAGAGGAAAAATCTTTTAGCCATTCCCTTGTACTGTCCTTTTTATTTAATGAAAGTTATTAAGTTTATTTCTAATTTTCTTTAACTGCACATTCAAATCTTTGCAAGTTTTGTTACATTACTGCTTATTCCCTTTTTAGTAATGCTTATTGAGTTCAGCTTTGTATTTATCCATCTTTACTTTTTAAGTTTCAGAGGAAAAATCATTTGGTTCAGTTTTAAAAAAATCCTAGACCTGTCACAAAAAGGGTGTTTGGCACAAGGCCATTCTTACCCCTAAAACTGTTTTTACCTTTCCTCTTTACTTTAATCAGCCTTATTTAGTTATTTTTAGTAGAATTCAAGCAAAATTTTACAATCTCTATTAGTTTTTAAGTATATGAGTTGATTTCTAAAATATTTTCTTATTAAAACTATTTTAAATTTGCATTAGGATAGATTAGGATTTAAGCTTGTTTTGTTGTTATTATTGGTTCATTATAGTCCAAATAGAGTAAAGTTACTTTGTGCAACCTGGTCTTGGACTTTCATAAGTCAAAAATACTAAAAATCACTCATTTTGACCCATATTGGCCACTGTTTTGCTATAAAAAAACAGCCCCAAACCTCTTCAATCCATCATTTTTCATTTACTCATTATTTGGAATTAGGCCCTAAAAATTGGTTTGCAAATAGCCTCCCAGCTAATCTTCATGAATATATTTTTTTCTTATTTTTAGGATTTTTTTGATAGCTTTTTGCAGCCCTGAAGTACCAGGCAGTGTACCTGATCGTTTTAGTATAGTATATTGACAAGTACCGGGGGATTGATCGTTCAACTCAGGAATAGTGTCGCCAGGATTAGAAAGCCTAAAAACTAGGTCTAGAGGTGAGGGATGATTCTTTTTGTAACTTTTTATATTTTTATAAAAGCAATTAAAAATCTCGGGTTTTAGAGGAGTGGGCGGAATTAGTTGCTAATCAACTAACCCAATAACTAAGATGCAATCAAAATAAAATAACAAAAATAAAAATAAAGCTAATTACTAATATGGTGTGAACAATAAATGGGAGAATTGTGTTTACTTAGATTTCACTACTCCCTAGATATCTTTTACAGGTTAATTGTTTGATACAGTTGCGTGGATGACGGGTTATATTCCTTAATACCAATCGTGGGGTGGCGTACGTACTTCCCCAACTCTATAAGCTCCTACTTCACTCCTATGTCGAGCCTGCAAGAAGCTCCTAACATGGGATCACTAGAATTCGCTCATGCATTAAATACAACCATAAAAACCTAGTACGCATTGGTTCATGTTTCTTAAGACGTTCAAGCATGTCACACAATGGAAGTCTGCCAGTTTTCTTAAGCCTAACATCGAAATCATTCATCCATTACAACTATAAACAAGCAATCAACCTATAATCAACATCTAGGTTTCATTACATCTAAACAAACACACAAGAGATCTAGCCTAGCATGTTAAAATTAAGACAAGCGTAAGATATATTAAAACAACACATAGACATATTGAATGAATTGAAAGGATATTTATCTCAATTGAACATGAAGGGTTTCAAGGGGTGAAAACCCATGAAAATACTGTAAAAGTCGTGCTAGGGTTTATTAAGTTCGACCCTAAAATTCTCCTCTCTTTTGAATGAAAATTACAAAGACTAGATATATATTTACTGAGGTAACGGCGTCAAGAAGAAAGTTCTGACGCCGTCAACCCGCCGCCAAAGATATTCTCGGACCGCCTAGATCCAGATCTGACGCCGTCATGTGTATTGTTGCTCTGGGCCATCACCAAGTTTACTCTTGACGCCGTCATCAAAATCTTCTTGACGCCGTCAGGTACTGTTCCCAGCAAGGAAAATTGAGACTTTGCCGTTTTCTTCACTTTTATGCTCCAAAAACGTCCAAAATGCTTCCTTTTCTAGAATTCACTCCTAAAGTACCTAAAATCACAAAAGGAACGATTTAGGGCAATATTTGATCAAATAAATTCAAATTCCGGCTTAAATGACCCCCTAAAAACGGATCATTTTTCGCCTCATCATATACCCTTACACTTGAGATTTGCTTGTCCTCAAGCAAATGCGCTTTTATTCTAATTAAAATACAAGTCAGGGTCATTTAACACTAATATAAAAGTCATTACAACAAATGATCATTCCACTAAAGATCAAAGACAAGCACGGAGGTCACACACTAGCACCTCACAAATAGTGTTTAGATACTAACATCTCTCGAGTGTAATAAAGTATATATCACAATATGGAAATGGAAAATATCTCTCACTACCCGTCATAGCAAAATAAATTACCATAGGCTTGGGAAAGGATCAAACCTCCACCACATGGCGTAAGCACCTAGGATAAACTATCAAAGAGGTCTTTTAAAGGGTTATAACGTTAGGTGTAGGGATATGGAATACACGGTTTTGTTGGATATAGGCAATCTTTACTGGTGGCGAGTTAATCATCTTGGTTAATTACATGTACAATATGGCGTTGCTAAGCCAAGACTAGACTCGACTTAAGCTAATAAATGAAAAATGACAAAAACATAAAATAAACATAGAATGAAACGGGATGGTAGTCCGTATGTTTTTTCTCTTTTCTCTTTTTCTATTTTTTTTATTTTTTATTTTGCATACACTCTTACCCTACCATCCAAAATAATACATCATAGGGAATGAACATTCCCCTTACACTTAAATTTTTACATACTTTACAATAAACTAATCTAATGACTCGAATCAAGATAATCAAAACATTTGGAGTACTTTTAAGATTAACGTACATATGGGGGTAATAATATGATGTCCTTCCCCATTACTCCATAAAATAAGTACTTTACCCATGAGTCCCAATCGTCCCAAAACAATATGTACAAGGATATGACTCGACTTAGCAACCATGTAATCAATTAGATAATTAACTAAGGGTTTAACAAATAACAATAATGCACTAAAGATGAGTGAATACACGGAAGGCTAAGGCGATTTGGTTGTACATTTAAGTGGGTGTAAAATTCTTCCTTTAAGTAAGATGCTTAAAGGTAGAAATGAAAAGATAGGCTCGAAGGGGTGTACTAGTGGTTTCGTGTACTAAAAATGAGTACAACGCTAAGGTGTGGGAAAAATTAGTTGACTTAACTAGCCAAGTAATATGACTTAAATGGTCAAGTAATTATGATACGGGTTTAACACAAGGGTGATCCTAATGCCTCTTATCATGTAGTAAATCCTACTACACGAATGTAGTCTCACTAGCGGTCTCGGGATGCATCACTAACGCAAGTTCTAGAATCTAAATGCTACCGGTACACTCATAAGCACTAATAGTAAATGCTTTTCCTATCAAATCTAAAGGCGAACCTCACATATTTGGGTGGAAATTTTTTTAAGTGGTACGGTTTTGTTCTAGTCATACAATCTCCTATCCATGAGACGCTTGCTATGGCTAAAGTTTCACTCCTAAATGTTGTAAAAAATTTTAAATTTGGCGCTAAAATTACACAAACAAGTATTTCTCATAGTTTTATTACACACCTACCATCAAACAAACAAACTCAAGTGCAAGTGTATACTATAAGGTATCATCATTTTACCCTCCCATTACACTTAGGATGAACATTGTCCCCAATGTTCAATTAAAGAATGTAAAAGTGAAATTGGTAAAAGAATGAAATCAAATACTCCCCTGATTCGCTCGGTATGGATAGTATGGTAATAAGGTTAGATCTTCCTCCAAGAAAATGAACCATCAACGCTTCCCTTCCAGAATATAAATCATCTTCTTGTCATACATAACCTGTTAAACCTGAGAAAACAAACAAGGCAACCTCGCGTAAAATCGGCGGCAATCTATATATACTAACAAATCCTAGAAAGCAAAGTAAGATATAATGCTTGTGGAATGAATGTTTGCAGATTTCCTGGAGTTTATAAAACTAAAGATTCAACAAAAACTTTAAGACTCCGTTAGAAAAACAAAACTAGCAAAATTTCCAGATTTTTACACATGACGCCGTCAGGAATTTCTTCCTGACGCCGTCAGAAGTGACCTGCAAAAATTCTTACGTTAAGTTTCCGGAAAATTTCTGGAAAAACTTATGTCCTACTTCCTGGAAAATCCTGCAAAACATCATTATGACTCGATACAAGCATTTGACTCTAACAAATACGAATATACATGTTCATTTAATATTGAGAATCATGATCGGATTTGTTTCTCAAAAACATATTTGGGGTTTCCCCTTACAATTATCTTTTGCGAAATACCTTTGGATGAAGTTAAGACTAAGCCAAACGACAAAATAAAGTATTTTGGCCATCTTAGTTTGAAACATGATCTACCAACAATAAAAATAAAGCATGCATACGGAAACAAATAACAATCAAACAAAATAAAAATCACATAAAGCATGGGTTGTCTCCCAAGAAGCGCTTGTTTTTGTTCGAGTCACGAGCCTGACTCTACCCTTATTTAACGGAAATAGGGGAGGTTTTCCCTACACTTAGGATTAAGTGCGGGTGGAAGTAGCGATACACACCCTCAGGGTGGAAATATGCCTCGTGAGGAAAGAGTGGTGGATGAATTATATGCTCAAAGGGGTGTGCTCCTATCATCATAAACTTACCTAATTCAATCGGGTTAATGGGTAGATTACGATTTTCTTCTATAAAGGGATCATTTTCAACCAAATTCAAGAGATTACTAGTTGGAGATCCATCTTGACCTAATAAACCCGGTTTAAACCCATAATGTTTCTTGTGATCAATCATAAATGGGTGATGTAAGCATGTAAGGTCATTTTTCACTCCTATATTGGCTTCCTCTCTACAAGGCTTAGAGTCCACTACCTTCATCCTAAGACTACCCGGACTATATGGTTTGATGGGTGGATCGGAACCTATTTCAATTCCTAAATTCACATCTAACGATGAAAGATTAGGTAATGGTTTTGGTTGAGGCTCCGGTTCATCAAAACTAGGAACTTCCTTAGAACTAGAAGAAAGGTTATCACTACAAGTGTTAAAACCTATGTTCTCAAGTTGTGCTTGGTCCATGGGTTCTACATCTATTGGGGTTCCTATAGTCTCTTCTACTTCTTCCGGGTAAGTCATGGGTGGTGTGTATGCCTTAAATGATGGTAGGACTTGTGGGGTACTTTGTGGGCTTATGTTATTTACTTCATCATTCCTTGTGTCAAGATAACCTATATCCTCAACATGTGTTTCCTTATAATCCAACCCTAACATTTTCCCAAGTATCTCAAGTGCTTCTCTAGGCATCTCAACTTCTATATCCGAATCATAAGGATCATCCTCAATATTCTGACTGCTATATACAAATTGCCCAAAAGATTCATCATGTGTTTCTTGAGATTCATCATCATCGATCATAAAACCTAGGTCTTTTTGATAAATGTGATCATGTTCGGCTACATCCTCTATCACATCAAGGTCACCTATGTGTTCATCCTGTATTATGGTAGTGCCTAACTATGATATGCAGCTAGGTGGCTCATACGAAACTATCCTAGGTGAAGGCTCATATGGTGCATATGTTTCACTAAGTGAGGCATTTTGAGGGGTTGATGGAGCTCCTAAGGTGAATTCTTTAAAGGTCTTATGCACTTGGCCTCTTTTCTCAAGGTACTCAATAAAATCAATATAAGATCCTGTCCTCCTCATTTCATTCCTCCATCTTGATATATCCAAACTGGTGTAATTATATTTTTTCTGGTAAAACTCTAGTGTCGGACTTGGTGGATTCACGTTCTCCATAATGGTGAACGGAAGAGTCAATGGAAAGGTTTTTACGAACAAAGACACAAAGAAAAAGATAGACTAAAGAAAACCTAAAAATAAAAATAAAAATCTTACTAGAAAGGAATCTAGCAAGTAGACCTAATAAAAAGAAATCCTAACCTAGACAATAACTATTCCCCGGGCAGCGGCGCCAAAAACTTGATGCGTGGGAATTGCACCAGGCTTTACCTCTCGAGGGATCTCGAGAAGCTTACAACCCCCACCAGGCAGTGTACCTAATTGTTGTAGTATAGTATAGTGACAAGTACCGGGGGATTGATCGTTCAACTCAGAAATAGTGTCGCTAGGATTAGAAAGCCTAAAACTAGGTCTAGAGGTCAGGGATTACTCTTTTTGTATTTTTTTTATATTTTTAAAAAAGCAATTAAAAATATCGGGTTTTAGAGGAGTGAGCGGAATTAGTTGCTAATCAACTAACCCAATAACTAAGATGCAATCAAAATAAAATAACAAAAATAAAAATAAAGCTAATTACTAATATGGTGTGAACAATAAATTGGGAGAATTGTGTTTACTTAGATTTCACTACTCCCTAGATATCTTTTACAGATTAATTGTTTGATACAGTTGCGTGGATGACGGGTTATATTCCTTAATACCAATCGTGGGGGTGGCGTACATACTTCCCCAACTCTATAAGCTCCTACTTCACTCATATGTCGAGCGTACAAGAAGCTCCAAACATGAGATCACTAGAATTCGCTCATGCATTAAATACAACCATAAAAACCTAGTACGCATTGGTTTATGTTTCTTAAGACGTTCAAGCATGTCACACAATGGAAGTCTGCCAGTTTTCTTAAGCCTAACATCGAAATCATTCATCCATTACAACTATAAACAAGCAATCAACCTATAATCAACATCTAGGTTTCATTACATCTAAGCAAACACATAAGAGATCTAGCCTAGCATGTTAAAATTAAGACAAGCGTAAGATATATTCAAACAACACATAGACATATTGAATGAATTGAAAGAATACTTATCTTAATTGAACATGAAGGGTTTCAAGGGGTGAAAACCCTTGAAAATACTGTAAAAGTCGTGCTAGGGTTTATTAAGTTCGAACCTAAAATTCTCCTCTCTTTCGAATGAAAATTACAAAGACTATATATAGATTTACTGAGGTGACGGCGTCAAGTAGAAAGTTCTGACGCCGTCAACCCGCCGCCAAAGATATTCTTGGACTGCCTTGTAACCTCTCGTAAATTTCCCTTACGATTAGTAAATGCATACGAATAAATAAAACGATGTTACGATAAATTAACACCATTTTACGGGTTACAAATTTTTTTCTATGATATGGCTTGATATTGAACCACTACGATAACTGTGATTGACTGTTTAACCAGGAACGATGCTTACACACAACCTAGATTGCCTAAAATTATTGCGAACGATAAATAATTATATAACGCGTTTATATTTAATAATACGTTTCGTCTAAATAACGTATACTATTTATATATTCCCCGAACCTACGAAACTTCCCGAGAACGCTCACTAATAATTTTGAACTTCGACACAATAATCAAGACACACCAGGTGGGCCCCCAACACCCTTTGGGCCACGGATCCAATACACAAACCAAACGGACTAGTACTATTTTTCTTTCTTTCTTTTCTGCTGGGCCGACGCAAACCGTAAGCCCACCAGGCTTTAAGCCCAAACGCACCCTTATATTATTTTCTTTCTTTTGCACTACCGCGACACACCCAAAACCGCCCTATGTTTTTACGATTTCTACACATAACCAACATGTATTTTTGCTTGTTTCGTATCATCTAGTACAAAAGAACCAGAAACAACAAATATTGCAACCTCCCTTGTTCGTTTACTACCCTAGAAACCACCCAAGTGAATCACCAAACTCATCATTTGAAAGATATGTCTAAACGTGGCATATCATTCCTTAGCACCACCCATACTCTCCAATCCCATCTAAATGAACAATATACATCTCATGATTGTCAGGAATGAACAGGAACAAATCTCATAAGATCTAAACCTTGTAAACCTTCGATTGGGCATTGTTTGTGGTTATACTATTCGCCCTCACATGCTACACCAACACTTGTGAACTTATCCTGTTTCTACTGCCTATATGAGAGTTCCATGCAACCCTAAACCACCACATACACTCATACGAACCACATTACACAAAATATTAACGAGAAGGAGCTAGGGAGGGACGAAAGGATTCTCAAGTGTACCACGTCTAAAAGTGAACCTAGGAAGCAAAGCTTGGAGCCTCTTGAACCTTTGGTGGAATGAGAAGTGAACCACGAAGCCATTTTACCATTCCACGAACCATACACGACGTTTTACTCCACCTTTTAGAGGTGAGGTGAGACCTTGATTTTCATTTCTAATTATATACATACGTATGTTTATGTTTTACACCAACACTTACTATATATATCACGTAAATGATGAACATGACGTATATATTTTATGTATCATACTATTTCTTGGATAAGCCATTAACGAGTACCTATAATAACAATGAACTAATATTAATGTATACACACTAAAAATCACACGTTTCTAAGTTGGGTTGAACCTATACGAAATATACTAAAATACTTAGATTATTTTTCAACTTATATAAGTTATACGCATGAGTTTTGGCCGTATACTTTGGCCTCGTCATTTTAAAAATCGATACATAACCACCTATTATTTTTGTACGATCTAATTGCCTACTTGATATACTATCAGGAATGATAAATAAGTCGACCTAATAACTTCGTTTAATCACCTAACGAGACCCAAAGTAAATCGATATTAGAACTGTTTTCAGAAAACTTAAAAACCTTAAGTGGGCCGTAAAGCCCAAAAAGCTCATTTTAGCTTATTACAATAAGCTGAGCGTATAAGCTCTTTTGAAATGAATTTGTAACTTAAAAAGATGGATTTCTACTAAACAAGTATACCCCCAAACCCCTTGGATCGTAAATCCTTAACGGGCCCTAAATTTTGGCTCGTTAAGCCCAATTAATGAAATAAGCTAATTATAAGCTAATAAGCTGTTGGTATAAGCTATTTGAAACTTTATGAACTTATTGAAATAATAAAAATGCTAAGTTTTAAATTTGGTAAAGTTTGGACTATTTTTGCAAATGTTCGAAGGTTAAGGACTAAAAGTGTAAAGTTTGTAAACTTTGGGTGAAAAGTATAAAACTGTTTTTCTAAAGGGTATAAACTGTAAATATTGAAACTTAGGGATAGTGAATGTAAATATTTGATATTTGGACTAAAAACGTAAATATATATAATTTTTGAACTAACGGCGTAAATGTTTTTCCGTTAAGGGTAAAAAGTGTAAAATTGAGAAACATGAAGGATTGAATAGTAATATTGATTTTAATAATAATTTTATAAATTATATATATTTATACTTATATATATACATTTGAATATATATCAAAGACGATAAATAATAAACGTAACTTATTATATATATATATATATATATATATATATATATATATATATATATATATATATATATATATATATATATATATATATATATATATATACATAATACGAATAAAACGTATATAACAAATAACTAAATTTAGACGAATAAAACAATACGTAACCATTATCTATTTTTATACGACGTAGCACATCACGTATGCATTTTATCGATTACTCATGATTAATAATAAACGTTCGCAATAAAACGAGACTTAAAAACTAAAACGTGCCATATCTTATAGGTTGTGTGTGAAGCCGCTGCCTTGCATCGTTGAGATTACGTTTGTCCTACTAAGGTGAGTTCATAGCCCACACTTAACTTATTTTTGTGGGGGGGATACATGCTCAAAAACCGAACACAAGTCTTTTCCTGATCTTATTATTGCTTAAGTAGCTATTGCCAAAAGTCCCTCGATCATGAACCTTAATCACTTGAAAGGTGAACGTAAATAATTGTGAATAGATCTATTAGGGATTGACAATCCCCATTTGGTGGCTAGAGGAAAGTCACCAAATGCACTTTATTTGAATATCATAGGTTACTGGCAAATACCTATCTTGAGGGCTATATATTTTACATCATTATTACAGAAAATATTGATGTCTGTTGAATCGTTGAGTGTCATGAGCTTAAGGCAATAATAAATGTGATTTTTCTAATTTGTTTATTTGTATTTATATACAATAAGCATCTGTATACTGTGTTCAAACTCTTAATTATAAACCTATGAATTTCATTCAATTTTTTGTTGACTTTTAGCATGTTTATCTCAGGTAACTAAATGGAATGGATGGCAATGGCACGAAGTGGGCAAATAAAGAAACGTTTATTTTCTCTTTGAATAAAACTTGTTGTTAAATAACGAATTCTCTTGGAATTATGAATATTTGGTATTTTAAATAAAATTTACAACGATCACATGAATCGTTTTCTATAATTGTGATAAAGATCCACGATATAATACCCCAAAAGTCTTCCGCTGTATTGATCGATTTTCGGGGTGTTATAGATTGGCATCAGAGCTACGGTTATAGTGAACCAAGTGTTTTTGGAACATTGGACTATAACTACACTTTAAACGGGACAAAATTTTCAAAAAATATTAATTTACCGGGTGGAATACCCTTTACCCAATTTTTTTTTTCATAAAATACCATTCTACGCCCTTCGTGCCTACGCATCCCGGTAATTGGTAAAAAATATTATTTACCTTATAGCATTTTAAATTGGTTATAATTATGCTTACATTTACTAATCGGGAAATTTATTACAGTGTCATGTCTTCGAACACCCACCCTATCAGCTTGTCCTCAAACTCAGGAACTGAAGATGTTACTTCAGCCTATGCTACCTCACATATGCCTATGTCTCCTGCTACCGACATATACATGCAAAGCCAGCAATTTCTGCCAGCATCTGACACAGAGGCTTCTCCTCCGGCAACATCTGGTCCGATTCGCCGATCTAGGCAAATTAGACAACTTCAGCCGTATGAAGCAAGTACTGCTGTACCAACACCAGCTCTTGTCATACCACCTGAATCAGTTGTGCTATCACCACCTGCACCACCAGTAATACCACCACTACCAACTATCTTCTACAGCCAAACTACTACTGTGCCACTAATACCATCACCCATAACATCACCTCCACTAGCATCACCACCTGCACCTTACCGAAGTGTCCCTCTATCACCTCACCGAAGGACTTACCCAATCTGCCCAACCACCTCAGAATCTAGTGTTCACCGTAGACGCCGAAGGATCCACAAGCGAGTAGATGCTCGTAAATGGTCTTTCTTATTGCCCATTATGCGATATTGGAGATCTCAAGAAGGAACACCAACAACAAGGGAACTTGGGGAAAGTTCTTACTCTACCTCTCGAATTCTGCCAGTCACTGGGGAACCCATACACCATACCATACCATTGTTAGCTGCAAGAATGGTTCGCCACGAAGACCGACTTGATTCCATCGCTAGTATACTCAACAAGATTCCACATGAACTTCTAGAAACCTTTGAAGATGATATGAACAGTCTCATAATTGGTCATCTTGCAATAGAAGATAAGGTCGAAAAGTTGGATTCTCTATTTTGGGAATCAATGGAATTCATAGGAGCACTATGTGGGGCTAACACTTCGACCGAAATAGCATTGGGAACTTTAGACCGAGAAATTGAGAGGATCAACACTGAAAACCTACGCCTTAGGCAAGCCCTGCTAGAAGCTCGAGAAAGGGAAAGGACTCGAGATCAAACCATGGAAACCATGTCCACTGCCATTCAAGAACTCCAAGACCGCCTAGACAAGGCCTTAGGAAAACCATGAGACCACCACCTTGTTAAGAAAAATCAATGTCCTACAAATAAGAATATCTTGTCATGTTTTGTAAACATTTGCACAAGTATCAATAAGTGTTGTAACACCTTGACATTGATGTATGGAAGTTTATTTTATCTTTATTTACGTTGCATTATATCGTAATATATTGGTTTATACAGGTCAAACTTATTCGTAATGTGTGTCATCCCAACATACGAAAATTTACGATTTAAACCTTTTCAATGATCGAATCATTGTAACTACGACCTATATTTAACTATTCATTACTCGATATGTATTTTCAACGTGATAAGGTTATTATAAATGTTCTAATAATGTACCTTCTTTTATAGCAATATGGCTAGAACTAGGAGAACAACCACGAACGCCGCACCAGCAAACCCCGAAGTTATGACCCCGGCTGCAATCCAGCAAGCAATCGCTGACGGCATTAATGCCGTTCTAGCTGGACAAGGCCGTAATAGAGATGGAAATGCACCTGCACCCGCACCCCGCTACTGCACATACAAAGACTTCATAGCGTGTCAACCGACGTATTTCAAAGGAACTGAAGGAGTGTCGGAATTAGCTCAATGGTTTGAAAGAAGTGAAACTGTTTTCCAAAGAAGTGGATGCTCGGAAAACAACAAGGTAAGCTTCGCAACGGGAACACTAATGCAAGACGCTCTATCCTGGTGGAACTCTACCGTTCAAACACTAGGAGCAGAAGCAGCACATCAGCTAACTTGGATTGAATTCAAGGCTAAAATACTAAAGAAGTATTGTCCCCGTTCCGAACTGCGAAAACTCGAGGATGAGTTCCATGCCTTAATAGTGAAAGGAGTTGATTTGAGAAGTTACAACCGGAGATTCCAAGAACTCAGGATACTATGCCCTACCATTGTACCCGATCATGAGAAGACATTAGAGAAATATGTCGAAGGACTCCCTAGGAGTATTGAAGGAAATGTCACCTCAGCAAACCCGCCAACCTTGGAAGCAGCAATGGAACTTGCTCAGAAACTTCTAGATCGAGAAGTAAAATACAATGAACTTAAAAGAAAATTGGACGATAAAAGAACCACTCACCATCACAACAACAACCAGCAAATACAACAGTCATCACCGCAACAACAACCAACGCAACAATAATCGGAACCACCAACCATATCACAACACTCGAAGCACTCAGCAGCAGAATCAAAGACAAGAAAAACCCCGAGTCTAGACTGCTACGGAAGGTGTAGGGTACAACGGACAGAAACCCCTATGCCAGCGATGTAAACTTCATCACGAGGGTCGTTGTACCGTCCGATGTGACAAATGTCATAAGATCGGTCATCAAACCAGAAACTGTAGGATTCCTGCTACGGGAAGCAACACACTGGCTGTATCACCCACTTGTTTCGGATGCGGAGAAGTAGGACACATCCGGAGGAACTGCCCAAAAGGAAACGAACCAGCCAACGCCCAAGCTAGAGTATACCTACTCGGAGATGGAAACGGACCCGATGTAGTCACCGGTACGTTTCTGCTAAACCATCATAATGCTAGAGTATTGTTTGATTCGGGCGCCGATAGGAGTTTTATATCAGATACGTTTGCCCCTTTACTTAATGTTACCCCCTCTAAGCTAAACACCACCTACGAAGTCGAAATGGCTGACGGGAATTTAATAGATACCAATACTATCATGAAAGATTGCACCCTAACCTTATCCGAAAAACCTTTTGCCATTGATCTTATGCCGGTTCAACTTGGTAGTTTCGATGCTATCGTCGGCATGGATTGGCTATCCCACCATCGTGCTAGGATTCACTGTGACGAAAAGGCCATCCATATACCACTCAAGGATGAAACACTCATTGTCCAGGGCGACAAAAGCAAACCTCGATATGGAATTATCTCATGTATGCGAGTGATAAAATACGTGAAATAAGGATGTCAAGTATACATGGCCCAAGTTACGGAAAGTAAGTCATCCGAGAAGCAGCTTGATGACGTTCCTATCGTTAGGGATTTTCATGAAGTATTCCCTGAAGAATTACCTGGTATTCCACCCGTACGTCAAGTAGAATTTCAGATTGAACTAGTGCCTGGAGCAGCACCAGTGGCTAAAGCACCTTATAGGCTAGCGCCATCTGAAATGGAAGAGTTGTCAGAACAACTAAAAGAATTATCGGATAAAGGATTTATTCGACCAAGCTCATCACCTTGGGGAGCTCCAATTTTATTTGTTAAGAAGAAGGATGGATCCTTTCGAATGTGCATCGATTACCGGGAGTTGAATAAACTTACGGTAAAGAATCGATACCCATTACCTCGAATTGATGATCTGTTTGATCAATTGCAAGGATCGAGTGTGTACTCAAAAATTGATCTGAGATCAGGATATCATCAGCTAAGAGTTCGAGAAGAGGATATTCCGAAAACTGCATTTAGAACGCGCTATGGTCACTACGAATTTCAAGTAATGCCGTTTGGTCTGACCAATGCACCAGCAGTTTTCATGGATTTAATGAATCGAGTATGCAAACCTTACTTGGATAAGTTTGTAATAGTATTCATTGACGATATTTTGATCTACTCTCGCAACGAAGAAGAACACGCAGAACATTTACGAATCATTCTAGAACTGCTCAGGAAAGAAGAATTGTACGCTAAGTTCTCCAAATGCGACTTTTGGATTCACACCGTACAGTTTTTAGGACACATCATCGATAGTCAAGGCATTCACGTAGACCCTGCAAAGATTGAGGCTGTTAAAGGTTGGTCATCTCCTACAAACCCCACGGAGATACGTCAATTTTTAGGTCTCGCAGGTTACTACCGGAGATTTATAGAAGGATTCTCCAAGATTGCAAAACCTTTGACTAAACTGACCCAAAAGAATGAGAAGTACATCTGGGAAGAAAAGGAAGAAGCAGCCTTCCAGTTGTTAAAACAAAAGCTTTGTGAAGCTCCAATATTAGCCCTCCCAGAAGGAAACGAGGACTTTATAGTATATTGCGACGCATCTTATCATGGACTAGGAGCGGTCTTGATGCAAAGAAGCAAAGTGATAGCTTATGCATCTCGGCAACTGAAGAAACATGAGGAAAACTACACGACTCATGACTTGGAGTTAGGAGCTGTAGTGTTTGCGCTCAAGTTATGGAGCCACTACTTATATGGCACCAAATGTATTGTGTACACCGACCACAAGAGTCTTCAACACATTTTGGATCAGAAGGATTTGAATACGAGGCAACGTCGCTGGCTAGAGTTGCTCAGCGATTATGATTGTGAGATCCGTTACCACCCAGGAAAGGCTAATGTAGTAGCAGATGCGTTAAGCCAAAAGGAATGATTGAAACCCCTTCGAGTTAGATCACTAGGGATGACTATCCACTCACCCCTTCCATCCCAAATCCTTACCGCACAGAACGAAGCACTTAAAGAAGAAAACCGACCTAAGGAAAAGATTTACGGTATGCCCGAGAATAAGAATGGTTTCGTGAAGAAATCCGATGGAACACTGTGTTTCAAGGACAGAAGTTGGATCCCTATGATTGGAGGTATTCGTGAGCTCATCATGTATGAGTCCCACAAGTCAAAATACTCCACTCATCCAGGTTCCGACAAGATGTATCAGGATTTAAAGAGACTATATTGGTGGCCAAACATGAAGGCTGACATCGCAGAATATGTCGGTAAATGTTTGACATTTTCAAGGGTAAAGGCAGAACATCAGAAACCTTCAGGCTTACTTGTACAACCAGAACTTCCTATGTGGAAATGGGAACGAATCACTATGGACTTCATCACCAAACTCCCAAGAACCTCATCCGGATACGACACAATATGGGTTATTGTGGATCGTCTCACAAAATCCGCTCATTTTATACCAATCAAAGAAACCGATGAGATGAATACACTAGCTCAGCTATATGTGAACGAAATTGTCACTCGACATGGAGTACCAATTTCAATTATCTCGGATCGAGATAGTCGTTTCACCTCTCACTTTTGGAAATCATTACAGAAAGCCTTAGGAACTAAACTAGATATGAGCACCGCATACCACCCTCAAACTGATGGTCAAAGTGAAAGAACTATCCAAACCTTGGAAGATATGCTCCGAGCATGCGTTATTGATTTTGGAAAAGATTGGGATAAGCACTTACCATTAGCAGAGTTTTCATACAACAATAGTTACCACGCCAGTATAAAAGCAGCACCCTTCGAAGCACTGTATGGTAGAAAGTGCAGATCGCCCGTCTGTTGGGCAGAAGTCGGAGAAAGACAACTTATAAGACCAGACCTCGTGCGGGAAACAACCGAGAAAATCATTAAGATTAAGCAACGCTTGCAAGCAGCCCGAGACCGACAGAAAAGCTACGCAGACCTAAAAAGGAAACCCATGGAATTTCAAATAGGAGACAGAGTCTTATTGAAAGTATCACCCTGGAAGGGAATGGTACGATTTGGAAAGCATGGAAAGTTGAACCCCAGATACATCGGTCCATTCAAAATCCTGGAAAGGATAGGACCCGTGGCTTATAAACTAGAACTACCCGAAGAACTTAGTCGGATTCACGACACCTTTCATGTGTCAAACCTTAAGAAGTGTTTATCCGACGAATCTCTCGTGATTCCACTAAAAGAGATTCTACTAGATGATAAACTTGTCTTTACCGAGGAACCCATTGAAATCATGGATAGAGAAGTCAAATAACTAAAACAAAACCGTATCCCTATCATCAAAGTTCGTTGGGACTCCAAGCGAGGACCGGAATATACCTGGGAGCGCGAGGATAAGATTCGCTCCAAGTACCCACATCTCTTCACCTAAGACACCCTTGGCAACTATCTTAGACTACAATTCCGGGATGGAATTCCCTGTAAGAGGTAGGTAATGTAACCTCTCGTAAATTTCCCTTACGATTAGTAAATGCATACGAATAAATAAAACGATGTTACGATAAATTAACACCATTTTACGGGTAACAATTTTTTTTTATGATATGGCTTGATTTTGAACCACTACGATAACTGTGATTGACTGTTTAACCAGGAACGATGCTTACACATAACCTAGATTGCCTAAAATTATTGCGAACGATAAATAATTATATAACGCGTTTATATTTAATAATACGTTTCGTCTAAATAACGTATACTATTTATATATTCCCCGAACCTACGAAACTTCCCGAGAACGCTCACTAATATTTTTGAACTTCGACACGATAATCGAGACACACCAGGTGGGCCCCCAACACCCTTTGGGCCACGGATCCAATACACAAACCAAACGGACTAGTACTATTTTTCTTTCTTTCTTTTCTGCTGGGCCGACACAAACCATAAGCCCACCAGGCTTTAAGCCCAAACGCACCCTTATATTATTTTCTTTCTTTTGCACTGCCGTGACACACCGAAAACCGCCCTATGTTTTTACGATTTCTACACATAACCAACATGTATTTTTGCTTGTTTCGTATCACCTAGTACCAAAGAACCAGAAACAACAAATATTGCAACCTCCCTTGTTCGTTTACTACCCTAGAAACCACCCAAGTGAATCACCAAACTCATCATTTGAAAGATAAGTCTAAACGTGGCATATCATTCCTTAGCACCACCCATGCTCTCCAATCCCATCTAAATGAACAATATACATCTCATGATTGTCAGGAATGAACAGGAACAAATCTCACAAGATCTAAACCTTGTAAACCTTCGATTGGGCATTGTTTGTGGTGATACTATTCGCCCTCACATGCTACACCAACACTTGTGAACTTATCCTGTTTCTACTGCCTATATGAGAGTTCCATGCAACCCTAAACCACCACGTACACTCATACGAACCACATTACACAAAATATTAACGAGAAGGAGCTAGGGAGGGACGAAAGGATTCTCAAGTGTACCACGTCTAAAAGTGAACCTAGGAAGCAAAGCTTGGAGCCTCTTGAACCTTTGGTGGAACGAAAAGTGAACCACGAAGCCATTTTACCATTCCACGAACCATACACGACGTTTTACTCCACCTTTTAGAGGTGAGGTGAGACCTTGATTTTCATTTCTAATTATATACATACGTATGTTTATGTTTTACACCAACACTTACTATATATATCACGTAAATGATGAACATGACGTATATATTTTATGTATCATACTATTTCTTGGATAAGCCATTAACGAGCACCTATAATAACAATGAACTAATATTAACGTATACACACTAAAAATCACACGTTTCTAAGTTGGGTTGAACCTATACGAAATATACTAAAAGACTTAGATTATTTTTCAACTTATATAAGTTATACGCATGAGTTTTGGCCGTATACTTTGGCCTCGTCATTTTAAAAATCGACACATAACCACCTATTATTTTTGTACGATCTAATTGCCTACTTGATATACTATCAGGAATGATAAATAAGTCGACCTAATAACTTCGTTTAATCACCTAACGAGACCCAAAGTAAATCGATATTAGAACTGTTTTCAGAAAACTTAAAAACCTTAAGTGGGCCGTAAAGCCCAAAAAGCTCATTTTAGCTTATTACAATAAGCTGAGCGTATAAGATCTTTTGAAATGAATTTGTAACTTAAAAAGATGGATTTCGACTAAACAAGTATACCCCCAAACCCCTTGGATCGTAAATCCTTAACGGGCCCTAAATTTTGGCTCGTTAAGCCCAATTAATGAAATAAGCTAATTATAAGCTAATAAGCTGTTGGTATAAGCTGTTTGAAACTTTATGAACTTATTGAAATAATAAAAATGCTAAGTTTTAAATTTGGTAAAGTTTGGACTATTTTTGCAAATGTTCGAAGGTTAAGGACTAAAAGTGTAAAGTTTGTAAACTTTGGGTAAAAAGTATAAAACTGTTTTTCTAAAGGGTATAAACTGTAAATATTGAAACTTAGGGATAATGAATGTAAATATTTGATATTTGGACTAAAAACGTAAATATATATAATTTTTGGACTAACGGCGTAAATGTTTTTCCGTTAAGGGTAAAAAGTGTAAAATTGAGAAACATGAAGGATTGAATAGTAATATTGATTTTAATAATAATTTTATAAATTATATATATTTATACTTATATATATATATATACATTTGAATATATATTAAAGACGATAAATAATAAACGTAACTTATTATTTATATATATATATATATATATACACACATAATACGAATAAAACGTATATAACGAATAACTAAATTTAGACAAATAAAACAATACGTAACCATTATCTATTTTTATACGACGTAGCACATCACGTATGCACTTTATCGATTACTCATGATTAATAATAAACGTTCGCAATAAAACGAGACTTAAAAACTAAAACGTGCCATATCTTATAGGTTGTGTGTGAAGCCGTTGCTTTGCATCGTTGAGATTACGTTTGTCCTACTAAGGTGAGTTCATAGCCCACACTTAATTTATTTTTGTGGGGGGGATACATGCTCAAAAACCGAACACAAGTCTTTTCCTGATCTTATTATTGCTTAAGTAGCTATTGCCAAAAGTCCCTCGATCATGAACCTTAATCACTTGAAAGGTGAACGTAAATAATTGTGAATAGATCTATTAGGGATTGACAATCCCCATTTGGTGGCTAGAGGAAAGTCACCAAATGCACTTTATTTGAATATCATAGGTTATTGGGAAATACCTATCTTGGGGGCTATATATTTTACATCATTATTACAGAAAATATTGATGTCTGTTGAATCGTTGAGTGTCATGAGCTTAAGGCAATAATAAATGTGATTTTTCTAATTTGTTTATTTGTATTTATATACAATAAGCATCTGTATATTGTGTTCAAACTATTAATTATAAACCTATGAATTTCATTCAACTTTTTGTTGACTTTTAGCATGTTTATCTCAGGTAACTAAATGGAATGGATGGCAACGGCACGAAGCGGGCAAATAAAGAAACGTTTATTTTCTCTTTGAATAAAACTTGTTGTTAAATAACGAATTCTCTTGGAATTATGAATATTTGGTATTTTAAATAAAATTTACAACGATCACTTGAATCGTTTTCTATAATTGTGACAAAGATCCACGATATAATACCCCAAAAGTATTCCGCTGACATTTTAAGTCTTCCGCTGTATTGATCGATTTTGGGGGTGTTATATGCCTAGATCCAGATCTGACGCCGTCATGTGTATTGCTGCTCTGGGCCATCACCATGTTTACTCTTGACGCCGTCATCAAAATCTTCTTGACGCCGTCAGGTACTGTTCCCAGCAAGGAAAATTAAGACTTTGCCGTTTTCTTCACTTTTATGCTCAAAAAACGTCCAAAATGCTTCCTTTTCTAGATGTCACTCCCAAAGTACCTAAAATCACAAAAGGAACGATTTAGGGCAATATTTGATCAAATAAATTCAAATTCCGGCTTAAATGACCCCCTAAAAACGGATCATTTTTTGCCTCATCACCCCCTTAAGCTGATTTGCCCCATGTAGCAGCCCCTAGGATAGATTGTTTATATAGTGCTTTTTAGCTAGTTTTTTGATGAGACGAAAAATGAACCGTTTTCAGGGGGTCATTTTAGCCCGGATTTGAATTTATTTGATCAAATATTGCCCTAAATCGTTCCTTTTGTCATTTTAGGTACTTTTGGAGTGAATTCTGGAAAAGGAAGCATTTTGGACGTTTTTGGAGCATAAAAGTGAAGAAAATGGCAATGTCTTAATTTTCCTTGATGGGAACAGTACCTGACGGCGTCAAGAGTTCTCAAGTGATGGCGTCAAGAGTAATACAAGAGGTGGAAGTGGATAAAGTCCGTGACGATCCAGAAGAGTTTTGCACTATGGAGATGACGGCGTTACCATAGGCCGTCAAGGTCCAAATGTGAGTGACGGCCCAGAGTAGAATTACACATGACGGGGTCAAAAGTGGATCTAGACAATCCGATTTCATTATGGGCGGCGAGTTGACAGCGTCAAAATTTTTTTCTTGACGTCGTCACCTTGTAAAATCTATATGTAGTTTTGCAATTTTCATTCATTAGTGTGTAACTTTTAGGGTGTAACTTTGGAGATAAACCCTAGTCTGAATATCACAGCTTTTTCAAGGGTTTTTACCCTTTGAAACCTTTCATGTTCAATTGAGATAAGTACTCTTTCAATTCAATCAATATGTCTATGTGTTGCTTGAATATATCTTACGCTTGTCTTGAATTTAACATGCTTGGCTAGATCTCTTGTGTGTTTGCTTAGATGTAGTGAAACCTAGATGTTAATTATGGGTTGATTGTTTGTTTATAGTTGTTACGGATGATTGTATTCGATGTTAGGCTTAAGAAAACTGGCAGACTTCCATTGGTAACATGCTTTAACGTCTTAAGAAACATGATCAGAGGTGTACTATGATTTTTGGTTGTATTTAATGCGTAGGATAATTCTGATGATCCCATGTTAGGAGCTTCTAATGGCTCGACATAGGAGTGAAGTAGGATCCTATAGAGTTAGGAAATATTGTACACTGCCCTACGACTAGTATTAAGGAATACGACCCGTCATCCATGCAATTGTAACAAATTATCAACCTGTAAAAGATATCTAGGGAGTAATGAAACCTTAGTAAACACAACTTTCCCTATCATTGTTCACACCACACTAGTTTAATTAGCTTTATTTTCATTTCTGTTATTTTATTTTGATTGCATCTTTAGTTATTGGGTTAGTTGATTAGCAACTAATTTCGCCAACTCTTTCAAAAACCGAGATTTTAATTGCTTTCATAAAAATATAAAAATACAAAAAGAATCATCCCTCACCTCTAGACCTAGTTTTTAGGCTTTCTAATCCTAGCGGCACTATTCCTGAGTTGAACGATCAATCTCCCGGTACTTGTTACTATACTATACTACAACGATCAGGTACACTGCCTGGTGGGGGTTGTAAGCTTCTCGAGATCCCTCGAGAGGTAAAGCCTGGTGCGATTCCCACGTATCATTTTTACTGCTTATTTTTTATCCCTTTAGCTTATTTAAGATCCCCTTAGATAACTTTAGTTTTATTTTCCCCTTAGGACAACTTATTTGAGCTTATTAAGCTTAAATAGTTATGCTAGCGTTTGGATTTGCTTGTGAAACTGTGTTCTTATGGTTCTCAATGGTTAAAATTTGCTCAAACATCATTTCTAGGGTTAATATAGTTTAATGCAAGCATAATATCAGTAGTGTATTAGCAAAAAAGTCAAAACCTCTTTTAATCTCATTTTTAGTTAACTATAATAGTTTTTAGAAACCATAATCATTAATATAGGTGCATTTTGGGTCAAAGTAGCTTATATTAGTCTTACTACAGCTTATAACATCATTACAAATCATTTAGGACCTTTAGAATCTCACCAAAGTCAACATTGCATGTTCTTCAAAAAAGTCAAAGTTCATGGTTACTAAGTTTTTCCAAAAATTGAGGAATTTTTCATGATCTTAATTTTCACTTTTAGCTTCTGAAATTTTTGGATTTATAACATTTGGTAGCTTGTGTTTATTGGACTATTTTTGGTATAATTTTTAGAATTTTTTTTAGTTGGCTTATGAGTGACCGGAAACCCCTCACATGCCCTGCACCATGAGATTTCTAATCTGACCCGTTTTTCACTAGCACTTATCTTGCTCGTTTCTTGATCTTGGTCCTAGATTCTTGGCATTTTGGAAAGCTCATGCAACTAGCTTTCTAGGTCCAAGCTTGTTTTGTGCTTAAGAGCTTATGTGATAACCTCAAATTGGCCTTCAAGTAACCTGCATACCTGCTCCTTTTTCAAAAATGCTCAAACTGCTTAATGCTTATCAGGCTCACGGTCTGGGCTTATTTTAGGTTTTTGAGTTTAACTGAGTTTGTTTAGGTATATTACACCTTCCCTGAACTTTTGGTGCAATGTGGTGCAGAAGTGCTTATTATAAGTGCTTATTTAAGCTGCTTATTGCCTTTCTAGCTTATTCTGTGGGCTTATTTTTGTTTTTATTATTTAGTTGTGCATATTTAAGTTAGTTGAACCTTCCCTAAGCTTTTGGTGTGATTTGGTGCTTATTTGCTTATTTGAAGTGCTTATTTAAAGTGCCTATTTGCCCAATTCAGCTTATTAGTTGGCTTATCTAACTTTTTATATTTTTCCTAGGCTTAGTATAATATTTTAGATTTTTCATAAAATTTCCAGATTTTTCTAGCTCATTTAGTATTTTTCTTATTTAATATTAGTTTTTAAGTAATATTAAATCATTTTAAATTCATAAAAATTAAATAAAAATCCAAAAAAATTAGTTTTCAGTTTTAAAAATAAGTTTTAGGTTATTTTAGATTTTTCAAAGTTAAAATTTCATTTTTCTAGTATAATTTCATATTTAATTGTATTTTAGTGTATTTTTAAATAGTTAAAAATGGTAATTAATTAATAATAATTAATATAATAGTCTAAAAAATAATTTTCTTTTTCCAATAATTTTCTTTTATCATTTGAATTCCAAAAATATAATTTTCACATCCGTGGAATTTGTATAGGTCAGAATTCGCGTTTTATTTTGTACGTTACGTTAATTTAGTTTAAACATACGCGTTTTAGGTTTTTAAACATTTTTAAGTAATTTGATTTCACGTTCCTGTTAATATAGCTTATTTAAGGTATTTCTTTTCATATTTCCTTAGTGTAATCAATCACAACCCTTTTCCATTCATTTTTACCCGATCACAAATCCGTTTTGATACCATCCACACCTCGTCGGGACATAACGACCCGGGGAAACACTATACTTCCACGGAGTATTGGATCCAGGCAGTCTGACCTTGTTGCCCACTCACTTGGTTAATTTAGGTTAACCGTTTGGACCTCAATCACCCTACTAAATATAAGAGACAACCAAACATGAAATGACAAAAGTAACCCTCACGTTTTTGTCACATGACCAACTTAACGGTCAAACAGACGTAAAATTTGGTCAAGGGACCAAACCCATTATGGTTCGTAACCACGGGGAGAGGATCCGTTAAAAAAAGTATATAGACTATTTCTGTTAAACCCGGGTGACCACTGATTGAGTCTAAACGGTCAATTAAGTTGACCAGGTGATGGTCAACCAAGTTAAATAGCCTAAGAGTCAATCTCCGTGGAAGTATAGGGGTTTCCCCGGGTCGTTATTTGATATGTGGGAATCGCACCAGGCTTTACCTCTCAAGGGATCTTGAGAAGCTTACAACCCCCACCAGGCAGTGTACCTGATCGTTGTAGTATAGTATAGTGACAAGTACCGGGGGATTGATCGTTCAGCTAGGAATAGTGTCGCTAGGATTAGAAAACCTAAATACTAGTTCTAAAGGTGAGGGATGATTATTTTTGTATTTTTATATTTTTTAGAAAGCAAGTAAAAATCTCGGGTTTGAAGGATTTGGGCGGAATTAGTTGCTAGTCAACTAACCCAATACTAAAGATGCAATCAAAATAAAATACTAAAAATGAAAATAAACTAAATTATACTAAGGTTGTGAGCAATAAGTGGAGAAAATGTGTTTACTTAGATTTCACTACTCCCTAGACATCTTTTACACGTTAATTACTTGTTATAGTTGCGTGGATGACGGATTGTATTTCTTAATACCATTCATGGGGTGGCGCACTTAATTCCCCAATCCTATGAGTGCCTACTTCACTCCTATGTCGAGCCGTTAAAAACTCCTAACATGGGATCATTAGAAATTACTCATGCAGTAAATACAACCAATAAAACCTAGTGCACATCGGTTCATGTTTCTTAAGATGTTCAAGCATGTTACCATTTGGAGATCTGCCAGTTTTTTTAAGCCTAACATCGAAATCATTCATCCAATACAACCGTAAACAAGTAATCAACACATAATTAACATCTAGGTTTCATTAGATCTAAGCAAACACAAGATAGATCTAGCCTAGCATGATGAAATTAAGACAAGAACAAGATATAGACAACCAACACATAGACATATTGATTGAATTAAAATAATATTTATCTCAATTACACATGAAAGGGATCAAGGGCTGAGAACCCTTGAAAAACCTGTAAAATTCGTCTTAAGTTCGGACTTAGGGTTTTTCCAAAACTTCCTCCTTTTTTTAATGTGAATATTAGAAAACTATATATAGGAAATAGGGTCTGACGGCGTCAAGACAAATTTTGTGACGCCGTCATCTCGCCGCCAAAATAAATCTCGGACTGCCTTGATCCAGATCTGACGCCTTCAAGTGTTATGTGTTTCCAGGCCGTCATGCATTTTCCTCTAGACGCCCTACTTCTTGACGCCTTCAAATCTGTACTGGATCGTCATGGAAATTACTCTTGACGCCGTCAAGATTTTCTTCTTGACGCCGTCACCTACTGTTCCCAGCAAGGAAAATTAAGACTTTGGCGTTTTCTTCACTTTTATGCTCCAAAAACGTCCGAATTGCTTCCTTTTCCAGATTTCTCTCCCAAAGTACCTAAAATCACAAAAGGAACGATTTAGGGCAATATTTGATCAAATAAATTCAATTCCGGGCTTAAATGACCCCCTAAAAGTGGTTCATTTTTCGCCTCATCATATACCCTTACACTTGAGATTTGCTTGTCCTCAAGCAAATGCGCTTTTATTCTAATCAAAATACAAGTTAGGGGTCATTTAACACTAATATAAAAGTAATTACATCAAATAATCGTTCCACTAAAGACCAATAGACAAGCACGGAGGTCATGTACTAGCACCTCACAAATAGTGTTTAGATACTCACATCTCTCGGGTGTAATAAAGTATAAATTATATAGAAACGGAAGATATCTCTCACTACCTGTCATAGCAAAATAGATTACCATAGGCTTGGGAAAGGATCAAACCTCCACCACATGGCGTAAGCACCTAGGATAAACTATCAAAGAGGTCTTTTAAAGGGTTGTAACGTTAGGTGTAGGGATATGAAATACACGGTTTTGTTGGATAAAGGAAGTTTTACTGGTGGCGAGTTAACAATCTTAGTAAATTACATGTACAATATGGCGTTGCTAAGCCAAGACTCGACTCGACTTAAACTAATAAATGAAAAATAACAAAAACATAAAAATGAACATAGAATAAAAAAGGATGGTAGTCCGTATGTTTTTTTATTTATTTATTTTTTATTATTTTTTTTTTTTTGCATACACTCTTACCCTACCATCCAAAATAATACATCATAGGGAATGAACATTTCCCTTACACTTGAATTTTTACATACTTTACAATTAACTAATCTAATGACTCGAATTAAGAAAATCAAAACACTTGGAGTACTTTTAAGATTAACATACATATGGGGGTACTAAATGATGTTCTTCCCCTTTACTCCATAAAATAAGTACTTTACCCATGAGTCCCAATCGTCCCAAAACAATATGTACAAGGATATGACTCGACTTAGCAACCATGTAATCAATTAGAAAGTTAACTTAGGGGTTAACAAATAACAATAATGCACTAAAAATGAGTGCATACATGGAAGGCTAAGGCGATTTGGTTGTACATTTAAGTGGGGTGTAACAAATTCTTCTTTTAAGTAAAATGCTTAAAGTTAGAAACGAAAAGATAGGCTCGGAGGGGTGTACTAGGGGTTTCGTGTACTAAAAATGAGTACAACGCTAAAGGCGAACCTCACATATTTGGGTGGAAAATTTTTCTGAATATACGGTTATGTTCTAGTCATACAATCTCCTATCCATGAGACGCTTGCTATGGCTAAAGTTTCACTCTTAAATGTTGTAAAAAATTTTAAATTTGGCGCTAAAATTACACTAACAAGTATTTCTCATAATTTTATTACACATCTACTATTAAACAAAACAAACTCAAGCGAAAGTGTACATGTAAGGTATCATCATTTTACCCTCCCCTTACACTTAGGATGAACATTGTCCCCAATGATCAAGTAAAGAATGTAAAAGTGAAATAAGTAAAAAGAATGAAATCAAATACTCCCCTGATTCGCTCGGTATGGATAATAAGGTGGCCAAGTTAAATCTTCCTCCAAGAAAATGAACAATCAAAGCTTCCCTTCCAGAATATAAATCATCTTCTTGTCATACATAACCTGTAAATCCTGAGAAAATATACAAGACAACCTCGCGTAAAATCGGCGGCATCCTATATAAGTTACTAATTCCTAGAAAACAAAATAAGATATAATCTTTGTTGAATGAAGTTTGCAGATTTCCTAGAGATTATAAAACTTAATAATTCACAAAAACCATAAGACTCCGTTAGAAAAACAAAACCGGTAAAATTTTCAGATTTTTACACGTGACGCCATCAAGAGTTAACTCGTGACGCCGTCAGAAGTGACCTGCAGAAATTCTTATGTTAAGTTTCCGGAAAATTTCTGGAAAAACTTGGTTCTACTTCCTGGAAAATCCTGCAAAACTTCATTATGACTCAATACAAGCATTTGACTCTAACAATTACGAATATACATGTTCATTTAATATTGTGGAGAATCATGATCGGGTTGTTTCTTAAAAACATATTTGGGGCTTCCCCTTACACTTATCTTTTGCAAAAATACCTTTAGGTGGAGTTAAGACTAGGCCAAAACAACAAAGTAAAGTATTTCCACATTTTAATTGAGAAACATGATCTACCAACAATAAAAATAAAACATGCATACGGAAGCAAATAACAATCAAATAAACAAACAAACAAATAAATAAATAAAGCTTGGGTTGACTCCCAATAAGCGCTTGTTTTTGTTCGAGTCACGAGCCTGACTCTACCCTTATTTAACAGAAATAGGGGAGGTTTTCCCTACACTTAGGATTAAGTGCGGGTGGAAGTAGCGATACACACCCTTAGGGTGAAAATATGCCACGTGAGGAAAGAGTGGTGGATGAATTGTATGCTCAAAGATGCGGGATCCTATCATCATAACCTTACCTAATTCAATCGGGTTAGTGGGTGAATTAAGATTTTCTCTTAGAAAGGGATCATCTTCTATCAATTTTGAGAGACTCCTAGTTGGGAATCCATCTTGACCTAATAAACCCGGTTTAAACCCATAATGTGTCTTGTGATCAATCATAAATGGGTGATGTAAGAATGTAAGGTCATTTTCCACTCCTCTATTGGCTTCCTCTCTACAAGGCTTAGAGTCCACTACCTTTATCCTAAGACTACCCGGACTACATGGGTTGATGGGTGGGTCGGAACCTATTTCAATTCCTAAATTTTCATCTAAGGATAGAAGATTAGGCAACGGTTTTCGTTGAGGCTCCGGTTCATTAAAACTAGGAACTTCCCTAGAACTAAGAGTAAGGTTATCATTATAAGTATTCAAACCTATATCCACTAGTTGTGTTTGGTTCAAAGGTTCTACCTCTATTGGGGTTCCTATAGTCTCTTCTACTTCTTCCGGGTAAGTTACGGGTGGTATGTGTGCCTCAAATGATGGTAAGACTTGTGGGGTACTTAGTGAGCTTATGTTATTTACTTCATCATTCCCTGTGTCACGATCACCTATATCCTCAACATGTGTTTTATTATAATCTAACCCTAACATTTTCCCAAGCATCTCACGTGCTTCTCTAGGCATCTCAACTTCTATATCCGAATCATAAGGATCATCCTCAGTACTCTGACTGCTATATACAAATTGCCCAAAAGATTCATCATCTGTTTCTTGAGATTCATCATCATCGATCAAAAAACCTAGGTCTTTTTGATCAACGTGATCATGTTCGGCTACATCCTCCATCACATCAAGGTCGCCTATGGGTTCAGCTCGTACTATGGCATTACATGACAACCACTTAGGTATCTCAACACTAATATATTCATCCCCAAACAAACTTGTTTCATGATCTTGGAAATTTATATTCAATTGACTTGTACTAACGTTTGTTGGGTTGTCTACCCTATAATAATATTGGGCACAATCTTCTATGGTATCCCATGCTTCTTCAGCACTTAATTCCCTAAAGTCCCCATTGGCAAAATCCTCAATGCGCATTTGGTTATATTGGCCAACACGATAGTAAAAGGTTCGGGTTAGGGATGCTAAAGCGAAACTATGATGAGGGAATTTTCGGAGTAAATTTCTAAAACGAGTCCATGCATCATATATGGGTTCATCTCGATATTGTTTGAAATTCGAAATGTCAATAGGGTAGAATGGCCTTTGTGGTTGGTGGTATGGTGGATTCGCGTACTCCATAATGGTGAACGGAAGAGTCAATGAAAATTACGAACAAACACACAAAGAAAAAAGATACACTAAAGAAACCTAAAAATAAAAATAAAATCTTACTAGAACGGAATCTATCAAGTAGACCTAATAAAAAGAGATTCTAACCTAGACAATAACTATTCCCCGGGCTGCGGCGCCAAAAACTTGATACGTGGGAATCGCACCAGGATTTACCTCTCAAGGGATCTTGAGAAGCTTACAACCCCACCAGGCAGTGTACCTGATCGTTGTAGTATAGTATAGTGACAAGTACCGGGGGAATGATCGTTCAGCTAGGAATAGTGTCGCTAGGATTAGAAAACCTAAATAGTAGTTCTAAAGGTGATGGATGATTATTTTTGTATTTTTATATTTTTTAGAAAGCAAGTAAAAATCTCGGGTTTGAAGGATTTGGGCGGAATTAGTTGCTAGTCAACTAACCCAATACTAAAGATGCAATCAAAATAAAATACTAAAAATGAAAATAAACTAAATTATACTAAGGTTGTGAGCAATATGTGGAAAAAATGTGTTTACTTAGATTTCACTACTCCCTAGACATCTTTTACACGTTAATGACTTGTTATAGTTGCGTGGATGACGGATTGTATTCCTTAATACCATTCATGGGGTGGCGCACTTAATTCCCCAATCCTATGAGTGCCTACTTCACTCCTATGTCGAGCCGTTAAAAACTCCTAACATGGGATCATTAGAAATTACTCATGCAGTAAATACAACCAATAAAACCTAGTGCACATCGGTTCATGTTTCTTAAGACATTCAAGCATGTTACCATTTGGAGATCTGCCAGTTTTTTTAAGCCTAACATCGAAATCATTCATCCAATACAACCATAAACAAGTAATCAACACATAATTAACATCTAGGTTTCATTAGATCTAAGCAAACACAAGATAGATCTAGCCTAGCATGATGGAATTAAGATAGGAACAAGATATAGACAACCAACACATAGACATATTGATTGAATTAAAAGAATACTTATCTCAATTACACATGAAAGGGATCAAGGGTTGAGAACCCTTGAAAAACCTGTAAAATTCGTCTTAAGTTCGGACTTAGGGTTTTTCCAAAACTTCCTCCTTTTTTTAATGTGAAAATTAGAAAACTATATATAGGAAATAGGGTCTGACGGCGTCAAGACAAATTTTGTGACGCCGTCATCTCGCCGCCAAAATAAATCTCGGACTGCCTTGATCCAGATCTGACGCCGTCAAGTGTTATGTGTTTCCAGGCCGTCATCCATTTTCCTCTTGACACCCTACTTCGAGATGCCTTCAAATCTGTACTGGATCGTCATGGAAATTACTCTTGACGCCATCAAGATTTTCTTCTTGACGCCGTCACCTACTGTTTCCAGCAAGGAAAATTAAGACTTTGGCATTTTCTTCACTTTTATGCTCCAAAAACGTCCGAGTTGCTTCCTTTTCCAGATTTCTCTCCCAAAGTACCTAAAATCACAAAAAGAACGATTTAGGGCAATATTTGATCAAATAAATTCAATTCCGGGCTTAAATGACCCCATAAAAGTGGTTCATTTTTCGCCTCATCATTATGTCCCGACGAGGTGTGATGGTAATCAAAACCGGCTTGTGATCGGGTGAATTTGGACAGGAAAGGGTATATAAGGGGTTTGAATAATTACACTAAGGAAATACGAATGAGAATGATTTAAACAAACTATATTAACAATAACGTGAAACCTAATTAACCTAAAACGTAATCTAAAAATTTAAAATTAGAGTTTGCTTATAAATAAGCAGAAAAATAAGCCAAAAGGGCTTAAATAGAAGCTATCACTTTTTTTAATTTTTGATTTTTTTTTTATTTTACAAACTACTTTTACTAACGTAACCTAAATTTTAAAAACGTAAAAGTTATTTAAATAAAACGCGAGTGCGCAAAATAAAAAGTGAAATTTATGCTACGCAAACCTTATGGACATGAAAATTATATTTTTACGAGCCTAATGATAAAAGAAAATTTTAGAAAAAAGAAAATTATTTTTTTGACTTTTTAATTATTTATTATTAATTAAATACTAATTAAACTAAATATAATTATTAAAAATACTAAACTATTTTTGAAAATTATGAAACTTTTTTGGAAATTACTTAATATTGACAGGAATAAGAGAAAATTATAAAAGGTGAAAATAAGCTGAGCAATAAGCTAGAATTAAGCAAGCTGTTAAATAAGCTAAAACACTAAACACTACTATAAAAATAAAATATGTAAGAAGTTAAATGAAAAAGACCCTAGGGCAAGTGGTAGTGCAGTGTGGTGTTGTGTCTGTGTGAAGTTGTGGAGACCAGGGTTCGAATCCTGGTTTTTGCACTTTTTCCTTTTATTTTTCTTTTTGCTTTTTTTTTTCTTTTATAAAATCTTTACTGTTTCTTAACACAAACAAATTTGAAAACTCACAAATGTTGAAAACAACTTATAACAACAATTAAAAACAACCACTAGAAATGGAACAAAAACAAGAACCAGGTTCAAGAGCAGCCACAACTTAATTAAAAGAACAAGAGCAGTAGCAGTTAGGCAACAAGAACACAATAAGCTCAACAACCACAATGAGCTCAAATGATCAAATAAGCCAAAATGGGTAAACACAGATTACAAACACCACAAACCTAACCTAAATAAACAACAAGATCAAAGCAATGAGTCAAAATCAAGAAGCTCAATGTGGATCTGCTTTTGCTTATCAGCAACTAGGGGTGCAAAGGGGGTACTTTGAGGGAAAAATAAGCTATCCTAACAAGCTGATTAGTCCAAACTACTTAAAGATCTTAAAATTCACCCTAGTAGGATCTATAAAGAACAAAGAATCAGGGCCTAAGCTCAAGAAATGAGCAGGTTGTGTAGTTGGGAAAATGGGTCAAACTGGGTACAGGGGAAAACCTTTCCCTGCAGGCCTGTTTGGGTGAGTGTGGGACCCACACAAAAATTCAAAAAATTAAGGTGACCATGGGACCTGAAAGTGTAGCTGGGGGGTTGCAAATCCTAGAAATTTCAAGCCCTAAATCCTTGTACTAAATTCACAATAATTCTTGGTATTTTAGGAAAAATCTGAGATATGCACAATTGACTTTTTGAAATTTTTGCAAAGCTTGACTAAATTGAAATTCCAGTCACATAAACTAAATCTAAATGTGATCCTAAGTTGATGTAAGACCTAATTTGGCTAACTACAACACCCATTGACCTACTTTGGAGATTTGAACCATTAATTTTACCTATTGTACACAGAAAGATACCTTGAGATAGAAGTTGACTTTTTTCTGAGCAAATCAAGCATTATATGGCTAAACTAAGGTAGTGGATCCTATAAAAGCCTAACTGCATGGTCTTTGTCACTTACTAACAACCAAAGCACAGAAGTAAAGGTTGAACCAAACACCCCTTTAACCTAAGCTGATTTTTGACTAAAAGTAGATAAAGCAGTATTGAGCACATATATGAGTTAACAATTGCACAACTACTAAAATAAAATCATACATATCAAATAACAAAGAAAATAAGTGCATGAATGAGGTACTGAGAAATTATTCTAAAAAATAAGGTAAATAATAGCATAATGAAACTCACTGAATCCCTTGCTCAATCATAAGTACAATGCTCAACTGATTTAACTTGTAAGCTACTCAAACCAAGAGTACTCCCCTGAAATCTTCTGAATAAGTTTATCACCACTCTATAGCTTATTTGACTTTCTAACTTACCCATGTTTGACTTTTCTGAATTTATGAAATAAGGCAGGGCTCACACAAGACTAACTCACACCAAGCTATAACAAGCTTATGTGAGCTTATTGAATAGAATTTGAAGTTTATAAAAGCTTACTCAATCATAACTGAAATATTGAACCAAATTATGAAAATAAGTTGCAAGGATTTAAAAAGTGAAACTGTGTTTCATTAACTTAGAAGCTGATTACACTACTGAAAATGAAGATTACAGAGCTGAGTTTAAACTATTACATTCATTTTACTAATTTTTGACATACATTACATTTTTAAAAACTACTAAAACTAAAAATTAACTAACTAGTTCTTCACTTCTTTCTGTTCTTCTTTATTTATAACCTTCTAGAGGGGTTCTTGGAGTATTCCCACATCATCTGGACCCTTGAATTAGGATAAGAACATCTTGGCCGTAGCTTTGGATTTTTGACGGGAAAGTGGATTTGACAACTTGGGTATGATAACTTGGCAGGAGGGGGGGTTGTTATTTTGTGGAGGAAAGTGATAAAAGGGAGTGGGTTTGGGGCAGTGAGCAAAGTTGGTGTGATGATGGTGTTGGGTGTAGGCAGGTATAGAGGTCACGGGTGTGTGGGGAGGTGGAAGGGGTTGACCAAAGGTTTGACCGGGGTGGAGTGTTAATAAACCAGGCAATGGTGTTGGTTGTTTGGGCTTGTGTTTTGCTATTTGAGCCAAATGGGGTTATAAGGTGGGATGGGCTAATGGAGTTATAAGGTGGGTTTGGTATTTTGGGTTTAAGTTAAACAAAGGCCCCTTTAGTTGTAATTAAGTAAATCACAAGGACTAAATATGCAAAAGCTGAAAGTTAAAGGACCAAATCTGTCATACTTCCAAAGTTAATCCAAGAGACCATTCCTGCTAAGATGAGTAACCAAAGGACTTTTGAAGTTTTATTTTCCAAGTTAAAAAACACAGGGACCAAATTTGTCAAATTCCAAACTGTATGGACCAATTTTGTAAATTTCTCAAAACTTTCATCCAGGGATTAAAAGTGACACATGTGAATTACCAAGGACTATATTTGACTTTTCAACCAAAAATATATGCTCAGGGACCAATTCTGTTAATTTTTGAAAGTTCGGGGGACTGAAACTGCCAATTATGCAAACTTTGTTCATTTTTCATTTGTTTTTAAACATTTTGCATCTAAAACATGTAAAACACAATTCCTGGAATAATTTCTGTATTTTGATGCATTTCTGGTTGTTTTTGGATGTTTTGGCAGTTCAGATACGATAAAAATGATGAGTATTTACACACTCATCAATCCCCCACACTAAACAATTGCTAGTCCCTAGCAATCTTTTGAGAAAAACTTAATAGATTTTAATCTCTTTACCAAAAGCCATTACTTCTGGAGTAGCCAGATGTATCGATTCAAGTAAGAACTATGGTCCACCTGATAACCATGTGATTTTGAGCAAACCACCAGCTATCAACGGATTTGATTTGTCTTTTCCAAAAGCCGTTTGCTTCTGGACTAGCCAACTCTTGATGGAATAGTCAACATCTTGGTGAGCTGATTACCAATTATGGTTTTTCCACTGCCTTTACCACAAGCCATAATCTTGCGGGCTAGCCAACTCTTTCACTTTTTAGGATATGGCGAGTTGATTTACCATACAATTTTGGGCAAATTGCAAGCCATCAACGGATTTGATATATCTTTACCAAGAGCCGTTTGCTCCTGGATTAGCCAATCCTTTTGTCGTTTAGACATGGCGGAATGATAACCACAAAAATTTTGAAACTCAAGTGAAATTTTTTTTAAAATTTTGGCCAAAAACGGGGGTACTAGATGGTAAAATGTGATAAAATTCGCTAGAATTTCCCCCCCACACTTAGAATTGAATATTGTCCTCAATATTCAAAGTCCCAGTTATTATGCCGACTCTTTGAACGTAAAAGGGCAACATTACAAGCTAAATGTGGAAACACAATTTTGTTTTTCACTTTATTTGTAAACACAGTAGAGGTAATTCCTCCACACTTAGGGTGAAAACCCTAAGTACATGCTACTGTTTTTGTTTACCGAGTCGCTAGCTTGAATTGACCCCGAATTTATTGGTTCATGGGGAAGCATGATGTGGAAGAAACAATCTCCATTGGACTTTCATTCAAGATGTTTGGACAAACATTTGAAGCACGTGAAAGTTCCACTCCGATGAGATATAATCCCGGCTTTAAATAGTATAAACTATAAGCGGTGAAAGTTCCACTCCCGAAGGAGTGAAGAACAGGAGAAATCACCCGGTAGGTGAAGAAGAGAAAGAAAGTCATGATAAACATCATTACTAACTCCTCATCATCCTCAGGAAAATTCATAGATTCGTCATCATGAATCTCATCATTTAAGCTCATGTGATCAAGACATATCCCGGGTGTGTCTAGATCAAAGTAGAAGTTACCATATTCCGGTGGAGATATGATATGAGTGAGTTCACAGGAGAGCTCATCAAATGTGAATGAATCATATTCTGGATTGATGTGCGTAAGTTCACAGGAGAACTCATTGAAGGTAAATGATTCATAATCGAGGAGAGAATTATGAGAATGAGAAGTGGTACTGCCAGTAATCTTCTCTCCCATAGGATCAAAAGTAAAGGCTTCAAGCTCCGGAATAGGATCATCGGAGAAAATGTCACTATCCTTCATGAGGATAGGAGATGAAATAGGTTTCTCTTTGAAAGCCTCGATTTTTGAAATGAGGAGATTGACATTCAATAATGTTGCACGAAGTGCTTCATCCTTGATTTCAGTGTCAGTCTCATCATTCACTTCTTCTAAGTTGACTAGCTCAGAAGGTAATCCTTCCACATGACTGATGTCTCCAGAAGATAAAGAATTTTCATCAGCATGTGAAGTACTAAGCTTGATATTGGAATTAGAGTTTAAAAGATTTTCAGTTTCTCCCATATCGGCTTCAAGGTCAAACAGATCATCATCATTTCCTAATGGAAGTGCATTGATGTGAGTAAGTTCGTCTGTGAACTCCTCAATAAGAGGGTCAACATCAGAATGAGGCAATGGTGCCTCTTCATACTCAACTTCTCCATAAGATGTACAATCATCATTAAAATCAGAGAAAGTCTCAAAATGATCTTTTGGATTTTTAGGGTGATAAGGTAAGTCACACACATGATTAAAAGTTCCCTGTGACTCTCCTGGGATTGGGACAAGGTTCTCAACACTAGACTTTATGAATTCGTCCGATTCCTTTTCATGAACAGTGTCTAGATGCTCGTCCCCCATGCTTGGAGAGTGAGTGTGAACTTCGGGTGTGATTTCAATAGACTGAGGGAGTTTAGAAGTACTAGCAGTTATGGAATCTTCAAGTTCCATTAGATCAACGGCTAGTGACTCTATCACATTATTTTCTCCCTGGTTATCCATGGAAGGAATCACAACTGATGAATCTGATGAATCTTTTTGAATAATGACAATGTTATCTTCATCATCATCACTGTCATCATCGTCATCATAAAGAGCAACATAGCGAAGATTGGCACGTATTTTAGCTGCTCTTTGCTCAGCAAGTAATTCGTCCATACTCATTTTGTTTCTAGCATCTTGTTTTTCAGCAAGTAATTCTGTCATTGATTTCTCACGAGAATCTTGAAACGATGTAGTAGCCAACCCCTCCTTAAATTCTTTCAATGTTTCAAGAACCTTTAGACAAAGGTCTTGCTGAGTTTCATGAGGGGTTGCTTGGATCATTTGGTACTGTGGAGGTTGGTCTTGAAATGAATAGTCGTAATTGTTGCAAGGAAATGGATTTCCTATTTGACAATTCGAGCTAAAGTAGGACCTCCACAGTATTCACAACAGTAAAACTGATGTGGCTGTGGGTCGTATGTGCTAGAGTCATAATTGTTATCAGGAAACTGCTCATAGACAAGCGTGTTCCCCGATTGACAATCAGAACTGTAGTGTGGGCCACCACAGTACTCACAACAGTTAAACTGTTGAGTCTGGTTTGGTGAATTGTATGGATATTGGTCATAACCAAAATTTTGACTATTTTGACAATCAAAACCTTGGTGAGGACCTCCACAATATTCACGCGAAAAGTTTGGTGTATTTTGATACGAAGCACCATTGTGATTTGGATAATATGATTCTTGCTCGTATGAATGTGATGGGTAATTGGAAAAAATTGAAGAGTTGTTGAATGAGTTCTGATTAGGATCATAAGCAAATGAGTTCCTCGAACCACAAAACAAACAACTTCCGTCTCGAATATCATTACCACATTGTTCACATGTACACCATCGACATGGTAAACCAAAAAGCGGCTCACCACAACAGACACAAGGAATAAAATCCGGAGGTGGGACAAGTGGTGTGCTCTTAGAGCTAGGAATTTCCACCACTTCCGTTATGGTCACGGGTTTTTGTTCTTGATAAACATGACGATTGGGCAATTCGTTCTTTTCAGTCACAGCTCTAAGCTCAGTACGTTTGCTTGACGACCTTATAACCTTATATCATGAAAGGTCAGGATTGATTCTTGACGGTTTAGGAGCAATTGTGAGCTTAGACTTTTGGACAACCGTAGGTTGGACGTATTTAGCACTTCCATAGTCAGAGGAAAGTACAGGGTCCTTTGTCACCCCGGTTTCTTGTTCCATTTCCCTCACTAGAGAAGGAATAGGAATCGATGGTCCATCATAATCAACACGACATCTCGACATTTTTGACAAGGCCTGAATTTTTTCAATTTTGCTCTTAAAGGCACTTTGTTCAAAGAAATCGTCATCGAGAGATGCATTAGAATCAATTACAGGACAAGTGGAAGAAATTAGAATCAAAAGGGTAGAGGGTGAAGGGATGAAGAATAAAAAAGGTAGGAGGGTAAAGATGGATATTTTTGGGATTTTTGATAAACATTTTATAAGAAAGAAAATCTTTTTGTGTTTTTGTGTTCGTTGAAAACTAATTTTAAAAAGTTTTCGTGAACTGTTTTGTTTTTAAAATAAGAAAATATGAACAAAGGATGGTAAACATACAATGAGTGTATATCCAGATTCACTGATCTGTAAAACCGTTTAGAATACACGCACGACCTCCCCGGCAGCGGCTCTAAATTTTGATCGAGTCTAAACGGTCAATTAAGTTGACCAGGTGATGGTCAACCAAGTTAAACAGCCTAAGAGTCAATCTCCGTGGAAGTATAGGGGTTTCCCCGGGTCGTTATGTCCCGACGAGGTGTGATGGTAATCAAAACGGGCTTGTGATCGGGTGAATTTGGACAGGAAAGGGTATATAAGGGGTTTGAATGACTACACTAAGGAAATACGAATGAGAATGATTTAAACAAACTATATTAACAATAACGTGAAACCTAATTAACCTAAAACGTAATCTAAAAATTTAAAATTAGAGTTTGCTTATAAATAAGCAGAAAAATAAGCCAAAAGGGCTTAAATAGAAGCTATCACTTTTTTTAATTTTTGGTTTTTCTTTATTTTACAAACTACTTTTACTAACGTAACCTAAATTTTAAAAACGTAAAAGTTAGTTAAATAAAACGCGAGTGCGCAAAATAAAAAGTGAAATTTATGCTACGCAAAACCTTACGGACATGAAAATTATATTTTTACGAGCCTAATGATAAAAGAAAATTTTAGAAAAAAGAAAATTATTTTTTTGACTTTTTAATTATTTATTATTAATTAAATACTAATTAAACTAAATATAATTATTAAAAATACTAAACTATTTTTGAAAATTATGAAACTTTTTTGGAAATTACTTAATATTGACAGGAATAAGAGAAAATTATAAAAGGTGAAAATAAGCTAAGCAATAAGCTAGAATTAAGCAAACTGTTAAATAAGCTAAAACACTAAACACTACTATAAAAATAAAATATGTAAGAAGTTAAATGAAAAAGACCCTAGGGCAAGTGGTAGTGCAGTGTGGTGTTGTGTCTGTGTGAAGTTGTGGAGACCAGAGTTCAAATCCTGGTTTTTGCACTTTTTCCTTTTATTTTTCTTTTTGCTTTTTTTCTTCTTTTATAAAATCTTTACTGTTTCTTAACACAAACAAATTTGAAAACTCACAAATGTTGAAAACAGCTTATAACAATCAATTCTAACCACACCCTAAATTCAAAAAAATAAATTCGAAATCATAAAAGATTTTTGTTTTTGCTTTCAAACTTCACAAATTCACAACTCTCAATCAAGCTATAAGCTAAGAACAAACTAGCTGAGCAAATCAGTGACAACAATTAACAACAACCACTAGAAATGGAACAAAAACAAGAACCAGGTTTAAGAGCAACCACAACTTAATTGAAAGAACAAGAGCAGTAGCAGTTAGGCAACAAGAACACAATAAGCTCAACAAGCACAATGAGCTCAGATGATCAAATAAGCCAAAATGGGTAAACACATATTACAAACACCACAAACCTAACCTAAATAAACAAAAAGATCAAAGCAATGAGTCAAAATCAAGAAGCTCAATGTGGATCTGCTTTTGCTTATCAGCAACTAGGGGTGCAAAGGGGGTACTTTGAGGGAAAAATAAGCTATCCTAACAAGCTGATTAGTTCAAACTACTTAAAGATCTTAAAATTCACCCTAGTAGGCTCTACAAAGAACAAAGAATCAGGGCCTAAGCTCAAGAAATGAGCAGGTTGTGCAGTTGGGAAAATGGGTCAAACTGGGTACAGGGGAAAACCTTTCCCTGCAGGCCTGTTTGGGTGAGTGTGGGCCACACTCACCCAAACAGGCCTGCCACACAAAAATTCACAAAATTAAGGTGACCGTGGGACCTGAAAGTGTAGCTGGGGGGTTGCAAATCCTAGAAATTTCAAGCCCTAAATCCTTGTACCAAATTCACAATAATTCTTGGTATTTTAGGAAAAATCTGAGATATGCAAAATTGACTTTTTGAAATTTTTGCAAAGCTTGACTAAATTGAAATTCCAGTCACATAAACTAAATCTAAATGTGATCCTAAGCTGATGCAAGACCTAATTTGGCTAACTACAACACCCATTGACCTACTTTGGAGATTTGAACCATTAATTTTACCTATTGTACACAGAAAGATACCTTGAGATAGAAGTTGACTTTTTTCTGAGCAAATCAAGCATTATATGGCTAAACTAAGGTAGTGGATCCTATAAAAGCCTAACTGCATGGTCTTTGTCAATTACTAACAACCAAAGCACAAAAGTAAAGGTTGAACCAAACACCCCTTTAACCTAAGCTGATTTTTGATTAAGAGTAGATAAAGCAGTATTGAGCACATATATGAGTTAACAATTGCACAACTACTAAAATAAAATCATACAAATCAAATAACAAAGCAAATAAGTGCATGAATAAGGTACTGAGCAATTATTCTAAAAAATAAGGTAAATAATAGCATAATGAAACTCACTGAATCCCTTGCTCAATCATAAGTACAATGCTCAACTGATTTAACCTGTAAGCTACTCGAACCAAGAGTACTCCCCTGAAATCTTCTGAATAAGTTTATCACCACTCTCTAGCTTATTTGACTTTCTAACTTACCCATGTTTGACTTTTCTGAATTTATGAAATAAGGCAAGGCTCACACAACACTAACTCACATCAAGTTATAACAAGCTTATGTGAGCTTATTGAATAGAATTTGAAGTTTCTAAAAGCTTACTCAATCATAACTGAAATATTGAACCAAATTCTGAAAATAAGTTGCAAGGATTTAAAAAATGAAACTATGTTTCAGTAACTTAGAAGCTGATTACACTACTGAAAATGAAGATTACAGAGCTGAGTTTAAACTATTACATTCATTTTACTAATTTTTGACATACATTACATTTTTAAAAACTACTAAAACTAAAAATTAACTAACTAGTTCTTCACTTCTTTCTGTTCTTCTTTATTTATAACCTTCTAGAGGGGTTCTTGGAGTATTCCCACTTCATCTGGACCCTTGAATTTGGATAAGAACATCTTGGCCATAGCTTTGGATTTTTGGCAGGAAAGTGGATTTGACCACTTGGGTATGATAACTTGGCAGGGGGGGTTGTTATTTTGTGGAGGAAAGTGATAAAAGGGAGTGGGTTTGGGTGGCAGTGAGCAGAGTTGGTGTGATGATGGTGTTGGGTGTAGGCAGGTATAGAGGTCACGGGTGTGTGGGGAGGTGGAAGGGGTTGACCAAAGGTTTGACCGGGGTGGAGTATTAATAAACCAGGTAAGGGTGTTGGTTGTTTGGGCTTGTGTTTTGCTATTTGGGCTAAATGGGGTTATAAGGTGGGATGGGCTAATGGAGTTATAAGGTGGGTTTGGTATTTTGGGTTTAAGTTAAATAAAGGTCCCTTTAGTTGTAATTAAGTAAATCACAAGGACTAAATATGCAAAAGCTGAAAGTTAAAGGACCAAATCTGTCATACTTCCAAAGTTAATCCAAGAGACCATTCCTGCTAAGATGAGTAACCAAAGGACTTTTGAAGTTTTATTTTCCAAGTTAAAACACCCAGGGACCAAATCTGTCAAATTCCAAACTGCAGGGACCAATTTTGTAAATTTCTCAAAACTTTCATCCAGGGATTAAAAGTGACACATGTGAATTCCCAAGGACCATATTTGACTTTTCAACCAAAAATATATGCTCAGGGACCAATTCTGTTAAATTTTGAAAGTTCGGGGACTGAAACTGCCAATTATGCAAACTTTGTTCGTTTTTCATTTGTTTTTAAACATTTTGCATCTAAAACATGTAAAACACAATTCCTGGTATAATTTCTGTATTTTGGTGCATTTCTGAGTGTTTTTGGATGTTTTGGCAGTTCGGATACGATAAAAATGATGAGTATTTCCACACTCATCAACCACAAGGACCATTTTTGAATTTCTCTCTAACTTTTTTATAATATGATTTTATTTTCAATACAAGGTTGAGGTAGAAGCTAGATATATTATGTACTTGGGGTGTTTGTTCAAGTTTACTTCATAATTTATGATCTTATTATTTGCTTTCGGTTTATGTTTCATAAGCTTAATTTTTCGGCCTATTTTAAAAATAATGGGCTTATATAAGCTTGGTATGTTCTAAAAATCTTATATAATCTCAAAACCTTCAAAATAAGCCAGAATAATAGAGCATATCAAACATAGGCTGAAACCGTATGAGCTTATAAGCTTAAACAAGCACCTGAAGCTCAAGTTGAATATGAGGCTATTCTTTATAAGTTACTTGAAATAACTTTTTGTTTAAAAAGTTTATGAAAAATGTTAATAAATACTCTCATAAGGGTTGCTAGTTAAATAAAGTGTGTGGCCAAACTAGCTTGAGTTGAAGCTGCATTTTGAAACATAAATAAATTACTCTATTACTAGAAGGGTACCCGGTGATTAAATGGTGGTGATATTGTTGATGATGGATTACAAAACTCGCAAAAGTTTTACTTCTCAATGGATCTTGAGAAGCTTGAAATGCTCCAGGCAGTTTACCTGACCGGTGTAGTATAGTGAGTGGCAAGTACCGGAGGATTGATCGTTCTCTAGGGGAATAATGTCGTTAGGATTGAAAACTATGTCAACTAGGTCTAGAAGTGAGGGATGATTCATTTTGTATTTTTTATATTTTATGAAAACAAGTAAAATCTCGGGTATGGAAGATTGGGCGGAATTGGTTGCTAGTCAACTAACCCAAAATTAATAACTAAACTAAAAACAATAAAATAAATAACAAGAAAAGTAAATGTGGTGGACTACTTATAAGAGAAAAATGTGTTTACTTAGATTTCACTACTCCCTAGTTATCTCCTATTGATTTATTGATTTGTCACGATTGTTTGGATGAAGGATTGTATTCCTTAATACCATTCGTGGGGGCGTATATGTCCTTCTCCAACCCTATGAGCTCCTATCTCTTCTTATGATGACACGTTTAGTATCCTATCATAGCCTCATTAATAGTTACTCATGCATTAAATACAACCAATAAAACTGTAGTACACATCCGACTACGTTTCTTAAGACGTTCAAGCTTGTTACCATATAGGAGGTTAGCCAGTTTTCTTAAGCCTAACGCTAGTCAATCAAACAAACAATCAATAACAAATCAACAATCTGTAATCAATAACTAGGTTTCATTATATCTAAGCAAACACTAGGAAATCTAAGCTAGCATGTTGTAACCACCCATAAAATCCCATCAACATCAATACCAATAGTAGGTATTTTCTTTGGTAAAATTTTCGCTTTTCCTTTCTTTGCATGCATGTAGTGACTCACTAGACCTACTCATGTATCCTCTCAAGCCAAATATCTTTACAACCATAACACATGAACTCCTCATCTAAGATTACTACAACACCACAATAAGTAATCTATCATCACAACACTCTAAATCTACCACAATACCAAAACAAACCCTAATCAAACCCTAAATGAGCCATATGTGTTTACAAAACCCTAATTGCTTATCTAAACTAGTTTGAAAGTACTTAAGGCTTATGTAGGAGTTACATTAGCAATTTTAGGATATCTTAGACTCCCTAAAACTTAGTACAACCCTTTAGAAGCTTAGGTACAAGTCCCTTAAGTACAAAACCCTAACTAGGTCATACAAGTCCCAAAACTAGGTTAAACCTTCCCAAACCTTTACCATAAGTTACCACTAATTAGGACTTAATATTACTCACTAAGAACCCATAGGAACCTAATCTAGGAACTAAACCTTAAGCTAAACCTTAATCTCTCACTAAGTAAGATTAGGTCTAAACTAAACCTAAACTAGTTAAAACTTAAACATAAGCTCCTCAAGCACCTCAACCAAGTAGCCTAGCACCTTGGTCACCTTAAGCACCCTCCCTATCACCTCCCAAGATAGCACACAAGGTGGTGCATCACCACCTTGTCACCTCCTTCCCTATGCGGCATCACCACCACCACACAAACCCTAAAACCGCCCTATAGGACACCTTAGTCACCACCATAGCTTAAGAGAGTCATGTTTAGCTGCCATGAGTCACCTCCCCCCTTGCCACCTCGACCCCCTTTCTTGCTCACCAAGTCCATTCGACCCTATAAATACCTCCACACCCTCTTTCACTTCAAATCACACCACCCCTCCTTTCCACATTAAACTTTATGTATTTAGTAGTACTACAAAAGTCCTAAAAGCCTTAGGAGTCGAGCTAGATAGACCATGTACCCTTGTCGAGTCTCATTTCCATCGTAAAACCCTAAACCCTATAAAAACCCACGTTAAACCCTCTCCTTATCAAGTAAGCTTCATTTTTTATTCTAATAGCTTTATTACATTACTAGGATAGTTATAGGATGCCTTAGAACCCTTGCCTAAGCCTTGATCATTTTCCTTTAAGAGTTTTCATTTTAAAACCCTAATTTAAGTCAAGTTGCTAAATACATGCAATAATACCTTAACTTAAGCTATAAATTAGTTTAGGTAACTTAAATAAGCTAATATTAGTAAGTCATAAGCTAGGAAACTCTTTTGTTTCATAAAAATATAGTTTGCATGGAATTAGGACTAGTTTTGCAAAAGTTTCCATGCATAGGGGTATATATGGTAACTTTCTGAAAATATTAAGTCTAGGGATTATTTTTGATATTTCTTAGAATTATTAGGTATAAGGACCCTTTTTGCAAAGTTACATAACCCTAGGATAAAATTTATAATAATTATAAACTTATAAGGACTAGTTTTACAAATATTAGTAAGTCAAGGGTATAAATGGTAAATTCTGAAAACTAATAAGTCTAAGGGTCATTTCTATCATTTTCATAAAATATATAAGTATATGGGTTAATTATGTAAAGTTTAGATAGTTAGAAATCTAAATAACATAAAGTATATAAGTTTAGGGTAGAAAGTGTAAATATGTGAAACTTAAAGGTTATTAAGTAAAGTATTATCCTAAAAACAAAAGCATGACACAATAGTAGGGAACTTCATGTGAGGGGTTTCATTTGGGTATTTGTTTTGACGAGTTTGTTGGGTTTACAAGTTAAAGTGCCCTGGCTCCTCAAACGTATACTACATGACCTCTGGATTATGATGGCCCGAACGGTGTTATTTTATAACTATATCTAAAATACTTAACTCAATAGTAGGGAGCTTCGTGTGAGTAGTTATATACTTCTGAATTATGATGACCTGAACGGTATTATGTTGGCAGCATAATACAATAGTAGGGAGCTTCATGTGAGGAGTTATACTTCTGGATTACGATGGCCCGAACGGTGTTATGTTATAAACATAGAAACCCTAGGAGTAATTACTTAAGAAACTTAAAACAACCAAAGAACTTAACCACACAAACACACCTACAAAACCCTCAGGACACGTGAGTAAGGCCATCTAGTTTTCGAGTTAATTTTGAAATCAATCACATCATTCTTAAGCCCAGGTGAGTTCATAGCCTCACTCTTTCTAAATGCTTTATAAACCCTTTGAGGGGGTTACATGCTTACTTTTTATTTAAACTGAATACAAGTCTTTTACTTTGGTTATAGCACGAGTGTTATTTTCTGCCACCATTACATAACTAAAATTCATGAACCATAATCACTTGTGAGTTTTACACAAGTGAACGCGAGTATAGTTGATAGATCTATTGGAGTTTGACAACTCCCGTTGGTTTGACCCAGCCGGGTACCAACAAGTACTATACTTGAAACCTCTAAGGATTAACTTTGGCAAGTTATCCTTAGCGTCCCCTCATGGTTTAGTCTGCGGACCCCATGACCCAGACTATTAACGTGCGGTTTCATGAGCTTAGTGCAATAACTCTTTCTCATGATAATTGTATATGCATTGCAATTATCAAAAACCCTACATTTTTCCTTGAATGGTGTAACATCTGAACCCTAGGGAAACTTGTATTCACACTATCACTTAAACATATGACTCTCACTCAACACCTAGTGTTGACTTTTAAGCATGTATCCTAGGTATATAGCTGTTACGGCTCTATGGCACAAGACGGCACTGAACTTGGAGGACTTTCAACCTCGTTATCATTCAAAACACTCTTTTCACACTTAGATTCACAGGACCTCTTCTTAATAAAACTCTGATAATTTAATGAATGATAACTCACTTTATAAAAACGTCTCTTTTCGAGTCGTTTTCTATTGCTGTAACTGTGATTCCATAAGGTAATACCCCATATCTAAATCCGCTGCGATGTGTGAAAATGGGGGTATTACAGATTGATAACAGTGCTTCAGTTGTAGAGAACAAGGTCAAAACCTAAACTACAACTAATTTTCTAAAGTCCAAGAAAGTCCTCAGTGTCACTGCCATCCTCCGCAACAATACGTGTTAAAAGGTTAGTATAGTAGATAGTACCTAATTGCTAAATGCTTTATTTCAATACCTTGTTATGTTTACTCCCCGCTATCCTACCCCAGCGTCATCTAGTTTACATACGGAGAATGCTCTTCCCTCTCTGAAAGTACTAGATTATTCCTCAAAACACCTTTTCCCTGACTCTTTAGACGACTCTAGGAATAATATAGTTACACCATCACCCTTAGGATTTACACATTTTCTAGATGACCCACACCTAAAACACCTAAGAGAATTCTATGCTAATACACCACCTATTCCTCCATAAACCCCTATTCCTTTTCCCACTATTTTACCCTCATCAACATTTGATCCCCAAGGATTCTTTATTCCTGAAGGATTAGTGTTTCCTAGGAGACCCACACGTCCTTTATCGCACTTACCTAGTAATGAGCCTAGTTTATTTAGGAGACGACCTTATGACTTAGCACCTTCCTATTTCCCCACAAATCTTCCTACCTCATCTTGGAAATTTGAGGTTAGAGGAGATTCCCATATGACACCTTTAGAAAATCAGGAAGATCAGGTTGAGAACATGTTAAGTAGTTTAGATGAACTTACTATTGATCTTCTAGAGAAGATAGAAGAAGGTCATAGTAATAGGCAAGTAGAACATCAACAGGATTTTAGTAAATTTAAGGATAAGCTTACACAAACCCGCACCCAGATTTCAAAAATTCAAAAGGATCAAATGAAACATAACAATAAGATAGCCTTTGCATGCTTTCGAATCACTACCTTAGAAAAGATAATCGATGATAACCAGGTCCTTCATCGATTAGATATAGGAAGTCCTTCCGATCTTAACCCTTGAGTTTTAGGAAAATTCTCAACCGGTACACTTCTGTTGCCCCATAAGTTTTAAGTTAGAACTTCACCTTAGGATATGTACTATAAATAATGGTACTAGTTATGTATGGAATATGTAAAATATAATGCCTATAAGATAAGTTATGATACTTTACCCTAAGTTAGAAATCCTTAAATACTTACTAGAATAGAAATACTACCTTCCGACCATCCTTCCTTAAGTTACTTAGGATATCCCAAACCTTAGAAAGTATCTATCCCTAAGAAACATAACAAGTTAGGTATTTGTTATAATCCACCTTAGATTTTGCCCTACCTAGTATGACCTATAAGTATTTAGGATAAACAGATTCGATGCTTTAACCCAAAACCCTAGCAGATAGAGAAATATTCCTTTAGAATATTGTTCCTGAACTTTAGGCATTATGCGGTTAAGACTAGGATATTACCCTTTAGATACTTAGTAAGTGCTGATAGAATGGGCTCCAAGGAAAAATAAATCCACTCTCCATACTTACCTCTCGCCACAAAAACTCCCTTCCCTTCCCTATCCGGCAATCTGCCTAAAACCTTTCCAACCACATATGGTATAAATAGAGATGCTTGTTAAACTTTTAGTTATAACGACCTTATGTGAGTATGGTCTTCTACCTAGTTGTTCTATGACATTGTATGTCATGTATTACAACTCTTTCCATATTCTATTCCCTACCCTCATCTGACACCTTAGATCACTTCCTCTATCATTTTATATGATACTGATGATGAGAATCCTTATTCTACATCATAACGATCTGATCTCATTCTTCCTCGTCTCTAAATCATCGCTTCTCCGAAATCTCTTAGTTTCTTCTAGTTAGAGAGTCTTCCCCTAACTATCCCCATATGCAAGTATATAACGGTTATATACAAGCATACTCCTATCCTTCCCTTTTTACTCCCTATTCCCTTAAGATTACTATGACTTCCGAAGTAGTTCTCCCCTCTTAGTAAAACCCATAGTATACTATCTAGGTTTCCCTATATTCGAGGTTAGAAATAGATTATCCTTAGAAAAACATAAGAATAGATAGAAGATACCTTAAATTCCCTAGGTAAAACATCTCTAGGAAATTATCAAGGAAATAGAAAGTAAGAATAGAAAATTTAAAAATTCTTAGGAATTAAACTAGAGAATCTATACTTGATAAGTAAGAAATAAGTAAGATATTATGAATAGATAAAACTTAGTCTAAGATAGGATTACTATATTAATATCGAGGATACTAGAATTAGTTATTAAGATTAGGTAAATGGAATCCTTAAGAAAACCCCAAGGAATTAGAATAATAAGTTATTGACCTAGAATCCTAGAATTTTATAGTTGTACGAGCATTCGTTAAAGTTTTAGTTTACCTATACCTAGTTTCTTAAGCTATATGTCCCGTATTAGGATTTTATCTCGGAAGATAGACGACGAGAATAGGGAATTCACAGTAAACATCAACGAGTTAAACATTTCCAGGACGACGATAATTACATGATCCATGAGGAAGACGTCATCTTAGGTGATGGAGTCACGTAATAGGGAGTGACTTTGAGTCTAGCTACAAGACTCGTTAATAAAGAAAAGCGCTTCTTGGGAGACAACCCAAGCTTTTTATTTGTTTGTTTGTTTATTTGCTTTTATTTGTTTCCATATGTATTTTTCGTTCTTGTTATTCATTGTTCATGTTTCAAATAAACTTTTAAAAATGCTTTATTTTGTTTTTAACTTCGACTTGATTACATATAAAGGTATTTTACAAAAGATAAGTGTAAGGGAAGCGCATATTTGTTTTAAAGAAATGAATTAAACATGAACGATAATAATAAGATATGAATGTACATATTAGTATTTGTTCGAGTCAAATGCTTGTATCGAATGACAATGGACGTTTTACAGGAATTCCAGGTCTTAAAACACAGGTTTTTCTAGAAATTTTCCGGAAACAAAAGATAAAAATTTCTGTCAAGTACATCCTGACGGCGTCAGGCTCTGTTTTCTAAAAAAATTTCCAGGTTTTGTTTGGCTTCCGGAATTGTAAAGTTTCGTAAAATCTAAAAATTTTGAACTCAAGAAATCTGCAAACATTTATTTTGCAAGAGTTATATCTTTACTTGCTTTCTAGGATTTAGTTTTATATATAGTATACCGCCGATTTTACACGAGGTTTTGTGTTTTGTTTCTTTGTTACTTACAGGTTATATTAGACGAGAAGATGATTATATTTCAGGAATGAAGCTTTATATGTACATTTTCTTTGAGGAAGATTTAACCATGTTACCACATTTTTCATAACAAGCAAATCAGGTGAGTACTGGTTTCTTTCATTATCATTTATTTTTACTTCTATATCTTTTAAATGAACATTGGGGACAATGTTCGACTTGAGTGTAAGGGGGTAAAATTGGGATACCTTAGAAACTACAACTTCGCTTGATTTTTGTTTTGTTTAATAGTAGATGTGTAATAAAACTGAAAAAAGTACTTGTTAGGGTAATTTTGGCTCCAATTTTAATTTTTTTTGCAACAATTAGGAGAGAAACTTTAGTCTTAATAAGCGTTTCATGGATATGAGTTATATGACTAGCACAAAAAACCGTACCACTCAAAATTTTCACCCCAAAAATGTGAGGTTCGCCTTTAGATATTTAGGGAAAAGCATTTATCTTTAATGCTTATGAGTGTACCGGTAGTATTTATATTCTAGAACTTGTGTTAGTGATGCATCCTGAGACCGCTAGTGAGACTACATTCGTGTAGTTATGATTTACTATATGATAAGAGGCATTAGGATAACCCTTGTTTTAAGCATGTATTATAATTACATTGACATCATTGGTCAAGTAATTTTCCCACACCTTTACGATGTACTCATTTTTAGTACATGATATCCCTAGTGCAACCCTCAGAGCCTATGTTTTTCGTTTCTAACTTTAAGCATCTTACTTAAAGGAAGAATTTGTTTACAATCCACCCCCAAATGTATACCCAAATCGCCTTAGCCTACATTGTATGCACTCATCTTTAGTGCATTATTGTTATTTATTTAAACCCTTAGTTAATTGTCTATTTGGTTACATGGTTGCTAAGTCGAGTCATATCTTGTACATATTGTTTTGGGACGATTGGGACTTATGTGTAAATTACTAGTTTTATGGAGTAATGGGGAAGAACATCATTTATTACCCCAATATATACGTTAATGTTTTAAAGTACTCCAAATGTTTCGATTATCTTGATTCGAGTCTTTATTTTGATTTATGTAAATTTTCAAGTGTAATGGGAGGAAACGAGCCCCTTGATGTATTATGTTAGATGGTAGAGCAAGAGTGTATAAAAAAAAGAGAAAAAAGAGAGGAAAACAAGGAAAAAAAGAGAGAAAAAGAAAAGTAGAAAAAACATACGGACTACCATCCCGCTCTTTCTATTTATGTTTATGTTATTTCGTAATTAGCTTAAGTTGAGTCGAGTCTTGGCTTAGCAACGCCGCATTGTACATGTAATTGACCAAGAGAATTGACTTGCCACCAGTAAAATATCTCTTATCCAACAAACCGTGTTTTTCCTTATCCCTACACCTAACGTTATAACCCTTTAAAAGACCTCTTTGATAGTTAATCCTAGGTGCTTACGCCAAAGTGGTGGAGGCTTGATCCTTTCCCAAGCCTATGGTAATATATTTGCTATGACAGGTAGCGAGAGATATTTCTTCCATTTCCATTTGTGATATATATACACTTATAACACCCGAGAGATGAGAGTATCCAAACACTATACGTGAGGTGCTAGTATATGATTTCTGTGCTTGTTTTGATTAGGTTAGATCAATCATTTGTTGTAATTACTTTTATATTAATGTTAAATGACCCCTAACTTGTATTTTAATTGGTATAAAAGCTCATTTGCTTGAGGACAAGCATATCCCAAGTGTAATAGTATTTGATGAGGAAATATTTGTTACGCTTTTAGGGGGTCATTTAAGCCCTAAATCGTCTTTTTATAATCAAATATTACCTCAAATAATTTCTTTTGTCATTTTAGGTACCTGGGACATGAATTTTAGAAAATGAAGCATTTTGAAGCTTTTCGGACGTTTTTATGCTAAAGAATGAAGAGAACAAGAAAAGTCAAGAAAGTCAGGAATTAACACCTGACGGCGTCACGCTTTGGAGCTGACGCCGTCACCATATGATGAAATGCCATGGATTTCTATGCTGAGACGCCCTGGAAGAATTTGCCAGGTTAACACCTGACGGCGTCAGGTGTATCAGAAGCAAGGTCGTCTCCCTTTAACTCAACACGAGACGGCCCAAAACTTGTATAAATGGGCGGCGTCAGAGATCTCTTGGGCGATACGAAACCCTAAGACACGGTGACCTGACGGCGTCAGAGGCTAAAACCTGACGCCGTCAGAAGTGTATATCTATATATATTTTTTTGATTTTTCTTTCATTGGGTGTAACTTTTTAGGGTGTAACTCTTGGGATAAAAACCCTATACGAAATTTCCAGTAAACTTAGAGTTTCTATACCCTTCTTTCATCCATGTTCAATTAAAGATAAGTTAATCTTTTTAATCATTCAATATGTCTATGTGTTATTTGATTATCTTTTATGCCTGTCTTTCTTTTAACATGATAGCTTAGGTTTTTTTAGTGTTTGCTTAGATCTAATGAAACCTAGCCATTAATTATTGATTGTTGATTTGTTTGATTGTATTGGGTGATTGATTTCGTGTTAGGCTTAAGAAAATTGGCTAATCTCCTATACGGTAACAAGCTTGAACGTATTAAAAAAACGTATTCGGTTGTGTACACCGATATTATTGGTTGTTTTTAATTCATAGGTGACTATTAAGGAGGCTATGATAGGATACTAAACGTGTTGTCATAGGAAGAGATAGAAGCTTATAGAGTTGGGGAAGGACGTACACGCCCCCACGACTGGTATTAAGGAAAATAACCCTTCATCCAAACAATTATAACAAACCAATTAATTAGAAAGAGATAGCTAGGGAGTAGTGAAATCTAGGTAAACACATTTTTCTCATTATAGGAAGTTCACCACATTTACTTTTCTTGTTATTTAATTTTATTTGCATTAGTAGTAATTTTGGGTTGGTTGACTAGCAACTAATTCCGCCCACTCCTCCAATACCTGAGATTTTTACTTTGCTTTCATAAAACATAAAAATACAAAAAGAATCATCACTTTTAGACCTAGTTTACGTATTTTTCAATCCTAACGACACTATCCCCTAGAGAACGATCAATCCCCCGGTACTTGCCACTCACTATACTACATCGGTCAGGTACACTGCTTGGTGGGGATTGCAAGCTTCTCAAGATCCCTTGAGAAGTAAAACCTTTTGCAAGGTTACAAAATCACGCATCAAACGCATACACAAAACAAATCAAACACACCCACACATTTTATAGTCGATTTTATAAGGTTTTTAACTCGTTATTTTATGTGTCGCCTGACATGATTTTATGCAAGTTTATATGTAATTTTATGTGCACTCAAATCAGTTTATTAAGTTATATGTTTTAGCCGATTCATGATCCTTTATATGACATGCGTACGTAGGTATTGAGAAGAAACAAGGGACGAATGTAGTACCTTGGTGATGAATGAAAAACAGAAAGAAAAAAGGACCACAAACCCCCACCAAGCTGCACCAATAATACCCTTTGTTGTATCAAAATCACAAACCAAACCATTGGCAAAGTCGACTACCAGGACCACTTATATCACCCTCTATGACAGCCTTCGTACTCTCCAAACTAGGACCACCATCTTTACTACTTTCATACCCTCCTAGTACATAAACTAGGACCATAATTGCACCTTCTTGTACACCCTTTTGATCGACAAAACATGGAGGAAAAAGAATGATGGCAGCCGCATATTTTGTTTAGTTTAGGGTTTTGGAGTTTTTATATTTTGTGTTAAACGAAATGTGTATGGGCCGGCTTAGGAAATAGAAAATGTATAGGGTGGGGAGTAAATAAGGGAATTGCTATATTAGAGGAGAATTATAAAAGGATATGCCGATTTTGAGGAGCAATTTAGGGAAGCAATTATTAATCACGAACCTAGTCCTCCCACGAGACTACATACATTTTTGACATAAAAATAATATTCGGCCATAAGAATTTCTATACGTGCGATAAGTTAAACGTGTACAAATTTATTTTATCATAAGTTTATATTATTCATATGACATTTCTTGTTCAAATATTAAAGACTAAATACTTAGGTTATTAATCGGATTATACATTTTTGATTATCAATCATCTTTTCAAAAGTACTAAAATTTAGGGGTATTTTGGGTATTCATCATGTTCAGAATTTCTGGGTTTTACATTCTACCCAGCAGATCCTTTCTGAAAAGGATCTGGCGGTTCTGGACACTCATAAACCAAACAAAGCATTACTACAGCTCATTTCTCAGCAAAAAGTCATACCATATACTTACTTTCTAACCTTTGTTTTGTATATTTTCAAAACACACTTGGAGTACTTGACGCCCTCATTAACGGGGAGCTTTCGTCCAGGAAAAAACATTGCAAAACTTGCAATGATCTCGTTCTTAGGCTTCCTAAATACTTGACACCCTCAACAAGGGGGAGCTAATATGCATGTTTCTACCCTACTCTTCTTCTACTCTTTCTCTTCTAAAACTTTTTCTCTTTAAAAACCTTTTTTCTTGCATTCGGATTAGTCTCTTTTCGATGCTCTTTTTTATTCGACAAAAAAGGGGAGAAAATAGTAAAAAACTCAAATTCAAAATTTACAAATTTTATCGTTTTACTTAAAATAATTTTATGTTTTGTCATCAACAACAAGGGAGAGATTGTTAATGCAAATAAACTATAAAAATGTTTATTTATATTTTACGATCTTCTAATGTTTTGTCTATAACAAACGTAAAATTATTTTAATGAAATAAATAAAATACATTAAGCTTTGAGCCAATAGTTTACTAACTCACACAAATAAACATTAAACATGTTTAGTTATATAGTTAACATAAAACCAAAACCATTTTTATAAAACACTTAGGTAACTTTTGTTACTTAAAAAATACATAAGTAGAAACAACCAAAATAAACTAGTAAAGATTTGGACCATCCATGACCCAAAACCCAAGTCCAAAACCCATAACGCATGGAGCTTGATCCAAAACCCATGACCCATTGCATGACATAAAAAATGAGTAAAACCTTAACCCATGACCCAAAGTCCATAACCCATGACCCACGATGTCTTTGACATCATGCATGACATCATATGACCTATGGACCTTAACCCATAACCCAAAACTCGAAATTGTAACCGAAAATCCGGACTGGTGATACCACATAGCCGGATCCCTAGATTTACCCTGGCCGGATCCCTTTAGGAAGGGATCCACCGAATCCAGGTGAACAGTAACCAGTTTTGCCTATAAATAGATGGTCATTTCTCCCTTTCTACTTACTCCACTTAGAAATCTTCTCTATATGTTCTAAGTTCTCTAATCTCATATCTAATGATCTTCTATATAGCTTTTCTCTTAGTGATTCTCTAGGTTCCTCTTAAAGGCGAGATCACTACCTCTAGAAGACTTGTACGCTCAAGACATGTAGGATTCTTCATCACCACAAGATCACATAAGTGTTTTTTGTTTTTCTTTCTTCTCAAGGGTATCATAGATGTGTTGTGTAGATCGGTGTAGTAGGACGTTGGTTCCTTAATGTGTTATAAAAATAGGTTTTGATTGGGTTGTGGTTTACCCATTGTAATGGAACCTGGTATCTAGCCTTATACCGGATAAAGTGTAGGCGACGAAGGTTTGGTTCTAACTTGTGTGAAGAACCTGATATTTAGCTTTGTACCGGATAAAGTGTAAGCGACGTTGTGAAGGCTTCTCCGCCGGTGAAAGGAGTTCGTGTTATGTAGTGTTTACGGAACTCTCGAGTTGGGTACTCAGGGAGTGGAATAGGGCAAGGAAGGAGTCCTTGTAGCCGAACCACTATAAATACTTGTGTTGTGGTTTTGCCTCTCTATCTCTGTCTCGTATTTTAGTTTATTTACATATTCAACTATCAATATCCAACACGTCCAAACTAGATCGACATGAGTTGATCTAAAAGCTTCAAAACAAAGTTTTAATCAGTAAAACTATTCAACCCCCCTTATAGTTTTCTACAATTTTCTTGCTTACATTCTTACCATGGAGGATTATTCCAAGCAATCTTAAAGGAGTTTTTCATTTCTAATTCTACCCTCATTAAGTTTATTTGTTCATTTATACAATAAGGGTATTGTACAATTCAAGTGGGGGCATGTAGCTGTAATTAATTGTTGATATAAATAACGTTTAAAAAGGTTATTAATATCTCTCAATAAACCTATGTTTTGATAATCACAAAACTTAAATCAAATTAAGTCAAGATTAAGAAGTAAACAAGTATTTGGTGACAAATATTTACTTCTACATCTAATATCACTTAAGGTATGCATAAACTAAGCATCTTATGTATTACATGATCAAAGGAAATTTTGTATTAAGACATAACATCTTATAAAATGGTATAAACATTTTATATATATATTTGTAAATCATTTTTGGTAATGCTATATTAAACCACAAAGATATGATTTCGAATTTCCAACCAAAAAGGGCAAATTTTATCCAGAAAAACTTTTCCAACGTTCAGGAGGGCGCCCCCTTAATTATACTAGGCGGCCCCCTTAATGATTAAGGGGACAGGCACGCTCCCGAACAGTAAAATCTGGCCCTATAAATATTGGATCATTTCACATATTTTTCTCAACTTTTTGCACTATAAACTTTCTGATCCAACCTCCCTTTCTAGATCTAAAATCCTTTGATCATATAATTCATAAGTCTTTGTTTCCAAGTGATCCAAAGCTTCATCCATTCAAGTGCAAGAAGAAGAACACTTCTCTTTATCCATCTAATTGTAGTAGTGTTGTGAATAGCTAGTTTCATATTGTAGTTGTGATAGATATTTGTAAAGGTGTTGTGTAAATTTGTTGATTGTAGAAACTAGGCGTGTTGTAAAGTAGTTTAGTAGTTGTGAATTAGTTGTGCATAGAAGAAGGTGTGAAGTTGTGAAGTTGTGAAGAAGGTGTGAAGCCTTAAAGAAGTTGTAAAGTTGTGAAGAAGGTGTGAAGCCTTGAAGAAGTCGTGAGATTGGTTCTAGCTACGATTAGAACTTGACATTTAGCTTAGTGTCGTTAACTCGTGTAAGCCAAGGTGTGTAAGGTTTCTCCACCATAAGGAGTTTGTTGACATAGTGAAGAAAACTCTCGAGTGTGGTACTCGGGGAGTGGAGTAGGGCAAGGAAGGTGTCCTTGTAGCCGAACCACTACAAATTCGCGTGTTGTGGTTTGATCTTTCTAACTCTATCTTTTCTTCATTACATTTCAATACTTTCATTATTAGATTAGAATTGCTTATATTAGTTGTCATTTGAATTCACTTGAGAACGAATCGAAAGTTTTTAATAAGCTACAAAATATTTTTGATAATAAACTTTTAAAAGGACGTAAAACTATTCAACCCCCCTTCTAGTTTTCCACAATTGGTATCAGGAGCCACGTCTAGCAAGATCTTTAAAATATATTGTATTTTAAAACTTGTAACGATCTATGGAATCTGAAAAATATTTAGAAGGGCAATCTATGCAAAGACCACCACTATTTGAAAGTGATGGATTTTTATATTGGAAAAATCGATTCGAAACTTATGTGAAGTCAAAAGATCTAGATCTTTGGCATGTTATTACTAATGGTGATTTTTTACCTATTCAAAATAACCCTGAAACTAAGAAAGATGAAATCGTACCTTTTGAAAAACAAAATGATGATTTAAAAAGAAAACTTGCTAAAAATAATGAAGCAAAAATGGTTATTTATAATGCGCTACCACGTAAAGAGTATGAAAGGATCTTTATGTGTGAAACCGCAAAAGAAATTTGGAACTCTTTACTAATAACTCACCAAGGTAATAGTCAAGTCAAAGATAATAAGATAGATCTACTTGTTCAACAATATGAGCAATTTACGATTCCGGAAGAGGAATCAATTGATAATGCTTTTGCTAGATTTAACACTATCATCACAAGTTTAAAAGCACTTGATGAGAATTTTTCTAGTAAGAATTTTGTTAGGAAGTTTCTTAGGGCTCTTCATCCAAAATGGCGAGCTAAAGTGACGGCTATTGAAGAATCGAAGAATTTGTCAACATTGCAACTTGATGAATTAATTGGAAATCTAAAAGTTTACGAAGTCATCATTAAGAAGGACTCCGAAATGGTCAAAGAAAAACGAGAGTTAAGCAAGTCAATCGCCTTGAAAGCTAGAAAGGAATCTAGTATCGAAGATAGCTCATCTTCCGAAAGTGATGACGAAGAATACGCCATGGCCGTAAGAGATTTCAAGAAATTCTTCAAAAGGCGAGGAAGATTCGTAAGACAACCGCATGATGAAAAGAAAACATTTCAAAAGAGTAAGGATGACAAGAACAACAAAATTGAAAGAAAATGTTTCAAGTGTGGTGATCCAAATTACCTCATCGGAAAATGTCCAATGATGACAAGAGATCAAAATCAAAGAGCTTTTGTTGGAGGCGCTTGGAGTGATAGTGATGAAGATGAGAAAGAAACGACAAAAGAAGAAAAGTGTCTCATGGCGAATACATCAAATGAGGTACGTTCCGAAACCGAATATTTTAGTGATGAAAGTTTATCATTAGATGAAAAAGATCTAGATAATGAATATAATAGACTATGCAAATTAGGACAACTAGTAATGGCTAAAAACAAATCACTAAAATACATAAACAATCAATTGGAAAATGAAGTACTTGAACTAAAAATTAAAATACATCAACTTGAAAAAGGTAAAGAAACTTTTGAAGAATGTAAATCATGTCAAGTGCTTAAAGGTGAAAACGAAATACTTAGGGAAGAAATTCGCAAACTTAACAAATTTGAAAATAGTAGTCACTCACTTAGTAAAATAATAAGTATTCAAAGAACATCTGGAGATAAAACCAGTTTAGGATTTAACTCAAATGAAGCTTCAACAAGTGAGATTAAAAATGTCAAATTCGAAAATGAACCTAACGAACAAAAATCTCTAAAATCTAATCCTAAGTATATACTTATTAATGATAGAAAAATACCTCTTGCCAACAATGAAGAAGTAAAAGCTTTTTATAAACCGTCTTTAAAAAATGAGGTATGATCTTCTAAATCTAAGACAAGATCTAAAACACCACCACCTAGAAAATCAAATAATCCTAATCCTAGGTCTAAAACACCTCAACCAAGAAGAAACCAAAATAGGCAAAACTATAAGAACAATAGTAATCAAATGTTGAACTACCAACAAAGCTACAATCCTTGGGGTATACTACCACCTTTCATGCATCCTAGTCAAATGTTAAACATGTTTGGACCAAACAACTTTGGACCAAAGAGACAATGGGGATCGAATGGCTAGATGAACATTCCTTGAGGCAATCTTGAAGTTTTTCTCAACATAGACTTTTTCAAAGTCTATTTATCATCTTGATGATTTTGAAGATTTTTTGAAGACCACCGGGTACGCCATTCTTTCATAACTCATTGCCATGCTTAGATAAATATGCTTTAGTTGATTACATTGTTTGCATAGATATAGCTTGCCTCTTTCTTCTCTATTTGTTCGATCATATATATATATATATATATATATATATATATATATATATATATATATATATATATATATATATATATATATATATATATATATATATATATATATATATATACACTAGCCTTAGGCCCGCCCCGATGGGGCGCTAGCATTAAGTTTTATTATTAAAAATATAAATGTGTTACATGTATTGTATAGAGTTTAAGTCTTTAATACTAATTAACTCATTCATATGAGTCTCTACATTATTATTAGAAGACATTATCTCGATAATTCATGTATTATAAACACTAAACTAAAATGTATCAGATGATACCAATTAGAAATATTAAAAGGTAAAATAAAAATGAAACATATAAGACCATATCATGATCATTCTAATAATATGAAGGTAAAAGATGGCATCTTACTTCCTTTCTTTCTTTCATCATCAAAAACCTTATGAAACTGTGACTTGCATTGTTTGTTAACCTTTACAAATTCTAATCGATACCAAGCTTCAGTATCACAATTAATGCAAAAATGGTTGCTAAAGTTGCAGCGATTGAAGTCTACGAAATGAAACTCGGCGGTCTCGGCCCTTGAAAGAAGCTTTTGTCCTTTCAAACTTTCAGACCCATTTGGTGCATAATATAATACCTGTGTTTGATGCAAAAAAGAAAGATTAAATATTAGCATAGTCTCATTATAAATTTGTAGACACCAACATACAATTACTAACATTCATGGAGATGCAACAATAAAGAAATGCTGTAAATATCAAGCCAATAACTCTTACTTTGTGGACACAACTATGACTTCCCGTACGGATTCCAGAGTCATTTTCAAGGGAAGCACCTGTAAAAGTAAAAAAAAAAACCGGTATATAGATCAAGAGCAAAAAAAAAAAAGAACAAAACTACACTACATTGTGTTCTATCTATGTAGCATGTATCAAATTCAATTTAAAGTAGCGCACTGGAAGAATAAATAGATGTAGAAAAATATAATAGTAAAATTTTTATATAATGAGCTGCTAAGATAAATCACCCGGTGAAACTTGAAAGAGAATAAATCACCAGCGCCGAAAAACTCAAACATCAAAGTTCGAGCATTGGGGAAGTCTTTCCCATTAGCAAGATTAACAGCTTTCACTTGAACCTCGCCTAACAGCTACACCCTTGACACCTACCAGAAACACATCCATTAAGTTTTTAAAGTATTTCATAGTTTTAACAAAGAAATGATTTTAAAACTACTGACTTGGTGAAACTTGAAAGTTTTACTGTTATGCTTTTTTTGTTGTTACCCTTAATTTATCTATCTAGATGCACATGAAATTAAAGCATTATGCCATGTCCTCACTTTTAAGTTTGCATGCTATATTTAATTACTTCAAGAAGATGGCAAAAAAATGGTTGTTATCTTGTTTATTGTGATTATGGAAAGAAGTTAAATCTTGGTTTTCGATCGAAACTATTTTTATTGTGACTATGAAAAAGAGTGATTATACCTCAATTTCTAGCTTCTAAATCGATTTAGAAGTTAAATCTTGGTCCTTGATCAAACTTTTTTTTTCAGCAACTTCCTGAAAAAAAATGATGGATAAGAAGATCATTATATAACCTTAACACATAAAATACACACATGCATAAAAGCTATAATAATCATAAGATAATGTAACAATCTATAGCTAAAGACCTTTCACAGATTTGGAGGCTTGCAATATGGTGATTGTTCATAAACCTTTTAATGATGATTCAAACAATAAGTAAGCCCTCGTACACAAAGCATTATAAGCTAAACTATTCGTGCAATGGTGGTGCTGGAATGAGCATTGACAATTCATAAACGTTTATCCAAGTTTTATCACCCAAATCACCAAATGGTATGTTTTTCACTCACCTTCTTTGTAGTTTCTTAAATGGTAACAATTTGTACACGAAATGTATTATCTTCTAATAATGCATAAGCTAATAAGATGCATCAATATGCTCACCCAAACACCCCTGGCCACCTAATAAGCAATCTTAAACACACCCTAATAATGACCATTAAGCAATCAGTTATGCAAACACACTTAACCAAACTACCCAGAACAACAATACATGAATAAAACACAAACGCGTTTTATAAATTAAAACTTTATTACATTACCACATTATCTTAGTCGTTTTAAATTATTTCTTATATTACCTCCAAAATTCAAACTATCCAAAATTACAACATTATCACAATATTTACACACAAATTATTTCTAATAGAAAACCCCAAATCTTATGTCACATCATTGTACTATGAAAACTAACATACATTGTTCGGATAATATTGATCCCAAAAAACAAAATTAATGATAGAAACAATACAAATGGCTATAAAAAACAAAAATGGCTACCGTAATAATATATTTGGGACAAATTAAAAAATTAAAAATAAAAACCGAATAACCTGTTTGATATTCGATCATTGTTATTGAGCAACGATTAATCTTGAATTGTGGATGTACGGTTTTCACTAAATTCATGTTGCCCCAAAACTTAGGGTTAATTCCGAATCAAAAAATAAATTTATTTTGATTATTGATCCGGTTTTTAGACCCATGATTGAATTCGCCCATTCATGATTTATATCATGTTTCAAAGAACAAAAGGGGTGATTCTTCTTTGATCCCAAAAACCGTTTAGGGTTGTTATAATTTTGGTAGAACTAAAATTGGGTGATGCCTAGATTAATTTACATCATGATGAATATTTTATGGATGTATGATTTAGGGATTTAGGTTTTCCATTTGGGGATGAATATTGGGGGTTTTCTAGTTCATGGGTAAATTTGTGTGTTTGATCTACCTAACGTATGACATGAGGTAGTGTTTTTTGTTAACATTAAATGCTGAGAGCGGTCCCTTAGATCTCATTTAATTTCCAGGTGTCATTATCCTGGAGTTTTGGGCAAAGGCTTGCTTGAGAAAGCTTGTTTTATATAGTGGGATATATATATATATATATATATATATATATATATATATATATATATATATATATATATATATATACACACACACACACTATTATACTTAATATATTAAATATATATATAATAGCCTGCACATAACCTAGATACGTCATTAGTTGACTTTCTAGAACTCCAGGAAATCGTTCTTTATCGAACCCTTTTCTTCCCCCCTCGCGTTATACTAGTAAGTTCTCTTTTAGGAGACTCATGACGATGAAGGGATATGAGTCAAGTGGACTTTTATCATGCAAGAACGCCTTCACACGTGAACACTATGGATGAAACAAACTCCTCTCGCCGACTTTATCCTATCTCCGCTACTATATTTCAAACCTCACCCATCAACCCATTTTTCACTCGCACTTATACTCTTATTCACATATTCCCGAACACACCTCAAACCCCTCATCAACTTAACACTTTGATCATTTTATCCAAAATTGTCAAAGGTATATTTTAATTATCGAATCGGTAATTAAAAATTGTTAAGAATTCTATCATCGTGCCAATAAACGTTTACGTATTTTTGATATATTATAAATCTAATTATATACGTATAAATATTTTTGTTCCAGAAACTAATTCCGCGAAATTTGGAAAATTTCAAAGGCGGCTCCCTTAATAATTAAGGGGACCGACTTGTTATCGAGGGCGGTCCCCTTAATGTTTAAGGGGACCGGCTATTTGATACTTCCAAATACGTTTTCCACCTTATTTCTACTCCCAAACACTCCATTTGTTCATTCATCTCTTCCCCATTGCTGCTGAGTACGAACCAAAACACCCAAAACCATCAAAATCCTCCACCATATCACCAATCCGGGGTTGTTTCGCAAGGGGCAAACATCAACCAAACATATAACAACATCGTTTGTAAGTTTTCCAACATGCATTTCATCACATTTCATTTGATTTGGTGTCTAATCAATAATTATGCATTTTATTAAAATTTATTTTAATTCGAATTTAAGTGCAATAGAAGCTAGAAATTGAACTACCAAATGCTTCCCATAGGATTAGAATGATGTATTGCAACTCAAATTTAGTATAACATATCATTTTGTCAAAATCATTAATCGCCCATAAACTCTTGTTAAATTTTATTTTTCAAGAGGCACATTGTTGATATAACTCTTAAAAACTACTTAAAACTTACTACATTACATTGTTTTAATGTTCTAAACAATCAAAACATACTTTTAAATTTGTTATAAAATGGTTCATGAAGACAACATGGGCGTTTAGTTCATGAACAAACTATAACTATATGTAGTTATTTGAAACTTAAAACTAGTTCATAAAACTTGTTAATACTACTAGAATCAATAGACGTCATCAAGATATATAATCAATATATATATTGATGTTTTAGGATATTTTTATCTAGTTAAGGGAGCGTTTGGTTTATCTCAAAAATGATACTTTTGAAAACTAAAATTCGCATTTTAATTTTTTTTAAACAAGCTTATGTTGTGTCAAACTCTTACGAAATGGAAGATATATAATCTAATATATATCTAGCCTTATTTCGAAATGAATTATGATATCATACTCTTTGATATTATATATTCTAAACGAGTTTAAAATCAAAATAAAAGGGAACATTATTGTAACACCCCCAAAAATCATCATGTCAGCGGAAGACTTAAAATGTCAGCGGAAGACTTTTTGGGTGTTACTTCGAGGATCTTTATCACAATCATAGAAAACGACACAAAAGTGACGCTTTAAAGTTTAATTAATTCAAAATACCAAATATTAGAGACATCAAGATGTTTCATAATTTAAACAACAAGTTTATTTGAAATGTGTCAAAACGTTTATTTAAGCCCATGCCGGGTTACAAGCCCACTCCGTGCCTTCAAGTTCCTTCTTGTATAGTTACCTGAGATAAACACATGCTAAAAAGTGTCAACACAAAGGTTGGTGAGTTCATAGAGTTTATAGTTTAAATCGTTAATTAGAAAAATGAGTGATTTCCTTATCAATTCAATACAAATTAATCCGTTGGTTTGCCCTTCACCGAGACAACACCCAAAATAGTAGTTGTTTTATAAATCCATTTAACACAAGTTTCGAGATTTGGGCCACATTGTTGCGCTCATAACATAAACAGTTTACGGGGAACCGTATTTAAACAGTTGAAACTGTATCCGAACAGTTTGTAGAGAACCATATTTAAACAGTTGAAACCGTATCCAAACAGTTTGCGGGGAACCGTATTTAAACAGTTGAAACTGTATCCGAACAGTTTGTGGAGAACCGTATTTAAACAGTTGAAACCGTATTTAAACAGTTTGTTCCATAATTCCAAATATCGATAGTAAAATCGTTAGAAAAGTTGTTACACATGTATCTCTCCCACAGAGTTTATAAAATAGTTAAACGATAGAAAGTGGGGCTATGAACTTATAGTAATTTGTATATAGTTAACGAGTACTTGTAAGAGTATAAAACAATAGTTAAGCATGTATCTCCCCCATAAACGTGTATAAATCATTATAAAACAATTAAGAGTAGGGGCTATGACTCACCTGAGAGTTTATGATAGGCATAGATAACGTAATGTCAGAGGTAGAATGGAAATGACTTCAAAGATAACCTGAATGATATGGAAGTTCGAGATAAGTTCGACTTATCGAGAATCGTGATTTGAATAGTGTTCGATGACAGAATGATTTGTGGCAGAGGTGGCTTGCGTGGCAAAACGCTTAATAGTTCAAGAGCAAGTTATATACAATATAACTTGTCTTTACGTATAAGTATCGTTTATTATTTATATATTTCTCGTCATGAATTTATAATATGTATCGAAGGTTGGTGAATGATAAATTATAGAAATTGTACGTTATCCCTAGTTAAGTGAATCAATGAGTTTTATTGTAGGAATAACCATTTCTTAATGTCTATTCATGTTAACCGATGACATCGTCAAGTCATATAATTTATATATTCATTAATATATGTATATAGCTATTACATTTTAGTCTCACAACGTAGGTTTTCAATATATGTTACTACGATAATGTCGTAAAATATTACTTGTCAAACGTAATTAAGTTTCTATGTAACCCTTTAAGTTATACAAAAGTTAATCTTTTAACCCCAATAGTTTAATGGTTACATATTCAGTCCACATAAAAGCTTTTAAGAAAATGATATATGTTTCTACACTTAAGGGTTGAGAGTGTAAAATATTTATAATAGTTTTTAAACTTATAAAAGTCTTTTAGGAAAATAGTAAGGGTGAAAAGTAGAGGGGTTGAAACTGCCAAAAGGTGATAGTTGATAAAATAACAAAAATAGCAAAAACTGCTATAGGATAGTTTCGAACCAAGGACCTCTTGATCACAGCCAAACGCCCCAACCAACTAAGCCGAAGGCTTTTTGATGTTAGATCTCATTGTTTAATGTGTTTATGGCATTTTTCTATTGTGTTATATTTGTTATATACTTCTCAGTTTCTAACCATGCATGAGTATGTATTGTGTAACTATATTTGGTGCTTATTTAGAAAATATGTTGAAAAACTTTAATAGGGGTGTTTGGTCTTGTTGCTCGTGACCAAGAAAAGGTCCAAATAAATACGGGATGCTTAGATGTTTTGACAAGGTTAGGGGGCATTATGATGTGCCTTGGTTGGTGGTTAAAAGGGCTTAATATCTCAGCTTAAAGCTCGAAGTTCGTAAGTTAAAACTTGGTCCCAAGTGAGGCGTGTGGGCTGTTTTGTGTCAAAACAGAAAGTACCAGATATTGTTCTAGATTTTGTAAAGACTTAATACTTGTTTATAAAACATGTTAGTTGATTGCTTAGCTCATTCAAAGGTCTCATTAAGTAGCTTTTAGCTTGAACTAATTTAACAATTAAGGAGGGTGTTTGTTTGTTCACGCTGTAACAGAAAGAAAACAACATAGAATAGTTCTGAAATAAAGATTTAGTATTCCATTCCTTTCACCTTTAATCATGTTTACTAACTTGATTAGTGACTTTTATGATGTGTGTATAATTTGTGAAGCAAGCCACAAGTTTATAGAGGGTGTTTTTTTATTTTAACGATTGCATGTAAATTTCAAGAATATACGTATAAGTATCAAATGAGATGTGTTCGAGTTTGCTTACAAGGATGAAAAGAGGGTACGAGTGAGAGACGAGGACCAAAGGACCAAGATTTGATCTAGCTTTCCAAAGCTAGAACCCGATGAGCTCCCAATATTCCTTAGCTTCCATAACCCCTTTCTCTTGATAACAAGAAGACCAGTGCACCTTTATTTGTGTTTGTAATCTGTCGTGACCAAGAGTGAAAGGAAAAAGGGACTGTGTGAGCTTTGTGAAATAATCACCCAAGACTTGCTTTCCTAGTTTCCTTTCACTGGACAGTAGCAAAGAGGATGAAGTGTTTGTGTTTTGTTTTTAGTTTGTGATGCGTGGCTTGATTTCAAAAAGGTGGTACATGAGCTTTTAAAAGTGGCTTATTAGTGTAATTGCTTGTTTGTGACCAGTATGTTACATGCCAAGAGGACTTGAGAATTTGCAAGACAATAGCCTGCTCCTTCTTTCTCGACAGTGAATAAAAGAGAGTGAGTAATTAAGTGAGTTTTGTTGGTGGTTTGTGATTGTATGTTCTAGTGAGCATGTCGAACTGTACGTAACCTTTATATACTCAAGCTGGATGTGATAGGTGGCAGAATGGAGCAGGGATAGAATGTTTGCATGTATTTGGATTGGGCCATAATGGTGGTGGCGTGAGACTTTGCACATGGTTTTCCCCCAGGTTACACCTGAGGTAGTAACAAACGAGGGGAGGGTGAAGATGTGAGCTGCCATATTACATGTTACCTCCTTCAAGGACCAATCAAGAATAAACAACCATCATGGCAAAGGAAAGTGTAAGGCATGTGCTTGTAAGAAAGTAACATGTAGGTGCCTAGTCGACCAAGAGAAAGAAGTAAGAAGGAGAAAGGGGCTCGGTTTGGTTTAAACTGAGATTGGTTTCCATGTATATGTCGACCTGTATTTAAGAGTATATAGAGATAATTTATTTAAGTTGGCAAGTCATTTTGTTGATGAGAAAACAGAAACAAAATAAGTATAGGTAGATCGACTAGAAAGATGTCCAAGGGTTTGGTTTGTTGACACATTATATGACTATTTCGAAATAAAGAATATGTTAAGCTCTTGTTCTTGATCAGTTTCCATCTTATGATTTTATAGGATCTAAGCTTTGTCATTCCTGAATTTTTATAATGAGTATATTAAGGAACGGTTTGGTTTAGTTTATTTATTGCATGTGTATGTATATATACGTATAAAATGGGAATGGGGTGAGGACTTTTATAAGCTATTTGAGTACATAATGTGATAGTGATTTATGAGTGTGGTCCAAGTTGAAGAGTGGTCCTTGGCTTGCTAGTTTCGACTACAAGAAGGAAAACAAAAAATGAATGGAACTTGTCCTTAATCCAAAAGAAATACAACAACTAGTATTTGGTTTTAGGAATTTGCATGTGCCCGTATAAGAGTTTGAGTGTGAAAGTAAGTTTGGACAAAAAGTGACAAAATAATATTATGTGTTGATTTGTTTGTTATTTGGAGTAACGGGATATATATATATATATATATATATATATATATATATATATATATATATATATATATATATATATATATATATATATATATATATATATATATATATATATATATATATATATATATATATATATATATAACTGAGATTGATTCAAGGAGGGTGAGAACGCGTCACGACACTTTGATTTGTAACATAGTCGGATAAAAGCAAAAAAAAAAAAATAAAATAAAATAGCCCGTAAAATGGATAGTTAAATGATGACGATAGCTTACTGTTATTAAAATTTAGAGGGGAAATTTACGGGATGTTATAATTATGAAACTACTTCATTGAATATTTTTTTCGTGTCGAAGTAGAATTTCGTTCCACATATAGTGCATATAATTATATAATTATATATAACATATGCATGATAGTTGTTTTTATATTAATTCTATTTTTGTTGTTATATTGTTTAGGTGAAAATGCCTAAGACCACGGTTGGTGATGTTTCCAAAACCAAACAATACATTCCAAATGTCTCTTCTACTCCCGGCATGTCTCCTTCGGTTGCATGTTTCTATCGTCCTATTGAAAATAGAAACATTCACGAAGGACGAATTGTCGATCCATCTTTTTATGAAAATGATCAAACCGAACGAATGTTCACCAATATTCGTTTTGAATGTCTTTTCCAAATCAACGAACCAATCATTCCTCGCTTTATCCTCGACTTCTATAGCCAAGTGACGGTGCAAACCGATCCCTATGGTCATCTCCTCATTTCCTTCATGATTCAAAATCAATTCATCACTCTTACTCTTGCTTAATTTGGACAAATTCTTAGAATCCCATTCAATGGCCAAGCCGTTTTCTCAAATGAATGGGATCTTTCCACTCTTGAAAGAAATCGTCCTCAGGATGGCCCCTACTATTCTGAGATTCCTAGTCCTGAAGACATTCGTCGAATGCTTGAACTAGAACGTCGTACGACTAGTCGAGTAATCAAGTCGAAGAATGTCAATATTCATGCCAATCAAATCCTCCTCAAAGAGCTAAGCCAAGATATGAAGAAGTGGGAAGAACTCATTCGAGAGAATGCGTTTGGTACTGGTGGTCACCTTGATCATGTCACGGCGAGCATTGCCCACATGCTTTATTGTGTTATTGTTGAAGAGCAATACAATTTGGCTTATCTTTTTGTTCATCGAATCATGTCCGCCAAAAACACCCCGAATGCCAATCTTCCTTACGGTATGTTTCTCACACGACTTTATCGTTATGTGATGGAACATTACCCACATCTTCAAAGAGACTACTACGTTCATATCCTTCCTACTTTGAACCAACTTACTCGTGTTCGTACTCGTCATGCTCGAAGTGACAAAGGAAAATCTCGTGGTCCTTTGTATTCTAGGCCTCGTGGTTCTACATCTCATCGTGATGACGATGATGATGAGGAGGAAAACACCTCACGTGTTAGTACTCCATCCCCCACGACCTTTGTCGAAGATCTTTCCGATATTGATGATACCGAGTATCAAATTCCTCTTCCTCATGAACGTACCGATGAGCTTCTCTTCACTCGTCAAACGTCTATTATCAACCGTCAACAACAAATGCATGAAGAACTTCGAGGAGGTTTCAAATCCGTTGGGAAGATGTTTAGGAAGATGCTTGGAAAGAAGAAGAAGTAGAATATATTAATGTATTGCTACTTGTTATTACTTGGTTTTATTTGACATTTGTATGATTTGCTATTTGACCAATCTATTCGGAAATACTTGTGTTATTTCTTGTTTATCTCTTGAATGATGCTTAGACTTTAAATTATTATCATGCTTCTCTCTTAATGTTATGCCATTTTTTTATATGGATTATAATATGTTAACTTGCATGCAAAATTTGATTATATATATATGTTTATATATCATCATTCCTAGAGTATGTACTTCTAATAGAGCTTGCTGGAAAAACCCACTTGAAAAATCACCAAATTTTGTAAATTTTGGGTTTCTGTTCGTCTGGGAAAACATCAGATGGGCGGCCCCCTTAATTCCCTAGGCAGTCCCCTTAATAATTAAGGGGGCCGGCATACAATTAAGGGGACCGGCCATCTAGAACTGGATTCACTGTTTTCTTTTGCATCTTGTGAACCCTTTCTCTAGTTTCAGCTACCATTTCCCATTTTAACCCAACTGATTTTAGAATCTCATTCACCCATTTCAAATACATACCTAAATCAACCATTTCCATACTATAAATTCCCTCCACAATCACCATTCTTCATCTCATCATTCACCATCTAAATCATCATGACTCCACCAAGCACCTCACACTCCAAAGCCTCCAAGAAACAAAAACTTGTGGTCATCCCCCCAAAACAACTCTTCATTGACTTAACAAATGAAGACAACAAAACACCATCACCTCCACCCAAATGCTCATCTCCAAGTGCACCCAATGCACCATCTAAAACACCTTCCACTCATGGAACTTCCTCATCCTCCATACCCTCAACCTCATCAATCAATGACTACATCAACTCACACTTGTCACAACAAGTATCATCACCACTTCCTACACAAGAACCCATGTCCACCCATCTTACCATCTCACTTTCACCAATAACACCACTTGATGCTCATCTCTCATCTCCACCAATTACACCATCATTCTTTGCCAATCACGTGCCTTGGAGGCTACTTGAATCCTATGGGGATACTTGTCTTTGTTGCATCCACAACCGCACGGTCATCTTTGGCCTTAGAGATGAAATTCAATATATTTTCTCATATATTGAACATTTGCTTACCAACCCACCACCACCACCAACTCCACCATCATCTCCAATCACTCCTCCACCACAATTCTCACCCATTCCTCCATCATCACCATCATGCTCTCCTAATTAAGCATTTAATATGCTTAATAAATAAAGCCTCTACCACCCTTTTGCTTGCAAGCTCTATGAAGACCATGTACTCTTGCCATGATGATGTATTTTCCTTGTTGTTAGTTTGTGAACTAGCTTTTCTACTTGTAATCCACTTGCTACTTGTATGTTGTGTTTTGACACAACCTATTATTGAATATGAATGCTTTCTTTTCAAACATGTTGTTTTTATCACCTTATACATGTTTGTATGCATATACTTGTGCTTCTAATATTTTTTTTGCAAAGCATTCCATAGCTCGTTCTCTTGGTGCCCCCAAACGAGGGGGAGTACACATCAAGGGGGAGATTTCTACCCGTCAATTATTCACGTTTGAAAATTGTCGGCATAACCTTTTTGATTCTACAAAAAGGGGGAGAAGTAAATATAAACTCACTAAAATACTTGCTTAAAAATTAATTTTTGAGTTAATGAGTTTAAGTTTTGTAATCATCAAAAAGGGGGAGATTGTTGATATAAATAATGTTTAAAAAGGTTATTAATATCTCTCAATAAACCTATGTTTTGATAATCACAAAACTTAAATCAAATTAAGTCAAGATTAAGAAGTAAACAAGTATTTGGTGACAAATATTTACTTCTACATCTAATATCACTTAAGGTATGCATAAACTAAGCATCTTATGCATTACATGATCAAAGGAAATTTTGTATTAAGACATAACATCTTATAAAATGGTATAAACATTTTATATATATTTGTAAATCATTTTTGGTAATGCTATATTAAACCACAAAGATATGATTTCAAATTTCCAACAAAAAAGGGCAAATTTTATCCAGAAAAACTTTTCCAACGTTCAGGAGGGCGGCCCCCTTAATTATACTAGGCGGCCCCCTTAATGATTAAGGGGACCGGCACGCTCCCGAACAGTAAAATCTGGCCCTATAAATATTGGATCATTTCACACATTTTTCTCACCTTTTTGCACTATAAACTTTCTGATCCAACCTCCCTTTCTAGATCTAAAATCCTTTGATCATATAATTCATAAGTCTTTGTTTCCAAGTGATCCAAAGCTTCATCCATTCAAGTGCAAGAAGAAGAACACTTCTCTACATCCATCTAATTGTAGTAGTGTTGTGAATAGCTAGTTTCATATTGTAGTTGTGATAGATATTTGTAAAGGTGTTGTGTAAATTTGTTGATTGTAGAAACTAGGTGTGTTGTAAAGTAGTTTAGTAGTTGTGAATTAGTTGTGCATAGAAGAAGGTGTGAAGTTGTGAAGAAGGTGTGAAGCCTTAACGAAGTTGTGAAGTTGTGAAGAAGGTGTGAAGCCTTGAAGAAGTCGTGAGATTGGTTCTAGCTACGATTAGAACTCGACATTTAGCTTAGTGTCGTTAACTCGTGTAAGCCAAGGTGTGTAAGGTTTCTCCACCATAAGGAGTTTGTTGACATAGTGAAGAAAACTCTCGAGTGTGGTACTCGGGGAGTGGAGTAGGGCAAGGAAGGTGTCCTTGTAGCCGAACCACTATAAATTTGCGTGTTGTGGTTTGATCTTTCTAACTCTATCTTTTCTTCATTACATTTCAGTACTTTCATTATTAGATTAGAATTGCTTATATTAGTTGTCATTTGAATTCACTTGAGAACGAATCGAAAGTTTTTAATAAGCTACAAAATATTTTTGATAATAAACTTTTAAAAGGACGTAAAACTATTCAACCCCCTTCTAGTTTTCCACATTAATGATGCGTGGAATTGCCCCCTCGCAAAAGGTTTTACCTCTCAAGGAATCTTGAGAAGCTTGCAATCCCCACCAGGCAGTTTACCTGTTCGTTGTAGTATAGTATAGTGACAAGTACCTGGGGATTGATCGTTCAACTCAAAGAATAGTGTTCGCTAGGGTTAAAACTCACTAAAACTAGGTCTAGAGGTGAGGGATGATTCTTTTTGTATTTTTATATTTTAAAGAAAGCAAGTAAAATCTCGGTTTTTGGAAGGAATGGGCGGAATTAGTTGCTAATCAACTAACCCAATTAACTAAAGATGCAATCAAAATAAAATAAACTAAACTTAAACTAATTTGTGGTGTAAACAATAATGAGAGAAAATTGTGTTTACTTAGATTTCACTACTCCCTAGCTATCTTTTACAGGTTGATTAGTTTGTTACAATTGCATGGATGACGGGTTATATTCCTTAATACCATTCGTAGGGCCGTGTACGATCTTCCCTAACTCTATAAGCTTCTACCTCTTCCTATGTCGAGCCGACTACTAGCTCCTAACATGACCTCATTAGTAGTTGCCTACGCATTAAATACAACCAAAATATCGTAGTACACCTCCGATCATGTTTCTTAAGACGTTCAAGCAAGTTACCAATTGGAAGTCTGCCAATTTTCTTAAGCCTAACATCGAATTCATTCATCCACAACAATTTTAAACAAATAACCAACCCATAATCAATATCTAAGTTTCATTACATCTAAGCAAACACAAAGAAAACCTAGCCTAGCATATTAAAGAGAAGACAAGCATAAGATATAATCAAACAACACATAGACATATTGAATGATTTGGTAAAGGACTTATCTTCAATTAAGCATGAAAGAAACAAAGGGTTGAAACCCTTGAAAAAGCAGTAAAATTCGTCTAGGGTTTACTCCCTTCAAAGTTGCACACAATGAATGAAAACTAGAAAACTATATATAGAATTTGTCTTCTGACGGCGTCAAGAGTAATGTGTGACGCCGTCAACTCGCCGCCAAAATAAACTCGCATTGCCTAGATCAACTTCTGACGCCTTCACTCTTTATGGGTTCTGGGCCGTCACTCTTTGCATTTACTCTTGATGGCCTTGACAACTTAATACGCGACGCCGTCACGACCTCCTCACAAAACATTTTGGCGCGTCACGTGTAATTGATTTATGCACCCCTTTGTCAACTCATGACGCCGTCACTAGCACCATGTGACGCCGTCAAGTACAATTTCCAGCATGATTTTGAGACTTTGTCGTTTTCTTCACTTTTTCGCTCCAAAAACGTCCAAAATGCTTCCTTGTGTAAAATTCCTCTCAAAAGTACCTATATGACAAAAGGAACGATTTAGGGCAATATTTGATCAAATAATATCGACTTTGGCCTTAAATGACCCCCCAAAAGCGGTACACTTTTTGCTTCATCAAATACCCTTACACTTGAGATTTACTTGTCCTCAAGCAAATGTGTTTTTATTCTAATCAAAATACAAGTTAGGGGTCATTTAACACTAATATAAAAGTAATTTCAACAAATAATCGTTTCACTTCAACCAAAAACAAGCACGGAAATTATACACTAGCACCTCACAAATAGTGTTTAGATACTCACATCTCTCCGGTGTAATAAAGTATATATCACAATATGGAAATGGAAAACATCTCTCACTACCTTTCATAGCAAATAGATTACCATAGGCTTAGGAAAGGATCAAACCTCCACCACTTGGCGTAAGCACCTAGGATAAACTATCAAAAAGGTCTTTTAAAGGGTTATAACGTGAGGTGTAGGGATAGGATAAACACGGTTTTGTTAGATAAAGGCAACATTTACTGGTGGCGAGTTAATCATCTTGGTCAATTACATGTACAATGTGGCGTTGCTAAGCCAAGACTCGACTCGACTTAAGCTAATAAAAAACTAACAAAACATAAAATAAACATAAAAGGAAATGGGATGGTAGTCCATTTTTTTTATTTTTTATTTTTTTTGCATACACTCTTACCCTACCATCCAAAATAATACATCATAGGGAATTTGCATTCCCCTTATACTTGAACTTTTACATACTTTACAATTAACTATTCTAATGACTCGAATTAAGATAACCAAAACACCTGGAGTACTTTTTAAGATTAACGCACATATGGGGGTAATAGATGATGTTGTTCCCCATTACTTCATAACAATAGTACTTTACCCATGAGTCCCAATCGTCTCAAAACAATATGTACAAGATATGACTCGACTTAGCAACCATGTAATCAATTAGACAATTAACTAAGGGTTTAAACAAATAACAATAATGTACTAAAGATGAGTGCATACACGGAAGGCTAAGGCGATTTGGTTGCACATTTGGGGTGGATTGTAAACAAATTCTTCCTTTAAGTAAAATGGTTAAAGTTAGAAATGAAACATATAGGCTCGGAGGGGTGTACTAGGGGTATCGTGTACTAATAATGAGTACAACGCAAAGGTGTGGGAAAAACTAATTGACTTTACTAGTCAAGTAATTATGACTTTATTAGTCAAATAATTATGATACGGGTTTAAACACAAGGGTGATCCTAATACCTCTTATCATGTAGTAAATCCTACTACACGAATGTAGTCTCACTATATAACCACCCACAAAGGTATTTCACAGGTAAATTTTTGCTTTTTATATACATTATTACTTGCATGACTCACTAGACCTGCTCACGTATCTACACAAGCCAAATAACTCAACACTCACATCATATAAACCCCAGGTATGTCAAGCATAAACTCATAACAACACCATAATAAGTAATTCACCAATCTAAAACACTAAACATAACACAAAACCTTAATAAACCCTAAACTAAAACTTAAGTAGGATTATGTGCTTATCTGAACCTATATGCTTAGTTAAACTAGTATGAATGTGTTCAAGGCTTAAGTAAGAGTTTCTTTAGGAATATTAGGATATATTAGGACTATTAGGCTATAGAATAGAACCCTTAGAACTTAGATACAAACCCCCTAAGCCCTAAACCATAACTAGGTCATAGATAACTAGAATTAGGTCTAAACCCTCCCAAAACTTCCCCATAGGTCACTACCACTTAGTATAAGCCTTTAAGAACTTAGGAATAGTTATTAGATACCCTTAAGACACTAAATTAGGCACAAAACCATAGGATAAACCCTAGTCTCTCACTAAACCCACTTAGGTCATTTAGGTTACAAAACTAGGTCAAACCTTCCCATAGGTTACCCATACTTAGAATAAACCCTTTAGGTCTTAGGATTAGTCACTAAACACACTTAGGCACTAAAGCTTAGGTAAACCTTAAACACATAGTAAGTAGAAACTAGGTCTAAACTTAACTAAAACTTAGTAAAACCTAAACATAAGCAAGTAAGCACTCTACCACCACTTCCCAAGCAGCTTACTCACCACCTTATTACTACCAAGCACCCTACCACACACCTCCATCACCTACTAAACTAATCTACCACTAATCCACCCCTAATCCACCCAAATCCACCACTAAACCACCCTTAATCCACCCTAAACCACCACTAAACCACCTAAGCAGCTTACAAGCACCTCTCCACCACCTTGTGGCCACCAAACAGCCACACACCCTCCTCGTCACCTCCTTGTCACCCCTAAACCGCCAAAGGACCAAAACCACACCACCTCACCCTAAGCTCCATCCTAGCTACCATGAATCATCATGTAGCCATCATTAGTCATGTAGTAGCTCGTCCTAATCATCCCCCCCTCTCGACACCTCATGCACCCGTTTTCTTGGTCCCCAAGGCTTACGAGCCTATATAAACCCTCGTACCTCCGCTATTTCCAAACCACACCTTCACACACTTCTTCACCTCAAATATTCTGGTCTTGGTAGTAGTATAAGAGCCCTAGTAAGCTTAGAAGTCGAGTGGTATAGCCTTGCATGCTTGTTGAGTTGATACGAGCCCTAGAAAAACCATAACCCTAGTTTTCACCCACGTAAACCCCCCCTAGCCAAGTAAGTCTTACATTTAGTTAATTTACCTTTAGTATAGTCTTAGGATAGATTTAGGATGCCTTAGATAGCTTAGATACCCTTGCATGAGCCTAGAACCATTTTACTTGCTAGTTTACGTATTAAAACCCTAGATCGAGTCATATACTTGCATGTGATACGTGGGAATCGCACCAGACTTTACCTCTCGAGGGATCTCGAGAAGCTTACAACCCCCACCAGGCAGTGTACCTGATCGTTGTAGTATAGTATAGTGACAAGTATCGGGGGATTGATCGTTCAACTCAGGAATAGTGTCGCTAGGATTAGAAAGCCTAAAAACTAGGTCTAGAGGTGAGGGATGATTCTTTTTGTATTTTTTATATTTTATGAAAAGCAAGTAAAAATCTCGGGTTTGGAAGAGTGGGCGGAATTAGTTGCTAGCCAACTAACCCAATTTACTACAAATGCAATTAAAATTAAATAACATAAATGAAAATGAAACTAATTATACTAGTGGTGTAAACAATGATAGGGAAAGTTTTCATTACTCCCTATATATCTTTTACAGGTTGATAGCTTGTTACAATTGCATGGATGACGGGTCATATTCCTTAATTCTAGTCGTAGGGCCGTGTACAATATTCCCTAACTCTATAGGATCCTACTTCACTCCTATGTCGAGCCATTAGAAGCTCCTAACATGGGATCATTAGAATTCTCCTACGCATTAAATACAACCAAATATCATAGTACACCTCTGATCATGTTTCTTAAGACGTTCAAGCATGTTACCAATGGAAATTTTCCAGTTTTCTTAAGCCTAACATCGAATACAATCATCCGTAACAACTATAAACAAACAATCAACCCATAATTAACATTTAGGTTTCACTACATTTAAGCAAACACAAAAGAGATCTAGCCGAGCATGTTAAATTGAAGACAAGTGTAAGATATATTCAAGCAACACATAGACATATTGATTGAATTGAAAGAGTACTTATCTCAAATTGAACATGTAAGTTTCAAAGGGTTGAAACCCTTGAAAAAGCTGTAAAATTCGACCCAGGGTTTTTCCCTCAAAGTTGCACACTAATGAATGAAATTTGGAAAACTATATATAGATTTTACAGGGTGACGACGTCAAAAAGGAATTTCTGACGCCGTCAACTCGCCGCCAAAATAGAAATCGTATTGCCTAGATCCAATTGTGACGCCGTCATGTGTAAATTTCTTCTGGGCCGTCACTAATACTTGGACCATGACGGCCTTGGGTGACGCCGTCATCTCCTATGTACAAACTTTCTGGATCGTCACGTGTATAGTCCACATCCACCTCTTGTATAACTCTTGACGCCGTCACTTGGAAACTCTTGACGCCGTCAGGTACTATTCCCAGCAAGGAAAATTGAGACTTTGTCGTTTTCTTCACTTTTATGCTCCAAAAACGTCTAAAATGCTTACTTTTCCAGATTTCTCTCCAAGAGTGCCTAAAATGACAAAAGGAACGATTTAAGGCAATATTTGATCAAATAATCTCGAATCCGGGCTTAAATGACCCCTTAAAAATGGTTCATTTTTCGCCTCATCAAATACCCTTACACTTGATATTTGCTTGTCCTCAAGCAAATGCGCTTTTATTCTAATCAAAATACAAGTTAGGGGTCATTTAACACTAACATAAAAGTAATTACAACAAATAATCGTTCCACTAAAGACCAAAGACAAGCATGGAGGTCATACACTAGCACCTGACAAATAGTGTTTAGATACTCACATCTCTCGGGTGTAATAAAGTATATATCACAATAAGGAAATGGAAAACATCTCTCACTACCTGTTATAGCAAAATAGATTACCATAGGCTTGGGAAAGGATCAAACCTCCACCACTTGGCGTAAGCACCTAGGATAAACTATCAAAGAGGTCTTTCAAAAGGTTATAACGTTAGGTGTAGGGATATGGAATACATGGTTTTGTTGGATAAAGGCAATATTTATTGGTGGCGAGTTAATCATCTTGGTTAATTACATGTACAATATGGCGTTGCTAAGCCAAGACTCGACTCGGCTTAAGCTAATAAATCAAAAATGACAAAAACATAAAACAAACATAAAATGAAACGGGATGGTAGTCCGTACGTTTTTTTTCTCTTTTCTTTTTCTAATTTTTTTCTTTCTTTTTATTTTATTTTTTCTACTCCTTTTTTTTTTTTTTTTTTTTTTTTTTTTTTTTTTTTAATACAATGTTGGAACCATAGTTTTACTATTTTATCAAGTCTCGGTCATTTGTAATAATGCTAGGTTGCTTAGTTATTATTTACTTTCATTTACATTTTGTATTAAGTTTACTAGGCTTAAGTATGTAGTCCATGGGCCTCAAAGCCCATACGATTTGTAAGGAGGGAAGGAGTAGGATGTTGCCCTAGCTTCTTTCCTATAAATACTAGTCTTAGGCCTCTTGTAAACTTGGTTGGTTATTTGAAAACATTAAGGAAACTCTTGCATTTCATTTTCTCAAATTTCTCATAATCATCCCACTCTCATTCTCATCTCATTTCTTTATCAATCATACTTGTGTTTACAAAATGGTGACCTAACAAGTGGTATCATTCGCTAGAGGAAGGTGTAGTTATTGTTTTTTCATTGATTTCTTTCTTTTAAAATCGTTTTTTATTATCGAATTGTTTGTAAAAGTTTATTTTTTTGTTAGTTTCTTGGTTTTTCTCACATCTTTGCTTACAAACTTGTGTTTAAAATCAAAACAAACCAAAAAGTTCCAAACTTTTACTAAATATTCGATTTTTTAGATATTTGTACTTTTTTCGAGATCTTTACAAGTGTGAAATTTTTCATAAAGTTTTCTACTTTCCTTAAGATTTACACATTTTATACACAAAAGTACAAGTATCTTGAAAGAAAAACGAATTTAAGGATTGCTTTCTTTGAAAAACAAAACCTACAAGTTATCGAGATCTTCCTACTTGCTTATTTCGAGATCTTCTCAAAGTGCACTACCTCGTCTTCGTTTGTGTGGACTCGGTATTTTCTTTCTTGTATAAGAAAGTTAAGTACTTCGACTTTTGGGAAAGTTTTCGAAATTGTATAATTTCGAAAACTAAGTTTCGTAATTCTCGAAAATTATCGAGAAAATTTTTTGGTTATCGAAATCTTATTTTTCGATAAACCTTATTAAGTATCGAAATCTAATTTTTTCGATAAACCTGCTTCAGTATCGCAATCTTATTTTTCTCGATAATCTGCCAAGGTTCTCGATAATCTGCCAAGTTTCTCGATAATCTTCCAAGTTTCTCGATAAGCTGCCAAGGTTCTCGATAATCTGCCAAGTTTTCGAAAACTTATTTTCGAAATCTCATTTGCAGTTGGGCTACGTTTCTCGATAATTGGTTAAATCTACACTTTCTACAAGATCCATTTCTACACAAGTGTTCGAAGATGTCTCAGCCACCGAATCACTACTTTCCTCATGTTCAACAACAAACATCTCAGCATCAACAACCTCAGCAGTATCAGCAACAACATTACCTTCCGCACACAATGAATCAACAACCTCCTAAATACAATCCACAACAACAATACCTAATGATGCAACAACAGCTCATTTCTCAACAACAACCATATCAAGTGCCACTACAAAACACTCAGTTTTCCTCCAAACAACCTCACTGGTTTGACAGAATGTGTGAAGTTATCACAACTCAACAATCCCGACATGAGGCAGGATCACTTGAGACACCTCCAATGCTAACACCTGGTAACTATGTGCAATGGTCAAGTCGATTCTTACGCTTTCTCGAACTTAAGAAACCTCATGGGCACTTCTTAAAGCAAGTGATACTTGAAGGACCATTTGAGTGGCCAACCTGATTTGAAGCTGGTGATCCTAATGCTGATCCTCCACGTCCTCCTGGTGATAGACCCCTTCCAGAAACTGCACTTACTGAAGAACAGAAACTACATCGTGAAGCTGATCAGTATGCAATGGCTTATATACTTCAAGGTATACCCAATCCGATCTATCGCAGTGTCGATGCTCAGAAAACAGCCAAAGCTATGTGGGAACACGTTCATCTCCTAATGGAAGGAACTCAATTGAACAAAGATGACATGGAATCCAAGCTTTACATGGAATACACTGACATCACAATTGAACCTGGAGAGTCACTTGAATCCTACTATCATCGTTTCACAAATGTGGTCAATGATCTGGAACGTCACAAAATCACAGTACCAAGGATCGCTGTGAACTCCAAATTTGTTGGTAGTCTTGGTCCTGATTGGCATAAATATGTGACATTTGTTCGTCAAACGAAGAATCTTCATGATGCTCCATATGGGTTGTTGTATGATTTTCTGAAACACCATGAACCTGAAGTGGAAAAAGATAGAGCTTTACGAGGAGGATACACACCAGCATCAACACCAAATTCCTTGGCTCTCGTAGCTCAATCTCCCTATGCTCCACCACCAATGTCAAATCATGCATATGTTCAAGAGCAGAACTACTTCAGTTATCCACAATCTTCCAACTCGAACCAAATGGTCCCTTATGATTCATCTTCACAAGATTTTTCTACTCAACTTGTTCCGTCAAACAACAATGATGCTGTGTACTACTCCAACTCCAATGATGATGACGATGATGATTTTAATACATTGAATCAGGGACTTGCTCTTATTGCTCGTGCTTTCAGCAAATTCTCCAACAAAACAAACAACCGTCAACGTTCATCTTCAAACACAAGAAATCAAGCTGTTGTTAATGATGGAAGAGTGGAAATTCAGAATCGTAATTATGGTCGATCTGGTTCGGGAAGCTCTTCAGGAAACTATGGGAATGGTCAGAGGTTTAGTAACAATACAGGGTTCAGAAACAACTCAGCATCTCCTCAACAAAGGTCTGACTCAGTTGCTACAAGGAACTCCAGCTCAGGGAATGCAGTTTGGTGCTACAATTGCAATGAACAAGGTCATATAGCTACAGCATGTCCCAAACCGAGAACTCGGGGTAGTAAGTTTCACAAGCAGGCATTACTCATGGCTCTTCAAGATGAAAAGGATGGACATTTCCCTGAACAAGACAACAACTTCATGGCAAATGTACACAATGATGATGACATGGAAGATCTGGAAGCTAATGCAGCTGTGATGCTTATGGCCAACATGCAGGAACTTAAGCTCAATGATTCAGGTCCAGTGTATGACACTGACGGCTTGTCTCAGGTACATGACCTCAATGCATGCTTTATAAATGAAATTATCTCACCCTCTGCTTCTGAATCAGATATGGCGCAAGTTGTTCCATCTACATCATGTTCATCCTCTCAAACAGATGAACAAATAAGCACCGTTGTCATATTTGATGATGACACAGTTGTTTCATTTGATGATCCTATTGAGAATGATAAATATGATCAGTTAGAACAACATGAACCATCATTTGATACAGACCCTGACCTCATAATGTTATCTAAAAAACTAAATGCTCAACAATTGCTAATTGCAAAGTGCAACGAGAAAAACAAAGTTTTAAAAGAAACTAATGCAACACTTGCAAGAGACATTGAGTGTTATAAAATTCAGCTTTCTAATCAAGAACAAAAGATTAAACACACTAAAAGTTTTGAAAAAGCTTTTCAAGATTCTTACAACAAAGAACAAGATCTTCAACGCAAAATACAAGATTTAATTGAGTCACATGGAAAGTTGATTTCGAAACTTGAAAGTGAGAAGGGTGAATTGCAAAAACAAGTTGAATGTCTTCAAACTGAACTTTCAAAAACAGAAACAAAATTGTCAAGTTGTCAAAAAGATTTTCATGAACATAAAATACGGAAAAGGAAGTACATAGACAACTTACTCGGTGATATTGTTGATCTTGAAAAACAACTCAAAGAATTTCGTCACATTGTTTACAAACACGGGAACTCTGTCACAACAATTCAGAAATTTACTTTAAAACCGAAACCCAGTTGCGGTTATGCACTTGGTGATTACAATTCAATGTTTCTACACACGGCATTCAAAGAAATTCCAAAAATTTACAGTATGGATTATTTTCTTGATAATACGGTTGTGCGTGCTGTTGTTTTTGATACTGAGGAGGAAGAAGAACTTGAAGACGAGAGTCGATCTAAAATGAGTCAAGTTCAATATTGGACACCATATGACTATTCAAAAGCTCCTCCACTTTCAAAATCTTTTGTCACTCAAAAGGAATTACCTGAGAAATCATGGTTTATCGAAGAGTCATATGTTTCATCTCACAATGCGGCTCCTGTCCCACCTGTAGCACAAATAAATGGTCCTTTACCATCATCCGGTGAACTTACACGTTTACCAAAATGTCGTGTCTTAAATTATTTCAAAACCTTTATGGAAGACATCGATATTTTGGAGGAAACAATTGAACGCAATTCAGAAATAAAAATTGAAACTTTTCAATCCGCTTACGAGCGAGAAAAGAGAGATATTTTTCAAAAACAAATGAAACCAATTGTTCAACACCTTCGTCTATGTGCTACACGTTGGGATCAGGAACTTCAAAAGGAGGTCAAAAATATGATAAACGTTTTTGATACTGCTGAAAATGAGATTTTGGTCCAAAAGCTACAAACTAAAGTTTTCAAAAATGATGCTGATCGACTCTTGGAACAAGTTCTCTGTGCTGATATTTTGTCTGTTATCATGAATGATCTTTATAATTCTGGTACTTCTATGCTTAAGCATGATCATTGTGTTGATAATATCTTGTTGAATGAGGAAATTGAGACACTTAAACTGGAAAATGAAAAGTTGAGAATTAAAAATGATGATGTGACAAAACAATTCTCAAAAGAAATTTGTCAACTCAATCAAAGGCTTGAATGGTGTCAAGCTAAAAGTCTTGAAAGGGAATTGAAGTTTCAAAGTCAAAATGTTTCAAACTCTTGTCAGATTTGCAAAAACAACGAGTCTTTAAAAGGTCGATGTTTCAAATACGAGAAAGAAATTGCGGATTTAAAAATTGAAAACGCCGAATGGCAACAAAACCGCGACGACATCAAATATTGCAATGGTTTACTTGAGTCTGAAATTAAGGACAAAAATCACATCATCATTGATTTGAAAGAGAAAATTAAACTACTTCAAAAGGGAAAATGGTTGACACCACGGTGATAGCACCAGGAATGTATCAAATAAACAAAACTGATAAAGGAAAGGTTGTTCAAAACACTAATGTTGATAACTCCACTTCTACAGGACTAGTCTCCACTTCTAGCGTTAGCAGACCCAAGCGAAAAAGTAAAAAGAAGAATAGGATCTTGCAACGTAAGAGAGGACACCTAGAAGCTCAGGAAGTAGAAGACCAACTTAGGACTTTGAATAAAACTCATGTTGCATCCGATTTAGATTCTAATCTGGCAAATTGTAATCAAAATCTAAATGTAACGAATGATGAACCTTTGAATGTTTTGAATATTAATGCATCTTGTGTATTTTGTCGTAAAAGCGTATCATCTGGTGATCATACAAAATGTTTAGCTAATTCTCTTCTCAATCGTCATAAGAAACGTAGGACACGCATTCCTTTTAGGCCCACTAATGCCTCTAAGTCTAACTTAGGAAAGCCGTCTTCTACGGTTTCTAATGATGTCCCAGTTACCCCCATAGGTGCCGAGAACAAATCTAGGACTGAGCCAACTACTAGTGCATTTAACATTAAGAAAGCAAAAACTAGTTGGAACTGGCAACGTTGGTTACAATACAAACCAGATTTTAAATGGATTCCTAAATTGTTAATTACATGTGTTACTAACCAACAGGAACCCGCATTGTCTTTGGGTTCCACCCTTACTTCTGTTCCACCCGTGTCTTCTTCTGGTGATGCAGGTGGTACAGATTGTTCTCTGGATTGTTGATAGCGGATGCACCCGACATATGACAGGCAATCTCAAACTGCTACACAACTTTGTCTCAAAGTTTATAGGAACTGTCAGATTCGGGAATGATCATTACGCTCTTATAATGGGATATGGTGACTACATCAGCGGTAACATTGAAATTAGTCGTGTTTACTATGTGGAAGGCCTTGGACACAACCTTTTCTCTGTTGGTCAATTCTGTGATGGGGATCTAGAAGTTGCATTTCGTGAGAAAACTTGCTTTGTTCGTGACTTACAAGGAAACGATCTAATGTCTGGCTCACGCGGCTCCAATCTTTATACAATATCAATGTCAGATATGATTGCCACATCTCCGATATGTCTTCTCTCCAAAGCAGAGTCAACTAAATCTTGGTTATGGCACAAACGTCTTTCGCACTTGAATTTCAGAACCATGACTGACCTTGCTCGTTATAAACTTGTCGATGGATTTCCAAGATTCTGTTTCACCAAAGATCACTTATGTCCAGCCTGTGAACAAGGAAAAAGTACTCGTGCTCATTTTCCGTCTAAACCTGAGCAAAGTACGAATCATGTTTTACAACTGCTTCATATGGATTTGTGTGGACCAATGCGTGTTCAAAGTATCAACGGTAAACGGTACATACTCGTAATTGTGGATGACTTCTCCAGATGGACTTGGGTTTATTTTCTACGCAGTAAAGATCAAGCTCCTTCGATGATCATCACCTTTCTCACCAAAATTCAAGTTCAGCTTCGAAACACAGTACGAATCGTCAGAACTGACAATGGAACTGAATTCAAGAATCAGACACTTCGGTCTTACTATGAGAAAGTGGGAATTGAACATCAAACGTCTATACCTAGAAGCCCAGAACAGAATGGTGTGGTTGAAAGACGCAACAGGACGTTAGTGGAAGCTGCTAGAACTATGTTGATTAATGCTCAATTACCAGATTACTTATGGGCAGAAGCTGTTTCAACCGCATGTTATACTCAAAACCGTTGCATGATCACAAAACGCCATCGCAAAACACCATATCAAATTGTTCACAAAAGGAAACCGAACATCGATTACTTTCATGTATTTGGAGCACTTTGCTATCCGAAAAATGATCGTGAGGATTTAGGTAAACTCAAAGCTAAGGCTGACATCGGAGTGTTCGTTGGATATTGTGAAAATTCCAAAGGTTTTCGGATATGGAATCGTCGTACAAGAGAAATTCAAGAAACCATTCACGCTAATTTCGATGAACTCACCCAAATGGCTTCTGAGCAACACAGCTTAGGACCCGAATTCAACCGTCTCAACTCTTCGGCATCTTCAGCTGAACCTTTACCACTTAACCGCAAAGAATTAGAAACCTTGTTTGCTCCACTATTTGATGACACGATTGAATATCGTCCTACTGAGGTCTCACCAAATTCCGCTGCTCAACCTGATCACATTCCAGTACCAGACTCACCTCAACAAACTTCAACAAGTGTTGAGAGAGACGGTCCTTCAATTGTATCATCATCTACAGCAGAACAAACTGGTTCTACTCCCTGCCATCCAGCTGAAGATCCAACACCACAATCAGTTCCACAACCCGCAGAGCATGATCCTGATGCGTTCATTAATCCGTTTGCACCAGCTACTACAGTTCCTGATATAGCTGAGTCATCAACACGCAACTTGGATCCTGCCAACATGCGAGATACGTATCAACTACACCCGTCAACACACAAATGGACTCGTGACCATCCACTAGTCCATATTATTGGCCATCCAGATGCACCTGTTATGACAAGACAACGACTTCACACCGATGGTGAAACTTGCATCTACGCACTCACAGTTTGTCATGAAGAACCCAAGAACATTAAAGATGCAATGACTTATGACAACTGGATTGAATCTATGCAAGAGGAATTTCAGCAATTCATAAGATTAGAAGTCTGGGAATTAGTTGAAAGACCTGACGGAGTCTTTGTCATCGGGTTAAAATGGATCTGGAAGAATAAACTTGATGCAGAAGGAACAGTCATCCGCAACAAATCACGTCTGGTAGCGAAAGGATACTCTCAACTTGAAGGTCTAGACTTTGCTGAATCCTTTGCTCCAGTGGCACGACATGAAGCTGTTCGGATCTTTCTGGCTTATGCTGCTCATAGGAATATGGTGGTTTACCAGATGGATGTGAAAATAGCATTTCTGAATGGAGAACTCCGTGAAGAAGTTTATGTCAGTCAACCTGAAGGCTTCGTTGATCCTGAGCGTCCTAATCACGTCTACCGACTCAAAAAGGCTCTCTACGGACTCAAGCAAGCCCCACGGGCGTGGTATGACAAACTATCCACTTTCTTACTGGCCAATAAATTTTTTAAAGGATCGGTGGATCCCACACTATTTACAAAAACCTACGGGGAGGACTTACTTGTTGTTCAAATATATGTCGACGACATCATTTTTGCCTCAACAAAAAGAAGTTATTCTAATGATTTTGCAAAATTAATGAAAGATAATTTTGAAATGTCCATGATGGGTGAACTTTCGTTCTTTTTAGGACTACAAGTTCATCAATCACCCCGTGGAATTTTTATAAATCAGTCCAAATATGCTCTTGAAATCTTAAAGAAACATGGAATGATAACTTGTGATACTTATAATACGCCAATGGGCTATACCACAAAACTAGATGCTGATTTACATGGGACTCCCGTTGACCCTACCAAATACCGAAGTATGATTGGGTCCCTCATGTATCTCACAGCTAGTAGACCTGATATAGTTTTTGCTGTCTACATGTGCTCTCGCTATCAGTCCAGACCAACTGAAAAACACCTCAGTGAGGTCAAGAGAATCCTTCGATACATAAAGGGAACCATTAACTTGGGGATCTGGTATCCGAAGGATTCTGGCTTTGAACTAATTGCTTTTTCAGATGCTGATCATGCAGGATGTTTAGACACACGCAAAAGTACATCTGGTGGCTTACAGTTTCTCGGAGACAAACTTGTGTCATGGCAATCTAAGAAGCAGGACTGCACTTCACTGTCGTCTACAGAATCTGAATACGTAGCCATGTCTGCTTGTTGCGCTCAAGTCATTTGGATGAGATCACAACTTAAAGATTATGGCTACCTATTCAACAAGATTCCTATCTACTGTGATTCAAAGAGTGCGATTGCTATCTCCTGCAACACTGTGCATCATTGCAAATCCAAACACATCGATCTCCGTTATCATTTCATCAAAGAGCATGTGGAAAGGGGTACAGTTGAACTTTATTTTGTTGGAACTGAGTACCAATTGGCAGACTTACTTACCAAATCTCTGGCACCATCCAGGTTTGCTAGTCTAGTCCACCAAATCGGTATGAGATGTTTGACACCAGAGGATCTGGAAAAGTTTTTTAAAATACCACTGATCGTCAAACATCACAACTATCTTTGTATAATATTTTGTTTTTCTTTCTTTACTACAAATTATTTCTCAAAAAAAAAAAAAAAAAAAAAAAAAAAAAAAAAAAAAAAAATGCAAGTATATCGCTTCCATTCAACACCTTGTTCTTACTTTACAAGTGTTGAGGGGGAGTCACGCTTAAATCTTTTACCAATCAATTGGTATACTTGCATATTTCTCGTGTGTTACGGTTCGGAGAATGTGCGGGTGGTTTATTTCACTACACTCTGTCTCATTTGGCTTAAGTCTTCATAAGTTAACTTCATAGTTAAGGGACCAATGTAGTCAATTCTTAAAGTGTCATTAATACTTTAGTACACTTGTTTGTTTCTTATAAAGTCCAAGGACTAAAGGTGACTAAAATCAAACTTTTCAATATTTACAAAACAAACAAACCGTTCCACCAAAAAAAAAAAAAAAATCCACTGTTTCATAAAAGTTTTAAAACCTCTTAAACCCTTCTTACAAAACCAACGGCTCTCAATCATTCTTGCTTACCACAATCTTGATCTTTAAATTGTAAGTTCATATGTTATCTCTAGGACATTACAAACATAGGTTCTTGATTAATTGGTTTTTCAATGGTTAAATCTCTTGTATTCGTGATGTCGAGAACTAGGGTTAGGATTTCGATAACGTGAGTAACCTGTTGTAAGGGTTAATTCTTGATGGGGTTTAGTCACTTTACTTGTTTCTAATACTTTCTCATCAGTTATTATCTCATTCCATCATGTTTGCTTGGTTCTAGATTTCAAAAGAATGGGTCGAAGTGGGTATTTTAAGCTTCTGTGATTAATAGGTTATTTTTTGTGGTGGGATTTGCTTCAAAGGTCTCATATGTGCATACCTAATCTTGCTAAGATGTTTCTCACCATTGTTCATGATTCTCGATAAAACTTGTTTGCCTTGTTCGTGAAAAAACTTCATGTTAAACGTGTCTCGTGTATTTGTATATCTGTGACAGACCAATATCTGTGGAAACGTTATTTGTGATGGATATGAACATGTAATCTCATGATAATTCGATTATATTCTTGTTTAAGAATGTTTTCGAGAAATCTGTGTAATATCGAAATCTTTCTAAAATTATCGAGAAACTCAAGTTCTCGATAAAATGGTTTCTCGATATAATAAAGTTTCTCGATATTCTGAGGAAATTTTCGAGAAATCATTTTCTCGATAAATTTTTTCATTTAATCGAAATCTTTCTGGGAACTCCATTTTTTTCGAAATCTTCAGTTTCTCGAAATATTGATATAGGAAAGATCTCGATAAAGTTTCTCGATAAATATCAATGTTTCTCGATATGACACTTTCTCGATAATGTTTCATTTATTGAAATCATTCAATTTATTAAACTTTCTCGATAACACCAGGTTCTCGATAAGATTGATAATAGAATTTTTTTTCCGATAATATCAAGTTTTTCGAAAAATAAGAAATCTCGATAAAAGGTCCATGATGCATTTTTTTTCGAATTATTGTTTGGTATTATATCAATGTTACCTTGGTGTGATTCATTAAGTGTTGTGTAATGTGATGTAATGTGAATTGTGCTTGTCATGTTGTACTTATTTGCCATTTGCATTATTTGACTCATTCTTAAATGACGCATTTGTGCTTAATTGTTTCAAGTAGATATCTATATCCAATATCTAAACTGTGCTAACTCATAACACATTTGGATGTTTGATTTATGGTGATACTTTTCAGAAAAACATGGCTGAACACACTGAGAACGTCGCAGAACAACCTCTTCCATTACTCACCTTGGATGACATCACTCCCGAGAACTACAATGTCACAATTGGCAACAACAATCCCAGAGTCGATTTCAACAAGTTGAATATCACAGAGAAATCATGCAAGATTGTGAAAGATATCCTACTGGCACATCCATGCAAACCACTTCTCACCTGCTCTACTTCAGTTCCACTGTTCTATCTTCATCAATTCTGGCTTACTGCTCAGACCAACTTGGATAATGAGTCTTTCACTGTTACCTTAGATGGCCAAGATTACTCTGTAGATCATGACGTTCTTCGAACAGCTCTTCTCATGCCACAAACTGACAACGAATTTGCTCCGATACTACCTGACCTGGAACTTCTTGACTTCTTCATTGAATTAGGATATGAGGTTGATGATGATGAACCTCTAATCAAGCTTTCCAAATTCAATGTCAAATATATCCCTCAGCCTTGGAGAACATTCTGTTTGTTGGTTGTTAGATCTATATCTGGAAGGAAAAGTGGTCATGAACATCCAAGGCTCGAACACCTGCAAACATTCTGGGGAATGGTGATTGATATCGTCTACAGTATTCAGACCGACCGTGTGAAGACTATGATACCATTCACAAGATTCACCAAGCTTATCGTTGAACATCTCTGCAAAAGTTCTCCAGAATTCATCAAGAGGATGGCTGATCCTAATGAGCCAAAGCACCTCTTCGAGGACGACTTCACAACCTTATTCATCAAATCGACCACTTCCTCTACCAAGATCAAAGGTATGAGGATTCCCGAATACCTTCTGAATGACAACATTAAGAATAGGGCAAACTTCAAGTTGTATGATCTGGCGTACAAAGGGGAACTGGAAGAAGCAACTATAAAGACTCGTAGCAAAGGAAGTGTAAAGTCTGGGAGTACCACGAGCACCACTGGATCACCTCGTACAAGATCTAAGTCTGCTACAAAGGCAAAACCCAAGACTACTACCACACCTAAACCTACATCCAAACCTAAACCTGCTACCAAATCTAAGAAGAAGGCAACTCCTGAGTACTTTATTCGGGATGAACCTACTCCTCCACCTTCTGACACTGAGTCCGAGTTTGATACTGAATCTGATGAAGAAGAACCTGACTATGAACTAAGATACAGAGCACCTGATGAAGGATTTCCTGCAACAGAGATTGCAGTACAACAAAGTCTGGAAACTTATGAAGAAGAGACAAGGAGAAGAAAAGGAGTCACTATCAATGAGCCGAATGATGATAAAGACGAACCAATCGTTGAACCATTAGTCGATAAACGCAAACTGAAGAGCATAGTTGTCGACACTAGAGCTGAAGAAAAGCAGCTTAGGAAAGAACAGAGGAAAGCAAGTCTTGAAAGCCGACTTCTATCACATCCTCCAACACCACCACCTATCGATTAGTCAGAACATGTAGGGGCTACAAGCAGTATGGTTCCTCCAACAACGTCAGAATCAGCTCCTCAACCTGATGACAACGTTAAGGATACAGACAAGACTGAAGATGTCCACATGACTGAGACTGCTACTTTAGAGGAGAATGTTGGCGGTCAAGAGAACTTAGCTACGGATCAGGAACATGAATATCTTATTACTCCAGAGTTTCTTGCACGAGAAGCAGAGGAAGCAGAGGAACGTCGTCGAAAGGAAAACGAAGAGAAGAACGCGTTCGACACCAACATGTTTCTTAAGTCATCTTCTCAGCAGACCTCCTCAGCACAACCTCCACCTCCTCAAGACTCTCCGCTAAAGGATCCAACTCCTCCTGCTTCTTCTTCAGACTCTCACAACGAGTCTTCGTCCGAATCATCACCAGAGCACTCATCACCCACACCATCTGAAACCGCATCTAAACAGCATTCGATCAATGAACCAAAACAACAAGTTGATCTTCAGGAGCAAGTGAACAAACTCACCGACATGGTTACCAAACTTACTAAACAAGTTGAGGAATTCCAGGATTCTACGCAGCTGATTGACAAGTTCTTGAAATCTGATTACGAAGGTTTTATCAGAACTGCAACACATGATTTTCTCACTGATAATCTGGTCGAGATGATCACTCCTGAAGTTGCAAACCTTCTCAAACCAATCAATGACAACTTGGATCATAGAATTAGAAGTGTTACGAAGAAAATGTTGTCTACTACACCCTTCACGCTTCACACCGCAAAATCTTCTACTGTGGCTCCAACCGTCCAAGAATTGTCCCTCAATGACATGCTTGTCAAAATCTTCGACAACCTTGCCACCAAAACCACACAGACAGCTGATGAAAAAGGCCTGTATGATGCTATGGTAGCTTATATGTCAAAAGAGTCATGCAAAGATGCTGCTGGATCCCGAAAACGGACAAGAAAAGATGACGATCCTGACCCAAACTCCAAAGGCAAGAAACCGAAGTCTGGAACAGGTCCCTCATCCTCTCTACAACCACAAAAGGACTCCACTCCTCCTGGAACTCAACAACAACCCTCAGCTACTGGTGAAGGTCAAACCGAAGATGAAGAAATGTTCATGGAACAAACTGATGACTTCCAAGATCAACTTGACACCGATTACCGTGCTCCACCTACTCATGATTCTCATGCTGGTCCATCATCACCGTCCAAAGCCAAAGACAAAGATGCTACATCCAAGTCTAAGAAATCCAAGAAGAAAACACGTCATTCATGGCTCGACAATGATGATAATCCTCAGAATGATTGGCTGACAGAAATGGTCCAAGCTCAACCTCCTCTGGAAGAAGAAGAACCTCTTCCTGGTAACACTCTTCAGTTCACCCAGGCCATTATGAAGGATCTTCACATCAACAAACTCACAAAGGCAGAGCTTAGGAGAATCAATAGGGATGCACAAGAATTCCTCAAGAAAAGATCTGGAAACAAAGTCGAATATGAATATCACATGCAGAATATAGCTAGTGCAATGTCTGCCGACTTTGACTGGTTAAATCCTGAAGTGAATATCGATCTAAGTTCCAAGAATCATGAAAAACCTTACTTCACCGACTGGACCAAACCATTACCGTTGAAAGGATTTCCTGACAAACCGAAGATACCTTACAGCTTCTTCTTCAACAAAGATCTTCGTAACATCCAGCTCACTCAAGAGATATCCAAGAAGAAATATGCTTCCTCACTCACAATCTCAGTACCAGCCGCTAGATACGAAATTCCAGCCATTGAAGAAACCACCCGTATTTTCAGCAACTCCATCATTGCTTACGACAGAGATGCTCTACACGGAATTCAACATTGGCCTGATCGTCGTCGTCTCGGTTATACAAGCAGATTAGGAGAGACATCATTGGAAAATGTGAAGCAGAAATCAAAGATCATCGCTATCTTGGAGATTCAGCAGTCGAAACGGTTTAACTACTTATTCATGCGTGAAATTGTTGTTAAACGACAAGATGAAAAGAAGTACAAGTTCTCCGAAGCAGACTTTCCCAACCTTTATCTCAATGACATAGAAGATATGTATCTTGAAAAGGTTCAAAGTAGAATGCGCGGATTCGATAGAGACGTTCAGTACAACTTCATGGCATCGCTACTTCTTTACATCCGACGACTAATTGTTCAAGAAAGAGTGGAAGATCTTCAGCTTGGAGTGGAGAGTTACCAACAAAAGATCAATTTGACAAAGCCACAGTTCTACTTTGATGGTCTCTATGACACACCACGGTTTACTCTCATCCAAGAACCATTTGGCTTCACCTACATCAACAGCAAAAAGCTACAAAGCTTCATGAGGTTCGATGAGGTACATAAATTCTGTGATGTTACACTCAAGTTTGTTCGTGATGGGCTTGTCAAAAGGTTGAATGATGATCGATGTAAGATAGCTAAGGGGGAACAACCTAGATGGAAATCCAGCTCCAGAAGACAAGTTCGTAACTTTGTCTTAAAGATTGAAGAACGGTTATTTCGACGGGAACAGATCAGACGACTGGAAAGCTACATCGGTGCCAGACCATCATTTCCTGTCAGAAACTTCGAAAGACCAGAACCTCAGTTCACTAACTTCAATGCTCCACTTCCAGACGAAGAATAACTTGGTACATCTGGTCATATTTTTTCAATATCAATTGTTTCATTGATTGAATCATTTTTCCATTATGGCTTGTGTACGCATTACAGTGCACAACCCGTACTTGTAAAGAAAGGACCCTGAGGTACGCTTCAGTGCCTCAATCCTAATTTAAGGAGCGAAGGCTTCTTACTTTTGAGTAGAATTAATCAAACATTTATGATTTTCCATAATTCTGCTCAAAAGGACAAGTATTTCACCTCAATAAGACCTAATCACTTGTTGAGGGGGAGCACTTGTCAACACAAAATACTTTGCTCTAAATCAAAAGTTCTTGGTGAATCTCCCTGTAAGACTCAAACGGCATATTTTAATCTAAAAGTTTGTCAAAAACACCATTTTATATGCTATTTTTGAGGGGGAGAAAGTGTAAAGGTGATTAAAATATACGAAGTCAAAGCTTTAAGTTGTATCATGTGCGAGCTAGACTCAGTATTAACCCAGGAATTGACGAGATAATACAAGTTAGTAACATCGAAAGGACTTATCCTCGACGGGTAATAACATCAAGTTAGTTACTAGAGCTAGTAGTCACCTAAAAGCTGACTATGTATCTCTTTAACTAGCCACGTAAGCGTGTCTCGAAAAGGATTTGTCTCAGTAGAAACGTACCATCTCGAGAAACCTTCTGTGGACTTGACCAGGCCGGGTAATAACTTCAAGCTAGTCTAACTAGTGATGTAAGCGTGTCTCGAATCGGTCCTGTTCACAGAAAGTGGATCAATTCAAAAGTGTTTGCTCCTCCCGCATGTGCAAATTTATTAAATACTTATGAGCACATGTGCAGGGGGAGCCCTTCAAAAGTGTACACAAAACTCTCAAAGTGTTAACCAAATTATTTGATTATCACAAACACTTTGAGAGATTTTCAATCAAAGGTTTCCTGGCTACTGTTGGAGTTATAAGGTGATTAAGATAGGAATATCCGTCCTATGATCCGCCAGAGCCGGAGGGATCTACCCAAGGACATCTCCCATAGTTAGAATTAGAAGTCCTTAGGTATGATACGAAAAAAGGAGAAATGAATGAAAGGGAAAGAAGGAGTTGAAGAATTAAAAAGAAAAGCAAAGAAAAGGGTGAAAAGAAATAGCCCTCCATATGTTCAACCTTAGGGCAGACACCGGGTTCAATACGTATGCTACTGGTTGTTGCTAGGGCAACACCGGTATTGAAGATTAAGACGTCATGGACCCAGTGACGCAATGCACTAAACCTTCTTAACCACTCAAGTTCTCTTAAAAGAGCTTGTTTCATTCTCACGGGGAACCCGCATAATCTATCGACCTATCTCCTAGAGACGGTTGATATTGAAGCAGGAGACACATCCCCAGTCTCCGAATAGGAAACCTAGGAGTGCACTTATAGAGTCTAGAGCCTTGAGATACATCAAAGATCTCTTAGGAACACTTAGTATTTCTACGACTGGTGTTCTACATCAATGGGCATCAGTTGTAAACTATCGAGTCCTTCGCAGATCTTAGCAATCTGCCGAGAACGTTTATGAGAGGATTACGTAAGTATTTCTCAATGATTGAACGGAAATCCTGCCAGGGTCAACATCATACAGCCCTGACAGCAGGTCACTTCAGGTAATCCCACAAGGGTTACGCTTAGTGTTTGCGGTGGTTCCATTACGGTCTACAGTCGTGGAGTGATCCCCAGCGACTCACCCAGTCATTGAGCTACCTAGTAGGTCTCGTAAGCTCCTTCGGGAGTATCTGATATGGGAACGGCCTGGATAAGGATTAGAAGGAGTCTTCACAATATGCTGTTGATGAGCTCTAATTCCTTATCCGTAAGTATCGGTGATTTATTGATAACTGTCTACTCGCAGGTACCTCACTTCCATGATGACGGATTCCACATGCTCATACATGCATAAGCTCCCTCAAAGATCAAAGCAACACAAAGTTCAAAGTAAGATTCTACGCCTAAAAGAAGAATCTACAAAGTTTAAAGACCAAAGATCTTATGTGAAAGAAAGGGACTACGTGCATGTATAAGTCAGAACTCAAAGATGTATGAGCATGTTGGAATGGCGGACAACCACCACAGACGCAGGAGTGAAGAATGGCAGATTACCTCATAACATTATCACTACTACATCATCAAAGAACAAAGACAAAGAGCAGAGTATATCCATCATTATTCTTATCATTTCTGAAGACGTCTAAAGCTATGAAAGTCAAAGATTAAGACAAAGACGTCAAGCAACCTTGATGACCGACCCTTAGGGGGAGATTGTTGGACCATAGTTTTACTATTTTATCAAGTCTCGGTCATTTGTAATAATGCTAGGTTGCTTAGTTATTATTTACTTTCATTTACATTTTGTATTAAGTTTACTAGGCTTAAGTATGTAGTCCATGGGCCTCAAAGCCCATACGATTTATAAGGAGGGAAGGAGTAGGATGTTGCCCTAGCTTCTTTCCTATAAATACTAGTCTTAGGCCTCTTGTAAACTTGGTTGGTTATTTGAAAACATTAAGGAAACTCTTGCATTTCATTTTCTCAAATTTCTCATAATCATCCCACTCTCATTCTCATCTCATTTCTTTATCAATCATACTTGTGTTTACAAAATGGTGACCTAACATACAATCTTACCCTACCATCCAAAATAATACATCATAGGGAATGTACATTCCCCTTATACTTGAATTTTTACATACTTTTCAATAAACTAATCTAATGACTCGAATCAAGATAAAAATACAAAAAGAATCATCCCTCACCTCTAGACCTAGTTTTTAGGCTTTCTAATCTTAGCGATACTATTCCTGAGTTGAACGATCAATCCCCCGGTACTTGTCACTATACTATACTACAACGATCAGGTACACTACCTGGTGGGGGTTGTAAGCTTCTCGAGATCCCTCGAGAGGTAAAGCCTGGTGCAATTCCCACGCATCAAGTTTTTGGCGCCGCAGCCCGGGAAATAGTTATTGTCTAGGTTATAATTTCTTTTTATTAGGTCTACTTGCTAGATTCCTTTCTAGTAAGATTTTATTTTTATTTTTAGGCTTTCTTTAGTCTATCTATTTCTTCGTGTCTTTGTTCGTAACCTTTACCATCCGACATCATGGAAGGTGGTAACATCTTTGAACCCATCAACCCACCACAAGAAGACCACCCACAAAACCCACCACTAGCAAACCAACCTCTTAGGCCCCGAACCCTAGGAGAGTATTCCCGTCCTAGCCACCAAGGCTATCGAAACACTATTGAGCTCACCCAAGGAGCCAATGTGTCCCCCTTGTGATCCGACACCATCCGGTTGGTGCAAAGCGGATGTGCATTCCATGGACTTTGTTCCGAAGATCCTAATCAACATCTCAAGGACTTCCTTAAAATTGTAGATTCTATAGACCTTGATGTTACAACTAGAGAGTCGACCCGATTATGCCTATTCCAATTCTCTCTACGTGATCAAGCTAGTCAATGGCTTGAACATTCACCCGTGGGATCCATCACCTCATGGGATGATCTCACCACTCGTTTCCTTGCTCAATTTTTCCCACCGGGGAGAACTACCAAGCTTAGAAATGATATCTTGAGGTTCCAACAACGTCAAGGTGAAACCTTCTATGAAGCGTGGACTCGATACAAGGACTTACTCCGAAAAGTCCCTCATTATGGCATCGAACCATGGCTCCAGATTCAAATCTTTTATGATAAAGTTAATTATCAAACGAGAAGGGCCATTGATTATGCAGCCAATGGTAGACTTAACAGACTCAGCATTGATAAATGCTGGGAAGTTCTTGAGGGGTTAGCACAATACGAAGAAGAAGGATGGGAGGACCCGATGTTTTCAAGAGAGGGAAGTCTTGATTACGTGAATGCTACCCAAGAACAGTTATTGTTGAATATTGAGAAGCATGTTAAGGGTTTGATGAGAGCTGAAATGCCTGCTGCTGATACCGCAAGGAGTCCTGATGTACGTGTGAGTGCGATTAGCAAATATAATTTTCCTGAACGTTCACGACAAGAGGAGTTCGAAGGGATAATGGTAACCTTCATGAATAATCAGGAAAAACAAATTCGGCACTTAGAGGCACGTATGGAAAGCACTCGTCATGCGTTTATGGACTTAGCAGACAAATTCATATCAAGAATTAAGGAAAATATTAAGGAAAAATCTGCACCAAGAAAGATCGAAAAAATCTTTGAACTCCCAACCCCCTTGGTGTGTGACGAAGAGGATAATGAGAAATCCTTTTCAAGAGCTTCACCCTCAATTACCCTTTACTTCTATGAGCGTCCTCAGGAGAAAAAAAACTTGCAATTTCATAACATCTTCGTTGGAAGCTTGCAAACCACGCTCCCTAATTTGTACAAGAGACATTCCTTTGGTTTTAAACCTGGTGTGAAGAGGTTGCACCTCGAAGACACCGTAGCTTTGAAAAATTCTATGGAACGACTCCTTTTCGTACTCACCATTGACCAATGTGAAGATTACAACTTAACTGGAACTTTGCCCACCCCTTTTGATAACCACGCCTCTCTCCGTGACAGTAACAAATTGTTTGACCCTGTTGGACTTTACTAACGGGATGGCTACTTATAGTTTTCACTTTTGATTAGCTATCTACATTAGTGTAGGGACTGAATTTGAAATTGCCACTTAGTGTTCATGAAACGGGCATCTGACGGTGTCAGATTTTACTCTTGACACCGTCACCTCGCATTCTCAGCAATAATAACCCCATTTCCATCACTTTCAACTCATACCCCACAAACCATACCCAAGTGCTGCTCTACCTCCGAATCTCCAAGATCCAATCCGACATCTTCCGTGATAAATCTCCACGTGGTAAGTAATTTTTCTTCATCCTTGTTCGTTCGATTATCCTTAGAACCTACCAATTTTGAAAACCCCCATCATCCGAAACCCTATCATTGACCCATCTTTAGGAATCATAATGCCCTTCCTTAGGTGTTTTGTAATCATGAGTATTACCATTAAGTAGTAGTGGTTGATTTAAATCATGAGTTAATTGCCGAAAAATCTTTCACACCACGGATTTTTTGACCCCCCACCCATGTTTTCTACATAAAGGAGTGTTTGGGTCATGGATTTAGGGTTTGAAAATTGAATTTTCCCTCGTAATTGCATGGATGAACTTTTGCTGGATCTGAGGGCGTCAGATGTGTCTGACAGCAATACTTCATTAAATTCTCATTCTAACCATTTTCGTTCCATTTCATCCTTTTCCAGGAAAATGAGCAAACAATCACGACAATACCGAGGGAGCTCGTCTAGATCCCAACGTGTAAACTATGGTGACTTGGTCCATAGTTGGAGTGAGTTTGATAATGACGCCGCTACAACCAAGTACGCAGAACTCCTATATCACCATATCGATGCTGGGGCAGTGATCGATTGGGAATTTTTGAGGTCCCAAGGTCTTGAGGGTGACTTCCTTGGGAGGATCCAAACTGTTGAATTCACGGGTCCTCAATGGGAAAGATTATTCAGGATGAGGGAGACAGTTTACAGTGAATTGGTAAGGGAGTTCTTTGCGACTTTTCGCTTTGATTTGGCTGAGGCTAGGACAGATATGGGGGGCACCACCATTTATTTTAGATTGGGGGGAGAGCTTAGATCATGCTCGGTTACTGAGTGTGGATGGAGATTAGGTTTATATACTCAGGAGGAGGCTGTTCAGGGAGGTTTCATGCAAAGGTTGTTGAATGGGGAGACGATGAGGAGCGAATTGAGGTGTTCCATGTTTTGGCCGAGTATTGGGAACGGGGTATACACCCCAACCACTGGGGCGGCCTCAATCAGGGACCCCATGATCATGTTAGCCCACAGGTGCATCACCTACAGTTTGTCGGGGCGTCATGGCACCACTCACCATGTCACTGCTTCAGATCTGTTCTACCTATACACCATGTTTTCATCGGATGTGTACTGTAACATCCCATTCTGGGTAGCCAGTTATTTAAAGACTAGTGTGGGGGAGAGGAATATCGACAAGGTGTATGGAGGGATGTTTGTGACCCGTTTGGCTCGTTCTTATGGGATCCTTGTTCCTGAGATTATGGGGTACCTGAGCGACTGTGAGACAAGTAGGGCGGTGAAGGCCAAGTCCCTCAAGCAGATGAGTATTGTGATGGAGCTGGGGGATGGTTCCTATACTTGGTACATTGTGGGAGGACCTGCAGGTGTTGGCAATGATGATGATGATGATGATGAGGAGGGTGTGCCCCAGCAGCCACATTACGGGGATTATGAGGTTGGGTCTGCGGATTATTACCAACACATGGGTCGAGGAGATTGGCAGGCACATTAGGGGGCCTGGATGGGTCAGGTGGATGCATGGCGAACCACCACTGACCAGAGGTTTGATTGGATGTATGATCACACCATCAGCCAGATGCAGCATCTTTCCACCCGTGATCAGATTGAGCCCCCGCTACAAATCGACCCATTCCCTGGTCGCGAGATGGACTACCCTCCCTACGGGTACACCGGGCACCTCCCTCCTGGCTATGACTACCCCAATGGTCCCCCTCCCCAATGACTTGTCATGATGTTTGTGATTTCTGAACAATTTATTCATGGTTGTATGATTTGAAACAATTTGGCTTGTAATAGTTTAGGGTATGGCCTCTGTTGGCCCTGGATAATTTTTATTTTTCATGTAGGATTTTAATATTATGGGTTGTTTAAGATTTCATTTTTTTTATTTGTGTGATTTTTATTTGTTTGATTATTATTTGCTTCTGTATGCATGCTTTATTTTTATTGTTGGTAGATCATGTTTCAAATTAAATTGTGAAAATACTTTATTTTGTCGTTAGCCTTAGTCTTAACTTCATCCATAGGTATTTCGCCAAAGATAAGTGTAAGGGGAAACCCCAAATTTGTTTTTAAGAACAAAATTGATCATGATTCTCCACAATATTAAATGAACATGTATATTCGTATTTGTTAGAGTCAAATGCTTGTATCGAATCATAATGATGCTTTGCAGGATTTTCCAGGAAATAGGACATAAGTTTTTCCAGAAATTTTCCAGAAACTTAACGTAAAGATTTCTGCAGATCACTTCTGACGGCGTCAGGAATTAATTCCTGGCGGCGTCATGTGTAAAATTCTGGGAATTTTGCCGGTTTTGTTTTTCTAACGGAGTCTTAAAGTTTTTTGTTAAATCTTTAGTTTTATAAACTCAAGGAAATCTGCAAACATTCATTCCACAAGCATTATATCTTACATTGCTTTCTAGGATTTGTTAGTATATATAGATTGTCGCCGATTTTACGCGAGGTTGCCTTGTTTGTTTTCTCAGGTTTAACAGGTTATATATGACAAGAAGACGATTTATTTTTTTGGAAGGGAAGCTTTGATTGTTCATTTTCTTGGAGGAAGATCTAACCTTGTTACCACACTATCCACACCTAACGAATCAGGGGAGTATTTGATTTCATTCTTTTACCTATTTTACTTTTACATTCTTTAATTGAACATTGGGGACAATGTTCATCCTAAGTGTAAGGGGAGGGTAAATGATGATACCTTAAAGGGTACACTTGCACTTGAGTTTGTTTGTTTGATGGTAGGTGTGTAATAAAACTATGAGAAATACTTGTTAGTGTAATTTTAGCGCCAAATTTAAATTTTTTTACAACATTTAGGAGTGAAACTTTAGCCTTAACAAGCGTCTCATGGATAGGAGTTGTATGACTAGCACGAAACCGTATCATTCAGAAAAATTTTCCACCTAAATATGTGAGGTTCGCCTTTAGATTTGATAGGAAAAGCATTCACTATTAGTGCTTATGAGTGTACCGGTAGCATTTAGATTCTAGAACTTGCTTTAGTGATGCATCCCGAGACCGCTAGTGAGACTACATTCGTGTAGTAGGATTTACTACATGATAAGAGGCATTAGGATCACCCTTGTGTTAAACCCGTATCATAATTACTTGACCATTTAAGTCATATTACTTGGCCAGTAAAGTCAATTAATTTTTCCTACACCTTAGCGTTGTACTCATTTTTAGTACACGAAAGCCCTAGTACACCCCTCCGAGCCTATCTTTTCATTTCTAACTTTAAGCATCTTACTTAAAGGAAGAATTTGTTACAACCCACTTAAATGTACACCCAAATCGCCTTAGCCTTCCGTGTATGCACTCATTTTTAGTGCATTATTGTTACATGTTTAAACCCTTAGTTAATTATCTAATTGATTACATGGTTGCTAAGTCGAGTCATATCTTTGTACATATTTTTTTGGGACGATTGGGACTCATGGGTAAAGTACTTATGTTATGGAGTAATGGGGAAGAACATCATTTATTACCCCCATATGTGCGTTAATCTTAAAAGTACTCCAAGTGTTTTGATTATCTTGATTCGAGTCATTAGTTTAGTTTATTGTAAAGTATGTAAAAATTCAAGTGTAAGGGGAATGTTCATTCCCTATGATGTATTATTTTGGATGGTAGGGTAAGAGTGTATGCAAAAAAAAAAAAAAAAAAAAAAAAAAAAAAAAAAAAAAAAAGAAAAAAAAAAACATACGGACTACCATCCTGTTTCATTCCATGTTTGTTTTATGTTTTTGTTATTTTTGATTTATTAGCTTAAGTCGAGTCTAGTATTGGCTTAGCAACGCCATATTGTACATGTAATTAACCAAGATGATTAACTCGCCACCAGTAATGATTGCCTTTTTCCAACAAAACTGTGTATTCCATATCCCTACACCTAACGTTATAACCCTTTAAAAGACCTCTTTGATAGTTTATCCTAGGTGCTTACGCCATGTGGTGGAGGTTTGATCCTTTCCCAAGCCTATGGTAATCTATTTTGCTATGACAGGTAGTGAGAGATGTTTTCCATTTCCATATTGTGATATATACTTTATTACACCCGAGAGATGTGAGTATCTAAACACTATTTGTGAGGTGCTAGTGTATGACCTCCGTGCTTGTCTTTGGTCTTTAGTGGAATGATTATTTGTTGTAATTACTTTTATATTAGTGTTAAATGACCCCTAACTTGTATTTTGATTAGAATAAAAGTGCATTTGCTTGAGGACAAGCAAATCTCAAGTGTAAGGGTATATGATGAGGCGAAAAATGACCAGTTTTTAGGGGGTCATTTAAGCCCGAAATTGAATTTATTTGATCAAATATTGCTCTAAATTGTTCCTTTTGTGATTTTAGGTACTTTTGGAGTGAATTCTGAAAAAGGAAACATTTTGGACATTTTTGGAGCATAAAAGTGAAGAAAACGGCAAAGTCTCAATTTTTCTTGCTGGGAACAGTACCTGACGGCGTCACCAAATTCTACATGACGACGTCAATAGTAAAACAAGAGGTGAAGTGGGTAGAGTCCATGACGATCTAGAGAGTTTTTACACTAACGGCATGACGGCGTCACCATAGGCCGTCATGGTCCCATTACACGTGACGGCCCAGAGGAAATTTGCTCTTGACGGCGTCAGATCTGGATCTAGGCAATCCGATATTATTATGGGCGGCGAGTTGACGGCATCAAATTTCTCTTCTTGACGCCGTCACGTTGGAAAATCTATATATAGTTTTGTAATTTTCATTCATTAAAGGAGGACAACTAGAGGGATAACTTGGAGAAACCCTAGCACGATTTTATCAGTATTTTCAAGGGTTTTTACCCTTTGAAACCTTTCATGTTCAATTAAGATAAGTATCCTTTCAATTCATTCAATATATCTATGTGTTGTTTGAATATATCTTACGCTTGTCTTGATTTTAACATGCTAGGCTAGATCTCTTGTGTGTTTACTTAGATGTAGTGAAACCTAGATGTTGATTATGGGTTAATTGCTTGTTTATAGTTGTTACGGATGAATGATTTCGATGTTAGGCTTAAGAAAACTGGCAGACTTCCATAGTGTAATTTGCTTGAACATCTTAAGAAACATGAACCAGTGCGTACTAGGTTTTTGTGGTTGTATTTAATGCATGAGCGAATTCTAGTGATCCCATGTTAGGAGCTTCTTGCAGGCTCGACATAGGAGTGAAGTAGGAGCTTATAGAGTTGGGGAAGTACGTACGCCACCCCATGATTGGTATTAAGGAATGTAACCCGTCATCCATGCAATTGTAACAAACTATCAACCTGTAAAAGATATCTAGGGTGTAATGAAATCTAAGTAAACACAATTTTCTCATTTATTGTTCACACCACTAGTTTAATTAGCTTTATTTTCATTTTTGTTATTTTATTTTGATTTCATCTTAGTTATTGGGTTAGTTGACTAGCAACTAATTCCGCCCACTCTTCCAACACCCGAGATTTTTATTGCTTTTATTAAAAATATAAAAATACAAAAAGAATCATCCCTCACCTCTAGACCTAGTTTTTAGGCTTTCTAATCCTAGCGACACTATTCCTGAGTTGAACAATCAATCCCCCGGTACTTGTCACTATACTATACTACAACGATCAGGTACACTGCCTGGTGGGGGTTGTAAGCTTCTCGAGAGGTAAAGCCTGGTGCAATTCCTACGCATCATCTTCATAGCCTTACATCTTTTTAAACTTTCACTCTAAATGCTTTTATAAACCCTGTAAGGGGTATACATGCTAAATGCTTGACTTAAAACCGAATACAAGTCTTTTTCTTTGGTTGTTTGCACGAGTAAACTAACTGCCACCACTACATAACCAAAATTCATGAATCTAATCGTTTGGGACGTTTTATCCAAACGAACGCAAATATAGTTGATAGATCTATTGGATTTTGACAACTCCCGTTGGTATTAACACCCCACTAGGTGGTACCAATAAGTACTATATTTGAATCCACTCAATGTATAACTTTGGCAAGTTATCCTTCTATCCCCTCATGTTGGGTCTGCAGCCCACATGAACCGAATCGTTAAGGTGTGATTCATGAGCTTAGTGCAACCTACTAAACTCCTGATAATTGTGTATGCATCACAATTATCACAAAAACTTGCATTTTCCCAGATGGGTGTAACAACTAAACCCAGGGAACTTGTATTCACTAACCCCTAAACCTATGATTCTCACTCAACACCTAGTGTTGACTTTTTAAGCATGTATTCTAGGTATATTACTTCTATGGATCTATGGCGGAAGGAGGTACTGAACTCGGAGGACTTTTCCTGGTTATCATTCAAACACAACCAACCTAACACTTAGATTTTTGGGACCTCAACAAAATAGAAGTATATCTGTTATAATTAAAACTCTGATAATTATGAATGATAACTAAATTTTCAAAACGTCTCTTTTCGAGTCGTTTTCTATTACTGTATCTGTGATTCTATGAAGTAATACCCCAAACACTTTATCCGCTGTGATTAGTGAAAAATGGGGGTGTTACACACTAGCGGTCTCGAGATGCATCACTAATGCAAGTTCTAGAATCTAAGTACTACCGGTACACTCATAAGCACTAATAATGAATGTTTTTCCTAACAAATCTAAAGGCGAACCTCACATATTTTGGTGGAAATTTTTTTGAGTGGTACGGTTTTTGTGCTAGTCATACAACTCCTATCCATGAGACGCTCATTAAGGCTAAAGCTTCACTCCTAAATGTTGTAAAAAAATTTAAATTTGGCGCTAAAATTGCCCTAACAAGTATTTCTCTTAGTTTTATTACACACCTACTTTTGAACAAACAAACTCAAGTGCAATTGCATTCACTAAAGTATCATCATTTACCCTCCCCTTACACTTAGGCTGAACATTGTCCCCAATGTTCAATAAAAAGATGTAAAAGTAAATAAGGTAAAAGAATGAAAAAAAATACTCCCCTGATTCGTTCGGTGTGGATAAATGGATAACATGGTTAAATCCTCCTCCAAGAAAATGAATGTTGAAAGCTTCCCTTCCGAAATAATAAATCATCTTCTTGTCCAATATAATCTGTTAAACCTGAGAAAACAATCATGGCAACCTCGCGTAAAATCGGCGTCAATATATATATATATATATATATATATATATATATATATATATATATATATATATATATATATATATATATATAAGGATATAATGCTTGTGGAATGAATGTTTGCAGATTTCCTGGAATTTATAAAACTAAAGAATTAACAAAAACTTTAAGACTCTGTTAGAAAAACAAAACTTGTAAAATTTCCAGAATTTTACACCTGACGCTGTCAGGTGTTAATCCTGACGTCGTCAGAGTGTTCTGACAAAAATCTCATGTTAAGTTTCTGGAAAAACTTACACCTTAATTTCTGGAATTTCCTGCAAAAAATCATTATGACTCGATACAAACATTTGACTCAAACAAATACTAGTATACATGTTCATTTAATATTGTTGTGGGTCATGTTCAATTACGTTCTTAAAAACAAATTTAGATTTCCCTTACACTTATCTTTTGCGAAATACCTTTTTATAAAGTTAAGGGAAACAACAAGGTAAAGCATTTTCACAATTTAGTATGAAGCATGATCCACAAACAATAAAAATAAAGCATGCATACGGAAACAATTAAAATCAAACAAACAAACAATTAAACAAATAAAACATGGGTTGCCTCCCAAGAAGCGCTTTTCTTTATTTACGAGTCTTGTAGCTAGACTCAAGGTCATGTGCAATTACGTGACCTCATCATCAAATGTTATGTCTTCCCCATTGATCATTTCATTACCATTTTCTTGATAATGCTTAACGCGTTGTATGTTCACTGTGAATTCTCTACTCTCATCGTCCATTAACACAACAGCTCCGGTTTTAGAGGAACTTTTCACGGTTAAAGGTCCATACCATCTAGATTTAAGTTTCCCTGGAAACAACCTCAAACGAGAGTTATACAATAGAACTTTGTCTCCTTCTGAGATCTCCTTAGGTCTCTTAATTCGTTGGTCATGCCATCTTTTTACCCTTTCTTTATATGTGACGGAGGATTTGTACGCTTCCAGTCTTAATTCATCAAGCTCCTGGAGCTGTAAGAACCTATTCGTTCCTGCGACCGTATAGTCTAGATTACATGTCTTAAGTGCCCAATATGCCTTGTGTTCCAGCTCTACTAGAAGGTGACACGCCTTACCATAAACCATGCGGAACGGGGTCATCCCAATAGGTGTTTTGTAGGCGGTTCGGAATGCCCATAAAGCCTCGTCGAGTTTAAATGACCAATATTTTCTATTCTGATTGACCGTCTTTTCGAGTAGTCTCTTAATCGCTCTATTGGTGTTTTCAACTTGACCGTTGGTTTGAGGGTGATAAGTGGTGGAGAATCGGTGGGAGACCCCATATCATTTCATGACCTTCTCCATTTGTGCATTGCAAAAATGGGTTCCCCTGTCACTAATGAGAGCTTTAGGAATGCCAAACCTAGCAAACAATTTCTTTAAGAAATGAATAACTACCCTAGCATCGTTGGTCCTAAGGGCTTGTGCCTCTACCCATTTTGAAACATAATCAATGGCCACTAAGATGTATTCGTTCCCCCCTTAAGACGGGAATGGGTCCATAAAATCTATTCCCTAAACATCAAAAACCTCACAAACTTGTATAAAATTCTGAGGAGCTTCATCCCTTTTTGATATATTCCCAGCTCGTTGACATGCATCGCATGCTTGTATCATCCCCTTTACATCACGAAATATTGTAGGCCAATAGAATCCTGCATCGAATTTTTTTCGTGCAGTGGTGTTCATCCCGTGATGCCCCCCTGAGGGCCCTGAATGACATTCTTTCATTATCTTCATCGCCTCTTTTTCCAAAACACAGCGCCTGATTACTTGATCAGGACATCGTCGAAACAAGAAAGGTTCATCCCAAAAGTAATATTTTAATTGGGTAAAGAACCTTTTTCCTTTCGTGTTTGTTCAAGTATTCTGGAATAATTCTACTTGCCAGATAGTTAGCATAATCTGCGTACCATGGCTCAGGATCATTTATAGACATGAGCTGCTCTTCAGGAAATGAATCCCGAATCTCACTCTTGTCAGATTCATTAAGACATGGATTTTCGAGACGAGAGAGGTGATCAACAGCTAAATTCTATGCCCCCTTCTTATCACGGATTTCAACATCAAACTCTTGTAACAATAAGATCCACCGAATTAGTCGAGGTTTAGCATCTTGCTTAGCAAAAAGGTATCGAAGAGCCGAATGATCTGTAAAGACGACCGTTTTTGAAAGGACCAGATATTGGCGAAATTATCAAAAGCGAATACTACGGCCAAAAGCTCCTTTTCAGTAGTAGAGTAGTTTTCTTGAGCAGGATTCATAGTTTAGCATAGTATATTGGTTGGAAGTGTTTGTTAAGCCTTTGGCCCAATACTGCTCTAACAGCATAGTCGCTAGTGTCGCACATGATTTCGAAGGGAAATTCCCAATTAGGTGTAACCATAATTGGGGCTTGCGTGAGTTCCTGTTTCAGCCGATCGAATGCATCCTTGCATTCTTGAGAGAAATCGAATGGAGCATCCTTTACAAGCAACTGAGTCATTGGCCGAGCTATTTTAGAGAAGTCTTTAATGAATCTCCTATAAAAACCGGCATGACCCAAGAAGCTACGTATTGCCTTGACTGTAGTTGGATAGGGTAGCTTGGAAATAGCTTCAATTTTTGCTCTGTCCACCTTGATTCCATTTCCAGAGACTTTGTGTCCAAGCACAATCCCTTCTTTTACCATAAAATGGCATTTTTCCCAGTTTAGGACCAAGTTGGTTTCCTCACAACGTTTGAGCATTTTTTTCGAGGTTAGCGAGGCAACGATCGAAAGAGTTTCCAAAGACTGAGAAATCATCCATGAAGACTTTCATGCTGTCTTCCATTAACTCATGAAAGATTGCGGTCATAGATCGCTGAAAAGTTGCGGGAGAGTTACATAACCTGAAAGGCATTCTCTTATATGCGAATGTTCCATATGGGCAAGTAAGCGTGGTTTTTTCTTGATCCTCAGGGGCTATGGGGATTTGGAAATATCCTGAGAATCCATCCAAGAAACAGTAGTACTCATGTACTGCTAATCTTTCCAACATTTGGTCTATGAAAGGAAGAGGGAAGTAATCCTTTCGAGTTGCATCATTTAGCTTTCTATAATCAATGCACACACGCCAACCAGTGACTGTCCTTTGGGGCACCAATTCACCTTTGTCATTTTTCACCACAGTCATTCCTCCTTTCTTTGGTACGACCTATATAGGACTAACCCACGTACTATCTGAAATTGGGTAGATCAGCCCTGTATACAAGAGTTTGATGACTTCCTTTTTCACCACTTCCTTAATATTGGGATTTACTCGCCTTTGGGGTTGCACAGCTGGTTTATAATCTTCTTCCATAAGAATCTTGTGTGTGCAAAAGGTCAAGTCAATCCCCTTAATTTCGGCTACACTCCAGGCAATGACTCCCTTATATTTCTTCAAAACTCCTAAGAGTTTATCTTTTTGCTCATCTTTCAAGGAGGAATTTATGATTACTGGCAGTTGATCTTCTCCTTGTAGGAAAGCATGTTCTAAGTGGTTTAGGAGTTCCTTGAGTTCTAGCTTAGGTGGTTCGACGATGGAGGGTTTCAGTTTGTTTTCGGTTTACGAAGCTCGAGTGGTTCCGTGGCTCCTTGTCCAGGATAGAAGGATACTGCGCTAACCCTTTCTGCTTTCTCCTTCTCAATTATGGGAAGGCAAGCTTCATCCCGCAACCAGCCTTTTTCGATTTGTTCATCATCACAGTTGTCAATGACATCGGTTAATTCATCGACCTCTCCGATGAAATATAGCCGGTTAGCAGCTTTGAGAGAAAGGTCCATTGTATCCTTAATATCAAAGGTTAAGCTGTCAGTTTCTACTCGCAGAGTTAACTTGCCGTCATGAACATCAATGACAACATGAGTAATGGCAAGAAATGGTCTTCCTAAGATGATGGGTACAAGGTCATCCTCCTCCATTTCCAAGATTACAAAGTCAACCGGAAATTTGAACTTCCCAACTTTAACTAGCACGTTCTCGCATATCCCCAAGGGGTATTTGACTGATCTATTAGCTAGTTGGATGTTCATACGGGTTTTCTTCAATCCGGAATACCCTAATTTGAGGAACATGGAATAAGGCATGAGGTTGATGCTTGCCCCTAAATCAGCTAGAGCATTCTTTACCGACAGAGATCCTATGGAACAGGGCAAGGTGAAACTACCCGGGTCATCTACCTTTTTTGGTAGACCTCGTTGGGTTACCATCAAGCATTCCTCTCCTAGAGTTACAAGACCTTCGAGTCATTTTCGGTTGGCAAGTAATCTCTTGAAGTATGTGCTATACTTGAGTGATGAGGCGAAAAGTGTACCGCTTTTAAGGGGTCATATAAGCCCGAATTCGAGATTATTTGATCAATTATTGCCCTAAATCGTTCCTTTTGTCATTTTAGGTACTTTTGAGGAAGAATCTAGAAAAGGAAGCATTTTGGACGTTTTTGGAGCATAAAAGTGAAGAAAATGGCAAAGTCTCAAATTTCCATGCTGGAACAGTACCTGACGGCGTCAAGATGTTACACATGACGGCGTCAAGAGTTACAAAAGAGGTGGAAATGGAAAATACACGTGACGATCCAGAGAGTTTTTAAGCATAGGACCTGACGGCGTCACCAAGGCCGTCAGGGTCCAACTACACGTGACGGCCAAGGCCATATCCGATATTGGATACGCCGTATCAGTGCCCTAATAGAACACTATAAATACAAAGCCAATACGGGAGTTTTTAATATCATTCACTCACCACACTCAACTACAAACCGAATTTCATCATTCCAAGGTCCCAAGAGCTAGGAAATCAATAAGAGAATGTCTCATATCAACACATTATATCTAATCATTCGGTTTGTATATCGATTTTACTATGATTTCCATTTGTTTATCGTTTGAATTTGCTTTGTGTACTTCTACATACGTTATGGGCTAACACCCTTTGGTGTTAGCCATGTTATGAAATATGAATACTATGTTTATGTTATTTCGTTTATGAAGATTTGATGCATTGTTTTAGATATTTTATGTTTTTATCGTTCAAATAGTATACTTGTTTATTTGTTAAGCTTTTGATGTCTATTGCCTAGATCACTGTATGGATAGCTTCGAGCTAGTGGTGATCCGTATCACTATGGTTGGTATTAATGACTTGGCTTCATTAGTGCATTTCCTTAGGACTCGAGGCCTAGGAACCCGAGGTTAGACATATAATGCCTAAACACTTAAGTTAGTATAGTGCTCTTCAACAGACGAGTGAGAAGAGTAGGTATTGCTTGGACCAAAGAGGTATCATAGATAAATTACATAGATTAGTTGACACTGCTTATTGCATGTATGTAACTGAGTATACCGATAATTTGCTTCAGGTATATAGGTTGCATGTGTAGGAATAGATAAATGGACCAAGTGTTATAGTCTACCTTAAATAGAATTATGGAGGTATTGACTGGACCAAAAGGATATTTTCTATACATTTTGATGTCATTAACACTTTGCATTTGAATCATTACACTAGTAAATGAATAACTAATGAATATAGTAGGAGTAACATGGCTAACACTTCATTCTCTTATTGATTACAACAAACATAGTTTAGTTAGTTTAATTTACTTTTCTTGTTTTATTAGTTATAATCAAATCAAAATCAAAATTCCCTTTAAAACCTTTAAAATTCACTAGGTTATTCTAAACAACACTATTCTTGAGAATGACCCCGTACTTATCCCACTGGCTACATCTGATCGAGTACCCTGCCCGTGAAAGCGTGTCTTTAAGTGTAGTCTGGAAAAACATAAATTTAAAACTTGAATATGAAAATACCAGAACGAAACACGCTACCATGTTCATTCAGATCATGTTGTCTGCACTTGAAAAGCAAACCATTGTACCTTTTCCAAGCGTAGTACAATGTCTCATCCATATCCTACTTGAAATTGTGAATTTCCTCTATTTGTTTTGCAGTCTTTGAGGGATGACAATATTTATGAAGAAAAGCTCTCTCCAGAAGTTCCCATGTATTAATATATCTTGCAGGAATATGGTCGTTCCACCTCTTAGCTGGTCTAATGAATGTCATAGGAAACACCCTAAGCATGACTGCGTCTTTACTAACATTTGGAATGTTGAATAGGTCGACTGTTTCCAAAACTCTATCAACATGCTCGTAAGCTTCTTGATCCTGACTGCCTAAAAATGTGTTCTTTCTCAACTCCTTCATAAATTGGCTTTTGATCTCGAAGTGGACGTTATTCCCAATCTCGGGTCTAACCACGCTGGTGCATGGTTACCTCGAGACACCCATGTACTGCTCCATAGTTAGTGTGTTAATATCCACACCAGCCATATCTCCAGATTCGGTATCCAAAGTCTCTGATTTGTAGAATGAAAAGATGTTGTGATATGACACCGACGTCAATTCTATCCTTGATTTGAACGGTCTTTTTGGATTAGCAAATGGTGTGTATAACTTTGAACAAGAGATCCTAGTCATACACTTGAACGCTTACTCGACATTTTTTTTTGGTGAATTGCAAGAACTAGCCTTTGAGTATTCTACCGTGACGTGTAGTGTGCGATATCATAGATATCACATCCTTTAGTGATTTGAAGTATTTTGTGAGCTTCAAGAAGGAATAAAGATCCATTCATTTGATCCGTTTATTCATCCATATTCAATAACAATATGTTGGTAAATTGTTTATTATTATGTTAATTAATGTACGTCATACGCAAGGGCGGTGCTTAGTGAGGACCGGGAAGGGTCCTGGCCCCTAGGCCTAAGCCCGTTAGTGTATTTTTTTCGCGATTTAATGTGTTATTTTTTTTTCATCTCGGCCCTTCCATCTAATGTTTTTCCGGAGAAAAATTTGTTTTGGCCCTTCCACAAAAATTTTTCTAGTTCTGCCACTGGTCATACGCATCCCTTTGGGACTATAATTCGCTGTGTATTACTTGTTAATATGATATTAATTGGTTAATAAATTCCAACACTATTGTCTGAGTTATTTCATTAAATTAAGCTCCACAATCATATTCAAGGTCATATTCTTCTATTGAACTAAACCCATCTTATTCACCATACCCTTCCTCTTCCTCACATGTTTCAACTACTTTGTTGTTATCTATACTACCTTATAATAGAGATTAACACTTCCTTCCTATTAAATTTGTAAGATTTTCATAATTAGATTTTTCGCATTACAAGTAAAAGAACACTACTTACAACTATTTAAAGCACAAATACATTATTTAATATATACAATTAATACACTATTTAAATCATCCCCTCACTAAAAAATACAACAATTTTACCACATTATACAATCTAATCAAGGTACTAATCATCTATTGTTAAAATTCAATAACCCAAGCATTTAAAATACCATCATAAAATAAACCTACGCAACTTAAAACACCAGCATGTACAACTTAAATGACCAACATGGTTAAAGTTACTCAAATCTAAAATTCTTACAATCTATGAAGTTGTTGTAACGAAAAATATAAAATTAAAAGACATTCATCGTCACAAATTTTATTACAAGATACATGTCGCCGCATCGCGCGGATACCCTCGTGGTTATCCATTATGCATAAACGAGTGAATACATATAGAATAGGGTTGGGTTATAAAGACAGTGGCTAGTTTTTTAGTAAAACGGGGTCTACCCCATTAGGGGTGTACTTTTTTGTTTTTTTTAATTTTTTTTTTGCAGTTTTGTCGTTTAGTGCCTTTTTTTTTTTTTTTTTTTTTTTTTTTTTTTTTGTGTGTTTAAATATAAAAGATTGTGTATGTATAATAATGTATTGTATATGTATAATGTTTTGTATATTTGTGTTTAATAATGTTTTATATATGTATAATGTTTTGTATATGTATAATATTTTGTATAATTATTTTGTTTGTATAATAGCACGTTAAATATTACCACATTAAATAACTGCAACAACAAATGTTATTATTAAATTAAACGACAACGTTATACATATTATTTAAAAACAAAAACATCTACGACATATGAAGATTATTCATTTCATTTAAAAGATCATGGAGCCTTGCACCCGACTGACAAGCGTGATCCTCAGGATTCCTTGCCAATTCTAACTTCATCTCAAGTGTCTTTATTCTTGTCTTCAACAACTTGTTCTCATTATCTTTAGCAACGCAGTTTGAGCACTGAGTTGAAGAAGAGGCTGTTGAAGAAGAGGCTTGATTAAAATACTCTTCTTCAAATTCATCTTTCCACTTGAAATATCGACACCCATAGTCTTTTGTACCTGGCTGTTACATGTTAAGAAAATAATAAGAAATTTATTTTTAACAGACAAATTACTTACATAACTAAGCAAACATATGATTATTTACCACTGAAAGAGGACATGCATAAAACGGTCGCCCACGACTACCATCTTGCCAAGATTTCCGTTCTATAATAAATCCTCTATCACATCGACACCAGAAATAATTTCTTCGGCCCACCTGACAAAAGAATTTGCATAATCAATCAATAATGTTATTTACTAATTTAAATAAATATTTAATCATTTACTATATAATACAAACAGTTATTTACAACATAAATCAATAATTATTTTTACAATGTTTTACAAATACAAAAATTACAAAGAATACATTTTTACAAAAAAATAACTATTACATATGATTCACTATGTTTTGTAGGTATCTCTATTATTTACAACATAAATCAGTAATCATTTACAATGGTTTTGTCGGTATAATTATTTACAACATAAATCAATGATTCATTAGTCGATGTTGATACAAAGTTTCCCATTCGGCTGTAACTGACACTCTGTAAAACCTCCATTGTGGGTGGATATGGGGTAGTGGAGAATCTCTGTCTAGCGTCGGTAAAATGAAGTGAGCATATTCTCCATCCCCCACACGCGCAATCACAAGGGGGTCGGTTCCATGTGATGAGTTTGGGCAGGTAAAAAGCAGAAAACATGTGTTCCAACCTTGCTCGGATATAAATACAACAGGTCGGTGAATCATTGAAGCGATAACCAGCTCCGTGAGTGGCATCACCATCTAGCGACCGATGTGTGCACCTCCATTGAACCAGTCTATTGTATACCAAAGAAATTCAAAGTCATGTTGCTGCCACATACTTATGTAAGCTTGCCTATGATAATCTAACTCTTGCAACAACATGTGTCTGACTTCGTCCCACCTATTTTCGTTTTGAAAAAGACTGTGGGCAACGCACCGAAACCCACAATTTCCATCACCCCGCACATTATGTATGCTTATTACGTATGGAAGGAAAATATGTGGAATATGCTCAATAAATGCATTGCTCACACTATCTCCAGCATATAATCGGTGGCGTAGACTATCACCCGTGTAAGAGCTATGTCTTGCAGGTTCTTTCTGCAAGTTCGGGACTTTTGTAGATCTTGAATTTGTACTTCTTCGGTGATCTACGATTGGTACTTCATCCAAGTCAGGGACTTCATTCAAGTCCGAGACTTGTGTAGCCTTACCCTTTTTGTCCTTTGCGCTCGGACGTCCACGGGTATTTTTTTGAATAGCTGGTTCACGTGTGTCAACAGCTTCAGGCTGGAATATATCTCTTAACTTCGTTAACATATTTTTCTTGACAAACGATGTTGATTTGCTAAAAATATTCTCGAATTGTCGCATGCCATCGTTAAATGAAGTATCGTCATCATCATCATCATCACCACCAGGTTCGCTGGAAGAGCCATCTTTAGGCGGGGGCCTATTGATAACAGGCCACGGAATAAATAGGGTTCTCCAAAAAATATCAATTCGTTCCAGTGGAATGGGGCATCCTGAATTCAATTAAAGTAACTTGTATAAATTACTGATATTAATGTGGAAAACAACTTGATAGTTATAAATTTAATATACTTACCATGAGATACATAGATTTGCATCTCGTGAAAGCATGGTAGTTCGAAATTTTCCCGCAACTTGTGGCTACATTCTTCTGGGGTGATCGATAGGTGGAGTTCTTTGTGCATGAGGTTCAAAGCATGTTTAGAAACTTTATACCACAATTCTTGAAATAGTGGTACATCACACGTAATTAGTTTCTCGTTGATGCTTCTATTGAAAGTCTCTTTTATCGCATCTTCTTGCGTAATGAGAATCTTATCGATCGACCTCAACAACCTGTCTAATTTGGACTGTGTGTCGTCCAAATATAATTTCAACAACGCGTGGTGAGCCTCAACTCTGCACGTTGTTGTCTGGCCGTATGATTTATATTGGTCGGTAATATACGAGATAAACATGGGTGCGTAATCTCGCAACCAGTTATCCAGATACAAAGCGACATCTGAAAAAAACAATGAATTAATAAAAGGTCATTCGGGTGCTTATTTATTAAATAATTAAAAACAATTAATTAATAATTAAGTACCCTGATGGTTGACCAATAGCTGTTGTAGGCGTTGATAACGTCGCTCGAACGATTCGAATGTCGGAGCTTTAACCATCCAATCTCATCGGTGTTTAATGGACTCATACTCATTTAACCCATCTGTGAATTTATTTCTGCAAAACTTAAGTATATTTTGCTGTATATGCCATCGACAGAGTAATTTGTGAGCGTCAGAAAATTCTTCTCTTACTGCCCCAACCAACGCTAAATCTCTGTCAGTGATGATAACACGTGGGTAATATCTTTCGTCTATCACTTGCTTCACACGTTGCAATACCCATATAAAATTATGCCCTTGTTCACTGAATAAAGAGCTATACGCCATTGAAAATGTTTTATTTGTTGAAGTTACTCCAACAATTTCCAACAACGGCAATTTAAACATCGTGGTATTGTACGTGGAGTCCATCAGCATGACTTCAGGGAATGTACACCATAAAGCATACGACGTGGGGTGCACAAAAAATAGCTCCTCAAGCTCATTGGTATGCTTATTTACCCTCAGGTACCATATATACCCTGAATCCCGCAAATGCGAGTAAAGGACTTGAATTGGAGTTCTATCACCTACTCTAGCTCTCCGGAACTTATATTGTGCGTTATATATAGTTCTAACGCTAGATACGTTATCCGGATTACGACCCTTTATTGTCGAAAGTATATTAAGTGGTCGTACGTTATAATCTGTCAATTCTTTGACCAAACCCAACTCATCATCCTTTAATCGCATTGCATATGCCACACCATGCAACGACTCTAGCATATCATGATTATGCGTATCATCCTTCACCCTTAAAACCCAATAATTTTTTGTTCGATGATATTTCGCAACTAATATGAATGGACAATTGGTTTTACATGTTTTGGTTTTCCGTCTTCCACTACCTTGAGGTTCATACGTCCCACCCTTTGTACACCTGTAATTGATTTCGTTCATCTGACCATCTTCGGATTTGATTCTATTTTTAACAATTACAAAACCGAGCTAGCTATATTTTGCACCTACTCAGTTACTTGCTCGTGAGAACCGAAAACCTGAAAATACATCACATTTTTATAATTTTTTTTTTACATTTTTACATTTTTAAAATTTATAACTTACATTTATAACATTTTTATAACTTTTTTTTTACATTTTTACATTTTTAAAATTTATAACTTACAATTATAACATTTTTACATTTTTATAATTTTTTTTTACATTTTGACATTTTTAAAATTTATAACTTACATTTATAACATTTTTACATTTTTATAACTTTTTTTTACATTTTTACATTTTTAAAATTTATAACATTTTTACATTTTTATAATTTTTTTTTTTACATTTTTAAAATTTATACACTTACATTTACACTTTACACTTACATTTAAAAAATAAAAAATAAAATAAAAACGTAAAAACGCATTTGTGGGGGACCCACGCACGCGTTTTACGTACTAACACCCTCACCCACTCACACATCATACGTGTGTGTGTTACTCTCTCTCTCTCTCTCTCTCTCTTTTCTCTCTCTCATTTATGGGTTAAAAATCTTAGATCTTTGAGGGTTTTTGTTTAATTAAACTTATAATTTGTGATGTTTATTGTGATTATGTGTTTATTTATTGTTTAATTAGGTTGATCTATTTGAATATTAAAAAACGCTCAATTTTTTGATTTAGGGTTTGGGAAAAATTCATCTGTTTTTGGGTGATTTTGTGATGTTTATTGTGATTATGTGTTTATTTATTGTTTAATTAGGCAGATCTATTTGATTATTAAAAAAGGCCCAATTTTTTGATTTAGAGTTTGGGAAAAATTCATCTGTTTTTGGGTGATTTTTTGATATTTATTGTGATTATGTGTTTTAGGCAGATCTATTTGATTATTAAAAAACGCACAATTTTTTGATTTAAGGTTTGGGAAAAATTCATCTGTTTTTGGGTGATTTTGTGATGTTTATTGTGATTATGTGTTTATTTATTGTTTAATTAGTCATATCTATTTGATTATTAAAAAACGCTCAATTTTTTTATTTAGGCTTTGGGAAAAATTCATATGTTTTTGGTGATTTTGTGATTTTTATTGTGATTATGTGTTTATTTATTGTTTAATTAGGCAGATCTATTTGATTATTAAAAAAGGCCCAATTTTTTGATTTAGTGTTTGGGAAAAATTCATCTGTTTTGGGTGATTTTGTGATGTTTATTGTGATTATGTGTTTATTTATTGTTTAATTAGGCAGATCTATTTGATTATTAAAAAAAGGCCCAATTTTTTGATTTAGTGTTTGGGAAAAATTCATCTGTTTTGGGTGATTTTGTGATGTTTATTGTGATTATGTGTTTATTTATTGTTTAATTAGGCAGATCTATTTGATTATTAAAAAAGGCCCAATTTTTTGATTTAGGGTTTGGGAAAAATTCTTCTGATTTGGGTGATTTTGTGATGTTTATTGTGATTATGTGTTTATTTATTGTTTAATTAGGCATATCTATTTGAAGGATTTGGTTCTTGAAACTGCTTTAGCAGTTTTGATGGTTTCGTGAAACTGCTTTAGCAGTTGTGCTTATGTGAAACTGCTTGAGTTGTGTGGGTGCAAACGGGTAGGTTAACACCTTGATCTGCCACCTTTGAGTGGTATGAAAACCTGATCTGCCACCTTGATCTGCCACAGGCTCTGTGTGGTTTCTTGGCAAACTGCTTATGTGCTTATGATAAAAAAAGTGCTTATGTGCTTATTGCACACAAGCAAACCATTTGTACACATGCTCAGGTTAGACCCCGTTATTATATACTTTACGGGTTGGGTTATATTGACTGTGGCTAGTTTTTTAGTTTAACGGGGTGATGAAACTGCTTATGAATCTGAAAATAACAAACTGCTTATATGCTTGATAAGCAGTTTGTTATTTAAAAAAAAAAAAAAAAAAAAACTGAGATAAGGCAATGATGATTTAAAAAAAAACATGATTTTGGCGTAGCATTTCCGACTGTACAGCAAAATAAAACTTAATTTTGCAACTTTCGATGTTGCAGCCATATATGATTTAACTTGCTTATGTGAAACAACTTATAATTTGAGCCTAACGTTATCTCTATGTCTTATTAATGTGTAAAATGGTGATTACCTATTGTGTGTGAAATGGTGATTGAGACATATCTGCACTTGTTTCTTTGTGGTTTGTTACTTGCGGCTTTCACTTGCAGCTTGTGTTTCACTTGGCTTGTGTTATAACCCAACCCTATCTGTAACTTGTTCTAAAAAACTAGCCACCGTGTTTATAACCCAACCCTATCTGTAACTTGTTGTAACTTGTGGAATCTTCACTTGTTGTAACTTGCTGAATCTGCTTGTGGTAACTTGGGGGTACTTGTTTTGCTTAGTTTGTGGTGAGAGTTACTTTGTGAATCTGCTTGTGGTAACTTGGGGGTAGTATTCTTGCTTTGTTTGTGGTGATGGTTACTTTGTGAATCTGCTTGTGTTGATTTGTGAATGAGAGAGTTGCTTTGTTTGTGGTAACTTGGGGGTAGTATTTTTGCTTTGTTTGTTGTGATGGTTACTTTGTGAATATGCTTGTATGGATTTGTGAATGAGAGAGTTGCTTTGTTTGTGGTAACATGGTGGTAGTATTTTTGCTTTGCTTGTGGTGATGGTTACTTTGTGAAGCTGCCTTGTGGTGAGGCTCAATATATCATGAGGTTGTTTCACTACCTACCTCCCCTTGTGACTTCCTGCAGTTTGGGAATCTTAATTTTGTTTTTGGTACTTGGCTTGTGAACATTGTGAGGAATTTGTGCACTTGGGCAATCTAACTTGGTTGCAATCTGGTATTGTGCAATCTGTGCACAAGGTTTCACTACCTACCTCCCCTTGTGACTTCCTTCAGTTTGGGAATCTTACTTTTGCTTTTGGTACTTGGCTTGTGAACATTGTGAGAATTGTGAAACATGTGTTTCACTTGTATAATGTGGAATCTGTGCACTTGGGCAATCTAACTTGGTTGCAATCTGGTATTGTGCATTCTGCTTGTGTGCAATCTGCACTTGGACAAAAAAGGCGATTACGATTGGTTTTATAACCAAAAGGATGGCAAAGTGATATTTTTATCACTTTGCAAGCTTCATATCCGAGCCTAACACTTTTTTATCACTTGTGCAAATGATTTTCTAAATCGGCGATGATGATTACGTGTTAATCTGAGCCTTTGTGCAATCTGCTTATGTGCTTATGCACTTGGACAAAACAACTTAGACTGCTTGTGTGCTAATGCAATTTGCTTGTGTTCTAAAACGGCGATGATGATTGTTAACTAAGAATCCATTATACCATTCTCACTTTTTTCTTTTTCATTTTTTTCCCAACTTCAAAAGAAACACATACACCATTCTACCCCTAATCTCTCGTGTCATCTTTCACCACCGACCGTCGCCGTCACCGTCCACCGTCGCCGCCACCGTCGCAATTTGAGGTAATCTTCTTATCATTTAAAAAAAAGAAAGATATAACTCCAACTAAACGCGTTTTCAAAATTCTCAACTCTTCTCTAGAAAAGAAAAACCATCCCCTTCTCAAGGAATTTAGAGATGAAAATTTTTTCACCAACTAAACGGCCCCTTAAGAATTATGATTTTCCGTTTTGGCCTTTTGGTTATAGCAAAGCTTTTGTGAAAAGGTGATACATTGTATTGGAGTCTCGCAAAACAACAAGGAGGTAAATGTAAATGTAAGAAACCCCAAAATGGAGTAGCAAACTTCAAGCGCTCCGTTCTCGAGTTATTTTTTAAAAGGAAAGGAAAGAAAATGATAGGAAATTGAAATTTTATTGTGTTCTCGAGTTTTTTTTGGACAGAAAGGAAAGGAAACAGGAAGGAAATGATAGGAAAATTCTAGTGATTTTCTTACAAGAATTTTCCGCCCAAATATGGGCGGATTTGGACGGAAAGTATTTTACACTCGCACTATTTAGTATATAATGACCAATATAACTTTCAATATTTACTCATATTCGACTCTTATGATAAAATGAACATATCTAAAAGTGCATAAATGTAATTATGTCTCTTTTTCTTTCTTTTCTTCCCAACTCGAGAACACAACATTATTTCATTTCCTTTCCTTTCATTTCAACTCAAGAACACGAAATATAAAATCAACTTTCTTTCCTTTCCTTTTCATTTCTTTTCTCTTCTTTTCACATCATTTCTATTCCCACCTAGAAAAACTCGAGAACGCAAACACAAATCCAAAAATTAAATTAAAATAAAAAACAATTTATGTTAATAATAAAAATAAAACGCCGTAATTAAGTCATCGGAGTCATTTCAGTCTTCACATTCTCAACGCCTCAAAATTAGGGTTTCAATTTCGATCTGTTATAACCCTAACGGTACAGCTATATCTTTAATTAAGCGTAATTTTATTTCAATTGTTTGTTAGTTCATGCATTCTATGATGATTGATATGATGAGGTGTTAATTAGCTGTAATTGATTTTTAATTTGTTCATTTTTATTTTTAAGTGTGGTTAATTGCATTTTACGATTAAGTTGTTGGCTTTATTTAAATGATTGTATGATATTTATTTTTAATTACTGTATTTTTTAAGGTTTAAGGGTTTTTTTTTTTTTTTTTTTTTTTTATGATTACTACTGCTTAAATATAACCATTTCTAGAAATAGTGTTTGGATTTGCTTATTCGGATAAAAATGAAATGATGCAATTTTTTTTAATCAAATCTATTTTTAAATTGTTCTGTTCTTGTTTTGATTGGTTAAACTGCTAAATGTGATAGGAAGAAGCTAGGTTTGTCTTCTAGGGTGCTAGGTTTGGTTAGTCATTATTTCAAGCTTAAACTTTAGCGTTTGCATGGTCCGGACCATGTTTTCTTGTTGATCAACCGTCCGGTTGTCATAATACACCGTACATGTAGCTTAGTCAAGACTCAAGATACATCTGGAAACTCGTCAGTTTTCCAAATCTTGCAATTCACATTGAAACACTTCTTATTGGATGAAATTACTCTATGATTCTTTTAAAAGTAATAGTTAACTAATTATGCTAAAGGTTCGAAAAGATATAACATAATAACTTTACAATACATATCGACCCTCTAGTAGTCTAGTATGTGAATTTTGCTTTTCCGTCACTACCCTGTATGATGACTCAACGATACTCATTTAGATTACAGAACATCAGATTATGCTACTGATCTTTGGTTACCCTAGACTCGTGAACGTTATGTAGTAGCCCTGCAGTCTGCAAATATTATAGAGTTCTTATTAATCATTAGAGCAAACAAGCTTTTGCGTCAAGCTGTAAAACGTCTGTTGTGCTTACAGCTTCAAAAATTGTATTGACTCTTAAGCAGTAATATCAACTTTATAGCTAGGCTATCTGTTTCAAATATAATAGGACCAATTATAAGTTTCTAGTTTTTTTATGTCTCTGAATGCTTTAGCATGTTATTCAGGTAATATGGATCTTGTTATATGTAGTCATCCTTAAATCTTGGGGTATTTATGGAAATTGAAATTGAAATTTGATAATAACTGGCAAGAACACGCTAGTGACTGAGCTTCTTTTTTTTTTTTTTTTTCTTTTATTTTATTTTTCTTTTTTTTTGTATGCAGATAAAAGCTTTAGATCTTTTTAACAAAAAGTTGAATAATTTGTCCTAGTTGCTGAAAATGGACCCAATGAACCAAGAAATAAGTCCCGATGCCTCACTAACTGCTCCGGAAAAGCGAAAACGTGGCCGCCCACGAAAAGATCCAAGTGAAAGACGAGCACAAAAAGCTCGTTCACGTGCTGCTGCTGACATGTCACCTGGCTTTGTACAGTCGACCAGCAAACCGAAGAGAGTTGATCCAATCAATGACCCAACTGAAGTCGTAATCGGACAGGTCGTCACGGGTGTTGTCGAGGCAACTTTTGATGCTGGTTTCCTACTTGCTGTTAGGATCGGGAACTCAAAGATCACACTAAGAGGCGCTGTTTTCAAACCAGGACAAGCTGCTCCTGTGACGCCAGAAAATGACGTGGCACCTAATGCTGAAATGATCAAACGAAATGAAGTTCCTTTCCCATCAGAACTTCAACCTAAACGCAGGCGTAGACGATCAAAAGAAAAAAGCATGCAGCTTGTTGCATATACCGGGAACGATAATAATTCACCAACAAAAGGAAACTATGCTTTATCCCCATCAGTTCCGCAAGTTGGTGCGAGAGGCACCGTGGTCCCAGTGGTTCTCCAACCGATCTTATCAAATGGTTTATCAACCAATCAACCCGCTCCTCATTTGCGGACCACACAAGGGAAGCCAGTGCACTCGGTTTTGCCATTGGCGGTTTACCCGCCGAATGGTTCAATGGGTCATGTATCTGAGTCTCAAACTAGCTCACAGTTTACCGTTACCCCCACTGGGTCTGGAAATGAAAATGCTTCTTTTAAACAAGGTGATGGGGCTAATCAGCCAATAAAAGCAACCGATGGGATTGTGAAAATGGAATCAGACATTGGTGATATGAACGAGCCTCTTTTTATTGAACCTTTGCAAACTCGACACACGGTTCATCATTTTCAGTCTCCACCGGGATTAGGACCTATGATGCACAGTGGACCTGGAAAAATGACCGAGCTTTTGCAGGTAAAATGTTGTCTCAAATTATTGTTTTAGCTTCAAATATTTTTTAATATAGAAAATTAGGCTCAATAGCTCAAGTAGATGAGTTTTGCACACAAATGAATAATCTCTATTTTGTTTATATCAAAGTATCCTCAAATTTGTAAAATGATATACCTCGATTCTGCAAAGGGGAAAAAATGCTTGTAAAAGTATGAGCGGGATTTGTTTTCTAACATGTTTTAGAAGTTTTTGTTTTTGTTTTTGTTTATTGTGGAATTAAGGCATCAACAAAAAAACTTTTGCCGAATTGAGGGGATATAATGGTGTAACATCAAAATTTTTGGTCCATTTTGGTAAAAGCATATGTATATATGGCCTATTTAGATGAATTTTCCTTTTGAAAACCAAATCAGATACGCCTATTCTTTTGTTTAATATGTTAGTAGTATTTATGCCCATGTTTTGTTGATTTGATGCTGATGAGCCTGATGTTAAATCTTTGTTTCTAGGCTGTTCAGCAGAATGTTGGTGATGACCAGGGCCCTCGAAATGGACATCAAAATGCAGGTTATAATGTAGGTCTTAACAGAGATGAAGAAACCGGTCAATCAGGAAAGATGTAATTTCAGGTGGTCACGCTTGCCCAGCGTAGGAGGACCCACATGCTGAAAAAGTTGGATCTTGTCTTTACCTTACAATGCAACAGAAACAGCTAGCATTAGGTTTCTGTCATGGTTTCATAGAAAAAGCTACCTTGTTTATGTTTTCAAAAGAAGAAGCAAATCGGCTTGCTAACATCCTCAAACTTTGGTAAAAATTAGAAACTCATTATGTAATGTATGCAGTGGAAGATGGTTACATTCGTTCCGGTTATTAACAAGTTTGTCATATTTCATGTTTCATTTTCATATTATCATCTCATACAATGTTACAACCAGCGATCTACAGCCATTGAATGTCATGTACACAAAAAATAAAAAAATAAAAAAAATGATGATTCTTTAGCTCAAAATCTGATCTATAAATGTCCCAACACATCTTGTATTTGAAGCACAAAAAGAAACCCAAACTATGAAAAAGCAAAATTTCAATGAAATTCAAACTTGACAAAAACCTTTTCATCTTTCAAAAACCAATGATAAGGGAAATCTATATTTTTCCTCGATTCAAGAAAACTTTGATACAAAGAAGCCGTTAGACACCGGGACCGAGATTGGACGGATCATAGGATAAGGCGGTTGTGAAATCGGAATGTGAGTTGGCATAACAAATGATGGCTGACCACCACCACCTCCTATAAACGAAGGAGGTGCACATAGCTGTAAAGCTTGAGCTGTCACATTTCCTGCATTAACATGGCGTTTGGCAAAATAATTAGATGTAACAAAATGGGCTAGAAAAAGTAATTTATCAAACACGATCTATTAGTCTATATGTTACCTTGGTGTTTAGGGACATGATGGACTTGATGTGGAGTTACAATAGAGCAAGTAGACATTTGAGGGAAGCCATTTGTGCCCGGGACCATGTCCTTCATCAACAATCACATAATCATCAATTTACAGATATAACCAACGATAGATAAGATGAGACTATGCGAGTCTAACTAATTATATAAAGTACTGACTGGTAACTAGATAAATCTTACTTGAGAAACTGGATGAACATACACAACCGGTCCCAATCTTCCAACCATAACCTAAAAAATCAATACAAAATTGCGTCAGATAATCCTTCATATTTGCAAAAATGAAACCTGAATTTATTACTTAAAAAAATATATTTAGTACATTCTGGGGGCTTGGGTGGACATAAGCAGGTGCCGTTTGAACCGGAAGATGATATTGTCCACCATTTCTAACTGGTTGACTCCTATTTGTCATATATCCAACAATCTGCAAACGGAAAGTAAAATCATAAGAAACGAGAACAGATTTGGTACTCGTGACTTCTCAAATCACAACATGTGAAATGCAAGTTTCATCATTTATAAAAAAAATCTTAAATATAAGTTCATCTATACTCACAGGGGGAGGATGTTGTACATCGTTGCCTCCATATGGAACAAACTTAGCAGGCACTGACCGAGGAGCATACGGGTTGATTGCAAATTCCGGCTGCGGACTAGCAACCGGACCCACATGATAATTGTCGGGAATGTATGCAAGATTTGCACTGGATGGTATTGCTTGAGGGGTTGCTGATCTTTTATTTGGAAATGATGGAGAAAATGTCTTTGCTCCTGGATTAAGCTTAAATTCCTAAACAAGAAACGGTTAAGATTAAATTAAACAAAAATTATAAGAACAAGTTTTCTTTTTATAACAATTACCATGTTTTTAAATTACCTTAGGGCCTCGATTAGAAGTTGAAACTTTTGTAGCGACGGCCTCACATGGAGTTGATGAAGAGACGGTGGCAGAAGGTGCGAAAGGAACAGTGTCTGCATTTTTATTTATTTGGAGAGCATTGGTTGACTGAACAGCGATATCAGGTTTTAATCCATTAGCAAACCCGTTCTCAGTTCCAGACGAGCCTCTGCGTTGATAAATTTGAGCAACGTTCTGTTATATTACAAGCTGTGATAGCCTATATTTGTATACCGGTAACAATTTCGACCCATTTACTCATGAATAGGTTGAGGTTTGTGCTTTATCTCAACATGTCAAATTAAAAAAAAAAAAATTCGTCTAATGGGTTGACAGTCGGTTAAATTTTGTTTCCAAATGCATACAACCTCCTAAATCATTTTATTCAAAAAATTCAGATTTAATTACAGAAACAATCATGCACTGACTACTCATAAAATACGTAAAATGGACAACCATGTTTGTGGGTCAACCCAACCTGGTTTAAATTCGGCCCCTTTGACCCATTACCCAACCGGCAGACCCAACCATTTGCAACCTCTAATTTCTATAAGAACTATAAACAAATATTCGGAAAAGCTTTATGAAACACGTACTTTGTTTTATTGGGATGTGGTTGACCAACATTTGACTTGTTAGTCATTTTGTTTGTTTCTTTCAATGGGTTCCCATTAGACGGAAAGGTGCAAGCAACAGCCCCTGTAACGTCCCCAGTTTCACGTCCAGCAAAACCATCTGCTGGAAGCATCTCTCTCTGTATGGAAAACTTCGTTTATATATCAGATTGTTAAATAATAAATAAAAGCAACTATGTGAACAAATGGATACCTTGGCAACAACTTGAACAAGATCCTCTGACTGGATAATTAGTGTGGCTATCACCTCCTCATTGGCCACATTTGAACTGCATTTCCCTTTCTTGGTCATCCTTGCTCGCTTCAACACGATAGCTACACCAGCATAAATTGCATACAAATATACAATCGTAAGTAAAAGTCCAAAAGGAAAATATAAAAGGGGATGTTTGGATGTGCGGTTTGAATGTGGTTGTCAAATTATTGTGACTTCAAGCCGTAAGAACTCAGTTTTTTAGTGTTTGTGTAACCTACTTACACTAACGATCGTATAGCTAGAGGTCATAAAATCAGTTTAATACTAGCTGCAGCAGAAATATTACCAAAAGGTACACACAAATTACTTATATACTACTCATGTTATCTACATGTCCGTAACTAGTAATAGTCCATATAGAGATTCAGATCATAAATCATTAAATTAAGAATAAAGAAAGGCATGAAGTCAGGTTCTAGGTAACCTATTCTAACTTACGATTGTAGGTTTCATTACCACCGGATAATCCATTCGATACAAGCTGCAGATACTGTCAAATACTTGACGCTACGATAACTGATCACTTTCTACATATTACATAAGGCACGCAAAAGATAAACCAAGGTCTCATGTTGGCGTTTAATATGTCAATAACAAAACAATATAACGTTGTTTTTAGTCAATGCAATTAAATATCAAATCACGACCGCATAGATCTATTCCAATAGAATCTACAAGAAATATCTTAATAGATTTAGATCACTACAAGATAAATTAACATGCAAAGTTAAGAAATTAAAAAACATATACGCGCACATTTGGCAACAACCATAAACATATTCATGTCATAAACTAATATAACAAATAAAAGACATAAAACCAAGAATCAAGAAACACAAACACAATCTGTATTTAAAAGACATTTTTAGATCAAAGATTCAAAATTTACAATAATCTGTTACAAGATTCACATCATCAATCAATAAATTCCAAACTTTTTATATTATAACATCATTCTAAGATCAAAGATTCAAAATTGGCAACCACCCATAAACACATTCAAATCAGAAACCAATAACAAAAACATAAAAAAAGCAAGATTCAAGATTTACAAAACATCATACCATTTGCATTTTAGGATCAAAGATTCAAAATTGGCAACAACCCATTAATTCAAATCATAAACCAATATAAAAAAAACAAGATTCAAGATTTACAAAACACAACATACCATTTTCTATTCTATGAACATTTTAGGATCAAAGATTCAAAATTGGCAACAACCCATTAATTCAAATCACAAACCAATACAAAAAAAACAAGATTTAAAGCAACATACCATAGGGATCATTAACAGAAACAGTATGAAAGATGCCAGAATAAACAGAGCCATCTTTAATATGAACATCAACAGACAAACCAATGAGACACATAGTTGTTAATAACAAGGCATCATTCATATCTTTTGTTTTTGGTGTTGTTGATCTTCTTTCATAACCCATTTTATTAGTTGTGTAAAATCAGTGATGAGATCTATCTAATGATGGTAGATTCAAAGAACAAAAGATGGTTAAAAGTTTAGTTTTTTTAAGAAAAAGTGGTGTTTTTATAGCAGGGCAGGGCTGGTTTTTGATTTTTTGTATTAGGGCGGCTTTTATGTTTGTACTTGTTGGATTTTTGGAGGTTAATGCAGTATGTGAATTTAGGGTAATTTTTGTGACATTTTTTAGAACAAACATATATTTGTGACATATAATAAGTATAAAAAAAAACCTAGTAGCATACAATGTCCGATGTTGCGTCGAACGCAGAGCGGTCTCATTGATTTGGATGGCCCGGTGCAAAATTACAAATAGACATATACTGTTCGAACATGTAGATCAGTTGATCTATACATAACATCATAGCCTACTCAAGAACGATTTAGGAAGGGCTACCGTTATATACGCAATTAGTAAAAGATGCCGAATCACCCACCGAATCCTACGTTTCGTGATGACAAAGGTTAATGCACTTTTGATACAAATTACTTAGTGACCATTTTTTTTTCAAGATATTCTCCATTAAACTTTTATATATTGAAATTGTAAATTTGTAATGCTATGGGTTAAATTTATGTGTACGTTAATTTTTTTTTTTAGAAAATTTATGGGTTAAATTGTAATATAACTATTTAACTAAAATAATTAATAAATTGTACTATTTTTTTTAATAAGGTATTTTGGTATTTTAAAAAAAAATAGTTACTTATTTTTTAAGTTTTACTAGTAAAATTTTAATTTTCTATTTACATGTAGTAAAGATAAATATAAGGATCTAAAAAAATATTAATAATAACTAATTGTTTTATAAAAAAAATATATAAAAACAAAAATTACTACTTCATTCTAAAGTATTTCTTTCTCTTATGTGTGCGGGTGTTATTTTAAAGAAAATAGTTGCTTCATTATGTTTTAATGTTTGTATAAGCGTTGCATACGTTTTTGGCGAAAAAAAAAAAAAAAAAAAAAAAAAAAAAAAGGTGTTTTTTCTCTTATATGTGCATGCTCGCATATGTTTTCAAAAAGGGTAATTGTGTATTTGCCTCATGAGTTTCACCATGTTTCAAGTCTTTTCCTTTTTTTTTTTACATTTCGCATTTGCCCCATTGCGACTTATGTAACTTAAGCGAATCGTACAAACCAATACAATGTTTCCACATGTCCTAGTACCAAGTACACTTTTACAAGTGTGTGTAAGACACAAGTACCCTTGTGTAAGTGTCCTTTTTGTACTATGAGTAAGTGAACTATTATGCAACTTGTACTATTATAAGAAAAAAGTCAAACTTGTAAGAAATAAAATATACATTATTTTTTTATGCAACTTGTACAATTTTTATTCGATTTGATGTTTGTAATAGTGATTGTACTTGTAGTTGTGTAAGTGTCCTTTTTGTACTATGCGTAAGCGAACTATTATGCAACTTGTACTTTTTGGTAAAATAAGTCAAACTTGTAAGAAATATAATTATTACTAATGTGAATTGTACTTTTAACTTATGTGAATTGTACTTTTAATAATTTTTTATTTATGCATTATTGCACCGAACGTAACACCGAACCTAACTCCAACCCAAAGTTTTAAGATCCAACACCCGAACCTAACTCCAAACCCAAAATTATGCGAATTGTACTTGTAATAATTTTTTAATTTATGCATTATTGCACCGAACCTAACACCGAACCTAACTCCAAACCAAAGTTTTAATGTCCAACACCCGAGCCTAACTCCAACCATAAATTATGCGAATTGTACTTGTAATAATTTTTTTATTTATGCATTATTGCCCTTTTCCTAAGCGAACCTAACTCCAATCCAAAGTTTTAAGATCCAAACATCCGAACTCCCAAAATTATGCGAATTGTACTTTTAATAATTTTTTTAATGTATGCATTATTGCACCGAACCTAACTCCTATCCAAAGTTTTAAGATCCAAACACCCGAACCTAACTCCAAACTCAAATTTTTTTTTTTGTTTCGAAAATATTTAATTATTTTTTGAACTAGCGTATCTAACACACCTCATTTTAAAAAAATAACACACTTATAAAAGCGTACTCCTCTTTTGAAACACGCTTACTTCCTCTCTCTCTGTCACTCACAAAGCGTTTGCACTCTCTTGAATCACAGATCTGAGATCCAATTGTTAAAAAAATGATTTGGGTTAGGGTAACGAATTATCAATTAGGTTTAGGGTTACTCTAATATAGGTTTATGGTTTGTTTATTTGGTTTAATTGTTCGATGATTATTCAAATCGATTTAGGGTTACTTTAATTTAGGGTTAGGGCTTTATGTATTCCAGGTTATTTGGGAGTTTTATATTGGGTTGTTACATAGTTAGAATGCTTGTACATGTGCACAGATGGCGGTCAGGGTTACGAGTATTGTTTTTGTATTTAGGGCTTTTTATGGTTAGGGATATTTGCTTTTCCGTTAGCTGCTAATGATTTTTGGAAAAAACAGTTAGATGCCTACGTTTTTGGAGAAACACATCATGTAAAACATATCATGAAAAATCAAATAGATGCCTAAGTTATCGATGCCTTACTCAGAGAAACATTATGGTTAGCGTTTAATATGGGTAAGTTGGAAATCCTAGCAAGCAAGAAACCAGTTTTATGCGTAAGTTAGATACGTTTAATATGGGTAAGTTTGAAATAGGTGTATATCTGAAGTAAATCCTATTTAAAAGGCTCTTAATTTATTTATCTGCTTAGCAATCGTGGGAGTCACTAACCTCTTCAACAGAGTTAAGTTTGAAGAGGTTAGAGACTACCACGATTACCAAGTTGGATAATCAGTTACGTCTTCCGCTGCATACCGAGGAAAGCACTGTAAGTCTCTCTATTCTGTTAAGTCTACAGTTTGTTGTGTCTAGGTCGATGGAGTTTAGGATTTGGGTAGTCTTGGAAGTTGAGATTGATTGGATTGTTTGTGGGTTTGATGAGGCGAAAAATGAACCGTTTTTAGGGGGTCATTTAAGCCCGGAATTGAGTTTATTTGATCAAATATTGCCCTAAATCGTTCCTTTTGTGATTTTAGGTACTTTGGGAGTGAAATCTGGAAAAGGAAGCAATTCGGACGTTTTTGGAGCATAAAAGTGAAGAAAATGCCAAAGACTTAATTTTCCTTGCTGGGAACAGTAGGTGACGGCGTCAAGAGTAAAATCCTGACGGCGTCAAGAGTAATTTTCATGACGACCCAGTACAGAAATGAAGACGTCACAAGGAAGAGCGTCAAGAGTAAAATACGTGACGGCCTGGAAAAAGTTATAATGTGACGGCGTCAGAAATAGATCAAGGCAGTCCGAGAAGTATTTTGGCGGCGAGATGACGGCGTCACCAATTTGGTCTTGACGCCGTCAGCCTCAATTTCCTATATATAGTTTTCTAATTTTCATTCATAAAAAAAGAGAAGTTTTGGAGAAACCCTAAGGCCGAACTTAGTACGAATTTTACAGGTTTTTCAAGGGTTTTCAGCCCTTGAACCCTTTCATGTGTAATTGAGATAAGTATTCTTTTAATTCAATCAATATGTCTATGTGTTGGTTGTCTATATCTTGTTCTTGTCTTAATTCCATCATGCTAGGCTAGATCTATCTTGTGTTTGCTTAAATCTAATGAAACCTAGATGTTAATTATGTGTTGATTACTTGTTTATGGTTGTATTGGATGAATGATTTCGATGTTAGGCTTAAGAAAACTGGCAGATCTCCAATTGGTAACATGCTTAAACGTCTTAGGAAACATGAACTGACGTGCACTAGGTTTTATTGGTTGTATTTAATGCATGAGTAAATTCTAATGATCCCATGTTAGGAGCTTCTTAGCCGGCTCGACATAGGAGTGAAGTAGGCACTCATAGGATTGGGGAATTAAGTGCGCCACCCCATGAATGGTATTAAGGAATACAATCCGTCATCCACGCAACTATAACAAGTAATTAACGTGTAAAAGATATCTAGAGAGTAGTGAAATCTAAGTAAACACAACTTATCCACTTATTGCTCACAACTTTAGTTAATTTAGTTTATTTTCATTTCTAGTATTTTATTTTGATTGCATCTTTAGTATTGGGTTAGTTGACTAGCAACTAATTCCGCCCAAATCCTTCAAACCTGAGATTTTTACTTGCTTTCTAAAAAATATAAAAATACAAAAATAATCATCCCTCATCTTTAGAACTAGTATTTAGGTTTTCTAATCCTAGCGACACTATTCCTAGCTGAACGATCAATCCCCCGGTACTTGTCACTATACTATACTACAACGATCAGGTACACTGCCTGGTGGGGGTTGTAAGCTTCTCAAGATCCCTTGAGAGGTAAAGCCTGGTGCGATTCCCACGTATCAAGTTTTTGGCGCCGCAGCCTGGGGAATAGTTATTGTCTAGGTTAGAATATCTTTTTATTAGGTCTACTTGCTAGATTTCTTTCTAGTAAGATTTTATTTTTATTTTTAGGTTTTCTTTAGTCTATCTTATTTCTTTGTGTCCTTTGTTCGTAAACTATTTCGATGGATAACAATAACATTGATCGTTTGATTTCTGTTATTCGTGTTTTTCGTCGTAGGATTTTCCAAATGCCCGCCCCACTCCCTTTAGTGGAGAATGAGAACCTACCTAACCTCTCGCCCAACCACCACTTTGACAATAATTCTGAGTTAGAGGAGTCTGATCATGATGATGACCGTAGGGCTAGTCCCTTTTACTATTCAGACTCCGATGAGGATCTTGATGATGGTGATATGATTAATGAGAATAGGATGGAAGAAGAAATAAACCCTCTTAGGTATGTCGACCCTAGAACTAGGATTGAGTGTGATAGTTCATTTAACATGCAATTTCCTTGTAAGATCGGATTTAAGAGCTTTAACGCCTATCTTAACTCATCTCTCCCAATGAACATAATCTCGCGTAATGAATACAATAAAATCATAGTAGATAAGTTATAATACAAAGGAGAAAACATTATTGCTAGGGCAATACCATTGCATGTGTTTGTAGGAAGCTTGGTTTATCTTGTTGAGTTCATGGTTATGGAGAATCTAGGAGAATTTATTGATGATAAGTTGACTCAAGTTGTGTTTGGAAAACCTTTCAAACGGTTGACCAACCTCGATGAAAAACTCATAGAAGGGTTAATTACATTCTCGGATGGGGATGAAAATTTTGTCTATCAAATGCCCCGCACACACCCTAGGTTCAAGGATTTTTTTCATAGAAAAGTGTAGTAGGTATCCGCCCATAGAAATGCTAAGTGAGAATGATAAGAGAAAAGGACTTAAGTATACTCATGAAAAGAATAAAAGATACTATCGCAGATGCTTAGAGTTAGGAGATGATTATAAGAAAGATGAGGCGACTATTAGATGGCTCACACTTGGTTATGTGAGCATGAGCGATACACGTTAACCCATGACCTTGAGTCTAGCTACAAGACTCATAAATAAAGAAAAAGCGCTTCTTGGGAGGCAACCCATGTTTTGTGTGATTTTGATTTTGTTTGTTTGTTATTTGCTTCCGTATGCATGTTTTATTTTTATTGTTGGTAGATCATGTTTCTCAATTAAATAGTGAAAATACTTTACTTTGTTGTTTTGGTCTAGTCTTAACTCCACCTAAAAGTATTTTTGCAAAAGATAAGTGTAAGGGGAAACTCCAAATATGTTTTCAAGAAACAAACCGATCATGATTTTCCACAATATTAAATGAACATGTATATTCGTATTTGTTAAAGTCAAATGCTTGTATTGAGTCATAATGAAGTTTTGCAGGATTTTCCAGGAAGTAGGACCAAGTTTTTCCAAAAAATTTCCGGAAACTTAACATAAGAATTTCTGCAGATCACTTCTGACGGCGTCACGTGTAAAAATCTGGAAATTTTACCAGTTTTGTTTTTCTAACGGAGTCTTATGGTTTTTGTGAATTATTAAGTTTTATAATCTCCAGGAAATTTGCAAACTTCATTCCACAAGCATTATATCTTATTTTGTTTTCTAGGATTTAGTAACTTATGTAGGTTGCCGCCGATTTTATGCGAGGTTGTCTTGTCTATTTTCTCAGGATTAACAGGTTATGTATGACAAGAAGATGATTTATATTCTGGAAGGGAAGCTATGATTGTTCATTTTCTTGGAGGAAGATTTAACCTGGCCACCTAATTATCCATACCGAGCGAATCAGGGGAGTATTTGATTTCATTCTTTTTACTTTTTCACTTTTACATTCTTTACTTGAACATTGGGGACAATGTTCATCTTAAGTGTAAAGGGAGAGTAAAATAATGATACCTTACATGTACACTTTCGCTTGAGTTTGTTTTGTTTAATGGTAGATGTGTAATAAAACTATGAGAAATACTTGTTCGTGCAATTTTAGCGCCAAATTTAAATTTTTTTACAACATTTAAGAGTGAAACTTTAGCCATAGCAAGCGTCTCATGGATAGGAGATTGTATGACTAGCACATAACCGTATATTCAGAAAAAATTTTCCACCCAAATATGTGAGGTTCGCCTTTAGATTTGATAGGAAAAGCAGTTACTATTAGTGCTTATGAGTGTACCGGTAGCATTTAGATTCTAGAACTTGCGTTAGTGATGCATCCCGAGACCGCTAGTGAGACTACATTCGTGTAGTAGGATTTACTCCATGATAAGAGGCATTAGGATCACCCTTGTGTTAAACCCGTATTATAATTACTTGACCATTTAAGTCATATTACTTGGCTAGTTAAGTCAACTAATTTTTCCCACACCCTTAGCGTTGTACTCATTTTTAGTACACGAAACCCCTAGTACACCCCTCCGAGCCTATCTTTTCGTTTCTAACTTTAAGCATTTTACTTAAAGGAAGAATTTGTTACACCCCACTTAAATGTACACCCAAATCGCCTTAACCTTCCGTGTATGCGCTCATTTTTAGTGCATTATTGTTATTTGTTAAACCCTAAGTTAACTATCTAATTGATTACATGGTTGCTAAGTCAAGTCATATCCTTGTACATATTGTTTTGGGACGATTGAGACTCATGGGTAAAGTACTTATTTTATGGAGTAATGGGGAAGAACATCATATATTACCCCCATATGTACGTTAATCTTAAAAGTACTCCAAGTGTTTTGATTTTCTTAATTCGAGTCATTAGATTAGTTTATTGTAAAGTATGTAAAGATTCAAGTGTAAGGGAAATTTCCATTCCCTATGATGTATTATTTTGAATGGTAGGGTAAGAGTATATGCAAAAAAAAAAAAAAAAAAAAAAAAAAAAAAAAAAAAAAAAAAAAAACGGACTACCATCCCGTTTTATTCTATGTTCATTTTATGTTTTTGTTATTTTTGATTTATTAGCTTAAGTCGAGTCTAGTCTTGGCTTAGCAACGCCACATTATACATGTAATTAACCAAGATTATTAACTCGCCACCAGTAAAGATTGCCTTTATCCAACAAAACCGTGTATTTCATATCCCTACACCTAACGTTACAACCCTTTAAAAGACCTCTTTGATAGTTTATCCTAGGTGCTTACGCCATGTGGTGGAGGTTTGATCCTTTCCCAAGCCTATGGTTGATTACTTGTTTATTATGTGTTGATTACTTGTTTATGTTTGTATTGGATGAATGATTTCGATGTTAGGCTTAAGAAAACTGGCAGATCTCCAATTGGTAAGATGCTTGAACGTCTTAGGAAACATGAACTGACGTGCACTAGGTTTTATTGGTTGTATTTAATGCATGAGTAAATTCTAATGATCCCATGTTAGGAGCTTCTTAGCCGGCTCGACATAGGAGTGAAGTAGGCACTCATAGGATTGGGGAATTAAGTGTGCCACCCCATGAATGGTATTAAGGAATACAATCCGTCATCCACGCAACTATAACAAGTAATTAACGTGTAAAAGATATCTAGGGAGTAGTGAAATCTAAGTAAACACAACTTATCCACTTATTGCTCACAACTTTAGTTAATTTAGTTTATTTTCATTTCTAGTATTTTATTTTGATTGGATCTTTAGTATTGGGTTAGTTGACTAGCAACTAATTCTGCCCAAATCCTTCAAACCCGAGATTTTTACTTGCTTTCTAAAAAATATAAAAATACAAAAATAATCATCCCTCATCTTTAGAACTAGTATTTAGGTTTTCTAATCCTAGCGACACTATTCCTAGCTGAACGATCAATCCCCCGGTACTTGTCACTATACTATACTACAACGATCAGGTACACTGCCTGGTGGGGGTTGTAAGCTTCTCAAGATCCCTTGAGAGGTAAAGCCTGGTGCGATTCCCACGTATCAGGGTTATATGTTATACTTTTTTTTTCTGGTTTACGTGATATATGCTCGTTGTCGAAATTTTTAATTGTCTTGCAATTGATTTGGGCAGTCTCGGCAGTTTAAGATTTACGACATATTATGTTTGACTCTATGACAATTTTTGTGCTAGTTGTGAAAAGTTTTTTGGTTTATATAATGCAACTTATGATATATTTAATAAATCAATTTTATTATAAAAATGATTTTGAAGAAAATGAGACTTCACACAATTTTTAAAAGTGAGTTTTCAAGTGCTACTTGTGGAAACTTGTGTACTTGTCTTTGTGATAGCGATCGATATAAGTGTTGTATCGGAATGGTTGTAAGCAGCTATTCTATGGGAAAAAACAAGACATAAACGGGTCTAGGGGTGATCTCTGGCATGTCGAAACCATAGATGATCTGCTTACTTAACCCAGGGGAGTTGCACTCAGATATCGGGCCTCAACCTATATACATCCTGCTTGTGATTAAGACACGGCAGAAATAGTCTGTACTCTCGATCAGAGGGAACCGGTTTGGGCAACTGTTTTGACAACTTGAGATTGTTATTGCCAAGCTTTCAGTACATTAGCGGTACGCAGAGTCTTGTAAATTGTTTTAAAATTTTGTGAAATTTAATTACATTTTTTTTAATTATTAGTTAATATTAAAAAAAAAAGGAAAAAGATGAGACTAGTTTATTTATAATCAATTGAACGACAAAAAAAGAAATCATTTAATTTTCATGTGAGATTTCTTGCCCTAAAAAATGAAAAAAGAAATCATAATTTCTCATGAAATCTGTCACAGAACCTATGATAATCTGTCATAACTTGCACTAACCATACAAAACTTAAGGTATTTTGTTTCATGTCTGTATTCAAGGCTGCTTTAGGTGCATACAGGATATCTAAGTCATAAAAACTGCTACTCTTTTTATAAAAAGTCAAACTTAGTTTGATTCTTTAATTTTGTTCATATTCAGTTAACTTTAATCTTCTATACTTTTAAAAATAGGTCAAGTAATAGATTAAGTATCGTATGGCTTGATTTTGACCATTTTGGATAGCTTACAGTAAGTGTTTCTTTGGATCTGTTTTAGTTTTTTTCTTCTGGGCTTCTTAGGTGTCCCTAGATTAAGTCTAATAGTGACCTTTAGTCTGTTTTGACTTAGATGTTTTGACACTATCATATGTTAATCTGTTGTTCTTTAAGTCTTCTGTGAGATAAAGAAATCTGTTTTGAAAAAAGTTGCATTGGATTAGCTAAAAATCAATTTTTAAAAAATAAAAAATATAATAAAAAAAAAATACTAAAAAAATAAGTGTCTTTGAGACTTTTCTCAAGAAGGATGTGGTCTTTTTTAAATTCCTTTATTACCTTGTTAATTTTTTTGTTGAAATAGCCAAAACATGTAACCTAGATCAAGTGTGTTACATGGTAGTTAACATGTACAACTTTATGTGTGTCATATAGTTGTTGAATCTATATAAGAGTTTGAATGTGAAGCTCATTTTATCATTGTATGTAGTATGTGCCCACATTACTTCATGAGACTGCATTTGTTTGTATGCTCTAAAAGCAGCCTTAATCGAAGTATTGTGTCCGTACACATATCGGTGAAATGACCTTTAATTGAAAGACCATCTTCTTTTATAAGAAGAAGTTCATCTATTAAGGCAGGATCATCTGTCAACTTAGATGGACTCCATTGATAATCTTGTAACCATCTAGTTTCATTTATGTGCTTCATCTTGATGACAAGTTTTTGCTCTTTCAAAACAGAATGAAGATCAATCGGACAAAAACAAGTGATGAAAACTCGTCCGTTTAATGTTGATAAAAAGTTTTCTTTTGCTTGATCTTCATTCTTTTTTTGAAATAGCCAAAACATGTAACCTAGATCAAGCACATAAGTGATACTATACGGTGTCCAAATTAAGCATTGGAATCTATCTATGTTGATAGATGATTCAGCCTTAATAATTGAGATGTGTTGAAATGGATAATGATATAGTGATTATTGTTCATGACATGCCACACTCCATTATCTCAGTCAAGACGAGTCCTGTTACTCAAACTATTTTATAAATTCAAACGTATATTACATTCGAATGGATTTACGTGAACTATCATATATGAGGGTGAAGTGATGATGATACTTTTGGGTGTAGGATACACTTTTTATGAGTGTATCATACACCCAAAATTATCATCATCAACTTCACCCACATTTATGATGTTTGACGTAAATCCTTTTGCATGTAATACACTTTTATTTGTATGACCTTCTATCATATTGTCTTTTTAAACTCAAATTAATATGGCAGAACCTATTTTAATTTAGTAACAGACATTCAACACCGTTTGTTAATATCAACAACTTAAGAATGTTGAGAACTTTTTCCACCTCATTTTTCATTTGTTAACATTTTAAATTGATTAGTTGTTATACGTATCAATTCTAGGGTTTCTGAAAGTGTATTCCTATTTTTTAATGTATATATTTCCTGATGAAACCTCTGTTGCGAAATATTTTAGTTTATATATGTTACAGAGTTAGTTAACAAAGTTAAGGATCAATATGCTATAAATGTGGATTCTAGAAATAGTGAGTCAAAGAGAAGTTTAATGTAACAAGGTATGTATTTGGTGGCCGAATTACTTTGCCTTAGATGAATTGTTTAACTTCATAAATGAGACTGGAATTTAAGCATAGTTACTCATCCACAAAGTAATGCGACAATACACATCTTGATACATTCAACTTCACTTTGGAAAACTCAATAATCAAGGCCCACCTATCTAACGTTGTAGATGGGTTCCATTGCTTAAAGTAACAGATTTACCTACGGACATTGAAGTGCTTGATATTGACACAGAGACACTCCAATGACCTTAGTAACTTGGTCAATTTAAGCAATGAAACCCACATACATCGTCAGATAGATGGGCCTTGATAATTGAGTTGTGTTGATTGTGATAATGATATATCGTGTATTGTTCATTGCAATCCACCATCCTTCATTATCCCATTCAACACGAGTGACTCACATACTTTTCTAGAATCGATAACTTTTTAATTGGGCACACATTGGTACTTTGAGCTTCCCCTCGAAAACCCATTCCTATGTCAGTGTCATTGCAATCGATTTGGCGCAAATCCTTGCACAAATTTCGTCGACATGGCAATGAGATTTCGAGTGGAGGCTCAAAGTACCAAAGTGTGTCCACTTGCATATGTAGACAGTTCTAAGTGGTAAGAGCGATAAATTTGTGGTCTGTTTTTTTACGAGAAACCACAATCCTTTTTTATCCCGTTCGAGACGTTTCCTTCCACTGTCACCTTATAGCTTTTTTAATCAACAGCTTTACAGCTCATAAAGTTTTCTTAATAGCGAGAGATGGGAAAGAAAAAAGAGGAGTACTAGTGTATTTGGTGTAGATTCATTTTGTCACATCCTCTTTTTCTTGCTTATGTCTCGCTATATATGACTACTTTATGAGTGCATCCTGTTATACTATAGAGTGATAAGTAGGGAAGAGAGGATGTCGTACAAGTGTATTTGGTGCAAATACATTCTTTTGCCATATCCTCTTTTTTCCTTCTTATCATCCTATATTATTGGAGTCTGTGTTAGCAATCTAGGGAGGTGTATGGTACTCATAATGAAGAAGTACTCGGCTTGTGCTACCAAATACAATACAGGAATCAAATATAGTGCAGGCAACAGACCTTACAGTCAACCAAGATGAAGATGTCCAGGAGGGAATTGACTCTACAACAGTAATTATACTACCCAATCACATACCTCATGTTGACAGGCCAACAAAAAAGATGAAGTCAGATGATGAGCCTGCAGTTCCTAGTTCTTGAACAATATGTTTCACTTTATTGTCTGTTGGATTCTATGTTTGTATTCTTTGTTTAAATGTATTGTCTTTAGAACAATGTTTTGAACTATGCTTGTATTCTATGTTTGTACCCATTGCATTTTGACTTTCAAAAGTGAAACTTGCAATGTTGAATGGGAGTGACCTAGTCACTCGCTCCCTTGTGCCCATTGCATTTGCACCCATTGCATTTAGACTTTGAGAAGTCAAACTGCAAATGTTGGATTCCATAAAGTCAACTGTCATGTAAGTGTTTTTTTTGGTCCAACACATGTATACACAGTACATGTCAATCTTATAAGCCCTTTTATAGGCAAACACATCCATACTAAATACGTATCTCTCAAAACACCCACTTGCAAAACACACATCCCTATTTCCTTAACCATGAACAACTCTCAATGTGATATTGATCTAAAGGTTTTCTGTAACTCGTATGTGCTAACTGAACTAATGCTTGGCCCTTATCACCACACCGAGATTCTTCAAGACTTGCAGCAGGCACACAATTTGGAGTACAAGTCCAAAAAAATTACTGAAAGGGTCGAACGTAGGGGGGATGTGATTGTTAGACTTCAAAACTATTCACGTGCAAGAATTGCAAGGAGCAATACAAAGAAGCTTAAGAGACTACAAACAATTGATAAGCGTAGGGCGAAGGCACTGTTGATGATGGCCAGGCAAGTCAAAGACAAGATGTTTAAGAAGATTGTGGTTGTTGTGAAGAAGAAATATCCATGAGGGGGTTGGTTGTTTAGAGATTAGTGATGTAATGGATCTCATGATCCAGATTTTGTATGAATAATGTCATCACATATGTTTACACTTCATTAGTGAATTGAATAGGTATCACAAACATAAACAACAAACTCACATTAATGAAACATTAAAACACAGACTAAACATAGTGATTCAGTTTTTGGTTTGGACATACCCAAAACCATAGTGATTTAGTTTCTGGTGTTGTTTTTAATGAACTTTCTTGGCTTCTTTTTAGTCTTCTTCTTTGCTTTAGTTAATTGAGTTGCATCTGCACCACCCCATGCACTTATGTTTCTACTTGTAATACCAAGACCAATGACACCACAACTTACTTCATCTGCCATTTCACAACCTGCCTGTTCAAGTATCACATCACAATGCCTCCAACACTTAACATCCCCACAACATATGAAGCATCTTTCGTCCAACACCTCTATCTTTGCACCACCCCCTCCTGTTTTGTTCCCACTTCTAATACCAAGACCAATTATACAACCACCTACTTCCTCTACCTGTCTATCATTACTACTCATTTTCTTTCTCTTTAATTTTTGAGTTACAGATTCTGCCATATCTATGTTCTTGAGAAAGTTGGAAGGAGACTTTACTATCCTAGTTGGTAGGATAATTTACTTCATTATGTGAGGTAGGTAAAGGAGTATTAACTACTTACTAGTGCTAGTCAATAGGGAATAAAAGAAGGTGTGAAACTTAGCTATTTATTTATAGTTGTTGTAAGACATGTGTACAGGCAACTGAACGGTTTTTAAATTTTGGAATAGACACAGGGTTTAGTGATTCATTAGTAACGGTTAGTGACCTTGCAGTTATTTTTTAAATACACCGATTGGTGGTTAGTGACTTTTCAATTGGATTGAATTGTTTCTCTTAGTATAAATATAAATAACAAACTATTTCACCCATTCTGTCAATCATTCACCCTAATGGCATCTTCATCATCAAACGCTGATTCCAGGAAAAATAAACGAGCAAGAGATGATTCTATTCCTCCTATTCCTGAGAAGTACAAGATTTTCGACATACCCCAAGATATATGGGATAAATGCCATTCTGGCGCTTATGGAACTGAAAAAACGCTGATTGATCTTTATAACAAGCGTATAAAATTTCATGAAAAACAAATCAAGAGGGATGAGGAGATCATACAGGAATGCCAGAAGATGATTGAAGAACGCAATACAACAATAGCGTCACTACGAAAACAAATTGTTGATGTCTACAAAGAGATTGAAGATAATTTGTTTACTTCTTAATGTTTCGCTAAGTTTGTGTGTATGTGTCTATGTTATCATAATTATTAACAATGTTTCACTAATGTTTCACTAAGTGTGTGTGTATGTGTCTTTAATCTTGAAATGTAAGTTTATTTACTTGTTGAAAGATCAATTTTGTTCTTGTTTGATGTTGAACCTGGTCATGAGTTACTATGTTTTTTGCGGTATCATGTGATGTACAAAAATTTTCTTAACCTGCTTCTAACATACTAATGCGCATCACGTACATGTAAAATTATATGTAGACATCAGTTTGAATATTAAAGATAACTACAACTTAATATTAATCATTCATCAAAGTCATTACAACACCAGGCTTAAAGCCATTTCATTAAAAGTTACACAACATAAACATAGAAAATAACTGTCATAATATAACCGCAAAACACAATCATCATGATCATACTCTGATCTTCATCAGAGGAGACTTTTTTTTTATATTTTTTTGGTGTACAGGCTTCTTCTTCTTGGACCTCCATAAGCTGCACTTGGCGTTCCTTCTCCTGAATCCCATCACTGATATCATTGATTAGAGCAGTTAATAAAACAATACTGTTACGCTCCCTTACCTATGTTTCTATTAGAGAACGTATAATAGCATCTGTATTTTTGTCCAATGGGACCAGATGCTGAGTCTCATTGAGTGCAACTTGACGGTCTTCAACTTGCTTTTGTATTTGATTACGTTCTTTCACAAATCGCTTCAAACGACCCCTCTCTTGAGTCAACTCTTTCTTGAAGTGCCTCTTGACTGTTGTTGCCAAATTGTAGGAAGAAGAAGAAACCATGGATGATATGATAAGTTATATTTTATATAAATATAGTTATGATTTTTGGTCAAACTCCTATTGGATGTAAAATGAGATGTAGTTATTGTGTTTTCATGCATAGGGAAGGGAAATTAATGATGAATAACTATTCATGCGTGTGGCTCAAGGGTGGCAATCTAATCAACTGCCGTTATAAGTCAAATATAAAGAGAAATTAACAATCATAACCATAGAAAAATATACATATTAAACACACACACACACACAATCTCAATATAAACACACACCTACACACTCTACAGTTGGGTCATATCAAACTTATTAATAGGACAGTGAACTTAAATGTGCATAAGGGGAGGTTGGGCTTTGAGAGGGTAAGAGCCTTGTCAAATCACAATTAAACTTATCAATATATATTTTGCAATGATGTCTCTGCAGTAGCATTCAAACTTGTGCATTGTGTTTGCCTTGTTTTTAGACTTGTTTCTTGTTATGGAATTTTACTACTTTTGTGATACGCAAGCTTAGAGGGTTTGATAAACTAACAAAAAAACCTTCATATTAATGATACTCTACATTTGGGTCGCATCAAAATTGGTACTATGACAGGAAACTTAAGTGGGCATCAGGTTTGGTTTTGAGAGGGTAAGACCCATATCAAACTAGACTTGTTTCAATAAACACTAACTGATTAAACAAAATACACTTCCAAGGAAAATGTAAGAATAGAATGAATCATATATTCACACCATACCTCAATTTAGTAAAGATACATATCACACCATACCTCATTTTATAGCAGTTAAACCAAACTAGGTTAAATATATAGTAAAATGGAAAGATGGCTTACCATTGAAACAGATCAACAATATCCGAAAACCCCAAACCAACCACAAACAAACTCCAAACAAACTCATTACTACACAAATGAAGAACTTCGAAACACTTCAAATGAAATACGACAACATGAACTTTCCCTTCAAACAAATTTCGACATAAAGTAAACGGCCTAAGATGATATAAACTACTCAATGATTCAAATAAAGTATCCACTAACCTTTCTTTTGATTGTTCCAACTTCAACAACTATATCATCAAGATTGCCAATATCAGCATCCCAATAAAAACAGTGTGAAGATTTTAAAGTCCATCCATAAATAGCTAAGTGGGGTTTAACAACCATGCAACACAAAGGAAATTCATATCAATTAACTAAACTTGAAACCATCATCAATATCTATTTGCGCAAACTGAAATCGAATACCTAAAATATTAGGCTGAATCATCAAAGACTAGAATCCTTTATCATAGCCCTGATAAATATTTGATTGTTTAATATACATTTTGATTAATTTTGGCTTAGATTGAAAACCCTAAATCTGCTATTGAGATCTACCAGCTTGTTTTCACCGTGTGTGAGAGAGAAATGTGTGAGATAACAAAAGTCAAACACACACACTACTTTACCCTTTATACCAAAAAAAAAAAAGAAAAAGAAAATAAATATACTCTAAAAGGTAATAAGCCATAAATACTTTAATAAACATAACTGATCATCCTTGATCCGTTGTTCCATTCATTGATAATAAACATATAGATACAACCCTAGTATATACAGCAAAACACAAAAGACATTGACCAAAACATACTAATCTTTGTCATCCGCTTCAGCTTCTTCCAACCTCTCCAAAAGCTCATCCTTCTCCTCCAAGCTTTAACGAGACAGCACCAGTAGTTGAGCCAACAGATCAAGCTTCCTGCGGTCTTTTTGTTGAACTTCAAGCAGGCATTGATGGCCAGTTTCAGCCACAGCATTAAAATGAGTAAATGAGGTAGCTACCTCAGTTACTGTTTTCTCCTTCTTTTCAATCACCGCCTTCAACTGGCTACTCTCCTCCCCAATACGAGCTATAAAACTTATCTCATCTGCTTTGTCATGCGTTACCAACAGCTTGAACGCATCAACTAGCTTACCAGATTCTGTTGCATCGTTCATCTCATTAAGGTTTGGTGTGTCTGCCATCTTAAGGTTAGGGTTAAAATGTAGATAAATGTATGTTTAAATTTTAAAATATAGGGTTAAAAGTATGTGATCAATGTATGCGTATATATAATGAAAATAAGGGTTTGGTTGTTGTAATTAATGATAGCAAATTGCAATGTGTAAAAATAACACCACAAAGACACTCTCGAGGCATTGGAACATTTAGTTTGGTTGTTAATGCAGCTTTTCCATCATCTCCCATGCATAAATGGGGAATGCAGTATTTAGAAAGATGTCCAACATTACAATTTAAACCCCTCATTTATGCAATGGATATAAATCAACCCTTTCAGGCACAATGCATTACCATTAACTTCCTAAAATTCAAAAAATTACTTATAACTTATATTTTTATACTTATAAAAAAATCCCATTTAAGATTAATTTTTTTCTAAAAACATAAATACATAATAAAAAACAATAACTAAAATAATATTAGTTTGAAGAATAACAACGCAATAATTATCAAACTTGATACTATTAATGTGCAAATTATCAGATTTAATACACATAATAACATATACAGTTTTTAAAAAGGAATTTAGGGAGATTAGCATAACCAAACATAACCAATATTAAACAAAAACTCATTAATTATATATTATAAATTGAAAGGTCCATTCATGTAACACCATCATAGAACATAAAAAAGATAAATGACAAACATAAACCATAATCAATATTAAACAACATCGTTAATTATACAAATAACATATGCAGCTTTTAAAAAGGAATTTAGGGAGAGTAAATCAAACATAATCAATATTAAACAACATCGTTAATTATATATTATAAATTTAAAAGCCGATTCATGTAACAACATCATAGAGCATAAAAAAGAAAAATGATCCCTAAACATAAACCAGATTTAATAAAAAAAAAAACATATGCATTTTTAAAAACGAATATGGGATAAATTCAACATTACAATATTAAACAAAACGTCATTAATTATATGGGATAAATTCAAAAGTCGATTCATGTAACACTATCATAGCGCATAAAAAATAAGAATGATCCTAAACATAAACCTGCAGATTTAATACAAATAACATATGCAGTTTTTAAAAAGTAATTTAGGGAGAGTAGCATAACCAAACTTAATCAAAAAATATAAACGATAAACATAAACCATAGAGCAAAAAATATTTAATACAAACAACATATGCATTTTTTAAAAAGGAATTTAGGGAGAGTAGCATAATCAAACTTAATAAAAAAAAATATGAACGATAAACATAAACCATAGAGCAAAAATTGATAAACATAAACAATAAACATTAGATAAAAAAAATTTAAGAGTCCAATGTCCAAATCAACATAAACCAGAAACATGATAATGATAATGATAAACATAAACAAGAAACATGTTAAACATAAACCAAGAAACATAAACCAAATACGAAATCCAGCCAGAGACTTCCAAGAGCATCACCCAGAGACTTAGAATGGCAACCATCCCTTCAGCTTCTCAGCAAATATATCTTTCTCACGCATGCTCAACTCAGTCTCCTTCATAGAAATCATCAGAGCCATCAGCCAAAGCAGATCCTTATGCTGACGCTGCCTAAGGAACTTTGCAGTCTCCATAGCCACGACCCTACCCTTCAGGACATCGACTTCATTCAGAAAAGCTTGGGCTTCTTTGATGGACTCAGATAACTTCATGCAGACTTTCGTGATATCACGCTCCAGATCCTTGTCTTTGGCAGAAGACCTCTCAAGATACAAATCTAGTTGGCGTTCCAATAAGGTGGAACCACAAGCATGAGCAAGTTCATCGAAAAGTGGTAGTGGAGCCATTGTTGTTTTGCTTTAGAAAAAAGTTGTATTTGTGTGTCATTGTGGTATGAGGTATATGTAGAGGACCGTGGGAAATTGATACACTTTGGTACATGAACCACCGGTTGGTTATCCCATGAAAGACTGTTGAGTGCCCAATGTTTAACAATGGTCAATGCATTTAATATAAATCTAACTAATATCTTTTACATTTTATAAAATTATTAGAACTAGTAAAAATTTAACAACATAACAAATAAAGCAAGAACATATTAACGTGGCGGTGCTGTGACTGTAACGTGGTGGTGCTGTTTTATGGTGGTGTGGCGGTGGCCGTAACGTGGTGGTGGTGCTGGTTTATTAGATGGGAGAGAGATGTTATGTATAGATTTGAAAAGGAGATGAAATGTGGTAAGGTTTTGTACTTGGTTTGAATGTTGGTTAGGTACTTGGTTTGGAGGTTGAATCTTAAAACTTAGGTTCGAGATGAGTACAAGTCGCATAACCAAGTACATAAACTTTCAACATATCAAATCAAATAAAATTTTGTACAAATCGCATAACAAAGTACATATAACTATTTGAAACATCTAATCTCATTAAAAAATACATTTTGCATAAAAAATAAATTATATTTTATTTTTCAAAAGTTTGACTTTTTTTTAAAAAAATTATACATGTTGCATAATAGTGCACTTACACATAGGTACATGTCGCATAAAAAAGGACACTTACACAAGTGTACTTGGGTCTTACACACACTTACACACATTTACACACTTGTACTTGATTTTGGGGCAAAAATGGTCATATGAACATAATGACATAAACCGCATAAGTCGAATTGGGGCAAAACCCTATACTCGAATTCGCATGGGGCTAGGCTTGAAGCATGATGAAGCCCATGAGGCGAATACACAATTACCCCTTTCAAAAAAGTGTATTTATTGTTTACTTTTATATATCCAGGCGTGTAGAGTGTTTACTTACTTTTATACATAAGCGGTAAAGTGACTTATCTGTCGATTTTTTTTTTATTTTATTATTTTTTATTTTATTTTATTATTTTTTATTTTTTATATCTGATTATCATGTTTGTTTTCTAAAAAACTTACATTTACCATTCTTTTACATACTTTGTTTTGCATACGAGACATGAAAAAACAGACAACTAAATGATAAAAAAAAAAGTTGGTTGAACATTATTCAATATTGTAATAATTGGCTATTAATTGTGATATTAAAAATTTAATAGGAAAAATTTATTAAGGTGTTGGCAGTGGGTGTCTGAAGGCACGGGAAGGGATGGATGAGGCATGGGAACACCGCCGCCATCACCTTGATCACGCACGAGAAGCTTCACCCACGTGAAACTTTTACGCACGGGATGAAAGAAAAAAGTGACCGTTGGGATATGATTTTTGGAACAAAAATATGGGTGAGTGAAGGGATGTAGTGAGTGACCCATTGCCAATAAAAATATGGGTGAATGATGAAAAAATTTGGTAAATAATGTGCCATAAGGAGATTGGTTGGGGGTGAGTGATTGAATTTTGATTGAGTGACCTATTGCCAACACCCTAATCAAGCAAGAAAAACTTTAAACTACAATGATAAACTATAAGAAATTACTCTGTAGGTGATGGTTTAAGCTTATTTGCAAGCTTACGAGAGTATGTGATTTCTGGTTGTTTTTCGGCTTATTAAGCTTATTATGATATAGTATATGAGCTTATAGGTTTTAAAATAAACGGCATAGAAATAAACCGAAATTTATATATGCTCATGAGCCAACAAATAAACTTAGAGCAATTATAGACCCACTAACAAAATTCACACAAAAAATCTACTCGTTGACGTATCAAGAGGTGATTGGTGCATTTTGTGACAGTTTCTTATTAGCGAGTCGATTTTTTTTATAGATTTTTTGAGTGTTTCTAGCATTTTCTTTTTAACATGAAAAAAATGAATATAAATGAACAAAAAAAAATCAATGACACATACGCTCTCGTGTACAAACCAACCCTAATAAACCTTTCATTCCCAAAAACCCTACCGCCCAAAACCCCATTTTCCCTTTAACAATGAAGAAACCAAAATCAAAGCAACAAAAGCTCCAAACACGCACAACAGAGCTTGAAGAAATCCAACTTCTAAAAGAATGGACAGAATCCTGCAAACCAGACCCAGGAACCAACCCTTTATCCCTCCCCCCTCTCCCGGCCAAGTCCCCGGTCGGTCGAATAGACGAAAACACCTTCTCGCGCTACGCGGGTTGCGCCAAGTTCCAACAGCTGCCCATTTCCAAGAATTTGAAAGATGGGTTGAGGCAAAGTGGGTTCAAGAATATGACTAGTATTCAAAGAGCTGCTTTGCCTCATGCTTTGTGTGGCAGGGATATTTTAGGCGCTGCGAAAACGGGCTCTGGGAAATCCCTTGCTTTTATTATTCCTGTGAGTTTTTTTTTTTTTTTTTTTTTTTTTTTTTTTTTTTTTTTTTTTTTTTTTTTTTTATAGAAGCTTTTTGGTAGTGTAGCTGTATCTGTAATTATAAAGTGTAAAATGACTTAAAGCGAAACACTTTCTAATAGTGTTTTACATAGGAGCGTTTAAACGTTGCTTTTGGTAGCGTAGCTGTATCCGTAATTATAATGTTGTTTGTGTTGTTATGTGATTATGTCTGATATTTGATGCATTAGTAGTCTAAATAATTGGCTCTAGTGAAGTTGTGTGGAGAATCAAAGTTTAGGACTAGTTCAGCCGAAAAGAAAAAAACGCTGCCGTCTTTTACCACTTTATGTAAAATAATTGCAACAATATGTACCCTGTATACAACTTTGGGAGTGTTTGTCTTAGCTTATTTGATGGGCTTATGAGCTTATTAAAGTTCATAAGCTCCGGTGGAAAAGCTCATAAGTGATTAAAAGTAAGCTTATAAGTCCATCAATGAAACCAAGATAAACAACCCCTTAATGTAAAGTAATTACATACGACTTGTTCGAAATTGGAAGTATGTTACATACGATGGAAATAGGTGAAATTATGCTTCATTTTGGCGCGCTTAAATTGGAGTATCATGTTGGCTCTTGAGAGATATATGGAACTGGTTAGGCATGAGTTATCTATCAAAAACAACAGTTAGGTTTAATTAATATTAGTACTTTGGTGGCATATATAATATGATATTTGCCTTTAAAAAAAAGTACTTTGGTGGCATGTTTAATATGTCTAGGGTAAGGGACCATACAAAAATATATTTTAGGAATTTCGTATATTTGGTTCTTTTGTGGTTTAGAATTTGAACCTGGCTATGTAAAGTGCTTTTTCATGCTAAATCGTGATTCATTCCCTGTTTTGATGTTGGATGATGGATACTATGGGCTGATCTTTTTATTATTTCATATATTTTCTTGAAATTTGTTTTATTTATAATGACATTGACTTTCATATAACCAAAACTTATGGATACCACAAGCTGTAGCTTATATCATCTCTAGAACAATGGCAGACCAAATTATTGTAACTTAAATGGATTCTGAAATGCGACACTCATTTTTTTTTCATAAGAAGCTCAAAATTCTATTTGATTTTAAAAACCTGCTATTTTGGTAGGTTTTCGAAAAGTTATACAAAGCAAGATGGGGTCCAGAGGATGGAGTTGGTAGCATTATATTGTCTCCGACAAGAGAATTGGCGGACCAGCTTTTCGGTGTATTGAAATCAGTTGGAAAACATCATGGATTTACTGCTGGTCTTTTAATCGGTGGTAATGAATATGATGAAGAGAAGGATCTTGTGAATGTGTTGAATATATTGATCTGTACACCTGGTCGGCTTCTCAAGCACATGGACACAACTCCAAATTTTGATTGTTCACAGTTACAGGTCAAACTTTATCCGTCCACATTCTTTACTTTTTCTTGTTTTGTTATTTTCTTCCTTTACCTGCATGCTTTTACTTCTTTTCAAGCTCTTTTATTTGGTTGGACATATGAGTAATTATGTTGAAATTCTCGTGCTGATCATGTGTAAGAATAGGATCATAGGTTGCAAAATGGGTGGGTAATGGGTCAAAACCTCTTAGTCTCACAGTTTTTGCCTGCATAAAAAAGATTGGGTTGATTTGGGAACCTGTCATAATGTTTTTGTTGTTGGGTTGTGCCAATGCGCCATTAACTCGCCATCTATAACGGGTTTAAATGGGATAAATTTGTGACCCTGTTGTAACGCTATGGGTCATCCGGGTGGTGGGTCCTGTACTCCTGTCATTCCAAAGCTTCTATTGTAAAGCATTGAACATCCCACAAAAAGATAAGTGGATCCAAACTGGTACTCAACAATAAGTAGAGACACTTTTAAATTCACCCATCTAAATTTAAGTATTTTGAAAAAATGTAGCAGGTCAACCCAACCCGCCTAATTTGCAATCCTTAGTTATATTGTGTATCTTTTAATGTTGGTCAGTCAAATCAGCTGTCCACTCAATAGTTTATTTTCTTTACAAAAGTCATTAATCAATATAGTTAGATCTTTATATGATGGCATAGACTGAACTATTAAGATAATTCTTACAAATTTTTGAGCAAAATTATTTATGAGGTAGTAAGATTTGAAGATAGATTGGGCAACTTACCTGATTTTTCTTATCTACTTAGTTCGTTAGAGACCAAATATAGTGCGAACCAAATGGGTCGAAATTATTAAACTTATAACGGGGAAGGAATTGGATGTTTCAATATTTTTGCCAGTTCACTGATTTGGGTCTATACTTTATGCCAATCAACAGGTTTTGGTACTTGACGAAGCAGATCGAATTCTTGATGCTGGTTTTAAGAAAGAAGTAAATGCAATAATTTCACAACTACCAAAAAAGAGACAAACTCTACTTTTTTCTGCAACACAAACAAAATCAGTTAAAGATCTTGCACGACTCAGTCTAAAGGACCCTGAATATATTGCTGTTGATGAGGAGGCTATAGCTGCTACTCCTAATCGTCTTCAGCAAAAAGTCATGCTTGTCCCTCTTGATCAGAAGCTAGACATGTTATGGAGCTTCATAAAGGCACATTTAAATTCAAGAATTCTTGTTTTTCTTTCCAGCTGCAAGCAGGTAGCTTTTTAATTTATGCTTTACGTGAAATGATCAATTGAAACCGTTGTCCCTTTTGTTGATGTTTGATGTATGGATTTTGTATATATATATATTTTTTATTAGGTTAGGTTTGTATATGAAGCATTCAAGAAGCTCCGTCCCGGGATTCCTTTAAAGTGCATGCACGGAAGGATGAAACAAATAAAACGGATGTACATAATGAAACAGTTTGTTGAGCAACGATCAGTTCTTTTTTCGACAGATGTGTCTGCAAGAGGTCTAGATTTCAACAAGGGGGTCGATTGGGTTGTCCAGGTAAACTAAACATTTCAGTAGAGGTTGCAAGATAGATGGGTTGAGTAACGGGGCATTCTTTATAAGGTTAAACAGGTTAAAACTGGCCGAGATGGGTTGGGTTTGCTCACAAATACTTTTTTGTCATTTTTACAAATAGATGTGTTAATTATGATTTCAATAGTAATCTAAACCTGTGAATAGGAGGTTGTATTCTTTAAAAAATAGACATGAGAGTTTTAACTCTATTCAACCCATATGACTCGTTTCCTTTTCTAGTTAAGTTTTCATTTTTTCTTGGCCCGTCTGATTTAAAACACAACGCGAGTTAACCCATATGTAACTAAATTGGTCGGAATTGCCACCTTTTTTATTTTCAGTCTTGCTGTGCCTTTTTGTGAATATCAATCTGATTTTCTTCTTTCAGGTGGATTGCCCCGATGATGTGGCAAGTTACATACATAGAGTCGGGCGTACTGCTCGTTATGATTCTGCAGGGAAGTCCGTCTTATTCCTTTTGCCTTCAGAGATGAAGATGCTCGAGAGATTGCAAGAGAAAAAAGTACCCGTCCAGTTTGACAAGGTATGTGTCTAGAGGTGACAAATTGGGTGCATCATGTGGGTTGTCGGCAATGGGTCAAAAATTATTTTGAAACAAAATGTGTATTTTCTTTGTGCAATGGTCTAAATGACCCAAAACACTTTTTTTGCTGAAGTTCATTTTTGTATTCAAGTAGTTAAATGTTAGTTATTGTTACAATATTAGTCTAAATCTTTACACTTTGGGCGACTTTTGACCCATTTTACCCATATGAGTATTTAGCTGAAGTTTTTGATTTGTTCCTTTTGACCTGTTGAGAAATCAACCCATTTATAAGTAAATGGCTCAAATTTGTCACTTCGAGTAATGACAATCTTTTTTTTTGTGTCTGTGTGTTGGCCTTTGGAAGTACTGTTGTAATCTTGATTTCTATTTTGATGTGCTACAGCCAAACACAAAACGATTGCAATCTGTTTCTGGTTTGTTAGCTGCTCTGCTAGCTAAGTACACAGATCTGCAGCCTTTAGCTCAGAGAGCCTTCAAAACATACTTGAAATCAATATACAAACAAAAAGATAAAGAAATTTTTGATGTGACAAAGCTTCCCATTGATGAGTATTCAGCATCATTGGGTCTCCCAATGACCCCACAACTCCGGTACCTCGAACGTAAAAAGGTGGACAAAAATACCCCTGTAGAGCCGAGCTTGGTACCTGAAGTTCCTGTAAAGAAAGATCTGATAAAACCAAAGGAGAGTAACAACTTACTCGAGGACTCTGAAGATGATGAGACACTCGATCTACTTCATAGCAAGGAAACTACTGATGACAAAATAGACGATTTGGTGTATGTTATTTTGCACTTCTTAATTTCTTATTTGTTCTGATGGGTAATGTTGGGGGTATAGATGGGTCAGGCAGGTTGGATAAACTGGTCAGTTATGGTTTTTTGCAGGCTGAGTTGGTTGAACCTTAAAACATTTTTTTGTCGATAATCTATAATTTATCAATAGATAATTAGTGTGTCTCGTATGAATACAAAATTCTAGTATTCAATTATAATAAATAAAGCCTCAATAAATTGATATTTTGGGTTACTTTCGACATACTTTTATAAGCTAGTTTTTTACCCATTGACCCTTAAGAGATAAGCATGGCCAATGTTCACCAATTTGTAAGTAAATGAGTGGTAGATGCATCCACTAGGAGTTTTTTTCATAGAAATTTTTATGCTCTTCAATGCTTGTTGGTCGAATTTCATTGATGTTTTCCTTCAATTTTCTATGCAGGCCTACAACAAGGATTCTTAAGAAAAAGAAGCTGAAGATTAATGTCCATAGGCCAGTGGGTACACGAGTTGTATTTGATGAAGAAGGAAATACGCTGCCACCACTTGCAACATTAGCTGACACGAGTGCCACTGACTATGCCCTGCTTGATAAAGATAAAGGTGAGAAACACTCTTTATTCAAAGTACTGTTACATGATTTTGGTATGGCTCAAAGGGCTGGGTGAGCCGGCATATCCAGACTACTCACTATATCACGACACTAATAATTCATTTTTCGTTAATAGATTGATTAGGAGATATTCAGCATTATATATGTAATATATTGGGCTTTGACAACTATAGATAGTTTAGAAATTCATAGAATTTCATTTGCTCAATTAGATAGTTTAGAATTCTAGTTTCATTTTCCTAGCGAATGTTCCAAGATATATGAAGATAGTGTACCAAAAGGAGCTTAAATGATGTGTTTTTGCTTACTTTTTTATGCCTTGCAGTAATGAAGAGGTTTGCGGAGTTAAGAGAAGATATGAAAACACATGACAAGGAGGACAAGTTATTGGACCGTAAACGACGTAAAGACAAGAGAATAAAGGAGAAAGAGAAATATAAGAGAGCACGAGATGAAGAAGTTGAGGATGAAGACGATGATGAATTTTCTGGGTCAGATAAAGACACCAAGAATGTCAAAAGATCAAAGGTATACTTCGATAGTGATAGTGACAATGAGAAGAAAGATAAGGTGGCGTTGAAGACTGATGCCATCTCTTTAGCAGAGCAAGAGGAGCTTGCCCTTAAGTTATTGAGTTCTATGCACTGATAAGCTTTTATCGAATAGTTGAGGTCCAAATTTTGTTAGAATGAGAACATGTTTCGGGGGGTTGATTAGATAATGAAAATTATATCGCTTTTGCCCTTAATTGTCAAGAGAATGCCCTTTATTAAGATACTTGGTAAGCTAATAGTACTTGTATTTTGATCTATTAAATTCAATATAATGATTTGGGTTGAAACAAAGTTGTACTTTGATGATTTGACACAGAGCAAATTGATAGTTTGAACTTTGAAGCACAATTATGATTTTTTATTTTTTATTATTTTTTTTCGTATTTGACTGGTTTGATATGTGGCATGTATGGTCAAGGGATTTGAATACATGACTATAGCTTGGTTGCCTGTTCTTATAGCTTAAGATATCAGTCCATAAGGTAAGTTACCTACTATGTTTCATTGTTGAAATCTGATATTCAGTGAATGCTTAATGCTGCTGGTTTAGTTTCAGAACTAACCATTTTGAAGTTGGGAGCTAGTTTGTATTCTCAGCTATAGTTTGGTCTGATCTTAATGTTTGATAGAGAATACTTGTATGTTGTATAGGTTTCTGTTGTATTTAACTATTTATGATTGTATTTCCCTTTCAATGTGGCAATGGGAATTGTCCATGGTAAGCCATAGTTTGGGCTGTTTATATTTTTGGTGGCAATAAAATTCACATTTTGATAGAAAGAAAAAAAAAAATAATAATAATAAATAAATAAATAAATAGTTTAAGTCGAAAACGGATATGATAAAAGAGATCCATCGTAAAATTTGGAAAGAATGTGGTGTAACTTACGATGGTCGTGATGTGTGATATTCGATTAATAGTTACCATATGCGGGAGGTGATTTGCACACTCCACCTTTTTATTTGCACACTCAATGTACAAGTAAATAAAGCATGATCTAAATACTGTACAACTGTCTGATGCATTAATTGGAGTGTCCTAATAAAAAATCAAAGTGTGCAAATCAATTCCCTTACCATATGCATGTATGTTGTTTATAATTAAACACAATTAACACATTCACTTTGTTAAATACTCGTCCTTGGGTAACTGAACTGGGAAACCTTCACCCGTTTATCATTTCATCCAAGTATAGTGTATATGGTATTTTACTATTTTATCTTAAAATGATAAAAACTGTACTTGTGGAGAAAGCTAAAAAGCGACATAACAATCAACAATGTGAAGATATACGTAACAAACTTTTGTATGTGTATTACAGCCCGGTCAAGAAAGACAATTCATGTTCTAGCACAGAACTGCAACCCTTACACAACTCTTTACACCATAAATTTAACATTCACTCATACGTATGTGACGGTGGGATTGCAATCCAGCGGTAACCATGAGGTGCTTGTAAGCGGTAATCAGTGGGATTGCAGTCCAGCGGTAACCATGAGGTGCTCGTAACTAAGTTGTAGGCCCAAGCCCCATCTCGAACATTTGCGTAAATATCATGAGATTGTTACTTTAAAAAAAAATGTAAATAAAAGCATGCCAACCAGAAGACAATCCACCTTGCGTGAATTCATGACTGACATTTTTCATTTCAAATATCAGATGACGGTTAAAACAAAAATCAGTCTCTTGTGGATGAATAAGATTCAACTCAGAGCTCAAGAATATTGGACTATACCACTACACCACTTGATTTAAGCTCGACTTGAATAAAGGTTATTCGAACTCAGATTCGAATCAGCCGATACATGATCACAAAACGAAGCAAGTACAATATACATGTTGGTTTACATCTGAACCTGCCGATGTATTCTGAAAGCGGTTTATAGTATATAGAAAATATGCCTCAACATGATCGATCTCACAGGGCACCGAAACATGAATTCTAAAAGTATATACTTTACTAATTAAAAGAGATGCAAGTGAAAAGAAACCTCATGTAAAGATGGACAAAGAAAAAACACAATGTCAGTCGGCATTTAGATGCAACCACATAATTTTACCACGCGGCCTTCTTGAAATAAAACAAAGAGCAATTTAGAAATTAACAAAAACGCTTCTTAGAAAAGAACGATCATTTCCAAAACATTAAGGCTTACAGCAATCAAATATCCTCAATAAGTATTTTCTAACAACTTCAACCAAAGTTAGAAAAACAAACAAAAGATCAAGGAAAAAAATATAATGTCAGGTAACAATCCACAATAGGTTCTCTTGGCATATCAAACTCCATGACGGTATACTACAGACCCCACATGTCACAGCTCACAAGTAAACACAAAGTCGGCCTTCAACGTCATTATAATTTACCATCACACATCACTGCAAATACAACTCTATGTCAACCTTCGGATCTAGAAAAGCAAAGCAGATGATAAGACAAAAAGAGCAGGACTATACAATACCTGCTGTGGTGGTGGTTGTTGATAACCCCCATAACCTGCGGCACCGTAGACTCCATAATAACCATTTGGATCTTGAGGTGGCGGGGCATACCCATATGCCTCGTATCCCTGTGGTGCATAACCATAATATGCACCACCAGCACCACCATACTGCTGTCCCTGTTCTGCCTGACCCTGAAATCAAGCCAAAATGTTAGATAAATCTTGACGAGCAATTCCGAGTTATGACCCTATTACTTATAAATAAGTTGATCTGAGTTACATATATAATCTCTATCATGTAAATGAAACTAAATAGTTTAAGAGATATGTGACCTAAAAGGTCAAACAAGAAGCAACGCTCAAAGTGTATTTTCATGCATAAAACCACGAAGATGACTAGATTATTACAAAAAAACTTTTAGTTGCTGAAGCAATGAAGTTTCAAAACAACATTTAACAAAGTAAAAAATATAATACTTTTTCTGACAGAAAGTGTTTTGGACACAAATTGCTAGCTTCACTGAACACAAAAAAAATTGGTTGTTTTGACTTGTTGCCCAATCTGCCAGACTCATGTTGCAGAATTTTAATACGGACAAGATTAAACAAAAAGATCAAGTGGCCATACCTGTTTGCTTGAAGGACTACGTCCCCAGGAAAGGCGGACGCTCTGGCCTCCTAATTCAGTACCATTTAGAATCGATAAGGCTTGCTCAGCACAAGATCTGAAAAACGAATAAAACATACAAATGGTAAGCACTGAGAACTGATGAAGATTTTTTTTTTTTTTTTTTTTTAAAATAATCTTACCTGTTAGCAAACTGAACAAACCCGCAACGCTTACCCACTGGTATCTTCACATGAATAAGCTCACCAAATTGACCAAATACCTGCCTTAAGACGTCATCAGATACACTTGGATCCAAACCACCAACAAAAATCTGGTATCAAGAAGGTCAACTGTTAGCAAAGCAGCATAGAAACAAGAACTAACGATAAAAGACCAAGTACCCACAGTTGTATTGTTTGGGTCACTTTCTCCCTGACTTCCTTGAGCACTCTGATAAGGAGCTGCACGTTTCAAAAATGTTCAGACAAAGTAATATCAGAGGTAACGAATTAGCTGAAAACAAGCCAAGTTGTCGAGAAAAAAAATCTGGCTTATACCAACACTTGTCATTGTTCAACACGCAAGAGCTTACCAACTCTTCACATCTCAATATAATTACAATCAGGTGAAACATAAGCATTAAACTTGCAACCTACTCATTATACAAGTGCCATAAAGACTAAAGTACTGAAACAATGAGCCACCAAACTAAAACCAATAATCAACAAATGGGGTTCACACACACCATTAACATAATTACAGATCATGTCTGAAACTAAACAAAGACAGCATTGGCCTATCAACCCGCTCCTACCATCAATTATTCAATCAAATAGTAAACTAAAAGCAAGCAAATAATAAGAGATGGAAGATAAAACAATGTGTTTGTCTTTAAGAATCCTGTAACCAGTGGTCGTTGATCAAAGACTCATTGTAATGAGAAAAAAATAAAACTGTCAAACTGCATACAAACTCTAACAGTGTGTAATAGCAGTACCACTTATCAAGTCATCGTTACACTGTTAACCAGACAAAATAAGAAATCCTAAAAATTAAAATAAGAAACCCTAAAACTCAAAGCTGATAAATAAATGCTTAAAGACTCAAAGTGGCACGAATACAGAATAAAAATGATAGAACTGACATTAATGGGAAGAACAAAACTGAGCGAAAAGAAAGGAATGCAACTATGAAAGAAACAAAGCAGTTTACGTAAAAAGGGTAAAAAGCAGTGTACAAGTGACTGGTAAATAAATACAAAAATGACCTTAAAAGCTAAATGAAACGGAGCTGAAAAGTAAGGCGAATGTAGAACACGGAACGCGAAAAGAACTGTAATAAGGAAAGAAGCTCATTACATAAACTAAACCACTGACCTAAACAAGGCCACTGCAATAAGTGGAATCATTTCGGCCGTAATCAGTTCCAGGCACCCAAAACTGAGAGCCTCTCTGGGTCCTGCTTTTAAGACAACATGAGCTTCTATAAGTTTTACATGTTTTTGACATAAAGGCTCCCAGGCTAATAAATGTAACTTTAATGGAAGTAACTAGAACGCGTGACGTAATTTCCAGATCTAAAACCACCATAAGCTTTATTAAAAAGGTGTAGAATAGACAGAAACATAAACTAGACAAGTTCTAAAGTAACACAGGAAGCAGATAGGAGATTATGTAACAATACTCAAGTAATCATTGAGACAAAAACAATCAATACATGCAGTTTCACAAGAGCTAACATGCTACAGCATTTAAAAAACGTACCTTTCTGCATCCCACCCATCCCACCTCCTGTACCACTCTTGTTAGCCGCTGGACCAATCCGCATTGGCCTAGATGAACAAACAACTCCATTCATTTCAGTCATCGCACGCATTTGCTCACTCTCATCTCCAAATCTAACAAAACCATAGCCCTTAGAGCGTCCAGTTGTTCTATCAGTGACAACTTTAGCTCCCTTGCAAGATGGATAATTGCTTTTGAACAATTCTTGCAAGACGTAATCAGAAACGTCCGCAGCAAGATCACCAACAAATATTGTGTAGTCAGGGGTATCATCATTACGTCTCTCACCAGCACCCAGGGTAGCCCAGTTGAGCCTGAAATTCTGCTCACTATTTGGCATAGGCGTCCCATTGTAGGTCTGGAGAGCATTTTCAGCCCCTGCACGACTCCTAAACTCAATAAAACCATATCCCTCGGGTTGTCCAGTTTGCTTGTTACGGATAATTTTCACTGTGGCAACCTGAATACCAATTTAAAATACACTTCAGAACTTTTGACTATATCACTTAATTGTGCGTAATTCCAAAAATCAGACAGCACAATTACATCAGTGCCCAATATAGCTTCAACAGCACAATTAAACAGGTCCAACAAATAAAAGACAACATAAATCTCCAATGAAAATGTTTAACTATAAGCGTAAACAAGCTCGAAGCTCAGCTAGTTTCAAGCCTTGAGCATAAAGTCCGAGCTTAACCCACTTATGAGATTAATTTTACATACTTGTACATAATAAATGTAGATAAATATCTTAGGCGAATCCCAAACAAGCAAGAGCCACATACAAATGAACATAAATTCTTATCAAAAAAAGTTCCTCAATTATATACATATGTGCACAAAAGTAATACCATAAACCAATATCATAAAATAAGAAATTATTTCAAGTTTTCAACAAGTGCTTATGTACATGATAGGTATCATAACTAAGCAGCTAATATGTACAAAACGTCAAAACCTAAAGGGTTTGCTTAATTTAAGTAGAGATGTCAATTTGAGACCCATTGGTTAAACATGGGTCTAGTTGGGTCTTCCTAAATATTATAGACGAGTCTAATTGGTTATTTGATCGAAAGTGCAATTATATACTCCAACAATTACCCAACAGGTCTAGACGGCTTTAGAGTGTAAAAAAATATATATATATACTTTTGTTTCACTTTCTTCATCTTTTACTATAAAATAAATAAATAAATAAACCCTGTTGCCCGGACCAAAACCCATCCGGACCCATTTAGACCCATGTTTCTAGAATACCAACTACACCCGGACCCATATAGACCCGAACACATCAAGACCCGTGACCCGACCCGACCCACCTATTTTGCCACCTTTAATTTTAAGCATAAAAGCAGTTTTACAGGTAGTATTTGCAATTTTTTTTAATTTTTAACTACATATCAAATAACATAAAGAAAAAAATAAGGTAAAAATATATACATCTCCAGTAGTATAAAAGCAGTTAGAAACATAAGTCTCATCCATCCAATACTGCAAATCTCCAATCCACAACGACTTTATCTCATCACCTGACCCACCCCCACCACCATACTGCTGTATCATTTGTTGTGGGGCCACTTGTTGTTGTTGCTGAGCCCACATGTGTGGCGGCTGTTGTTGAGGCATCATCCACTGTTGTTGTTGTGGCTGTTGGTATTGTTGTGGTTGTGGTGGGGCCATGCCGTTGCCTGGTTGTTGTTGCATCATTTTGAATTTGGTGTTTAGGGTTAGGGTTTGATAGTGGAACCCTAACTGGTGGAGCGTACAGACCCTATAGATAAAGATAGGGTTGTTTTGTGCGAGAGGATATTTTTTGGGGATTTTTTTTGCTTTTGTATTGTGAAAAGTGGGGTTATATTGTTTGGGCTTGGTGTTGTGGGCTGGTAAGTGATGCCAGTGATGGCCTATTATGAGCTTTTCTTATGTACCTGTGGTTTAGGGGTGTTCACGGTTCGAGTAATTAACCGAATAAACTGAAAACCGAACCGAACTGAATCAAAAAAAATCGAATCGAACATATAACCGAATCAAAATTGTTAAAACCGAACCGAATTAAAAATTCGGTTTTCGGTTTGGATATGGGTTTGGCTATCTGAACCGAAAACCGAATTTATATAAATATATATATATTTTTTATATATTTATATTATTTTAAATATAAAAAATGTCCATTAAAATTTTATACTAATATGAAAAACACTTTTTATGCTTTAAATATTTTTTTTGCCAAAAATATATATAATTAAATTTTAAAAAAAATATAAAGTGTAATTCAAGTACAAAATTCGGTTTTCGGTTTTGACCCATAACTGAACCGAAATTGTTAAAACAGAACCGAACCGAATTAAAAATTCGGTTTTCGGTTTGGATATGGGTTTGGCTATCTGAACCGAAAACCGAATTTATATAAATATATATATTTTTTATATATTTATATTATTTTAAATATAAAAATTGTCCATTAAAATTTTATACTAATATAAAAAACACTTTTTATGCTTTAAATATTTTTTTTGCCAAAAATATATATAATTAAATTTTAAAAAAAATATAAAGTGTAATTCAAGTACAAAATTCGGTTTTCGGTTTTGACCCATAACTGAACCGAACTTCGGTTCGGTTCTCGGTTCGGTTCGGTTATAGATATTTTCGGTTCGGTTCGGTTTTCGGTTATGACCCAAAATTTTTTTTAACCGAACAACCCGAACCGAATAAACCGATTAACCGATAACCGAACCGATGAACACCCCTACTGTGGTTTGTTGGTCATTTTATGCAGGGGTATTCATCGATTTAGTTATTTGTTTTTCGGTATACTAGTTATAAGTCCCGTGCATGCATGGGGTTTACAAATAAATCAAATTTATTTTAAAATTTTAGTTTAATATATAAACATATAAGAATTTACCCGTAAAAATTATGATATAAGTACAACTAATAAATATATATAAGTCTTTCATTATATATTAATATCTATTAATATTTTGTAAAAAAATTATTTGATGAAGGCTTTAACTTTGTTCAGCCGACATGAATGTTGATGTTGATGTTGTTGTTTAACTATTCATAGCATGTTGTATAAAATATTTGAGTTTAGTAGCACATGGTGAGCGTTGATAAAGTTAAAATATACTCCATAAAGTGTTTTGAAAATGTTTTTCCGGATATCCGTATATAAACTTTAAATAATAATTGCATGAGTCGTTGTTATAAGTACAATCGCATATATTTATGTTAATATCACAGTAACTCGTGCTTAGCATCTGATATTTATATTACCGTTAATAATAATTTAGCCGTATTTAATATTCAAACCAGTATACGCATATATTAGACTTTTAAATAGGATAATATGAGTCCTTATTTGACGTATATAGTGAAAAAAAATAAAGTTTAAACTAATATTTATTTTAAAAATATTTAAAATATATTAAAACTAATTCGTATATTAACAAAATTTTGTATTTTAATTGATGAAAGTCTCAAACTAATACTAATACTTATGTAATTGTAAACAAAGTTCATATTATAAAATATAGGGGTATAAAATGTAAGGGGTTATTTGTTTATTATCTAAAGTTATTAAAAACATGGAGACTTATAATTTTACACTTAACTCTATATAATATTTTTAAGATTCAACCACTAAAGTTTTATTAATTACCTCCTCTTTTTGTAAGTTTTTATTTTTATAAATTTGACACCTATATTTTTATGTGTTTTTTTCCTTAATTAAATTCTCAATCAAATTTATTAAAGTTTGACCAAAATCAATTCAATTTTGACTTTTTATTAGACAATCATATTGCTTGATTTCGCTTATGTGTTAAAATCGAGCTCTCCTATTGATCCAATTTATTTTTCAATGAGAAGGGTTTTGCAAAAATACTCCGAAATGATGTAATTTTTTTATTATATAAAAGATTTGATTGGGAGATGATTTGCACACTCCTCAAATTGATTGACACACTTTAAATTAAAGTGTCTTGACATATATATCCTAATATTAGTTTTATACATTTTCACCCTATGAGGGTATAAATGTCAAGACACTCTAATTTAGAGTGTGCAAATCAATTAAAAGAGTGTGTAAATCACCTCCCATTTGGTTATGTTAGTCGGTTAAACTTTTATAGGTAAAACCGAACTCAGCCGAATTTAAATTGTATTAAGCCGAACCAAAAACCGAATTTAAATTCGGTTCAGTTTTCGAGTTGGCCCAAAAACCCAAATTACATATTTTATATATTTTTTATTTTAATTATATATTCTTTAAAATAAATCAATAATTTAATGATATATTTATAATAGGAAAGAGTTTAAATATGTAAAAAGTATATATATTTATGTCAATTCGGTTTTCGGTTTGGTTTGTTTTACATTTTTGCCAAAACCATATCAAGACCAAAAACCGAATATTTAATTCGGTTCGGTTTTGAAAAGTTAGGTTTGGTTACAAATTAAATTTAGTTTTGTTCGATTCTGTTTTTGGTTCCTATGGGTATTACCTGTTTCGTGAACACCTCCTATATTTGGTTTTAGTGTATGTTTGGCATTGGCTATTTTTCCAGTTTATCTGTTTTTCTAAGCTAAATTTCAGTTTTAGAATTCAAACATTTTTTGCTTATTTTAAATGTTTAATAAGTGCATAAGCACAAGCAGAAAATAAATAAATAAAAACAATCTCAAACACCCTCCTAGTAAGATCTTGAACTAGTTAGGCAGACAAAAAATAACGATGCACTTTCTTTGATTTACCGTATTTGTACCTGAAATAAATTTTCTTTCACATTTTGTTATCAACTTTCAAAATTTGTTTCCTGCATGCATAATACCTTTTTGGTCGAAACAATTTTTGGAAATCCACATGTGCATGTCACGTCAAGATATTTTACTGATGTGTAGGTCTCCACAATAGATCATTTCACACACATTATAATCAAAAGAATGAGTTTTAAAGAGAGAAAGAGGAAGAACGATATAAAGAAAGTAGATAGAAGGAGGAGGGTTTAGAGAGAGAGGGAAAGTTGGTAGATTGATGAGAAAATGAGAATCCAAACACCACACCAAAGAGTGTGGCTTTACATTAGGTAAAAGAGAAGGAATTGGGTCGGGCTTGGGGTTTAATGTTGGACTAAACATAAGCGTATGCAATATTCGATTAAGCTAAGCCTGTTTACCCTTAACTAGTCTAATACACGTTTATATACTATTACAAGGTTCGTTAAACTATAAATGACTAATAGTTTAAAAGCTAACAATCTCCCCCTAAGGGGTGGTCATTTATCAAAAACTCTTTACTTCATTTCTTGGCTCTTGAATCTTCAGAATCTTCAGTTCTTGATTCTTGAGCACGAACCTAGTTTGTGTAATAGACTTTGATGAGGCAAAAAATGAACCGCTTTTAGGGGGTCATTTAAGCCGGAATTGGAATTTATTTGATCAAATATTGCCCTAAATCGTCCCTTTTGTGATTTTAGGTACTTTGGGAGTGAATTCTGGAAAAGGAAGCATTTTGTACGTTTTTGGAGCATAAAAGTGAAGAAAACGGCAAAGACTTAATTTTCCATGCTGAGAATAGTACCTGACGGCGTCAAGAAGAAAATTGTGACGGCGTCAGGAGTAAAATCCATGACGACTCAGTGAAAACCTGAAGGCGTCAAGAGAAGGGCGTCAAGAGTTAAAATGGTGACGGCCTGAAGATGGATTACACGTGACGGCGTCAAACCTAGATCTAGGCAGTCCGAGGAGTTTATTAGCGGCTAGATGACGGTGTCAGAAATTTACTCTTGACGCCGTCACCTCACAAAATCTATATATACTTTTCTATTTTTCATTCATTAAAAGAGGAACTTGTGTGGAGAATACTAGGGTCGAACCTAATAAACCCTAGGTCATTTGTAACAGTATTTTCAAGGGTTTTACCCCTTGAAACCTTTCATGTTCAATTAAGATAAGTCCTCTTTCAATTCAATCAATATGTCTATGTGTTGTTTGAATATATCTTATGCTTATCTTGATTTCAACATGCTAGGCTAGATCTTTCATGTGTTTGCTTAGATGTAATGAAACCTAGATGTTGATTATAGGTTGATTGCTTGTTTATAGTTGTATTGGATGAATGATTTCAATGTTAGGCTTAAGAAAACTGGCAGATCTCCATTGTGTAACTTGCTTGAACGTCTTAAGAAACATGAACCGATGTGTACTAGGTTTTATTGGTTGTATTTAATGCATGAGCGAATTCTAGTGATCCCATGTTAGGAGCTTCTTAGCCGGCTCGACATAGGAGTGAAGTAGGAGCTTATAGGATTGGGGAAGTAAGTACGCCACCCCATGAATGGTATTAAGGAATACAATCCGTCATACACGCAACTGTAACAAGTAATTAACCTGTAAAAGATATCTAGGGAGTAGTGAAATCTAAGTAAACACAATTCTCCCATATATTGCTCACACCTTTAGTTTAATTTAGTTCATTTTCATTTTTAGTATTTTATTTTGATTGCATCTTAGTTATTGGGTTAGTTGATTAGCAACTAATTCCGCCCAACTCCTTCAAAACCGAGATTTTTATTTGCTTTTATAAAATATAAAAAAATACAAAAAGAATCATCCCTCACCTCTAGACTTAGTTCTTAGGTTTTCTAATCTTAGCGACACTATTCCCTAGTTGAACGATCAATCCCCCGGTACTTGTCACTATACTATACTACAACGATCAGGTACACTGCCTGGTGGGGGTTGTAAGCTTCTCGAGATCCCTCGAGAGGTAAAGCCTGGTGCAATCCCTACGTATCAAGTTTTTGGCGCCGCAGCCCGGGGAATAGTTATTGTCTAGGTTAGGATTTCTTTTTATTAGGTTTATTTGCTAGATTCCTTTCTAGTAAGATTTTATTTTTATTTTCTAGGTTTTCTTTAGTCTATCTTTTTCTTTGTGTGTTTGTTCGTAATTTTCATTGACTATTCCGTTCACCATTATGGAGAACGCGAATCCACCACACTACCGACCACAAAATTCACCCACTCCTAATGACATCTTGATGTTTAAACAACATGAAGATGAACCTATCTATGATGCATGGGCTCGTTTTTAATATTTACTCCGAAAAGTCCCTCATTATAATTTCGATATGTGGTCCCAAATTGAAATATTTTACCATCATGTCGACCACTATACCAAAATGGACATTAACCATGCCGCAGATGGGGACCTTTGGGGATTAAGAGTTAATGAAGCATGGGAAACCATAGAGAATTGTGCCAAACTTGCCAAAAAAATGGACAACCCAACAAATGTTGTTACGGATCAATTGATAGCAAGTTTAAGGGAACAAGCAAGAAGATTGTTTGGGGATAAGCGTATAGATGAGATAACTGGGTGCACGGGGTGGTTTGATTTCACCACAATACAAGCTGAGCACATTGGTAATTGTAATACACCGTAAAATCCCAGGTCATTTATTAATGCTAATTATCAACACTATTCTAAACTAAGCCATTTTTGCTGGCTAATTTAAAATTTTTATATGAGACACTGTTTATTTTAACACCCGATTGTTTAGAACACTGTTTGTTTGACACCCGATTATGTTTTGTCACCCGATATCACCCGATGGTCACTCTTGGATGTCACCCAATGAGGTTAAACACCGGTAACTCCCACTTGCGACCCGACACCCAAATTGAACACCGAGATATTGTTAATATATATATATGACATTGTGTATATATTAATTTTTACAAATTTATTAATACTATATATATATGAGTATATATATACGTATGACGACACCGTTTATATATTCTTGGATTTCACGAACCGACACCGACACCGAAATTAGTTTCACCATTTTACTAATCACCGACACCCCGTCATAATTGGGCCGAACACACACTATAAGCCCACATATATAATTTTTTGACATTTGGGCCGAACCATTTCCACAAGCCCACACAACTTTCTTTTTTTTTTTCCTCTTGTTTTTCGTTTTGGGCCTAGATCACCACAGCCCACTTGGCTTGATATGTTTTCTTTTGCGTAGCATGCTACACGAAACCAAACCACCACCTTGGTTCTTTTCTTGGTTCCCCTCAACTCAACACAAACATCCCATCTTACTTTGACCTTGTTGCATGAGACAAGAAGCCACCCTATGTAGCCGTTGAACCCATGGTTCTTCGCATTACACGCTAAACCTCCTTTACCCACTAGGTCGAGTGCCTCCTTAACCAACAACACAAACATAAACTAAACCAAGAAGTACAAGCACATGGCCCTAATTACCCTTGACCTAGTGTTAAAATATAACCATAGCTTCCACACTCTCACCATTCGACAAGACTACACTCTTGTTATTAGACAATCTTGCGAGAAATGACATGACCATTCAACTTGTGTATTGATACAAGGAGACCATTTGAACCACCATTGTCACCCTATATAAACCATATTAAATGAACTTTATCTCACACTTACAAGAGCTCACAAAAATTCAAGTCCTAAACACTCTCTACTCCCTCTTGGTCACGGTCGAGAAATCAAGGGTCACACACGCAAGGTTTTTGGGTTTTGGAAACGAATTGGGTAACTTTCGAAGGAAATGGATCGTTTGAAGTGAAGGAACACCACGTCTACTAAGATCTCGAAGCTCACATTGCTCGACTTTTTCACCACCCTAGTTGGTGTTGTAAGTTGATCACTTCCCTTTTCATTTTCTACATTGCTTGTATCATACATATCACATACACACGATACACACACCATTTTTACATTCATTGCTACACTTATGATATATATGTTTATATCTCGACACCCTTGAGGAAAGGACTCGTCATTTGTTATTTATACGTACAACATACATATATTATCCGACCTACTAATTCTTTGGCTCTCACATAATCAAATCAACGAAACATGCAAACCTTATACGTTTTTATACCACGAGAACAAATCCAAAACCAAGTCCTAGTCGAACGTGATTTTTAAAACAAAGAACAACCCTTTTGGGCTTTAAACGGGCTAACGAGCCCAACTAGTTTTCAAAAGGAGATTTTCGGTTGGAAACTTGGAAAATATCGAGAAGTGTAAATACCGATTTTAAGATTTGTACAAGTTTTAAATGTTACTTTCATTATAACGAAAGTTTGTTTTTCAAAAACTAAATCAAGGACTATTTTTGCAAAAGTTTCCGTTAAGGGACTAAAACCGACAAAATCACAAACTATCGAACTAACTTTGACAAATACCGAATTCTTTTGGAAATCGAGGGTAGAAATTATCATTTGGCCAAAGATAAGGAATAAAATGTAAAAAGTTCAAAAGGACTATATTGTAATTATTTTTAACCGAAGGGTAAAAAGTGTAAATTTGTAAAGTTAAAGGTTAAATGTGACAAAGGTATTTTATAATTAATTATTTCATATAATTTGATTTTTATATAAGTACATATATATATATATATATATATATATATATATATATATATATATATATATATATATATATATATATATATATGTTGGTCCCTTTTACTTGGATATCAGTAACTAAAGAGTTAAAGTAACCAAGTTATATGACTTGAACACAGATGTATGAAACTGATTAACCATAAAGTAACGTAAAAATAAGAGACAATATTTTTCAACGTTTAATTCTTTATTAGAAGTTAATCACAAAGAATCGTACCCAAGTGTTTGCGGAATAACACTTGGGGTTGAATTGACAAGTATTGTATGGACTCCTCACTAAACTCAACTAAGTTGAGTGACAACTTAAATTACCCACTGAGCTATCTCAGGGGCTTGTGTTGTTCTTTGGAGGAGTAAAGTGGTTTGTGAATGCTTTGCATTAATTGCACAAACTTGTCAACTTTTACTCCTCACATTTGCTTCCTATTTATACGCAAGTATAGAACAACTAAATATACATTGGACCTAAAGCTTCCTTAACAATATCTTGAAAGATATTATTCTTCTGGCAAGGAACCTTCATTGAGTTAGATCCAAAAGGCACTTTCTGATGACAGACTGGTTTTAACCATTTGGGGAAAGTTTGACATTAAAGTGATAAAGCACTTTAATTAAGCAGCTCAGACTTTCCCGCCCAGTCCCGCCAAAACTTCAGTCTTCATGTCATCAGTCTTCAGTACGATTAAGTTGTTGAGGAGTCATTGGGGTTCAGAGAGTTATTGTCATCCTCACTGAACCCATCACCTTCTTCTTGGCCTAGATCACACTTCACTGAGTTCCGCCTCACTGAATGGAGAACCTTTCTTCTTAGGCTCGGTCTTAGCATCCTGAAGGTGACTCACTGAGTTACTGTTCACTCAGTGACTTGTTTGCACTTAGGTTATTTTACGTTCAAATCCTTGTTAGAAGATGTGGGGAATTCAGTGACCCAACAATCTCCCCCTATTTGAACATACAAATAGCCTAAGTGTTACTTGATTCAGCATGAGTTGTCAGGGTACATCTTCTCTTACTGAATGTTTGTTGTAATTGAAAGTAGGGCATAACTATTTAAATAAAACATCATTTTATTTATAGCTATTACATTTTTCCTACAAATTACAAATAAAATAAAGATAGTTGTTGCAGATCAGATGTTCAGATGATAGCCAAGTCCCTCAATCTTAGCTTTCTTTGATCTCAGCAGGTGTTTCTCAGGATGCTTCTCAATCTTGGTCCTAAGGTCCTTACAGAACCTTTGGTTTGCACCACTTTGTATAGGAGAAGCTAACATCAGGTACGTTACCATTGCCGTGACCCCTGCCTTGTCTATATCAGACCACCTTTGGAAGGCAAGGTCTCCATATTCATCCGTAAAGCATAGACCTCGTTCAGGGTGTTCAAGCACGGTATTGTTCACGAAGGTGATTCCTTCAGGAACGGACCTATCACAATCCAATCCTGGGACCTTGATCTCAGGCTCGGAATCAATGTGCTTCCTTTTTCTCTTGGTGGTAGTTGATGAAACAGTTCCTGTTGTTGGAGCAGGAAGAAGGGAGGGAATGTTGAGGGCTTCAGGCATTGCTCTCAGTCTGTCATACCTTTCACTCAGTGACTTGAGAAGTTGATCAACAACGGCACCATTTTTTTTGGCAATGATGGGACGGAGTTCATCAAGTTCAGTGATCCCAAAGTCAGCGAATCTGAATGGGTTATGAGTGTCCATGATTCTTTTATCAGCCCCCCTGAAGACAGTGACCATTGCGGGTTTGGTATTCCTGTGGATTTTGATGTCAGTGGTGGTTTCAGGCTTCAATCTTTCCTTCATCACCCAATGATATCTTTCAACCCTGGTCTTTCTGATTTGAGCTTGCCTTTTCAGCTTCTCTTCCCTTTCCCTTTTCAGAGCAATCATCTGTTCTTCCTGAGCCTTTTTAAAGGCTGCACCAGCTTGCTCAGTAGCTAGTGCCTTAGCATCCAGACCAATCTTTTCAGCCTCCTCATGAACAACCTGTATCAGTTCAGGCTTGCTCAATTTCTCTTCTTCAGCTGCCTTTGCCGCTTTCTCAACTCTTTCCATGTAGTCTTGTATTTGGTTATGGGTGAGTTGATAGATTTTTCCATTAATTTCATACGGGACCCTGATAGGTTCATCAGGGTCAACTCTGACAATTTTGGAGGCAGGCTGGAGTCTTACTTCAGGTTCTGAGGTGGTGGCTATGCTTTTTCCTCTGTCCTGAAAGAGAGTGGAGGAGACTGGTTCCTCTTGTGGTGGAACTTGAGTGATTGGTGTGGCTTCAGTGACATGCTCCCCCTAAGTGTGAGAGGGCTGTCCAGCTTCATGTTCATCTGTAACAGGCGTTTCAGGAACATTCTCCTCCTCAACAATTGCCGGAGCTGCAGTGATGACAAGTGTTGGAGTTACTGAAGATGAAGTAGAAGTACCCTTGAAGGCTTGAAACATTTCCGTCATCATGGACTTGATCTCCGCAGTATCCTGATGAATGAGAGATACCTTGGAGTCAAGTGAAGCCTGAGAGTTTTCAAGGGCAGTCATCCTGGATCCCATTGTCCATGCCAGAGATGTGGACTTCAGGGATTGAGCTGTCACTGATGCTTCTAACTGATTGAAGGAAGACTTGAGGGACTCCACCGTGGAGATGAGATTCTGAACATTTGAATCCCTTATCAAACCAAGTAACTCAGTAAGAGCCGCCGAGTTAACCTGGTATGTCTCAGATGCCTGAAGAATTTTCTTGTTGAGCTCAGGATCATCCTTGACTGATTCTTGAACTGACTTAACCCCTGTAGCCAGCTCCTTTAGGGATTCCAAAAACTGATTGATGTGTGAAGTCATCTGTGTCAGGGAGTGTGAGACAGTGGAATTTTGGTCCCTGACATCATCATTGTAGTCTTCAACAGCATCTTTGAGGAGGTGTTAGTGGACTGCTTGCTCAGTATGCATGTCAAACACCTCTTCAGTGACCCCCCTGTACAAAATATTGGTCATTTTCTTGATGAACTTTTGGAAGGCTCTTTCAGTGAGAGGAGTTGAATCGTCTTCTGAGGTTTCTGGCTCGGAATGTTGTTCATCTTCGTCATGGTTAGAGGATTGAGGAGACTGAGTAACAGGTTCACGGACTGTCTTCTCATCCTCCATATCATCTCCGGTCGTGAAGACTTCCTCGTCACTGTTAAATTCATCATCAGAAAATAAGAATGCCTGAGCATCCGCCAGGGAGGTAATCTGCAACAAATGGAGGTTATCCGGCTCCTCATCATAAGAAGATTTGCCTTCGTTTTGGCCAGGTCCTGACCCCTCAAATCCGGTAGGTTGGGTTTTACCTACCTGGTCTTTAAGGTCAGTTCCCAAGTAATGCGCACCTCCGGGAGTGGTTTTGGGTTCCATATCAGCGGGTGGTTTATATCCCTCTGAATCTTTGTCCCCCGTGACCCCTTCAGACACTGATGGGTGTTTCTCAGTGCCATCATTAGGAGCCGTGAATGTTGTGTCCCTATCAGCGGGTTGTATGTTTCCCACTGAGTCTTGGGGATGAGTAGGGGTGCCCTCAGACAAAAGCTTTGATTTGCGAATGTCCTCATCAGGCAGGTGAGTGGTTGAGTCCCCCTTTCCAACAGGCTTGTTCTGGCCTGTCGAAGGTTTAGGGACATGAACTCCCTGATGCTTGGGTTTTGATCTACCTGAGCCTTTAGCAGGATGTGATTGTTTGTAGACCCCCTTCTCAGTGGAGTAGTGCTGCCCCACCGAGGATTTAGGATCCCTTACTCCCTGAGACTCTGGTTGTGATTTGCCAGAGCCTTTAGCAGGATGTGAAGGTTTGGTTTGTTTCGGCTCAACTGTCTTGTTTATGACAGTAGAGTCTTTGGAAACGGGTTTGCCCGAGGACACTGAGTGTGATGTCTCAGTGCCCTCCGATGGCTTTTGTTGCAGGCCTAGTGACTGGGTTATTATTCTCAGGGTGGCCACAGTCAAGGGCGGTATTTCCGGCCCCTTTTGGGCAGTCTTAAGGTTAGAGGTCTCAGTGTCGAGTGACTTGGGTTGAGCCACCTTCCTGGACCCCTGTCCCTTCTTCCTCTTCACCTTTTTGGTGGGAGAGGGTACTGGTGATATAATATTGTCACCCTGGATAGCAGTAAGCATATATTGGGTCAGGGTGACTGGTGTAACCTCTAGAGGGTCACGAGAGTAATTAGCCTTGTGTAACACTTCAGGCTCAAAACCTACTGCATCAGGCTTTGCATACCCAGACCCAAGCAAGTCTTGTAGGGCATAGGAAATGAATCTAGGGTATGACATAAGTTTTTGCCTAGACTTCCCCCCTAACTTTGCTATGAGGTCCTTGAAGATCAATTCTCCAAGGTCAATCAATTTACCCTCAATGAGACTGAACAATATCATTGCTTGAGTATTGTTCAATTGCTCAGTAGAGGATTTATTTCCCCCGAGGACCTGAATGACAAAGGTCATTATTATCCTCCAGGGGGCTGGGAACCAGGTCTTGATAATTGGGGCTTTGGATAGTAGGGCCCCTGGTGACACTTCAGGGTGAAGTTTGTCATAAGGCCCTAGCATCAGTAAGACCTCCTTCACATCTTTATCAGATGGTGGGACAACGAAGGTCTGTGTGTAATCAAGCCCAGTGGCTTTGGCAAAAGTTTTATAGTCAAGAGTTAGGGACTTAGTTCCATTCTTGACTGTAAACTTAATTTTGGCCTCTTTGGGCACATCAGGGCTTTCAACCACTGGTGTGCACCAAAATTCCCTCAAATACTCAGGGTAGATGACTGAGGGGGTCTTTGTGAATGCGGTGGTCAGAAAGCAGTTCTGAAGGAGCTTCACCACTTCCCTGTATTCAGGGAACCCTTCTGGGTAGGCAAAGTTCCCCACCACATTATTTTTGGTGAGGTCTACGCTTTCCATTTGGAAATCCACATTGGGTGCATATTTTATGACCTTAGAAGAAGCCATTTGGTTTGATAAAAAGCCTGGTTTTGGTTTGAAAAATGGGTATGGGTGAGGAAACACACGCAGTTTTGAAAACAATTTGCAAGAGTTTTGTTAAGATTATAAAAGCATGAGTGTGTTTCCCTTTTTGTGGGGGTATTTATAGGGTAAAGATTTGGGTGGTGATGTTGCGGATACCAAAGGTTTAATTTATTTAACCGAAACGGCATAATAATTTTGGTTTGATATCCGCATTAAATATCACGATTCCCACTACCCTATTTTCTCTCACATCGTGGATGAACAGTTGTGCGGCTCTGCAAATAATGCACTTTTGCAGAGAGAAATTATCACAACTTTTGTGTGTGAGGGAGCATTTAATGCTCAGTGGTGTTTGGTGAGAGGGATGTGGGGGCCCAAGGAGTGGATGCCATTTGTGTAAGTGACATATATTCCTATATTTAATAGGATCCAGTTACCTACCTGGGACATTAACTGACTAAACACTTAGAGCATTTAGTTAGGGTATTCAATGCCATTTTTCATCCTGAGCCCCTTGAATGATTTTTTTCATTCAATAAAAATGAGTTTTTAGGAAGGGTGTGATCAGGGACCTAGAGAATTTACATCAGGTTGGAACACTTTTGATCAGTTTCCTAATTCTATGTCCAACATGCCCAATTCAGCTTTCAATCTTGTGAAAGTGGGTTCATCCAGAGGTTTTGTGAAGATATCAGCTAGCTGATACTCAGTGGGGATGAAATGTAGTTCAATTTCTCCATTTGATATATGGTCCCTGATAAAGTGGTATCTGATGTCAATGTGTTTGGTTCTATGATGAAGCACTGGATTGTTTGAGATGGCTATGGCACTTGTATTATCACAAAAGATAGGTACCATTTTATACTGAATGCCATAGTCACTCAGTTGGCTTTTCATCCATAGTACATTTGCACAACATCCTGCAGCAGCCATATATTCAGCTTCAGCTGAGGACATGGCCACTGACTGTTGTTTCTTTGTACTCCAACACACAAGTTTACCACCAAGAAATTGGCAGGATCCTGAAGTACTTTTCCTATCCATGTTACATCCTGCATAGTCAGAGTCAGTGTACCCTTTGAGATCAAATCCTGAACATTTTGGGTAATACAAACCAAGGTTTGGAGTACCCTTCAGGTACCTGATGATTCTCTTGACAGCAGTGAGATGTGATTCTTTTTGGTCAGCCTGGTATCTTGCACACAGGCAGACTGAGAATTGGATATCAGGCCTTGAGGCAAGTAAGTACATCAGGGAGCCAATCATTCCTCTGTATTGGGTTTGATTCACTGATTTTCCAGTGAGATCAGGGCCAAGGTTGTTTGGAGGAACCATAGGAGTTTTTACTGAAGAGCAGTCAGTGAGCTCATACTTCTTCAGTAGGTTCCTGAGGTATTTCTCTTGGCAAATGGATATTCCTTTTTCAGTTTGTTTAATTTGTAGTCCAAGAAAGTATGTGAGTTCACCCATCATGCTCATTTCAAACTTTGTGGTCATAAGTTTTTCAAATTGTTTGCAAAGTTTGTAACTTGTTGAGCCAAAGATGATGTCATCAACATACACTTGGACAAGAATGACATCATCCTTTGTTCTGTAGATGAACAGTGTGTTGTCAATTCTTCCTTTGACAAACTTGTTTTGGATCAGGAAGGCTGAAAGAGTTTCATACCATGCCCTGGGTGCTTGTTTCAGTCAATAGAGGGCTTTGTTTAGCTTATAGACATGGTTAGGGTATTCACTACTTTCGAAACCAGGAGGCTGTTGCACATAAACATCTTCTTTGATGTTACCATTCAGGAATGCACTTTTAACATCCATTTGGTAAACTTTAAAGTTCATGTAAGTTTCATAGGCAAGGAAGATCCTGATGGCTTCCATTCTAGCAACAGGTGCAAAGGTTTCCTCATAGTCTATACCTTCCTGTTGATTATATCCTTTGGCAACCAGTCTTGCTTTGTTTTTTGATGACTGTGCCATTCTCATCAGTCTTATTCTTAAAGACCCATTTCATACCAATGATTAAAACACCCTGGGGGCATTCAACAAGGGTCATGACATCATTTCTGTCAAATTGTTACAATTCATCTCTCATGGCCTGAACCCAACTTTCATAAGTCAGGGCTTCTTTGACATTTTTAGGCTCAATTTCTGAGAGATAGTCAGCATAAAGACATATATTGGCAGTGGCAGCCTTGAGTTTGGCAGCCTTGCTTCTTGTGAGCATGCTTTCAGTGGGTTCACCAATGATTTTCACAAGCTCAATGATTTTGGATCTAGTCCAGCTATCCTGGGGTTTGGGATAGGAATTTGAGCTTGTAGGAGCCTGATTAGATTCAGACTCAGGAACATGAGGTAACTCATCAATATGTATTTCAGTGACAACTGTAGGAACAATTTGTTCTGTGGGTTCCTGAACATTTTGTTCAGTGGTGTCAGTCTCATTTGAGACAGGCTGAGTTTCTATGAACTCACTGATAGGTGGTTGGGGTAGGTTGTGAGGGATGATGTAATAGGAGACATCAGCATCAGCTTGGTATTGAGTTGAGGGATTGTTTTCAGGATGATACTCATCAGGAGGATATCTTGATGAGTCATCAATACCAATTTCTTCTACTGAGGAATTTGAGAACCTGATGGATTCAGTGCTATCATCAACAGTAATGTGATAAGTTTCCTCAGTTTGCTGTCTCCTTGTGTTGAACACCCTGAAGGCTTTAGAGACCAAGGAATATCCCAGGAAGTATCCATCATCAGCTTTGGCATCAAATTTACCTAAGTGATCCTTGTGATTATGTATAAACACAGGACACCCAAATACATGAAAATAGCTGATGTCAGGAATCCTTCCTTTGAATATCTCATAAGGTGTCTTATTATGCTTTTTCACAATGATTGACCTGTTTTGAGTGTAGCAGGCTATTTTAACTGCCTTAGTCCAAAAATGTTTTGAGAGGACTGAGCCATTCAGCATTGTTCTTGTTGCCTCAATGAGTGTTCTATTTCTCCTTTCAGCTACTCCATTTTGTTCAGGAGTATAGGGAGAAGTGAAATTTTGAGAAATTCCTCTCTCATCACAAAAACACTCAAGGTCTTGGTTTTTGAATTCAGTGCCATTGTCAGTCCTGATCTGTTTAACTTTGACATCATTTTGATTTTCAATGTTCCTGACAAATGACATGATGGTTTCAGCTGCCTGACTCTTTTTAGTCAGGAAGTAAACCCAAGTATATCTTGAGTATTCATCCACTATGACCAGAGTGTACTTCTCATGGTGTATGGACATTGGACTGACAGGTCCAAAAAGGTCCATATGAAGAAGATGCAGGCAGCTTTTGATGGAAAAGGTTTGTTTGGTTTTGAATGATGCCCTGTGGTGTTTTCCTTTTTCACAAGCAGAACAAGGCTTGTCTTTGGTATACACCAGGGATGGAAGGCCCAGAACTTTGTTCTTTTTGGCCAGGTTGTTGATGTTTTTAAAGTTGAGATGAGAGAGTCTCCTATGCCATAGCCAGTTGATTGTCTCACTTGCCTTTGAGAATAGGCAAGTCCCATTTTGAGTCAGGGATGACATGTCAAGGACATATACATCATCCCTCCTAGGGGCAATCAACACAACTTCCTTATTGGCATTAACGATGGTTCCTCTCTTGTCATCAAACTGAACTATGTATTTGGCATCACATAGTTGGGAAACACTTATCAGGTTGTACTTCAGACCATTAACATAAGCTATTCTTGTAAAAACTATACCATTGCAGTTTACTGAACCATAACCCTCAGTGGGAGCTGATGAGTTATCACCAAATTCTACTTTGGGTCCTGGTTCTTCCACATATTTGTGCAGAAAACTTTTCACACCAGTCATACTTCTGGAGCATCCACTGTCTTGATGCCAGGTAGGATCCTTGATGTGTTTCTGCACCAACAGTAAACTGGGTTAGTTTTGCTTGTTGACCCACCTTCTAGTGGGCTTAGTCCTCAGGGACTTTTTGAACTCAGTTAGTGAATCATGGTCTGAAGTTGTGTGACCTGAGCTTCCACATGTTTTACATTTTGTGGATGTTGATGCATCAGGTGACTGAGAAGTGTTGGTTTGGTTTTTCCTTCTTGACTGAATCACTTTGTCATGCCCCTTGGTTTCATGGGAGGGATCTCCACAGATGTCACAACATTCTTTCATCATACAATCATCAGGAAGATGATCATTGAAACCACAGTGAGGACATGGTGAGAAAGGCTTAGCCTTCAGTCTTTGTTTGGAAGGTGTGGCATACTGATAGCCTTGGGTTTTGTATTGGCCCCTTGCCTTTAAAGAGGCAGTGTGGGGGATGTGATCACAAGTTCTGTGGTCCTCTTGTATGCATATCATACAAAACAAGACTTTGTAGCATTTATCAGTGCTGTGATTTGGATAATTGCACAGTTCACATCTCCCTGAGGGTCTGGGTGTGTTTTTAGATTTGGAAGAACCTGAGGATACTGAGGGCTTTGTAGATTTAGAGTCAGAGTTTTTCTCAGTAGACTCAATTTTCTCACTCAGCATCCTGACAAGTTCAGCAAGCAGATCAACCTTTGAATCAGTGCTTTCATGCTTCACTTCAGTAGTTACTGAAGGTTTTTGGTGTTCAGTGGGTGCAGGAGTAGGTCTTTTCAGTATAGTCTTTCCTAACCCTGATTTCTCTTTAGGAGAATGTGGTTGAAAGACTAAGGGTGCAAGGTTAGAATTGGGTTCTGCTCCCTGAAGTTGTTTCAGTGGAGGGAGTGGTGAATCAGACTTAGACTCTGTGATGGACTCAGTAGGACTAAGTTCATCAGTGACTCCTAGCAGCTCCTTGATGGCCTGACTTTCAGGCTCCAGGATTCTTCCAGTGTTAAAATTTAGCAATTTACTATCAGGATTGTTTCTTTCAATCCAATCACTGGGTTTGGGAGCTATTTCTTTGCTAGAGAGTATGTTGGTTAATAGAAAAGTTGTGGAATGGCTACTCTCCCCTGAAACTTCAGTGAGTTGATCATCACCCAGACCAGCCTTATTGGGGCTGGGTGAGAGACTCAGTGTTTCATAAAGTTTGGGGTTTTTCTGAGTCCACTTCCAAATAATTTCCTTTTCTTTCTTAAGTTCTTCCTGAAGAGCTTGATTTTGTTTTACAAGTTCAGAGTTTTGTATTTGAAGTGTGACACTTTCAAGCTTGGCTTGTTTTAAGGCAAGTAATTCATCTCTACAATGATTTAATTCAAAACTAAGTTTGTTAAATTTTGAAAACAGATTAAGTCTTTGCTCTTCAACATACTTAAGATCAACATTAATATAGTCTAAGTAAGATTTCCAATCATCCATAGAAAGTAAAAGATTTACCTTCCTCATTGTGATGTTGACCCATTCACCATTTCTTGCATGACTCTTCCCCACAGCAAGTTTGTTGTCTTCTGACAGAGCCATCAGGGCACTGATGTGAACTTCATCATCATCAGAGGACACTTCAACCTCATCCCAGTCATATGTTTCAGCAACAAGCCCTTTGTTCTTGGCTTGAGTAGGCTTTGGAGCCTGAGGAGGCTGAGAGACTGTTGAGGATGATTCAAGAAGGGCAAGCTTAGCTTTTGCCTTTCTGTACTTTGCTTCAAAGTCAATTTGGGGGACTTTTTCAAATCTTTGACTAGACTGAAGCATTTTTGGTTGAAATTTGCTGGGGCCTGAAAAAGAGTTATTTCCTGAAAATTTGAAAGATGGTTCTGAGGTTGTTTTTGAAAAACAATCTTTAGCAAAATGCCCCATTTTGCCACATTTAAAGCATTCAGTATTGTCATTTGCTTTAGAAGGAAATTTGTTTTTCTTAAAAAACCTTTTTGAATTAGCAAGGAGTGCTCTTTCATGAAATTCAATTTGAAGATCATTAAGATACTCCTCACTGGTTCTTTGGTCAACCTCATCATCAGATCCATCCTGAAAATCCTGCACAACACCTTTTGAATAGAAAGCAGGTGATATGGGTGTAATTGTCAAGGCCTTTTTGGTCTCCTGAGCTTTACTAGGGTATCTCCTGGTGATAAGATTGTCTTCATAGATAAACTTCCCATAGATGGCAGGGAGCTCAAGGTTCTGAATGTGGTTTGCATTTCTCAGTCCCTGAGAGAAGTTTAACCACTTCTCAGGGAGACTGTTGACAAAACCAACATTGATCTCATGTTTTGACAGTATAACACCATCATTGGTCAGCTCATTCAGGAGGGTCTTATACCGAGTATAAGTCTCAGAGAGACTTTCAGAATCCTTGGCCCTGAAGGTATTGAATTCAATCTTCAGGTCCATGATTCTATTCTCTTTGGTATCAGAAGGCCCTTCATAGCTATGAACCAGGTCAGTCCATGTCTGCTGGGCAGTGGGACAGTTGATCACTGATTCCATTATATCATCAGAAAGGCATGATATAATGATGCTTTTCAGGCGCTGGTCTTGATTGACCACCCTCCTTTCATCTGGGGTCTACTGAGCTTCAGGTTTGATTAAACCTTGGGCAGTTGTTGGGACATATGGACCCTCATTAATCAATTTGATGTAATAAGGTTCCATCCCAGTTAAGTAGCAAAGCATTCGCTTTTTCCACTTATTAAATTTGCCAGCTTCAAGTCGAGGGGCAGTTGCTGAATAACTTCCACCCTTTTTATCAACAAGCTGGGGAACATCTATGTCAGTCATAGTGGGATCTTGATTTTTAAAAACTTGAGCACTCTTAGGTTTTGAAAATAGGTATAAGTTTTACAAATCAGAGGCTCTGATACCACTTGTTGGTCCCTTTTACCTGGTTATCAGTAACTAAAGAGTTAAAGTAACCAAGTTATATGACTTGAACACAGATGTATGAAACTGATTAACAATAAAGTAACGTAAAAATAAGAGACAATATTTTCCAACGTTTAATTCTTTATTAGAAGTTAATCACAAAGAATCGTACCCAAGTGTTTGTGAAATAACACTTGGGGTTGAATTGACAAGTATTGTATGGACTCCTCACTAAACTCAACTAAGTTGAGTGACAACTTAAATTACCCACTGAGCTATCTCAGGGGCTTGTGTTGTTCTTTGGAGGAGTAAAGTGGTTTGTGAATGCTTTGCATTAATTGCACAAACTTGTCAACTTTTACTCCTCACATTTGCTTCCAATTTATACACAAGTATAGCACAACTAAATATACATTGGACCTAAAGCTTCCTTAACAATATCTTGAAAGATATTATTCTTCTGGCAAGGAACCTTCATTGAGTTAGATCCAAAAGGCACTTTCTGATGACAGACTGATTTTAACCATTTGGGGAAAGTTTGACATTAAAGTGATAAAGCACTTTAATAAAGCAGCTCAGACTTTCCCGCCCAGTCCCGCCAAAACTTCAGTCTTCATGTCATCAGTCTTCAGTACGATTAAGTTGTTGAGGAGTCATTGGGGTTCAGTGAGTTATTGTCATCCTCACTGAACCCATCACCGTCTTCTTGGCTTAGATCACATTTCACTGAGTTCCGCCTCACTGAATGGAGAACCTTCTCTTCTTAGGCTCGGTCTTAGCATCCTGAAGGTGACTCACTGAGTTACTGTTCACTCAGTGACTTGTTTGCACTTAGGTTATTTTACGTTCAAATCCTTGTTAGAAGATGTGGGGAATTCAGTGACCCAACAATTTATATATATATATATATATATATATATATATATATATATATATATATATATATATATATATATATATATATATATATATATATATATATACAACTTCACTAAAAATATTTAATCATAAATATTTTTAAACGATATTATTTTCACAACGAGTTAATATTTATCGAACACCGGTTCGTAACAACGATACAAATAACTACGTGAAGTTATTTTGGAATATATTAAGACACCCAAATAGATATCACCGTACACGTGACATATCACATGTCATTTACAACATGAATCTAAAACACCGATTACAATGTATTATTTAGGTCGCAAGTCGGAGGAATTTCATTGCTAGTTATAGCAATACACCATCACTTTTGAGCACCGTTGTGATTACGCACCTTTCAGGTGAGTTCATGGTCCCACATTTTTAATTGTTTTTAAACCCCGTGGGGAGATACATGCTATAAATCGAACACAAGTATTTTTCTGTATGCTGTTATCACCTGATATTGCCTAAGTTGACACATGTGCTACAAGTCCCTCATATCACGAACCTTGATCACTTACGAGTGAGCGCGAATATAGTTGATAGATCTATTGGAATGGCAGCCCGCCTCTGTCAAGGTGATTACTTGGCAGGAGGTGTGCTATATTCGAGGTATTGTGGAAATTTGGCACATTTCCTGTCACCGAGGGCCCCTTGTCATTTACATCCGCTGTGGTGTAGATGATTGTTATTATCTTTATGATATGTCAAATTGATGTTAAGGCTTGCGTTTCATGAGGCTTAGGAGCAATATTTCACCAGTTTAGTCAAGACCTGTCTATCTTGGCTTGTTTATTTCAAATGCTTGACTTGTGTTCACACTATTACTATTTAAACTACTATGGATTCACTCAACCTTTGTGTTGACTTTTTATGCATGTTTATCTCAGGAAATTAGCAAGCATGGCGGCACGGAGCTGGCAAAGGGCACAGGACCTCCCTTTTGATTTCAATAATTATATTATTCTTTACAAACTCATCACTTCTTTTACTAAACAATTAACATTTTAGAAAAATGTTTGTAACTCTGAATATTTGAGTTTTCATGGAATGATATTGACTATCTTTTGAATTGTTTTCTATGAGTATGACTGTGTACTAAACTGTAATGACCCCGATTAGACTTCCGCTGCTTATCAATTTTCGGGGTGTTACAGATTGGCATCAGAGCCATGGTTATAGAGAACTAAATGATTTTTCAAAACATTGGGCTATAACCTCACCGGATTTTAAACAAACTATTTATCATCAAAGTGCCCTCCGTGCCAGCGCTTGCCAACGTCATGTTTTAAGGTTTGATTTTTAGCACCCATTGCATTTAGCTCACTATGACACCATGATCACCGTGCATGTAGCATTATGTAGACTAAATGACTTATATTACTGCTATTTTTGGGATATTACAGTACCATGTCGCCCCCGGTTATTATTTTGTCCGACAGTGACGACATCGTGCCAGCATCATCCACTCACCCTACTATTGACTTATCTGACTATGACACCCATGACACCCGAGACACCCATGATCTGACCATGACACCCAACCTGTATCACCTGCTATACCATCTCCTGTTCCATCTGGAGACCCATCTGCTGATACTGAGCCCTTTGAGGAGGGTGAGGTTGCTTCTACACCCATTGATTCTTTTGCTATTCATCCTCTATTTCGTCCTATCTGTGGACCTATGACACAGGGACAATACCTTTATGATCAGTACCTGACATCTCAGCAGTTTCTTGCGGCTGATGATCGTCCTACACCACCTGCTAGTCACCATACCGGTTCAGATGCTGATGACGAGTCTTCTGACTCCGATACTTCTGACACTGCTGCTTCTATTCCACCACCATCCCCGCCTGCACCAATTCGTCAGCACAAGCGAGTGAGGATTCTTGAGCCCTATGAGCCTGAGCCTTTCGGTGAGTTGTTTCGATATCATGAGGGAGACTATACCCGCAAATGCACGGCTCGGAAACGAGTCTGTATTTTGCCTGCTTCTACTATTACACCACCTGTACCTACACCTGTACCTACACCTGCACCTACACCTGTATCATCACCCATATCTGTATTACCACCTGTTTCTATGCCAGAGCTCACCCCTGTGACATCACCAGCACCCCCACCATCACCTGTATCACCCCCACCTGAGCCACATCCTTACATGTTACCTACTTATACCGCACCCCACACCTATGAGGTTTTGCCACCCATGCCACCACCTACAGTTTTCTACTCACAGACTACTACTGTACCGATACCATCACCTGCTACATCACCTGTACCATCACCTGCTCCCACCGAGACCCCCACCTCACCAGGCATTCATAGATTGGTTGATGCTTGTCGATGGTCGTTTTTGTTAGACTACATTCGTAGATGGAGATTGGTTGAGGGATCGCCTAGGGCTGCTGAGCTTGGAGATGGCTCTTCAGCGATGTTACCGGTTACTGGGGAGCCGATACACCATACTATCCCTCTTTTGGCTGCTAGATTAGTGAGACATGAGGATCGTCTTGATGAGCTATTGAGCGTTATTAAGGATATATCCTTGGAGAGGATTGAGTGTATGCAGGAGGAGGTCACGAACCTCGTGGTACATAGGACAGCTCTAGAGATGGTATTTGAGATGATGGGGACAGAGATCGAGGAGGCACAGGCTACCATCACCGAGTTTGGTCATCGACTAGATATTCAGAGGCATGAGATAGATGATTTGAGAGCGATTGCGGCCATCACACAGGAGATGATGGAGCATCAGACACAGGAGTTAGCCGCATCTAGTTCTACCATCCACACACTTTCAGCCACTATTGAGGAGATTCAGGCCCGTGAGAGATCCAGGGATATGGGGATGTTAGGGATGATCACGATCATCAGAGAGCTGGAGAGGAGATCAGGAGGCGCACCTGGACCTTCATAGATCAATGACATGTCATTACTTACAGAGACATCTTAACTTGCCGCCTGTGGCATTAATAATTGTTGTATCTTATTGTTTTGTAACATTGAATTCAAAAAATTATTAAAACTTTATGTTGGTTACGATTGTAACGTATTGATATTGATTTATGATGTTCTAGTTGTCTGATCTTTTTTCATTATGCTCCCATATTGAGATTCATTATAATTTCCATGTATGTTGTTACATGTCGTGATGTTTATTTATGAATGATATGGTTTATGTTGATGTATGTATTTATGGTGTGGTTGTGATATGTGCTTTGTGATGATCTCGACTATTATGAGTTGGCTACATTATTTCTCTTGTTATTGATGTTTGGGATTTGTACTTATGCACTTGCGATTTTATAGAGTTATGGCCCCAAGGAAAACCGCTACTGCTACCTCGTCACCCGCTATGACCCAGGCTACTATCAAAAAGTTGGTTGCCGACAGTGTTGCTGCAGCTTTAGAAGAGTAAGCTACTGCAATGGCACGAACTAGTAGCAATAACCGAGCCACTGCTGAGAGCGAGTCTGCTGCGACTCGGAAGTGTACCTATAAGGACTTCATAGCTTGTAAACCATCTCACTTCAAAGGAACTGAAGGAGTGACAGAGCTTGCTCGATGGTTTGAGCGAACTGAGACTGTGTTTGTAAGGAGCGGTTGTGCCGCTGAAAGCCGAGTCTCGTTTGCTACTGGAACATTGTTGGAAGACGCTTTGTCTTGGTGGAATGCAACTACTCAGAAGATAGGTGTGGAAGAGGCCTATCAGATTACCTGGGCTGACTTTAAGGAGAAGATGTTGAAGAAGTTCTGCCCTAGAGGTGAGATCAAGAAGTTAGAAGATGAGTTTCACACGTTGGTTGTGAAAGGAAATGATCTCAGGGCTTATGATAGGAGATTTCAGGAGCTTGCCACACTTTGCCCTTCAAAGGTTTCCGATTTGGAAAAGTTGTTGGAAAGGTACATTGAGGGATTACCCAGGAGCATTGAGGGAAACGTCACCTCATCAAAGCCTCAATCTTTGGAAGAAGCAATGACTATTGCCCAAAGACTGCTAGACCGGGAGATTAAGTGTAACTCTGCTTAGGGGAACAACGATGACAAAAGGAAGTTTGATGATCGAAGGACAAACAACAACAACAACAACAACAACAACAACAACAACCGTAACCCCAACCGTAACTACCACCATGACAGGAACACCCACCACAACCAATAGAACCGACGACATGAAGCTGTCAGAGCTTATGTCACCGCACCAGTTAAGGATGCTAGGTATGCTGGACCTCTTCCATTCTGTGACAAGTGTAAGATGCATCATAATGGACCCTGCTATGCTAAGTGTGGGAAGTGTTCAAGGATTGGACATAAGACACAAGATTGCAAGGCTACAGGAGCTAACTTGCAACCCGTGGCTGTAGTATGCCATGCTTGTGGAGAGAAAGGACACTACAGGCGTCAGTGCCCTAACAAGGACAACAATGCACGTGGGAGAGCAAACGTGCTGGGAGATGGAAATGTCCAGCAAGATCCGAACGTAGTTATGGGTACGTTCTTTCTAAACAACCGCCTCGTTAAAGTTTTATTTGATTCCGGAGCCGATCAAAGTTTCGTATCTATTTCCCTTGCACCCCTGCTTAATATTACACCCACCCAACTAGACACCACATATGAGATTGAACTAGCCGATGGAAAGCTAGTGAGCACTAACACTATACTCCGAGGTTGCACCCTACGACTATTAGACACCCCATTTGACATTGACCTTATGCCTATTAGACTTGGTAGTTTCGACGTCGTTGTAGGAATGGATTGGTTATCTGAGAACCGCGCTAAGATCATTTGTGACGAAAAGGTCGTTCACATTCCACTGAATAACGAAACCCTGATTGTTCGCGGAGAGCGGAGTAAGACACGTATGAGCTTCGTTTCTTGCGTCAAGGTTGTGAAGTACATCGATCGAGGATGTCAAGTCTTTTTGGCTCAAGTCACCGAGAAGAAGTCGGAAGAGAAGCGACTCGAGGATGTGCCAGTAGTCAGGAACTTTCCAGAAGTTTTCCCTGAGGACTTGCCTGGCCTTCCGCCGACTCGTCAAGTGGAATTTCAAATTGACTTGATGCCAGGAGCAGCACCCGTAGCACGAGCACCCTATAGGCTAGCACCGTCGGAAATGAAGGAGTTATTTGGGCAATTGGAGGAATTGTCAGATAAAGGATTTATTCGCCCTAGTTCATCACCGTGGGGAGCCCCGGTGTTGTTTGTAAAGAAGAAGGATGGAACCTTCAGGATGTGTATCGATTATCGTGAGTTGAACAAACTTACGGTTAAGAATCGATATCCGTTGCCAAGGATTGACGATTTGTTTGATCAACTGCAAGGATCGAGTGTCTACTCGAAGATTGATTTGAGATCGGGTTATCACCAACTGAGAGTTAGGGAAGAAGACATCCCTAATACGGCTTTCAGGACAAGATACGGTCATTACGTATTCCAAGTAATGCCATTCGGTCTAACAAATGCACCCGCAGTATTTATGGACTTAATGAATCGAGTGTGCAAACCCTATTTGGATAAGTTTGTGATTGTATTCATCGATGATATCCTTATTTACTCACGTAGTAAGGAAGAGCATGCAGAACACTTGAAGGCTATACTAACACTGCTCAGAGAAGAGAAATTATACGCCAAATTTTCAAAGTGTGATTTTTGGATTGAGAAAGTACAATTTCTTGGGCATGTTATTGACAGTAAAGGTACTCATGTTGATCCCGCCAAGATCGAAGCTGTTAAAAATTGGGCGTCACCTACGAGTCCTACCGAGATACGCCAATTTTTAGGTCTTGCCGGTTACTATCGAAGGTTTATTGAAGGTTTTTCAAGGATTGCAAAACCTTTGACTGAGTTAACACAGAAGAAGAAGAAGTTTGAATGAGGAGAAGAACAAGAATCGGTATTTCAGTTTTTGAAGCAGAAGCTTTGTGAAGCACCGATATTAGCACTACCCGAAGGGAGTGAGGACTTCGTGGTATATTGTGACACATCAATCCAAGGTTTGGGTGCCGTATTAATGCAGAGACTTAAAGTAATCGCTTACGCTTCTAGACAACTTAAACCCCATGAGGAGAACTACACTACTCATGATCTAGAATTAGGAGCGGTGGTATTCGCTCTAAAGATCTGGAGACACTACCTATATGGAACCACGTGTACGGTTTTCACCGATCACAAGAGTCTTCAGCACATTTTAGATCAAAAGGAGTTGAACATGAGACAACGTTGATGGGTAGAGCTGTTAAGTGACTATGATTGTGAGATTCGTTATCACACGGGGAAGGCAAACGTTGTAGCTGATGCCTTGAGTCGAAAGGATCGACTTAGACCCCTCAGAGTTAGATCATTGGGTATGACGATTAGATCAACACGTCCATCTCAAATCCTTGAAGTTTAAACTGAGGCCCTTAAGGAAGAGAATAGACCGCACGAGAAGATTTACGGCATGCCAGAAAGCACGAATGGATTTGTCAAGAAACCAGATGGAAGGCTGTGTTTCAAGGATAGAAGTTGGATCCCATTGTATGGAGGAATACAAGATCTCATCATGCACGAGTCTCATAAATCTAAATATTCCATTCATCCTGGTTCGGAAAAGATGTATCAAGATTTAAAGAAGTTGTATTGGTGGCCAAACATGAAAGCTGACATTGCAGAGTATGTCGGTAAGTGTTTGATCTGCTAAAGAGTAAAGGCTGAACATCAAAAACCATCCAGTCTTTTGGTTCAACCCGAGCTACCAATGTGGAAATGGGAAAGGATTACAATGGACTTCATTACGAAACTACCCAAGACATCGAGTGAGTTGGACACTATTTGGGTTATTGTCGATCGTCTCACGAAGTCAGCGCACTTCTTGCCAATCAAAGAGACTGATGATATGGACGTTCTTGCACGTTTGTACCTTAAGGAGATAGTTTCCCGGCATGGAGTGCCGATTTCTATTATCTCCGACCGAGACAGCCGTTTCACGTCTAACTTTTGGCGATCTTTATAAAAAGCCTTGGGAACTAAGTTAGATATGAGTACAGCTTACCATCCACAGACTGATGGTCAAAGTGAAAGGACTATACAAACCCTGGAAGACATGCTTAGGGCATGTGTGATTGATTTTGGAAAAGGCTGGGATAAACACCTACCGTTAGCTGAATTTTCATATAACAACAGTTATCACACCAGCATTAAGGTTGCACCGTTTGAAGCACTTTATGGAAGATAGTATAGATCACCAGTTTGTTGGGCTGAGGTTGGAGATGTACAACTCTCAGGTCCCGAGTTGATTCTTGAAACCACTGAGAAAATAGTGAAAATTCGGCAACGATTACAAGCCACCAGGGATCGGCAAAAGAGTTATGCCCATGTGCGAAGGAAACCAATAGAATTTCAAGTTGGAGACAAGGTCATGCTTAAGGTATCACCTTGGAAAGGAATGATTAGGTTTGGAAAACGTGGAAAGCTAAACCCAAGATACATTGGACCCTTCGAGATCATTGAAAGGATCGGTCCCGTGGCATACAAACTTGAACTAACTGAGGAACTCAGTAGAGTGCACAACACCTTCCACGTGTCAAATTTGAAAAAGTGTTTATCAGATGAGACACTTGTGATTCAGTTGAAAGAGATCAGAATCAATTAAAAGTTGAACTTTATTGAGGAACCCGTTGAGATTACGGACAGGGAGTCAAACGACTTAAGCATAGTCGCATTCCCATTGTTAAGGTCAGATAGAACTCTAAGAAAGGACCCGAGTACACATGGGAGCGCGAGGATCAAATGCGTGCCAAATACCCACAACTATTTGATGAGACAACCCCGAGCACCGATTCAACTTTGGATTCCGGGACGAATCCAATCTAACGGGTGGGTACTGTAATACACCGTAAAATCCCAGGTCATTTATTAATGCTAATTATCGACACTATTCTAAACTAAGGCATTTTTGCGGGCTAATTTAAATTTTTTATATGAGACACTGTTTATTTTAACACCCGATTGTTTATAACACTGTTTGTTTGACACCCGATTATGTTTTGTCACCCGATGGTCACTCTTGGATGTCACCCAATGAGGTTAAACACCGGTAACTCCCACTTGCGACCCGACACCCAAATTGAACACCGAGATATTGTTAATATATATATATATACGACATTGTGTATATATTAATACTATATATATATATATATATATATATATATATATATATATATATATATATATATATATATATATATATATATATATATATATATATATATATATATATATATATGAGTATATATATACGTATGATGACACCGTTTATATATTCTTGGTTTTCACGAACCGACACTGACACCGAAATTAGTTTCACCATTTTACTAATCACCGACACCCCATTATAATTGGGCCGAACACACACTATAAGCCCACACGTATATTTTTTTGACACTTGGGCCGAACCATTTCCACAAGCCCACACAACTTTCTTTTTTTTTCCTCTTGTTTTTCGTTTTGGGCCTAGATCACCATAGCCCACTTGGCTTGATATGTTTTCTTTTGCGTAGCATGCTACACGAAACCAAACCACCACCTTGGTTCTTTTCTTGGTTCCCCTCAACTCAACACAAACATCCCATCTTACTTTGATCTTGTTGCATGAGACAAGAAGCCACCCTATGTAGCCTTCGAACCCATGGTTCTTCGCATTACACGCTAAACCTCCTTTACCCACTAGGTCGAGTGCCTCCTTGACCAACAACACAAACATAAACTAAACCAAGAAGTACAAGCACATGGCCCTAATTACCCTTGACCTAGTGTTAAAATATAACCATAGCTTCCACACTCTCACCATTCGACAAGACTACACTCTTGTTATTAGACAATCTTGTCGAGAAATGACATGACCATTTGACTTGTGTATTGATACAAGGAGACCATTTGAACCACCATTGTCACCCTATATAAACCATATTAAATGAACTTTATCTCACACTTACAAGAGCTCACAAAAATTCAAGTCCTAAACACTCTCTACTCCCTCTTGGTCACGGTCGAGAAATCAAGGGTCACACACGCAAGGTTTTTGGGTTTTGGAAACGAATTGGGTAACTTTCGAAGGAAAGGGATCGTTTGAAGTGAAGGAACACCACGTCTACTAAGATCTCGAAGCTCACATTGCTCGACTTTCTCACCACCCTAGTTGGTGTTGTAAGTTGATCACTTCCCTTTTCATTTTCTACATTGCTCGTATCATACATATCACATACACACGATACACACACCATTTTTACATTCATTACTACACTTATGATATATATGTTTATATCTCGACACCCTTGAGGAAAGGACTCGTCATTTGTTATTTATACGTACAACATACATATATTATTCGACCTACTAATTCTTTGGCTCTCACATAATCAAATCAACGAAACATGCAAACCTTATAAGTTTTTATACCACGAGAACAAAGCCAAAACCAAGTCCTAGTCGAACGTGATTTTTAAAACAAAGAACAACCCTTTTTGGCTTTAAACGGGCTAACGAGCCCAACTAGTTTTCAAAAGGAGATTTTCGGTTGGAAACTTGGAAAATATCGAGAAGTGTAAATACCGATTTTAAGATTTGTACAAGTTTTAAATGTTACTTTCATTATAACGAAAGTTTGTTTTTCAAAAACGAAATCAAGGACTATTTTTGAAAAAGTTTCCGTTAAGGGACTAAAACTGACAAAATCACAAACTATCGAACTAACTTTGACAAATACCGAATTCTTTTGGAAATCGAGGGTAGAAATTGTCATTTGGCCAAAGATAAGGAATAAAATGTAAAAAGTTCAAAAGGACTATATTGTAATTATTTCTAACCGAAGGGTAAAAAGTGTAAATTTGTAAAGTTAAAGGTTAAATGTGACAAAGGTATTTTATAATTAATTATTTCATATAATTTGATTTTTATATAAGTACATATATATTTTTGTAACTTTAATATATATATATATATATATATATATATATATATATATATATATATATATATATATATATATATATATATATACACACACAACTTCACTAAAAATATTTAATCATAAATATTTTTAAACGATATTATTTTCACAACGAGTTAATATTTATCGAACACTGGTTCGTAACAACGATACAAATAACTACGTGAAATTATTTTGGAATATATTAAGACACCCGAATAGATATCACCGTACACTAGACATATCACATGTCATTTACAACATGAATCTAAAACACCGATTACAATGTATTATTTAGGTAGCAAATCGGAGGAATTTCATTGCTAGTCATAGCAATACACCATCACTTTTGAGCACCGTTGTGATTACGCACCTTTCAGGTGAGTTCATGGTCCGATATTTTTAATTGTTTTTAAACCCCGTGGGGAGATACATGCTATAAATCGAACACAAGTATTTTTCTGTATGCTGTTATCACCTGATATTGCCTAAGTTGACACATGTGCTACAAGTCCCTCATATCACGAACCTTGATCACTTGCGAGTGAGCGCGAATATAGTTGATAGATCTATTGAAATGGCAGCCCGCCTCTGTCAAGGTGATTACTTGGCAGGAGGTGTGCTATATTCGAGGTATTGTGGAAATTTGGCACATTTCCTGTCACCGAGGGCCCCTTGTCATTTACATCCGCTGTGGTGTAGATGATTGTTGTTATCTTTATGATATGTCAAATCGATGTTAAGGCTTGCGTTTCGTGAGGCTTAGGAGCAATATTTCACCAGTTTAGTCAAGACTTGTCTATCTTGGCTTGTTTATTTCAAATGCTTGACTTGTGTTCACACTATTACTATTTAAACTACTATGGATTCACTCGACCTTTGTGTTGACTTTTTATGCATGTTTATCTCAGGAAATTAGCAAGCATGGCGGCACGGAGCTGGCAAAGGGCACAGGACCTCCCTTTTGATTTCAATAATTATATCATTCTTTACAAACTCATCTTTACTAAACAATTAACATTTTGGAAAAATGTTTGTAACTCTGAATATTTGAGTTTTCATGGAATGATATTGACTATCTTTTGAATTGTTTTCTATGAGTATGACTGTGTACTAAACTGTAATGACCCCGATTAGACTTCCGCTGCTTATCAATTTTTGGGGTGTTACAGATTGGCATTAGAGCCATGGTTATAGAGAACTAAATGATTTTTCAAAACATTGGGCTATAACCTCACCGGATTTTAAACAAACTATTTATCATCAAAGTGCCCTCAGTGCCAGCGCTTGCTAACGTCATGTTTTAAGGTTTGATTTTTAGCACCCATTGCATTTAGCTCACTATGACACCATGATCACCGTGCATGTAGCATTATGTAGACTAAATGACTTATATTACTGCTATTTTTGGGATATTACTGTACCATGTCGCCCCCGGTTATTATTTTGTCCGACAGTGACGACGTCGTGCCAGTATCATCCACTCACCCTACTATTGACTTATCTGACTATGACACCCATGACACCCGAGACACCCATGATCTGACCATGACACCCAACCTGTATCACCTGCTATACCATCTCCTGTTCCATCTGGAGACCCATCTGCTGATACTGAGCCTTTTGAGGAGGGTGAGGTTGCTTCTACACCCATTGATTCTTTTGCTATTCAGCCTCTATTTCGTCCTATCTGTGGACCTATGACACAGGTACAATACCTTTATGATCAGTACCTGACATCTCAGCAGTTTCTTGCGGCTGATGATCGTCCTACACCACCTGCTAGTCACCATACCGGTTCAGATGCTGATGACGAGTCTTCTGACTCCGATACTTCTGACACTGCTGCTTCTATTCCACCACCATCCCTGCCTGCACCGATTCGTCAGCACAAGCGAGTGAGGATTCTTGAGCCCTATGAGCCTGAGCCCTTCGGTGAGTTGTTTCGATATCATGAGGGAGACTATACCCGCAAATGCACGGCTCAGAAACGAGTCTGTATTTTGCCTGCTTCTACTATTACACCACCTGTACCTACACCTGTACCTACACCTGCACCTACACCTGTATCATCACCCATATCTGTATTACCACCTGTTTCTATGCCAGAGCTCACCCCTGTGACATCACCAGCACCCCCACCATTACCTGTATCACCCCCACCTGAGCCACATCCTTACATGTTACCTACTTATACCGCACCCCACACCTCTGAGGTTTTGCCACCCATGCCACCACCTACAGTTTTCTACTCACAGACTACTACTGTACCGATACCATCACCTGCTACATCACCTGTACCATCACCTGCTCCCACCGAGACCCCCACCTCACCCGACATTCATAGATTGGTTGATGCTTGTCGATGGTCGTTTTTGTTAGACTACATTCGTAGATGGAGATTGGTTGAGGGATCGCCTAGGGCTGCTGAGCTTGGAGATGGCTCTTCAGCGGTGTTACCGGTTACTGGGGAGCCGATACACCATACTATCCCTCTTTTGGCTGCTAGATTAGTGAGACATGAGGATCGTCTTGATGAGCTATTGAGCGTTATTAAGGATATATCCTTGGAGAGGATTGAGTGTATGCAGGAGGAGGTCACGAACCTCGTGGTACATAGGACAGCTCTAGAGATGGTATTTGAGATGATGGGGACAGAGATCGAGGAGGCACAGGCTACCATCACCGAGTTTAGTCATCGACTAGATATTCAGAGGCATGAGATAGATGATTTGAGAGCGATTGCGGCCATCACACAGGAGATGATGGAGCATCAGACACAGGAGTTAGCCGCATCTAGTTCTACCATCCACACACTTTCAGCCACTATTGAGGAGATTCAGGCCCGTGAGAGATCCAGGGATATGGAGATGTTAGGGATGATCACAATCATCAGAGAGCTGGAGAGGAGATCAGGAGGCGCACCTGGACCTTCATAGATCAATGACATGTCATTACTTACAGAGACATCTTAACTTGCCGCCTGTGGCATTAATAATTGTTGTATCTTATTGTTTTGTAACAATGAATTCAAAAATTATTAAAACTTTATGTTGGTTACGATTGTAACGTATTGATATTGATTTATGATGTTCTAGTTGTCTGATCTTTTTTTATTATGCTCCCATATTGAGATTCATTATAATTTCCATGTATGTTGTTACATGTCGTGATGTTTATTTATGAATGATATGGTTTATGTTGATGTATGTATTTATGGTGTGGTTGTGATATGTGCTTTGTGATGATCTCGACTATTATGAGTTGGCTACATTATTTCTCTTGTTATTGATGTTTGGGATTTGTACTTATGCACTTGCGATTTTATAGAGTTATGGCCCCAAGGAAAACCGCTACTGCTACCTCGTCACCCGCTATGACCCAGGCTACTATCAAAAAGTTGGTTGCCGACAGTGTTGCTGCAGCTTTAGAAGAGTAAGCTGCTGCAATGGCACGAACTAGTAGCAATAACCGAGCCACTGCTGAGAGCGAGTCTGCTGCGACTCGGAAGTGTACCTATAAGGACTTCATAGCTTGTAAATTATCTCACTTCAAAGGAACTGAAGGAGTGACAGAGCTTGCTCGATGGTTTGAGCGAACTGAGACTGTGTTTGTAAGGAGCATTTGTGCCGCTGAAAGCCGAGTCTCGTTTGCTACTGGAACATTGTTGGAAGACGCGTTGTCTTGGTGGAATGCAACTACTCAGAAGATAGGTGTGGAAGAGGCCTATCAGATTACCTGGGCTGACTTTAAGGAGAAGATGTTGAAGAAGTTCTGCCCTAGAGGTGAGATCAAGAAGTTAGAAGATGAGTTTCACACGTTGGTTGTGAAAGGAAATGATCTCAGGGCTTATGATAGGAGATTTCAGGAGCTTGCCACACTTTGCCCTTCAAAGGTTTCCGATTTGGAAAAGTTGTTGGAAAGGTACATTGAGGGATTACCCAGGAGCATTGAGGGGAACGTCACCTCATCAAAGCCTCAATCTTTGGAAGAAGCAATGACTATTGCCCAAAGACTACTAGACCGGGAGATTAAGCATAAATCTGCTCAGGGGAACAACAATCACAAAAGGAAGTTTGATGATCGAAGGACAAACAACAACAACCACAACAACAACAATAGCAACAACAACAACCGTAACCCCAACCGTAACTACCACCATGACAGGAACACCCACCACAACCAATAGAACCGACGACATGAAGCTGTCAGAGCTTATGTCACCGCACCAGTTAAGGATGCTAGGTATGCTGGACCTCTTCCATTCTGTGACAAGTGTAAGATGCATCATAATGGACCCTGCTATGCTAAGTGTGGGAAGTGTTCAAGGATTGGACATAAGACACAAGATTGCAAGGCTACAGGAGCTAACTTGCAACCCGTGGCTGTAGTATGCCATGCTTGTGGAGGGAAAGGACACTACAGGCGTCAGTGCCCTAACAAGGACAACAATGCACGTGGGAGAGCATACGTGCTGGGAGATGGAAATGTCCAGCAAGATCCGAACGTAGTTATGGGTACGTTCTTTCTAAACAACCGCCTCGTTAAAGTTTTATTTGATTCCGGAGCCGATCAAAGTTTCGTATCTATTTCCCTTGCACCCCTGCTTAATATTACACCCACCCAACTAGACACCACATATGAGATTGAACTAGCCGATGGAAAGCTAGTGAGCACTAACACTATACTCCGAGGTTGTACCCTACGACTATTAGACACCCCATTTGACATTGACCTTATGCCTATTAGACTTGGTAGTTTCGTCGTCGTTGTAGGAATGGATTGGTTATCTGAGAACCGCGCTAAGATCATTTGTGACGAAAAGGTCGTTCACATTCCACTGAATAACGAAACCCTGATTGTTCGCGGAGAGCGAAGTAAGACACGTATGAGCATCGTTTCTTGCGTCAAGGTTGTGAAGTACATCGATCGATGATGTCAAGTCTTTTTGGCTCAAGTCACCGAGAAGAAGTCGGAAGAGAAGCGACTCGAGGATGTGCCAGTAGTCAGGAACTTTCCAGAAGTTTTCCCTGAGGACTTGCCTGGCCTTCCACCGACTCGTCAAGTGGAATTTCAAATTGACTTGATGCCAGGAGCAGCACCCGTAGCACGAGCACCCTATAGGCTAGCACCGTCGGAAATGAAGGAGTTATCTGGGCAATTGGAGGAATTGTCAGATAAAGGATTTATTCGCCCTAGTTCATCACCGTGGGGAGCCCCGGTGTTGTTTGTAAAGAAGAAGGATGGAACCTTCAGGATGTGTATCAATTATCGTGAGTTGAACAAACTTACGGTTAAGAATCGATATCTGTTGCCAAGGATTGACGATTTGTTTGATCAACTGCAAGGATCGAGTGTCTACTCGAAGATTGATTTGAGATCGGGTTATCACCAACTGAGAGTTAGGGAAGAAGACATCCCTAATACGGCTTTCAGGACAAGATACGGTCATTACGTATTCCAAGTAATGCCATTCGGTCTAACAAATGCACCCGCTGTATTTATGGACTTAATGAATCGAGTGTGCAAACCCTATTTGGATAAGTTTGTGATTGTATTCATCGATGATATCCTTATTTACTCACGTAGTAAGGAAGAGCATGCAGAACACTTGAAGGCTATACTAACACTGCTCAGAGAAGAGAAATTATACGCCAAATTTTCAAAGTGTGATTTTTGGATTGAGAAAGTACAATTTCTTGGGCATGTTATTGACAGTAAAGGTATTCATGTTGATCCCGCCAAGATCGAAGCTGTTAAAAATTGGGCGTCACCTACGAGTCCTACCGAGATACGCCAATTTTTAGGTCTTGCCGGTTACTATCGAAGGTTTATTGAAGGTTTTTCAAGGATTGCAAAACCTTTGACTAAGTTAACACAGAAGAAGAAGAAGAAGTTTGAATGGGGAGAAGAACAAGAATCGGCATTTCAGTTTTTGAAGCAGAAGCTTTGTGAAGCACCGATATTAGCACTACCCGAAGGGAGTGAGGACTTCGTGGTATATTGTGACACATCAATCCAAGGTTTGGGTGCCGTATTGATGCAGAGACTTAAAGTAATCGCTTACGCTTCTAGACAACTTAAACCCCATGAGGAGAACTACACTACTCATGATCTAGAATTAGGAGCGGTGGTATTCGCTCTAAAGATCTGGAGACACTACCTATATGGAACCAAGTGTACGGTTTTCACCGATCACAAGAGTCTTCAGCACATTTTAGATCAAAAGGAGTTGAACATGAGACAACGTCGATGGCTAGAGCTGTTAAGTGACTATGATTGTGAGATTCGTTATCACCCGGGGAAGGCAAACGTTGTAGCTGATGCCTTGAGTCAAAAGGATCGACTTAGACCCCTCAGAGTTAGATCATTGGGTATGACGATTAGATCACCACTTCCGTCTCAAATCCTTGAAGTTTAAACTGAGGCCCTTAAGGAAGAGAATAGACCGCACGAGAAGATTTACGGCATGCCAGAAAGCACGAATGGATTTGTCAAGAAACCAGATGGAAGGCTGTGTTTCAAGGACAGAAGTTGGATCCCATTGTATGGAGGAATACAAGATCTCATAATGCACGAGTCTCATAAGTCTAAATATTCCATTCATCCTGGTTCGGACAAGATGTATCAAGATTTAAAGAAGTTATATTGGTGGCCAAACATGAAAGCTGACATTGCAGAGTATGTCGGTAAGTGTTTGATCTGCTCATGAGTAAAGGCTGAACACCAAAAACCATCCGGTCTTTTGGTTCAACCCGAGCTACCAATGTGGAAATGGGAAAGGATTACAATGGACTTCATTACGAAACTACCCAAGACATCGAGTGAGTTGGACACTATTTGGGTTATTGTCGATCGTCTCACGAAGTCAGCGCACTTCTTGCCAATCAAAGAGACCGATGATATGGACGTTCTTGCACGTTTGTACCTTAAGGAGATAGTTTCCCGGCATGGAGTGCCGATTTCTATTATCTCCGACCGAGACAGCCGTTTCACGTCTAACTTTTGGCGATCTTTACAGAAAGCCTTGGGAACTAAGTTAGATATGAGTACAGCTTACCATCCACAGACTGATGGTCAAAGTGAAAGGACTATACAAACCCTGGAAGACATGATTAGGGCATGTGTGATTGATTTTGGAAAAGGCTGGGATAAACACCTACCGTTAGCTGAATTTTCATATAACAACAGTTATCACACCAGCATTAAGGTTGCACCGTTTGAAGCACTTTATGGAAGAAAGTGTAGATCACCAGTTTGTTGGGCTGAGGTTGGAGATGTACAACTCTCAGGTCCCGAGTTGATTCTTGAAACCACTGAGAAAATAGTGAAAATTAAGCAACGATTACAAGCCACCAGGGATCGGCAAAAGAGTTATGCCCATGTGCGAAGGAAACCAATAGAATTTCAAGTTGGAGACAAGGTCATGCTTAAGGTATCACCTTGGAAAGGAATGATTAGGTTTGGAAAACGTGGAAAGCTAAACCCAAGATACGTTGGACCCTTCGAGATCATTGAAAGGATCGGTCCCGTGGCATACAAACTTGAACTACCTGAGGAACTCAGTAGAGTGCACAACACCTTCCACGTGTCAAATTTGAAAAAGTGTTTATCGGATGAGACACTTGTGATTCCGTTGAAAGAGATCAGAATCAATTAAAAGTTGAACTTTATTGAGGAACCCGTTGAGATTACGGACAGGGAGTCAAACGACTTAAGCATAGTCGCATTCCCATTGTTAAGGTCAGATAGAACTCTAAGAGAGGACCCGAGTACACATGGGAGCGCGAGGATCAAATGAGTGCCAAATACCCACAACTATTTGATGAGACAACCCCGAGCACCGATTCAACTTTGGATTCCGGGACGAATCCAATCTAACGGGTGGGTACTGTAATACACCGTAAAATCCCAGGTCATTTATTAATGCTAATTATCGACACTATTCTAAACTAAGCCATTTTTGCGGGCTAATTTAAATTTTTTATATGAGACACTGTTTATTTTAACACCCGATTGTTTATAACACTGTTTGTTTGACACCCGATTATGTTTTGTCACCCGATGGTCACTCTTGGATGTCACCCAATGAGGTTAAACACCGGTAACTCCCACTTGCGACCCAACACCCAAATTGAACACCGAGATATTGTTAATATATATATATATGACATTGTGTATATATTAATTTTTACAAATTTATTTATACTATATATATATATATATATATATATATATATATATATATATATATATATATATATATATATATATATATATATATATATATGAGTATATATATACGTATGATGACACCGTTTATATATTCTTGGTTTTCACGAACCGACACTGACACCGAAATTAGTTTCACCATTTTACTAATCACCGACACCCCGTCATAATTGGGCCGAACACACACTATAAGCCCACACGTATATTTTTTTGACACTTGGGCCGAACCATTTCCACAAGCCCACACAACTTTCTTTTTTTTCCCTCTTGTTTTTCGTTTTGGGCCTAGATCACCACAACCCACTTGGCTTGATATGTTTTCTTTTGCGTAGCATGCTACACGAAACCAAACCACCACCTTGGTTCTTTTCTTGGTTCCCCTCAACTCAACACAAACATCCCATCTTACTTTGACCTTGTTGCATGAGACAAGAAGCCACCCTATGTAGCCTTCGAACCCATGGTTCTTCGCATTACACGCTAAACCTCCTTTACCCACTAGGTCGAGTGCCTCCTTAACCAACAACACAAACATAAACTAAACCAATAAGTACAAGCACATGGCCCTAATTACCCTTGACCTAGTGTTAAAATATAACCATAGCTTCCACACTCTCACCATTCGACAAGACTACACTCTTGTTATTAGACAATCTTGTCGAGAAATGACACGACCATTTGACTTGTGTATTGATACAAGGAGACCATTTGAACCACCATTGTCACCCTATATAAACCATATTAAATGAACTTTATCTCACACTTACAAGAGCTCACAAAAATTCAAGTCCTAAATACTCTCTACTCCCTCTTGGTCACGGTCGAGAAATCAAGGGTCACACACGCAAGGTTTTTGGGTTTTGGAAACGAATTGGGTAACTTTCGAAGGAAAGGGATCGTTTGAAGTGAAGGAACACCACGTCTACTAAGATCTCGAAGCTCACATTGCTCGACTTTCTCACCACCCTAGTTGGTGTTGTAAGTTGATCACTTCCCTTTTCATTTTCTACATTGCTCGTATCATACATATCACATACACACGATACATACACCATTTTTACATTCATTGCTACACTTATGATATATATGTTTATATCTCGACACCCTTGAGGAAAGGACTCGTCATTTGTTATTTATACGTACAACATACATATATTATTCGACCTACTAATTCTTTGGCTCTCACATAATCAAATCAACGAAACATGCAAACCTTATAAGTTTTTATACCACGAGAACAAAGCCAAAACCAAGTCCTAGTCGAACGTGATTTTTAAAACAAAGAACAACCCTTTTTGGCTTTAAACGGGCTAACGAGCCCAACTAGTTTTCAAAAGGAGATTTTTCGGTTGGAAACTTGGAAAATATTGAGAAGTGTAAATACCAATTTTAAGATTTGTACAAGTTTTAAATGTTACTTTCATTATAACGAAAGTTTGTTTTTCAAAAACTAAATCAAGGACTATTTTTGAAAAAGTTTCCGTTAAGGGACTAAAACTGACAAAATCACAAACTATCGAACTAACTTTGACAAATACCGAATTCTTTTGGAAATCGAGGGTAGAAATTGTCATTTGGCCAAAGATAAGGAATAAAATGTAAAAAGTTCAAAAGGACTATATTGTAATTATTTCTAACCGAAGGGTAAAAAGTGTAAATTTGTAAAGTTAAAGGTTAAATGTGACAAAGGTATTTTATAATTAATTATTTCATATAATTTGATTTTTATATAAGTACATATATATTTTTGTAACTTTAATATATATATATATATATATATATATATATATATATATATATATATATATATATATACACACACAACTTCAATAAAAATATTTAATCATAAATATTTTTAAACGATATTATTTTCACAACGAGTTAATATTTATCGAACACCGGTTCGTAACAACGATACAAATAACTACGTGAAGTTATTTTGGAATATATTAAGACACCCGAATAGATATCACCGTACACTAGACATATCACATGTCATTTACAACGTGAATCTAAAACACCGATTACAATGTATTATTTAGGTAGCAAATCGGAGGAATTTCATTGCTAGTCATAGCAATACACCATCACTTTTGAGCACCGTTGTGATTACGCACCTTTCAGGTGAGTTCATGATCCCACATTTTTAATTGTTTTTAAACCCCGTGGGGAGATACATGCTATAAATCGAACACAAGTATTTTTCTGTATGCTGTTATCACCTGATATTGCCTAAGTTGACACATGTGCTACAAGTCCCTCATATCACGAACCTTGATCACTTGCGAGTGAGCGCGAATATAGTTGATAGATCTATTGGAATGGCAGCCCGCCTCTGTCAAGGTGATTACTTGGCAGGAGGTGTGCTATATTCGAGGTATTGTGGAAATTTGGCACATTTCCTGTCACCGAGGGCCCTTTGTCATTTACATCCGCTGTGGTGTAGATTATTGTTATTATCTTTATGATATGTCAAATCGATGTTAAGGCTTGCGTTTCGTGAGGCTTAGGAGCAATATTTCACCAGTTTAGTCAAGACCTGTCTATCTTGGCTTGTTTATTTCAAATGCTTGACTTGTGTTCACACTATTACTATTTAAACTACTATGGATTCACTCAACCTTTGTGTTGACTTTTTATGCATGTTTATCTCAGGAAATTAGCAAGCATGGCGGCACGGAGCTGGCAAAGGGCACAGGACCTCCCTTTTGATTTCAATAATTATATCATTCTTTACAAACTCATCACTTCTTTTACTAAACAATTAACATTTTGGAAAAATGTTTGTAACTCTAAATATTTGAGTTTTCATGGAATGATATTGACTATCTTTTGAATTGTTTTCTATGAGTATGACTGTGTACTAAACTGTAATGACCCCGATTAGACTTCCGCTGCTTATCAATTTTCGGGGTGTTACAGTAATCTTGATAAGATGGAGGATAGAGTTGAAAATTTAAACCCACCGAGTACCCCACAAGTCCTACCATCATTTGAAGCATACACACCGCCCGCTACTTATTCGGATGAAGTAGATGAGACTTTAGGAGTCCCAATAGAGGTAGAACCCTTGTACCAAACACCACTAGAGGATATAGGTTTGAATACTTGTAGTGATAACCTTACTCTTAGTTCTAGGGAATTACTTAGTGTTGATGAACCGGAACCTCAATCTTTACACAAGTTTCCAGGTCAAAGTGCCAAGTAATTCTTACGAATTTCCCCATTTGTTGTTCCTAGATCGAATGCCTTAAGTATGCTTATAATGATTTCAGGTGAATTGCTGAAGCTTCCTCTATGATTGTGGATCGTTTACCACCATATGACAACTTCATGGATCCGTAAATTCCAATTAACACTATGCTAAATCCATAAGAATAAATAAGTGACTTGCTTTCACTGTTGTTTGTGTTGAGACTGGCAGGTTTTCTTTTCAATAATACCACTATGAACGTTTTGGCAATATTATTAGGATCTGCGTAGGACTCTCGTACAACTTGTGTTCTTATTTGTCTCCAACAAGTGTATATAATAATTTTGTGTCCTATGGAGATTTTATATTTGAATCTCATTGGCTCTAGACTTGATCAAGTGCGTTATGGATTAGTGAGCGGAGGCTGGTGCAGACTGCCACCTTTTCAATATAGTACTTTTGTGTCGTATGGAGATTTTATATTTCATTATATTTTTATTTCACCTCTGTATTTTTATGAAACAATACATTTTATATGTTTTATACACTTATTGGACTTGGTTATGAATTGTACATGATTTGTAACACTAGAAAACATGATTTGGACTTGATTTGTAAAGACTGTTTTGGACCAGGGGCAAAAATGGAATTAACTGATCTAATCAGTGAGTTTAGAGTCTTAAGTAAAAATACAGGGTTGTAGTACAAGGTCTTGTGATCATTTTTCTAGGTGGCTCATTCTATAACTCCACCCGATGATTTAGTTAGAAAATAAACGGTAGAAGTTGTCCAAATCTGAGTAATAAATTTCTTTCGTATAAAAGTCAATTTTTTTGGGTACTAAATCCACTTTTATTATAAAAAGATACAACATAGATAACACTTTAACTTACACGTGGCTTTTTGAACGGAATGAAATGGTGTTGTAGAACTTAAGATATCGCCATTTTAGTGGCACTGTTTTGGTGCTGTTAGAAATCAACTTGGGTACTTAAGGGTAAATTGGTAATTTCACTCAAGGTATGTAATTTTTGGAACAGTGGGAGCCATAAATCTCATTAGTTGACTCAAATACCTTTCTGAGGACGTAAAAACCGAGTCATAACTCTTTACGATTTAGGAGTTACGAATTTATTGAGTCATGTAAACTTTCTAAAAACCAAGCAGCTTTCTACTTGGCTCGTAAAAGTTCATATACTTTTCAAAATTAGTCCTTGAACTCTTATAAACTCTATATACAATGGCATAATTAACATAATAACTTTATAAAACTTATTTGCATACTTACATTGTCATTTTAAAACCTAAGACGCAAGCATTATTTTAGGTTGCTCGTAGGGCTCTCTCGGCTTATTCATCGTTTTATTTGCACTTCGGTTATCACATTTGCTTATGGTGAGTTTCATAGCCCCACTTTTACTCGTTTTAAACTACTTTTGGGGTGAGAATGCATGCTTGTTTTACTTACATACTTTACTTGATTATCTGAAACACTTTACTCGTTTACTGAAACACAATACTCGCTTTATTTAAATACATGGTTTGCATTTACTTACGGACACAAGTGCACTAAACTATTACAAATTGTCTAAGTTATGAACCGTTAATTACGTAGTAAGCGCGAATGTTGTGAATAGATCTATTGGGATTGAACTCCCCCATCCGGGTTGTTTCCCCACTTAACTAGTATGTCAAACGAACGCATAATCATTTGAGGAACTTTGGGTGTCTTAGGTGGACATCTACCAGAAACTTTGGGTGTCCTAGGTGGACATCTACTAGAAACTAGAAGCCATAAAACTTAAGGCTTTGGTATCAGGAACTTAGGGCAATGGTAACACATTTTATATATGACATTGTGTAACACCCCAACCCAAAAAGGGCTAAAGTGTAACATTACGGGGTCGAATCAGAACATAAGCAAGCGGAATGCATTAAATTATACAAGGGTTACAAAGCAAATCTAATAAATGATAAGGTGCTAAAACTAAGCATAACAGCTTCCAAATTAATTACAAACTAAGAACCAAAAGAGGAATCTCTAAGTCCATCTCTAATCCATGGGGAGCTATCAACCGTGTAGTCCACTAAAAGCTCCTAAGCACTCTTCCCTCAAATCCAGATTCCTTGTAAATAACCTACCGCAGGAAAAGAAATGCGGTTGAGCTTAAAAAGCCCAGTGAACAAATATAAACAAACAAAAGCTAATAACAAAAAGGGAAATGAAAGTGAATCCCAAATGAATCCAAGTGAACCTGTTGAGACGAATATCAAAGAATATGGAACATATGATAGAATCAACATAATATGATCAAAGGGAATACGTATAAGGAATATCAAATGAATCAAAGGAAAATGGAACAAATCATAAGTGTAAGAAAATGAACTAAGGAAAGCATAAGTCAATAACAATAAAGAAGTTATGACAACAAGGATCACATATATAGTAGAAGTAACAGAAATGCCCAATAATCATATATCAAATTGTACATAGAGTAGCTAGCTCGATGTATCAAATGTGAAATGGAGTGTATTGCACACACATACCCATTCACCAAATTTAAAACGAAACAAAGTACCTAAGATGCATCCATACGCTCCCTGCAAAACAGATATACATATACCAAGCTATAGGCTAATCATACATACAATAATAATAATGGCCATGGTGCTATAGCATAATAGGGAACGCTGTGGACAAAAACCCACCTTCACAGATAGTGTCAATACCACTGGTGCATCAGTGGCAAGGCCATGGACTCCTCATGACTGGCTACAATTTAATCAAATAATGGGCAGCATATACTGGCATAGGAATGCTATAAGAAATGGAATATAGCATACAACAAATATCAAAGAAAATCATAACAGAAATGGATCGATCAAATATGGATCATACAAAGGGATTATAGCAATGGTTCAAGTCGAAAATATTCATATCATGAGGTTCAAATCAAAGGTTCATAATAGCAAAAGTGTTCATAGCAAAGGATCATAGTAGGATTCAAAATATGAAGTTAAATGATCAAAAGATGTTAAAGAAAGTCATGAGAAATCTTAGAGAATAAAACAAATTAATGACTTTTGAAAATTATTTAAAACCTTTTTATCGTAAAAGTATTCCTTTAAAAACACATTTTATAAAAGTCATTAAAACCTTCATATAAAACTAGCATCATATTGTAATCACAGAAATCATTTCAAAAATAGTTTTTTCTCAAACATCATCATGTTATATTTTTAAAAGGGTCTTCATACGAAATCATACTATCGAATGAACCAAGGATATCAGGTGTATAAAGATCAGAAATCATAATAGTGGCAATGGAACGGATGATGAGTCATAAGAAACCTTACTGAAAGGTTAGAATATATGTACCTCAAATCGATGACAAAGCAAAAATAAGGGGATGACCAAACGGAAACAGGAACCACTCTTTCTTCACGGAACCTAAATGAATTAGAAGCCGAGAATTATTTAATAGTTCATTTAAATCAGATTACTCCTTTTTTTGATCATCTTTCCATTTTAAGAATGTTTCCTTATTTAGTAAGTTTCCATAAATAACAAGTTTCCAAAATTAGAAAGATTTGATATTATAATTAAGTTAAGTCATTTATTAAACATTATTATGAAATTAGAGTTCATTTTAGCAAGCCATGACAATTTAGGGTTCAATATGTCAACTTTCCATATTTTAGGGTTTATAATGCAAATATACCAAAGTTTAAGGTTTAAAGTGTAAATATTACAAGTTCCCATATTTTATACAAATAGTACACAAGTTAACAATATTACACCTTCAAGTTTACATATGTTACATTTTAACCCCTTTACTTTCATTAATTACAAAACAAGTCCTTATTAATATTAAAATTAATCATATCCATAACAAATTCATATTAGCACATTTAATCGTTAGTTATCAGAATTTACACATTTTACGCTTCACATAATATTTATACGAAGCACCCTCCCTATTTCCAAAATTTACAAAACAAACCCTAGATTTTAAATAAATACAATTCGTACCATTTTATTATACAAATTACAAATTAATCCTTTTAATTACAAAATCTACTCTTTTCACCCTTGTAACAATTTTATACGATTACCCCCTGGTCTTTTATGATTTCCAAAACAACCCTCAAGTTTAACAATTTTCAAAATGCACCCTTCATATTTATAAAATTCCATTCGGTTCATAAATAAATCACCAAACATAAACCCTAATTTTTCCCAATCACCCAATCATTAATAACCAATCATTACCTCATTAAATATCATACAAAAATCAAATAAACCCTAACCCTAATCTTATATGCCCCCTTTTTATTTTATTCAATCGGATCCAAATGAAATAAATCAAAACAATTTCTACAAGCTTCGAATAAATGTAACCATATTTTATATGTGTCGAATATTCAGATATAACAAGCTCAAAAATCAAGTTGAGCCACCAAAAATTCATATAGGCCGATTTAGGGTTTAACATGATTTTAGGGTTTTCATTTTATTTTAATTTGTGTGATCTATTTAGCATGCATGGACCAATTTAAAATGTATACATAGATCATAATAGATGAATAGGATGATACAAAAACTATCCAAGATAGATAGGATCAAATAGAATGTGCAGAATGGAATTTCCCCTTCTCGGCTACAATAACGAGCAATCAAAAATCCAAACTCACCCCCGATCACTCCAAAACCTTAACCAGTATTTTTCTAGCCTCCTATAACTCAGATGACGTCCAGGAAAAATGGCCCAAGAGCCTCCAGAAATTATGGAGCCGCCAGTTTGATTTTATGGTGTTTTTAGGGTTTTTAAGGTAATTAAAGGAATGTATAATTAAAATAAAATATATCGAGAGGAGGGGGAGGATATTTCGGTCCAATAAGTGATACGGAGGATCAAATCTCTGAAAATAATAGTTACTATAAATTTTTGAGCTTATCTCTTAATTTAGATAATTTAAATAACAATTGTACACAACTTAAAATAAAATTCGGCCCATATATAATACTTAGACGTGGCACATTATTTTTAGGACTATTAGAAGTGTTAAAACATTCACATAAAAATATAGTAGATTATATGTTGTTAATTTCAAAGTGTATGAGATTTATTTGGTGTTTTATATAAGTGTTTATTGAAGTTTTAAGTTATAAGGGCATTGTGATAATTTTGCATGTTTTAAAATTTTAGGTGTTACAACTTCTTCACCTTTAAAAGAAAATTTTCGTCCTCGACATTTGAAGTAGGAAGTTCAAATAGAAGGGTACCAAACCGCGAAAAGAAACGAAAACGATTTACTCACTCGGAGCAGTTCTCCACAGAATTTTAAACGAACGGAATAGTTTGTTTCTCATGACTCGACTCAAACAAAGTAGCTTCAGATTCCTCAGAAAAGACAAATCAGGTTGAATCTGATCAAAAGGCCAATGCAAGATATAATAGATGATAGGCGAATCTTCTCGAAGTAACACATGGGATACGTACAAAATTTTAGATCGAATAACTGTATCAAACAGTAAAGAGCTATACCAGGAGCATAAGATTTGTAACAGATATACAGAGGTCATCAGAATGCAAAACGAGAGTCCAAAATTATCCAGATATCTAACGAACAAAGACAGAGCATACACATAGGTAGAATGAACCTAAAGTCTCATTAATCGCGGATCATCTTCATCGGGGATCAGATTCTAAGCTTCTCAAGCACTCCTCAAGATATCCTATGCCCACAATAAGTGCACGTTATATGGTGTAAGTATTATCATGTTGATCAGGCGTCATAATACTAGCATCACATAAATATGCCCTCATTATGGTCATACTTTATCTCGAGTCGTGACAAAAAAAAAAAAAAAAAAAAAAAAAAAAAATCTATCTTAAGTTTTTTAGGAGCTACTGGCAGGGTTGTTGCTGTGTTACCGGACTGCTGTGTTGGTGTTGATGCGGCTGCCTCTGTTTTAAAACATGGTGCGCCAAAGTTTTTTTAGTAGCTTTATTGTAAAATATGTAATTAACCACTAATAAATTAATTTAGATTTACATAGAGTTGGAAGGCAAACGAACCAGCAGTAGCTTGATTACTACACCCTTTATTTTTGGTTTTAGGTGTCTTTTAAGTCAAATACCTACACATCAATTGGGATTTACATAGCTTGATGTATTTTTGGAAAATGGACATATTGTTTGTTTATCTAACCTGTGTGGCTTTCGCCTGTTTCAGTTAGGTGTACGATTTCAGGAGTTTCGTCTAAGATGTTATCAAATATGAAGTCAAGATTTCCTCTTCTCAAGCTTGGGTGGCAGTGAAACTGGAAAATGTAGCTCCTTCCTTTAAGTGTGAGTTTAATTGATTGTCTCGCGTTAAGATAAGAAAACTAGCTAGTTTCTTATATGTGTTAGCTTGAATGTCTTATAAAACGCAACCATAGAGTGCACTATTGGTTTTCTCGTTGTATTTATTGCGTGAATTATGGGTTGTAGATCCTAAAAAACTTAATAGACTTTAAGTGTTTTAGGGGAGACTAATGTTCATAGAGTTGGGGACTTCGGCACCTCCCCACGACCAATATTAAGGAATACAACGCTTCAATTAAAAAAATGAAGTAACAATTCGACAAGGAGATAACTAGGGAGTAAGGATATCTAAGTGAACACACTTTTCCCTATCATAAGAAGTCATTAATTTACTTTTCTTGTTAATATTTTAAATTAGTTTAATTGTAGTTTTGAGTTAGTTAATTAGTAACTAATTCCGCTCACTCTTCAAAACCCGAGATTTTTACATGTTTTTCATAAAATATAAAAATACAAAAAGAATCATCCCTCACCTCTAGACCTATCTCGACATAGATTTTGACCTAACGACACTATTCCCCTAGAGAACGATCAATCCCCCGATACTTACTTATACTACACTACATCGATTAGGTACAATGCCTAGGAGGATTATAAAACTTCATGTGAAGGTTTGCAACCGCCGCATCACAACCTCGCTCTGGTTCCAGAATGTTGGTTATTTGAGAGATTAACAACAAAGGACAACAAAAGTATATATGTAAATTGATACTGCAGATCAATGTTTTATTGATATGTGACATAACATAGAAAGTGAACCTTTATATATAGGCTGAGAACAAGAAAGAAAGGAAGACCCCAAAACATTACCTCAAAAGACCAATACTTACTAAAGGAGACAAGCAGCTCCAAAAGTTACACTATCTCTTAGTTATTACTGAATCACATTAAAAGAAAAACATTAAACTCGAATGAACACTTATTTTCAACAACATCAATAGACACATCAAGCTTTTGCAAAAAAATTAGTAACAATCCAAAATGCATAAATTTATTGACAAAATCAACATCAATAAATGATGAAAAAAATAACCAAGTGAACCCCATAATAAAGGTTAAAATGAAGTCTAGAGAGGTTTCACCAAATGCACTATATGCACAGTTCAATACCCCGTATTTAGTTTATATCTAAAACTTTAAGTAGCTTCTTCTAAATGTCAAAATAGATCATGAGGAGCGATGCAATTCTAGGAAGATGGTGCATCAAATCATTAAAAGAGTCATTCCTTCTCATTCCAAAATCCCCTTCCCAACCTTGATCCATCTTGATCTCTGGCACTGGGTTGCAATCATCGTTAGGATAGTCATTTCCATAATGCACATCATTTTGATTTTGCCCGTCATCAATGTTCATATAGTCATTACTGTCCTAAAGAAAGGTGCACAGTGAATTTACTCTTGACATAAGATTTTTCTCATCAGAAGTTGTTGTCAAGTAGGTGTCATTAAGTAGAATTAGTGATATATTCTAGAGCATATCATTTTGGTCGACTCCACTTGACACATTCTCGAAGACAGGTATTACCTTATCAGATTTTTTCTCCAAAATACAGTGTCCAATGTGGTCTACAAGATCAAATATTGACATAATCTTTGGCTTCACATGACCCGAACTTTCAACATACCTATATTCTTCCATATAATCTTCATGAACCAACCCATTGGCACCCATTTCTTGTGCCTTCAGCAAGGAACATTGTGAAGTAGATGCATAGGATATTTGTGATGTTCCATATGGATTTTGATCTTCACCACAAGCTTTTGATGCAAAGGGTAAGTCTAAAACTGGGTCTAACTATTGGCTAAGGAATTTAAGGCATGTATCACATTGGATAAGTTGTTCGTAATGTTTGTTTAGCAAGCCTTGGGCACGTTGTAGATAATGTTGCCTTCGAAAACCACAACATGAAAAGATCGTTGTCAAGTTCTTAGTATTTGACTTCCTGTCAGTAACAATGGTATATTAACTTGGTTGAAGTAACATTATCCATCCTAGACTAGTATTAATGCCGTTTAGGAATAATTCTAAGAGTGTAGTAAAAAAAATACCTATATGTGCTTGCTCCTCCTTTAGTAAAATCAGTAGTTGCTTGCCAAAGAGTATGTTTCGAGGTTGTGGATCGGTTTCGTTGAAGAAAAGTGGTTGTCTACCAAGCTAACAACAAAAACAAAAGGTTCCATGTGAAATTAGATAACATACACACTCAACAACTATTGACTTTCTCAGTGTGTTGTTTTTCTGTAGCCTGTATTCAACATCATAAAATCCCTTTCAGAAAAATGTATACAAAAAGAAACAAAAAAATTCGCCCAAATTAAACCAATACAAAATTAATGATAGAAGGTAATCACCACAATAATCAAAGAGCCTGGACCATCATCTGGACAGTTTGCCTTCACACCCACAATATCATCCCATTGGATTTCTATTTTACTCTTTAGTCCACTATCAAGAACTTCCTACACAAGCTTATGCATTGCAAAGTAACATTTAGTCACTAGATCACCTTCATGTTTAGACACATACTGTCACAAAGAACAACTATAGTTACATTTCAAAATGTTATAAACCATACTAAAAGTGACAGGTTTGACCACTTGGACGAAAAACGTAAATGGTAGCTAGCCTGAATACATCACTTAATAAATTATTGCCTGGAATTGACACCCATGTAGAAACCATTTAGAAAAGGTTAAACAGTGTCCCAGTATAATATCTCTCATTGCCCAAGTTTCAAAAGTACAACATGAAAGTTAGACGCCTTTAACTTCTCAACCGAACCTAATGTCCCAGCTTTGCCTTAACTTTTTTCTTATTTTCCAATTTAAGATTTTCCATTGTCAAGCAATCTTGTTTCTTATTGCTTTGGAAAAGTCTAGCTTAAATTAGCTCCAACAATGATGGACTCTTTTTTAGCCGCAAACCCAAGGGACTTGGCTCATTAAGTAGGTCATACTTAGAAGATGTGATGGATAACTCATGGTTATCAAGGCCCAACTTTAAATTGGTAAATGATTGCAAGAGAAGGAAAATTAGTCAACTTTTAAAGGATATAGTAACTTCAACACCAAAATCATAATTTTTAGCTTATTAGATGCAAATTGAAATTTCAAATTCAACTCCCAACACCCGTACACTCCTTTATCATTCTCATCGGGTCGTTACCGATCTACACGGGTAACCAAGTTTGCAACCTGGCTCTGGTTCCAGAATGTTGGTAATTTGAGAGATTTACAACAAAGGACAACGAAAGTATATATGTAAATTGATACTACAGATCAATGTTTTATTGATGCTTCATTGATATGTGACATAGCATAGAAAGTGAGACTTTATATATAGTTTGTGAACAAGAAAGAAAGGAAAAAATATGACCTCAAGAGACCAATACTTACTGAAGGAGACAAGCAACTCCAAAAGTTACACTATCTCTTAGTTATTACAGAATTACATTAAAAGAAAAACATTAAACTTGAATGAACACTTAATCTCAACAACATCAATAGACACGTCAAGCTTTCACAAAAAAAATTTGTAAACAATCCAAAATGCATAAATTTATTAACATAATCAACATCAATAAATGATGGGAAAATAAAAAGTGAACCCCATAATAAAGGTTAAAATAAAATCTAGAGAGGTTTCACCAAATGCACTATATGCACAGTTCAATACCCCGTATTTACTTTATATTTAAGTAGCTTCTTCTAAATGTCAAAATAGATCTTGGGGAGCGATGCAATTCTAGGAAGATGATGCAACAAATCATTAAAAGAGTCGTTCCTTGTCATACCAAAATCCCCTTCCCAACCTTGATCCATCTCGATCTCTGGTATTGGGTTGCAATCATTAGTAGGATATTCATTTCCATAATGCACATCATTCTGATTTTGCCCGTCGTCAATATTCATATAGTCATTACCGTCCTGAAGAAAGGCGCACAGTGAATTTACTCTTAACATAAGATTTTTCTCAACAGAAGTTGTTGTCAAGTAGGTGTCATTCAGTAGAATTTGTGATATACAAAGCATATCATTTTGGTCGACTCCACTTGACACATTCTTGAAGAAAGGTAATACCTTATCAGATTTTTGCTCCGAAATATAGTGTCCAATGTGGTTTACAAGATCAGATATTAACTTAGTCTTTGGCTTCACATGACCTGAAGTTTCAATATACCCATATTCTTCCATATAATCTTCATGAACCAAACCATTAGCACCCATTTCTTGTGCATTCAGTGAGGAACATTGTGAAGCAGATGCATAGGATCTTTGTGAAGTTCCTGATGGATTTTATCTTCACTACAAGCTTTCGATGCAAAGGGTAAGTCTAAAACTGGGTCTAACTGTTGGCTAAGGAATTTAAGGCGTGTATCACATTGGATAAGTTTTTCGTAATGTTTGTTTAACACGCCTTGGCCACATTATAAATAATTTTGCCTGCGAAAACCACAACATGAAAAGATTGTAGTCAAGTTCTAAGTATTTGACTTCCCATTAGTAACAATGGTATATTAACCTGGTTGAAGTGATATTATCCATCCAGGCTAGTATTAATGCCGTTTTGGAATAATTCTAAGAGTGTAGTAAAAAACACCTATATGTGTTTGCTCATCCATTAGTAAAATAAGTAGTTGCTTGCCAAAGAGTATGTTTTCAAGGTTATGGATCGGTCTCTTTGAAGAAGAGTGGTTGTCTACCAAGCTAACAACAAAACAAAAGGTTCCATGTCAAATTAGATATTATACAAACTCAACTACTATTGACTTTCGCAGTGTGTTGTTTTTCTGTAGCCCGTATTCAACATCACAAAATCACTTTCAGAAAAACGTGCACAAAAAGAAACAAAAAAACTCGCCCAAATTAAACCAATACAAGATTAATGATAGAAGGTAATTACCACAATAGTTAAAGGGCCTGGACCATCATCTGGATAGTTTGCCTTCAGACACACAATATCTTCCTGTTAGCATTAAAAATTATATTAGAAAGTGATGGTCATTCTTATTTATTGTAACGTTGTAATGTGTCGTAGTTTTTGTTATTAGAATAGCCAATGGGCCTTGGTCTTGGTAAGCTAATATGTCATGTGTTAAGTAATGAAAGCCTTTATATGTAAAAGGAAACCAAGCCCATGGAAAGCCTTTTAAGGCATCTCTTGTATCTAACTATATAAACACCTCAAATGAGCCTTTGAGGTGTTTATATAGTTAGATACAAGAGATGCCTTAAAAGGCTTTCCATACATAAACAATTTTTAGGTCCTTACCTATCTACACGGGAAACCAAACAACAAAACCATCCCTTTTCATCTCTTAAACCGATTTAACATACCATACATAAACAATGTTACCAAAATTTTGTGATATTAATGTAGTTGTGGTGTACTCCTTAAGTGAGTTTTGAACTATTACCATAAATGAATTCTTCGAGCTAGTCCACCCATCAGAAAAGCCATGGAATTAGTAATTGTATATAACTAGTTTGTGAAATAAAATATTGGCATGCGTATTTTGAGCACGAACTTGGATTTTTTTCTTTGAAAAAAAATTGCTTTATATTTTTTCCGCAAGATATAAACTGCTCAATGATATCGTAAGAATGAAACTGCCTTATATTTATATCATTGAGACATTGTTTTGTAAAACAAAAAATTATTATTTTATTCATATTATGATATTTACGGCAAGATTCAAATGTATCAATCAAAACTGATGATCTTAATAAACAAACAACAACTTAGTGCGGGGCTCGTGTCTTTGTATTTGGCCCATGGCCCGATTCTATATACTTGTTCGATGATAAATGAAAATCTCACAAAGGGAATTTTGCCCAAGTGTACAAAAGGTTAACGGTTTAATTACACCATGTTTTGGTTCAATTTTCGGAAAAACAACACCATAAGCTTATGTTCAAGATATCTTAAAATTTCAAAATGAACCAGTATAAGAAGAACTAGTGTCAAACTTCAATAACAAAACCCAACAACGGAATGCATTGCTATTTGCTAACGCCTAACATGATACGGAGTAATCCTCTATCGTCTTTTATTAGTAAAACATTTTCATTCTCACAAGTCACAAATAAAAATGAATGAGAAGTAGAAAACATGTTCACATATATATTTTTCATGAACACGCTTTCTTGCAAGTAGTTCGAGCAAATCAAGGAGATGTTTAACATGATATAATCATTGAGAATGATGTCGATAATGAGAATGAAATGTTACTGTTAATGTGATTTACGCGTAAGTCGTAACCACAAAGTGTTCACATTTGAGTTTCTTTTCGCTTTTTGCAAGTTTTTCAACCAAGATTTTGGAGTTAAGAAACATATTTCCACTTTTTCTTAATTTTTTTTTTGCCTCCATAATGCATGTCGTAGATTATAAACAGAGAATTTTTTTTTCTTGTTTTCTATCTTTAGTTTTGTAAAAATTTGAAATAGAAATTTATCTATATAAAAAAAAAAAAAAAAAAAAAAAAAAAAAAACGCGTTTAGTTTCCCTTTTGAATGAAAGGGAAGGAGAGTTGTGGGTTACAAAGGAAAACTACTAAAATTTAGGGTACGTTTAGTTGGAGAGAAATTCTTCATTTTTTCAAAAAAAAATTCATAAGAAAATGAAAAAATTGAAAACGCATTTAGTCGCACTTTTTTCTAACATTTAAAAAAAAAAATGAAATTCTCATTTTCTAAAATTTAACTAAGAAATTGAAAAGCCCATTCTACCATTCTCATTTTTTTCTTTCTCATTTTTTTTTCTCAATTCCAAAACAAACACATACACCATTCTACCCCTAATCTCTCGTGTCATCCTGCACCGCTGACTATCGCCGCCACCGCCTGCCGTCGCCGCCATCGACGCAATTTGAGGTAATCTTCTTATTATTTTTAAAAATGAAAAATATAACTCCAACTAAACGCTTTCAAAATTCCCAACTCTTCTCTAGAGAAGAAAAACCATCCCTTTCTCAAGGAATTTAGAGATAAAAAAATTGAGAAATTTTTCACCAACTATTATTTTATAATTTTTCTTGTTAAGTTAGGAAATAGAGGATTTTGTATTTTACAAACTACTTTATTAGAAAATGTTTATTTAAACGCAATCTTTATTTTTCTTATTTTTCATAAAACATTTTATAATAAACTTTTCTTATTTTTTATAAAACATTTTATGATAAACAAAAGTGTTTTCCCTCGACTAAACTACGTTGGTCCTTTTTACCAAAGATCGTTTGCAACTTTGCTACGTTAGTCCTTTATACCAATAATAGTTAGCAACATTAGTCCTTTCTAGCAACGATCGTTTGCAACGTTAGTCCTTTTATATACGTATTTATTTATGTTTATATATATATATATATATATATATATATATATATATATATATATATATATATATATATATATATATATATATATATATATATATTTAGACATGTTTTCACACGTGTTTTCACACACGTCTTATACATGTTTTTACACGCGTTTTCACACATATTTTCACACACGTTTTTATAAACGTTTACACGCGTTTTTACACACGTTTTCACACATGTTTTTACACACGCTTTCAATTTATTTTGGAAAATTAAAAAGAAAATTCGATTTTTTTTTCCCAAAAACATTTTTTTTTCGAAAAAAAACATGTGTAAAAAAAATTTCTAAAAAAAATTTCGAGAAAAATTATCCAGAAAAAATATATGGAAAAAAAGTTTCAAATTTTTTTTTTTGAAAAAAAAAAATTCGAAAATTTTTTTTCGAAAAAAAGTTAGAATAAAATTATTGAGAAAACAAAATTTGAAAAAAAAATTAAAAAAATATATGAAAAAAAATTTCGGAAAAAAAGATTTTTCGGAAATTTTTTTTAAAAGAAATTTCTGAAAAAAACGTATATAAAAACGTGTATAAAAACATATGTGAAAACATGTGTAAAAACGTGTATAAAAAAATGTATTAAAACGCATGTAAACGAGTGTAAAAATGTGTCTAAAAATGTATTCGCTCCATCCCAAATTATATGACCACTTTCATATTTTACAAAGTTTAAGAAAAGTGAGTCCCTTACAATATTAAGTTATTAACCAATAAAAATTTATTCTCACCCATTTATAAGCATTTTGATTTGTTGAAATTGAAAGTGGACATTAATTTTTGTACAACAAAAAATAGTAAAGTGGACTTATATTTTGAGACAGATGGAGTATATAAAAACATAAACAAAGACATATATAAAAGGACTAACGTTGCAAACGTTGTAAACAATCATTGGTAGAAAGGACTAATGTTGCAAATGATTTTTGGTATAAAGGACTAACATGACAAAGTTGCAAACAATCTATGGTATAAAGGACCAATGTTGCAAAAGACTGTTAGTGTGATTGTGTGAAGGACTGATGTTGCCACTTTACGATTAGACTTAACTAACTGAACTAACTTTGTTATCAAAATAGACTGAAAGTAGAATGAAACTTTCAGTTTTGGACTAAAATCAAAATTTTTGAAAAAATAGACAAAAAATGAAATACGCACGGACCAAAAATGTAGTTAACTCAAAAGATTATAAACAATTTATGTTTATCCACTACCTATATATCAAAAACAAAATGTTTCCATCATTTAGAGAAAAGTTTATTTAGGGACTAGTTTTTTTGTATATATCAAGGGACAAATTCTCACCATCCATTTAGTTTGATCTAATGGTGGGGATTAACCTAAGATTAAACATGGAAACCTAAGTCCATGTCTTTTTCTTTCCTTTTTCTTTGTCTTTTTTATTATTCACATTCTTTATTTATTTCTTTCTTTTTTTTTTTCTTTTTTTTTTTGGCTTTTTTTTCCCAAATAACGTTACACTTTTTTTTTTCTTCTTTTCAATTCACGTTTTTTTTTTTTTTTTTTTTTTTTTTTTTTTTTTTTTTTTTTAAAATAAGTCAAGCCTTTCTTTTTTAAATAAATTCACGATTTTTTATCATTTTATTACGTTTTCGTCCGTTTTTGTCTGTTTTCACATGATTATATACGTTTTCAGACGTTTTTGTCCGTTTTCAGACGTTTTTTACCGTTTTTTATACGTTTTCGTCTGTTTCAGACGTTTTTGTTCGTTATTATACATTTTCGTCCGTTTTTTTACGTTTTCGTCTGTTTTCAGACGTTTTTATCCGTTTTCGTCAGTTTTTATATGTTTGCAGACATTTTTGTCCATTTTCATATGTTTTCATCCGTTTTTATACGTTTTTGTCCGTTTTCAGACGTTTTCGTCCGTTTTTATACGTTTTTGTCCGTTTTCATACGTTTTCGTCCGTTTTCATATGTTTTCATCCGTTTTTACACGATTTCATCCGTTTTTATACGTTTTCGTCCGGTTTCATATGTTTCCGTCTGATTTCATACGTTTTCCTCTATTATTTTATGTTTTCGTCCGTTTTTAGACGTTTTCGTCCTTTTTCCTACATATTCGTCTGTTTTTTTACATTTTCGTTCATTTTCATAGGTTTTCGTCCATTTTTCAATTTTTTTGGGCCAATTTTTGACGTTTTCATACGTTTCTGAATATCACAAGTGATATTCGGTGATACTCATACGTTTTTGTCTGTTTTCATCCATTTTTGTACATTTTTGTCTGTTTTCAAACGTTTTCGTCTATTTTCATACGTTTCGGTAGTATTTATACGTTTTCAGACGTTTTTATCTGCTTTCAAACGTTTTCATCAATTTTTTACATTATCATCTGTTTTCAGACGTTTTCGTCTGTTTTTATATGCTTTCATCCATTTTTATCTGTTTTCATACGTTTATAAACATTTTCGTCCGTTTTTATGTATTTTTGTCTGTTTTCAGACGCTTTCGTCTGTTTTCATACTTTTCAGCAGTTTTTATACGTTTTCGTCCGTTTTCATCAATTTTTCATACGTTTTTGTCCCTTTCCAGGCGTCTTTTTACGCCTTCATACGTATTCGTTCGTTTTCATATGGTTTCGTCCGTTTTCATATGTTTCTGAATATCACAATTGATATTCTTAATATCACAAGTGATTTTCTTTGATATTCAAAATATCACTTGTGATATTAATAATATCAATTGTGATATTCAGAAACGTATGAAAACGAACAAAAACAGAAGAAAACGTAAGAAAGTGAAAAAAACGTGAATTAAAAAAATGTGAAAATCACTTATAATATTCTGAATAACACTTGTAATTATCTGAATATCACTTTTGATATTCAGAATATCACTTGTGATTTTCATGTTACAAAACATTAGTTGAACATCACTTGTGATTTTCTGAATATCACAAGTGATTTTCAACTAATGTTTTGTAACATGAAAATCACAAGTGATAATCTGAATATCACAAGTGATATTCAGAAAATTACAAGTGATATTCATGTTACAAAACGTTAGTTGAAAATCACGTGTGATATTTAGAATATCACGTGTGATATTTAGAATATCACTTGTGATTTTCATGTTACAAAATATTAGTTGAAACTCACTTGTGATATTCGGAATATCACATGTAATATTTAGAATATCACTTGTGATTTTCTGAATATCACTTGTGAATTTCATGTTACAGAACAATTGTTGAAAATCACTTGTGATATTCAGAATAGCACTTTTGAAAAAACGTGAATTAAAAAAAGCGTGAAATCACTTGTAATTTTCTAAATATCACTTGTGATTTATATTCAGAATATCACTTTTGATATTCAGAATATCACTTGCGATATTCTGAATATTACTTGCGATTTTCATGTCACAGAACATTTGTTGAAAATCACTTGTGATATTCAGAATATCACTTGCGATATTCAGATATCACTTGCAATATTTTGAATATCACTTGCGATATTCTGAATTATGTTACAAAATTTTAAAAATCACTTGTGATATTCAGAATATCGCGAGTGATATTCAATATCACTCACGATATTCTGAATATCACAAGTGATATTCTGATAATCACAGTATATCACTTGTGATATTTAGAAAGGTATGAAAATGTTTGAAAACATTTAAAAACGAACTAAAATGAATGAAAACGGACGAAAACGTATAAAAACGGACGAAAATGAATGAAAACAGATTGAAACCATATGAAAACGTATAAAAATGGACGAAAACATATAGAAATAGACGAAAACGTATGAAAACGGACGAAAACATATGAAAACGGACAAAAACGTATGAAAATAGACAAAAACGTAAGAAAACGGACGAATATATATGAAAACGGACGAAAACGTATGAAAACGGGTGAAAACGTATGAAAAAAATTCAAAAACAGATGAAAACGTAAGAAAATGGACGAATATATATATGAAAACGGACGAAAACGTATAAAAACGGGCGAAAACGTAAGAAAACAGACGAAAACGTATGAAAAAAATTCGAAAACAGATGAAAACGTAAGAAAACGTATAAAAACGGACGAAAACATATTAAAATGGACGAAACGTATAAAAACGAGTGAAAACGTAAGAAAATAGATGAAAACGTATGAAAACGAGCGAAAACGTAAGAAAACAGACGAAAACGTATGAAAACGGACGAAAATGTATGAAAACGAACGAAAACGTAAGAAAACTGACAAAAACGTAAAAAACCGACGAATATGTATGAAAAACGAAAAAAACGTAAAAAAAACGCAAAAAAAGAAAAAAAAAATTGAACTATAGAAAAAACGTGAAGTTAGAAAAAAAAAAGAATAAAAAAAGAAAGAAAAGAAAAAAGGAAAAAAAAAATGAATAAATAAGATAGACAAAAAGGACAAGAACAAAAACATGAACTTAGGTTGTCTTATTAAATCTTAGGTTAATCCCCACCATTAGATCAAACTAGATAGATGATGAGGATTTGTCCCTTAGTTTGTGACAAAAACTTAGTATGTAAAATAACCTCACCTCCCATCATTTAATGGTTTTAATATTGTAAAATGACATACGTATTGTGTTTTTCTTTTGGAAATGCATGCATCTCTTAACGACAAAGCAATTACAAAAAGAAACACCATCAATCACTCACTCGTCACTCATATTATACTCTAATAAAAAACAAAACGGAAAGAGAAACCACCGAATAAAAAGGAGCAAAAGGAAAAGTAATTTGACAATTGACCGATTATGCTTTCTTAGGGACAATGATTGGTAAGGGTCTAAACTTGGAATCTACAAACAAAAAAAGGGTCCATTGTAATATATTCGTACTTTATTTTTCAAAAGATGAAGATGTATTGTTTCACAATTCACACATTATTCTTGTCTTAAAAAGATAACAATGCCATGTTTATCAACTCCCATGACTTAACAGCATCCACTGAAAATGTTTAACACTTACTAAAAGCTTTTTAAGTTTTATTTTAGCCACAGTGAGCTAGTGTTTATATCCACGTGTCATGAATAAGAACATATTCTTAAAACTTTTCGTAATTTAATACATGTGTTATTATAAATCATGTTATGTAATTGTAAAAGTTTTCTATATAATGAAAATAGGTTTATTAAATGATAATTAAGCAAGCTTATAAACCTATATAAAACGTCAATATTGTGTATGCCCTAATAGGCACAAACGACATATTCTCGGTAACAAATGTTTTATTAATAAACGGACAAAAAACAATGTTACAGGTATTACCACGTAATTTAGAACTATATATATTAACTAGTATTGTTATACTTTATTCCATAACAAGTGATTGTTTTAAGTAAAATAGTTTATTGATTTATAAATAAAACGAGTCACTGTAATTTGATACATTTAGAGTTTAAAAAGGTAAACATACTTGAGATTTGCATGCATGACTTCAATATGTTGAGCTTTTAGGATGATATAATGAATCAAAAAGATCACAAATATGAACAGTTAAATGATATGCACGTTAGCTTGACCAACTTTCAATTTATATGAATGTACGAGTAATTCTCTATTTCGCGCCATTTTTCGACGTATATCAACAGGGCCGTCCTATTGATTTGGGTGTCTGGTGCGAAACTGTTAGAGTTTGGATAAATATTAATAATCGTATGACTAGAATCGAAATCGACACCTCGGGATTGCACGCATTATAAATGAGAATTAAGTACATTAATTGTTATATATATAATTATTTGAATACAAGAAATGGCTAACGGTCGTTAGTACTTAACGGAATTGACTAACGGTTAAACGAGAAGGACTAGATTGAAATTAGGAGGCAAGAAGGATCCGGAAGGACCCTTTGGGTCCTTGTGGCCGGTCGAATACAAGCCCAAGGGGGCAACCCATTGCCCTAACTTGCTCCCAAAGATTCACATCTAGTATAAATACAAAACCAAGGGTTATTCATTCTCACCTTTTGTGCGCACACACATAACCGTAATTTTTTTTTCTCTTCTCTTTTGTCCCTCTTGGCCGATCGGTTCCACAACCCTAAGGAGTGTTTGGATCGAATTTTTTCAAACAAAATTCTTGTGTTCGTTTACTAGCATAAACCTTAATTTGTTAGTAGTTTGTGTGTACAAGAACGAGGTAACGACTCACTATAGTTGTTATCAAGGAATCGATCAATAAAACGGTAAGGGATTGATCATTGATTCATATAAACCATAATTAGGGTTCATCTTCATTAATCAAGGATAATCAAGTGATTCTTGTTCAGCTAGAATCCCGCGGTACGTTCCTATTATGTTCATGTTAATTATTAATATGTTATATATGATTCATTCGCTTCCGCATATGTGTTTTACCTGTTTACATGATTGTCATGGTTTTAATATTCTAACAGTGGTATCACGAGCTTGCTATAACATGTTAATGATTACTAAAACACATAAAAATTTATTCTTTAATGTTTTTTTAGATACATGTTAAGGTTTTTTTTTTTTTTTTTTTTTTTTTTTTTTTTTTTTTTTTTTTTTTTTTTTTTAAGCTAGGGTTTTAGATTCGAAACCCTTGTAATTTGGGGGGGGGGGGGGGGGGGGGGTTCGATTACCTCCTTTACCCAAATTTTAGGGTTTGTATTAAATATCAATTATGATTAGAAACCTAGGTTTTAACAAGATTTTCTGTGTTAATTGGAAGTACTTGTGACCTAATTGGTAATTGTTATGCTTTGATCCGTGATGAAACATGCATGTTAGTCATGGATTATTAATTTTTTTAATTGTTATGTTTTGTCACATGTTTTAGATAGATAAAAAATTGGGGAAGACCCCATATTTATTAAAATCAATTTATGTGCTATGTGGTATGTGATTGACTTTGGCCTACGCAATTGACTTGTCAATGTATGTGGCTCACTTCCTTTAAGAAGGGAAGACCTTAGTTGATTATATGCATTTTGAAACCTAGAATTGATTTTATTAAGGTTTTTATAACCAAGTATGCATGTGGCTATTTGTTTCACCTTTATAATTGTTATGTTTATTAGTTGCTTGATTTGTCTTTTATTACTTGTTTTATTGTTTTATTTGTTGGACATATTGTAAGCAATAAAAGGGTAATTTTTATTAAAGAAATTAACTGGACTAATAATGGTGAAACTTTAAGTGATAAAGAATGATTCTTGCGGTGTCTTATGTGCCGACAATGGTTCGCTTCGCACAGTAATTGGCTCCCAGGCGAGACTAGCAAGATTCATACTTTATTACACGTTTTAAGATTTAATTCATAAACTTTTGCTTGAATGATGTTTTGTACACATGGTTTTAAAAGTAAGCCTTATAAGAAAAATTCATAGTGATGGTAAGAAGGTTTGGAAATAGCCTAGAGTCTACCTTGGTTATCACACTTATGAATGCGTCTTAGACGACTTTCTTATATCACCATTCTTTGTACAATATCATCTTAAGGGTGATTTACCTCAATTCCACTTTTGTGGGTGATAATTGAAGGTTATTCTTTAATTGGTGAACCCGATACCTCAAGTAAAACTTTTTGAATTAATCTTAAGAATTGGTAATAAAAAGGTTTTGAAAACTTATGTTATAAAGGTGAGTGCATGCTGTTAATACAAATATCGCCTAAAAATGTTATTTATATTTTACGATCTTTGCTAAGTTTTGTTAATGACAAAATATGAACTTTAGTTTATAGTAATAACATCATTTTAGTTTTAAGTCTTGTATAACTAGGTTTACATTTCTTTTTAAGCAAAACATTGTTTTTATTTCTTTATTTAGAAAGTGTCATGTCACATCATGCAATTATGGTAAGCTTGTGTGTTTGACTTACAATAACCTCTTACACATTTTTGGAAGCTTTCTTCTTTTGCTTCAATGTGTTTGACTAGGATTTAGTTGATGTGACTTTGGTTGGTTTGAATGATTTATTGCAAAACCAACTGCAAGCCCGGCGGAACCCTGGGGGTACACGGGCGGAACCCATCTGAGGGTTCCGCCGTATCCGCCAGACCTGCTGTTTGTTTTACTATAAATACCAAGCCACTTGCTAATTTTCATCCATCACTTTAGGACATATATTTCACATATTCTTTCAACTAACTCAGTAACATTTGACTTGTGTGATCCTCTTATGTAGCAAGGGAGTTCACAAGTTCATCCAAGAAGTTACAAGTTTCAACTCAAAAGTTACAAGACTTGTTAGCTTTGTTATGTATAAGCTTTGGTAGTTTATACTTCATTTGTATTGTGTGTAGAAGTGATCGGTTAGTATTTTAGGCCACAAAATACAAAGTGTGACGGGAGTTGTTGTACCCTTGTAAAAGAACTAACGGGAGTGGTTGTACCCTTGTAAAAGAACTCGACATCTAGCTTAGTGTCGGTAAAAGTGTAAGCGACGACGGGAGTGGTTGTACCCTTGTAAAAGAACTCGACATCTAGCTTAGTGTCGGTAAAAGTGTAAACGACGTTGTAAAGGTTTCTCCACCGGGAAAGGAGCTTGTTGATTAGTGCTTATAACTCTCGAGTTGGAAACTCGGGGCATGAATGTAGGGCAAGGAAAAAGAGTCCTTGTAGCCGAACCACGATAAACAATCGTGTTGTGGTTTGATCGTTTCTCTCTTTGTCTTTGCTTATTACATAGTGACTTTAGTTAGAATCGTTAATTATACGTAAAGCTTTTCAAAGAATTAAACAAGTAATTTGAGTTTATATCTTTAAACAAACGTAATGTTTTGAAAGATAATCAAGTTAAAAAGAGGTAAACTATTCAACCCCCCTTCTAGTTTTCCACAATTGGTATCAGAGCTACGTTACTCAAGATCTTTAAAATATATTGTATTTTAAAACTTGGATCGATCCATGGATTTTGAAAATCTCAAAGAAGGGCAACCTATTCAAAACCCACCGCTATTTGAAAAAGAAAACTTCCTTGAATGGAAAAGTATATTTGAAAACTATGTGAAATCAATTGATTAAGATCTTTGGCATATTATTTCTATTGGTGATTTCAAATCAACGAAAACAAGTTTTGAAAATCAAAATGATTATCTTAAGTTTGATAAAAACACTAAAGCTAAATTAATGATTTATAAAGCTTTACCGAGAATTGAATATGAAAGAATGTATTTTTGTCAAACGGCTAATGATATTTGGAAAAATATAATCAACTTTCATCAAGAAATATGTCAAGTCAAAGATGATCAATTCGATCTCACACATGAGTTAGATGTCGTAGAAAACCTAATAGATAGACGCTTAGTTGAAGTAAATACATGTGCTACTAGTTTAAATGTTTTAAATGAAGGTACAAGTGAAGGTGATTACTTGTGTCAAGCTCATAATGGCCTTGCTTATGATTCATGGAAAGACATGGATGATGATGTAGCCAACTATCCGGTTTGTGATTCTCAACTTGATAAAACATCAAGCAAGGTACAATTTGAAACCAAACACTTTTGCTTTGACACATTTATCCTAGAGTTTTCTAAACTAGAAAATGAGTCAAAACTATTTTGTAACATGGACTGATGACGTATAGTCTATATATGGGCCACGAGCCCAAATAATAAACATTACTAAGGCCCAAAGCCACCATGTGTGGGCTATTATAACTTGGGCCGCACCAATAAAGGGAATAGGCTCACATAAGCCCAAGCCCAACTAAACTACATATACGGTTTAGATAAGGATCTTCTATCTATGGAATAGATATCCTTAACCCAGATAAGCACCATGTATGTGAAACGTAAGGAGCACGAACCCTACAAGGATTCTGCGCCTATATAAGGAATGACATAATTCTCATTCAAGGTACGATTCACAAACCCTTAAACTCTTTATGAGAACCCTAAATCGATTACTTACTCTCACGCCGGAGTCTAATCGTGGGAGACAATCCCACGATAAGCCTAACGGTGTTATTTATTTTCTTAGTGCGCAGGTCTCAAGCATTAAGAAGCGAATTGGTACGAGAGCAAGAGCCTATAATCAGAAACGCCCAACTTTTGTATCAACAAGTGGCGCCATCCGTGGGACCCCTACTGAAAACTAAAGAACTAGAATGACAAAAAATAAGAACTCAAGCCAGCGGACTCCGCAGTTAGAAAAAACACGTGACCCCCAGAGGAAGAATCAACAAGATTCGACCCCTAGGCAGGTTGCTGGGACAACCAGCGCACCTGATCACCAAGAGGCAAGGACAACCCAACCTCTTCCAGTGGTAGAACTACCTGTAAGGACTACCCAAACCACCACAGTGGTCCCAAGCGTTGAGGAACTCCAGCGCACCCTCTTCACTACTCCTCACCAAACTGTACCTACAGTGAACAACACTGTACCACCGGGCGCGCCTAACCGAGATAGGGTGCCCAATACTGAGGCAGACATTCTTGCAGCAACTGAGGACACACCCAACCTAACGTTGGGAAATTTTGTATCCCAAAATTATGAAACCCTAACTGCCCTCATGCAAGAAGAAGCAAGGAGAAGGTCAAGTACGAGCCTACAAGCTCGGCTCAATTTTGGTCCTGAACGCGAACCATCACCACCGCGCCACCCACGAGGAAGACGCGCATATAACTAAAAACGTACTACTATCCACGATAGGCTGGGTACGACATCTGATTCACAATACTCAGAGGAATATGAAGGCAGCGAGAGGCGCACTAATGTTCACTCCAAACTTGGCGGTCGAGGGATACAAGACCGAATAGGACCTCAGCATTCACCAAGCCAAGGGTCCTCCAAATCTGGGAGCAAGAGAATTCACGACAGATTGGGGAAAAGAATGTCCCAAAGTGAAAGCCCCTCAAGCTCTTCTTCTGAAGGAAGCCGGCGCAAGCACCGAAAAAGAAACTACTCTTCCTCCAGTGACTCCTCGGACAAAGAGGATAGGGAAACAGGACATTGGAAATCGAGAGGAAGACGCCGCGAAGAAGAGAATGAAGACATATCTCTTCCATGGCGACGCCAAAAAATTGATGCGTTTACACGGCGCATCAGCGACTACTCCGACCATAAAAGGAGGCGCATGCCCACTAAGGTAAAAACATATGATGGAACAGGTGATCCAGATGATCATCTAAAAGTTTTCGAATCAGCTGCCACTATCAAAAACTGGCCGCAGCCTGTGTGGTGTCATATGTTTAATTCTACGTTGGTGGGGAATGCGCGCACATGGTTTAGCAAACTCCCACGACGGAGCATCGGTGGGTTTGAAGAGTTACGGAAAGCATTCCGTCTCAACTTTACCCAGAGAAAGAAGTGCGCTAAAAACCCTGTTGAACTAGCCAGAGTAAAACAGCGCCAAGGGGAATCAGCCAGCGCTTTTATGGAACGCTTCAAGGATGAGTGCATACAGGTCAAAGCATGTCCCGAAATTCTAAAAATTTCAGGGTTCATGAATGGGATTAACAACCCAGAACTTATCCGGAAGCTAAATGACAAAGTTCCCCAAACTTTTGATGAGCTAACAATGCACACCAGATCCTTCATACAAGGAGAAGCAGCTGCTGCGGACAGCAAAAAGGGTTACTCGAATTATAGGCAACAAGAACAGCCTAGGAGACAATCCAATGATCAGAATAACAACCGCAGCAGGAGTTACCGCAGTGGAAAAGACAATGACAAATATACCCCTCTCACAAAAACTCCGAGGGAAATATTTGTAACAGAAGGTGCAAATTTCCCAAAACCTCCACCAATGCGTACCGCAGAGGAAAAGCGCGTAGGGAATGGATACTGCAAGTACCATGGTCAAAAAGGCCATACAACTAACGAGTGCGTCCAGCTAAGACAACTAATTGAAAAGTTAGTAAGGGAAGGCAGAATGGACCACCTCGTAAAAAACATCAAAGAGGGAAAGGACAAACAAAGGAACGGGGGTAAGAAAGAACCTCCCAAAGAAAAAGCTGACACCATATACATGATACAGTCATGGCAACGTAAGATAAAACAAAAAGTTAGCCAAAAATTCTCTCCAGAAAAAGAGATATCCTTCCCTACTCTAGCTGCGGACAACGCAGTAGTAGAACCTCTAACTATTGAAATACATACAGGGGGACATGACATCCACCGCATGTACATTGATGGAGGAGCATCCGCTGATATCCTATACGATCATTGTTTCAAAAGACTGCGACCTGAAATCCAAAATCAATTGATACCAGCAACAACGTCGCTGACTGGATTCACAGGAGAAAAGATTTGGCCTATGGGGCAATTACGCTTGCCGGTGGTCGTAGGAGATGAACAACACTCAACAACGACATGGATAAATTTCATGGTAATAAAGTCTCCCTCACCATACAACGACATCATTGGGAGACCTGGAATATCATCCATGGGCGCTGTACCATCCACAGCGCATGGAATGCTCAAATTTCCCGTAGAAGGAGGAGTTGTCACCCTCTATAACACAACAGTACCATCAAAGGAATGCAACGCAATAACCACTAAGGTAGAGAATATTCCAGAACAGCGCACAGAAAAAACACCAAACCTAAAGGTCGCTATTCACCCCAATTACCCGGACTAACAAGTTTCGATTGGTGGATCTTTATCTGACAAAGGTAAAGCATCCGTGTGCGCACTCCTGCAAAAGAATCTAGATATCTTTGCATGGGAACCAAAACACATGACAGGAGTGCCACGCTCTATCACAGAGCATAAGCTACAAATCCGACAAGGATATCCCCCAATACGACAGAAGAAGCGCGGCCAGGCCCCAGATCGTGCAAAAGCTATTCTGGAAGAAGTACACAAACTCGTAGACGCAGGCATCATGCGCGAAGTGTATTATCACGATTGGCTCTCTAACCCAGTAATGGTAAAGAAGAGCGATGGCAGTTGGAGAATGTGCGTGGACTTCACCGACCTTAACAAAGCATGTCCACAGGACTGCTACCCACTGCCAGAGATAGACTGGAAGGTAGAATCCCTGTGCGGATATCCTTTTAAATGCTTTCTAGACGCATACAAAGGGTACCATCAAATACAGATGGCAGTCGAGGATGAAGAAAAAACAGCTTTCCACACCAGTCAAGGAGTTTACTGCTACACGAAAATGCCTTTTGGCTTGAAAAAAGCAGGCGCAACATACCAACGATTGGTGGACACAGCTTTTGAGAAACAAGTAGGTCGAAACTTGGAAGTCTACGTTGACAACCTTGTCATCAAAAGCCACACAGAGGATGAATTGGTGCGTGACATCGAGGAAACATTCAAAACATTGGGACAAATAAACATGAAGTTAAATCCCAAGAAGTGCACCTTTGGCGCAACTGAAGGCATGTTTCTCGGATACTTAATAGAACCTGATGGAATCAAGCCTTGCCCAGAAAAAACAAAAGCTTTTATTGATCTTCCCTCACCGCGCACACTCAAAGAAGTCCAGTCATTAAACGGAAAGCTAGCAGGGCTAAACCGTTTCTTATCTAAGTCAGCAGACAAATCACTCCCTCTCTTTAAAACACTTACAAAGTGTACTAAGAAGGGAGACTTCCGTTGGACCGAAGAAGCTTTCCAACAACTAAAACACCATCTGGCATCTTTTCCCAAACTTGTCGCACCGCGACCAGGGGAAGAGCTAATCATGTACTTATCGGCAACTCATGGAGCAGTTAGCGCAGTACTATTGACAGATAGGAACTCCGTCCAGACACCCATATACTTTGTAAGCAAAGCACTGAAGAAGACAGAGACTAACTACAGCGCTATGGAAAAGCTGGTCTTAGCTCTAGTATTCGCAGCCAAAAGACTGCGCAGATACTTTCAAGCGCACCCAATAGCTGTAATCACAGATCAGCCAATCAAACAAGTTATCTCTAAACCTGACGCATCAGGGCGGCTACAAAAGTGGAGTGTACTGTTAAGTGAATATAACATCTCATATAGACCGCACACTGCAATTAATTAGCTGATTTCATTGTTGAGAAGCCAGATAGCGATAGTCCAACCTCTACAACCAAAACAGATCTGCAGGAACCCTGGATTCTGTTAACAGATGGGTCTTCATGTGTAGATGGATCAGGCGCAGGCCTTATTCTCACAAATCCAGAAGGTATGGAATTCACCTATGCGCTGCGCTTCAAATTCACAGCCACAAACAATGAGGCAGAATACGAAGCCCTACTAGCTGGACTGCGCATCACAATCCAAATGGGTGTACGCAACCTGGAGGCAAACGTAGATTCTCGGCTAGTCGCTAACCATGTGCTAGGTGAATATGAAGCCAAGGATGAACACATGATCCAATACCTGGATAAGACCAAGTCCTTAATTAAAAACTTTGACAGGTTCACAATAAAACAGGTGCCCAGAGGGGACAACAGGAAGGCTGATGCGCTCAGCAAGATCGCATCCACAAGCTTTGCGCACCTATCAAAACAGGTGTTGGTAGAAACCTTACAAAACAAGTCAATCTTGGAGATGGAAGTATCCACAGTGATAGAAGAACAAGATCCTACATGGATGACACCTATCATTGAATTCATTAACAAGGGAGTCTTGCCACAAGACCATAAGGACGCTCGAAGAGTGTGGCGCACAGCGCAGCGATTTGAACTACGAAACAACATACTCTATCGACGCTCTTTCTTGCAACCATGGCTCAGATGTGTTGGACCTCTTCAAGCAGACTATGTACTATGAGAAATCCACGCTGGATCATGTAGCATGCACTCAGGGCCGCAATCTGTGGTAGCAAGCGCTCTACGGTCGGGGTATTATTGGCCAACTATGCACCGCGACGCACGCTATCTGATAAAGAAATGCATCAATTGTCAAGTACACTGGCCAATTCCGTGCCGACCTCAACAAGAGCTAACACCCATTACCTCACCATGGCCATTTTACAAGTGGGGTATTGACATCGCAGGACCCTTTCCAGTTGCAGCAGGAGGGCTAAAGTTCCTCATCGTAGCCATAGATTACTTCACGAAGTGGATTGAAGCAAAGGCGGTGGTGAGCATCACGGGAAACCAAGTCAAACGCTTTGTCTGGGACAACATTGTCTGTTGCTTCGGACTACCCGGAGAGATTATATCAGACAATGGGAAACAGTTCTCCGATAACCCATTCAAAGATTGGTGCGCGCAATTGAACATCGCAACACTTCGCTTCAGTAAAACACCCACAAACCAATGGTTTAGTTGAGCGCGCAAATCGCAGTCTAGGTGAAGGAATAAAAGCGCGCCTTGACAGACACAAAGGAAGGTGGGTGGACGAGCTCTCACATGTCTTATGGGCGCATCGCACCACAATCAAAACCAGTACTGGCGACACGCCATTCTCCCTTGTCTATGGAACAGAGGCCGTCATACCAGCTGAGATAGGAATGCCAACTATACGAACAGCAGAGGTCAACGTCACAACAAATGACGAGGAGCGGCGCATAGACTTGGGTACTGGAAGAAAGACGTGAACGCGCAGCTATACGCGAAGCAAAGGCTAAGGCAAAAATGAAGAAGTATTATGATGCAAAGGTCAAACACACTTCCTTCAGGCCAGGAGACTTTGTATACCGCGCCAATGACACGAGCCACACAGAAGACACAGGCAAGCTCGGACCTAAATGGGAAGGACCCTACGAGGTCACTGATGCGCTCGGCAATGGCGCATACAGGCTGCGCGATATGGATGGTCACGACCTAGCGCGCACTTGGAACATCTGCAATCTTAAAAGATGCTATCTTTAGGCGAGGCTACGGCCAATACACAGACACCTTTGCACTTTAGGATGTGCCCAATAAGTGTTTGTTTTTTCTTTTCTTTCTTAGGAATTGTATTTTTATTTTTTCAAAAAACTTGCAAGTATCAATAAAATGTTATGGTTTCTAGCTAACTCCATAACGTATTCCACTTTATTGCGTACATACTTATATATGTCAATATTGTTATCTTATATTTTTGCCTACATGGCGTGCATGCACTAATTAAGACCCACGAAGGCATAAAGGATGAGTAAACCTACTAATTCACTCGTTGAGTAAGAGGGTTGCAAACCCATCAACATTGGATCACGCATCCTTGCTAAGCACCTTACTTTTGAGACGTTAAGGTAAGTTTTCTGTGCGCATCCCACGAAGGGTGCGTAAATATTAAGTACACCGTACAAAGCTTAGCAAAAAACGAGCCAAGACACTTGGTCAAATAATAAAACTTAGCAAACATTAATGCAAGTATATTTTTAAGTCACGCACTTAATTTATGCATAAAAGAGTATCTTATTCAACATTTTTACACAAAATTACAAGCAAAAGATACACTTTGTCATTTACACAATACATATACAAAAAACAGCCTACACGCTATGGCGATGCTCAGGGCTATCTTCCAGTGCAGCAGAACTCCCCGCCTCTTGAAGCTTTCTCAAGAGCAATGCATCCTTGGGAGATACGCTTGGCACACTCACAGGAACCCCATCAGACCTGGGAATATGTGCAGCGCCCACACCGCATAATACTACCTTGCCTTTAATACCTTTCTTTTAGGCAGCTCTCTGCGCGTGGCGCTCCAGTACCTCCTTCAGAGGAATTTCCCTCTCAAGGGCAAAAGGGTTCAGCATATGGCGAGGCTGCACAAACACTGGAACCTTCAATTGCGACTCATCGGACTTGAGGAAGTAGTCCGGTTGCGCCTCTGCATCCTCCAAAATATGGCGCTCCAAGGTCAACCCCTCCATAATTACCTTTATTGGGTTGTCTTGGTCGCGCTCCAACCTTGCAATATGAGGCAGCTCGAGAAGTTTCATCCCCTCAATAGCCTGCACCAGCTCGTCATACGCACCCGCGTTATAGCCAGGTACCTCAGTCAAGGCCTTGCTCAATAACTTAGCCTCATGGAGATCCTCCATAGCCTGCGACCTCCCACGCTCCACAGCACACTGCACCACCTTCCCAAAGGCACCCAAAACCTCTTGGGACTCCAAAGTGCCCATAGCGGCCAGGCGCAGTCCATGACTGATCAACCACCTACATCAACAAGGACAACTTGTGTTAAAGAAAAACATAGCAACAAAATATAATAAAGCATAAAAAGCTGAAAAGGAAGTACCTGCGCTCAGCAATGGTCGACATCAGATGAGGTTATAACTCCTCATCGTACTCTATGCTCAGGCCACGCAGCTTTTCTCATGCATCTGGACAATCTCCTCCATGCGCTCCTTGAACTTAGCAATGTTCGCGAAGTGCTCCTCTTTCTTCTCCTCCAGATACCTTACTGCCCAAGTAAGGTTGGCCTTGTACTGATGAAGTTGTCCGCGCGCCTGCTCCAGCTCAGCCATCGCGGTCAACTTCTCATTGGTGACCTTCTCATTGTACACCCTGAAGGACCCCACTTCCGCCTGCGCTTCAGCCAGCTGCGCACGGAGCATAGTTATCTCCTCATCTTTTTGGGCGAGAGTGCTACTCTCCCCGATGTACCTCGTCTTCAATTGAGCCACCAGCTCAGTTTGGTGCGCAGCTGTAGCAGCCAACTCATCCATTAGTTGCTGCGCAGATACGCCCTCATCAACCTTTGCCTCCCCCTCCCTATTTTCATTCTGCGGAGAGGCCACTGTCTCCACGAAGTCTCCATCATCCTTCGTGGCATCATCGCTATAATAAACAAAAAAGCAAACTGTTAGAAAAATATTAAGACAAGTAATATACATAATATGCGACAAAATACTTACATAAATGGTGAGGCCTCAGCAGCCTTCTTATCCGCGCCAGGAGCGGATGTCTCTTCCTGCGCAGATGACTCCGCATCTCCAATAAGGTGGTGTCGTCTCTTAGAAGTGCCACTACTCCCAGCCTCTCCTTTGCGCTTTATTCTGCGCTACCTCCTCCTTCAACACCTCCTCAGGTTTCAGGATTTCCACACTATCCGAAGATTCGGAGTGCACCTCCTCCACATGCGCTGTCTCCACAGTTGGCGCCGCGCTCTGAACGGGCGTTACTTAGAGAGGTGGCGAATCTTTGTGGCCAACATTCCCCAGCACAGTCAGATGACCCTGGGTCGCTTCCAGAAGTGGCTGCTCATTCTCCCTCAGAGGGAGCACTCCCACAGTCACCTGTTTTGGCTTCTCCAGCTTTACCACAGCAAACAGATCCATCTCTGTGCACACAGAAACAAATAGCAAAAGAAGAGATTAGTTACTAAACGTGCGCATATAGAAAAAAACTTACATGATTATAAGCAGAAGGGACGAACACCCACCCCGGCCTTCCTCGTCAATGAAGGTTGGCACCTCGTCAACACCACCGAAGTAATTGCGACTCAACCCCACATGCACCAAAAACTCCTCCGGATAAGGGTTAATGGGAATGCGGTTGGCATCAAGGGTCTGCGCATCGGTCAAACTATAGGAACCGGGTGCGGGGCGCCCATCCCTTGGCAACGTGTCTTGGGTATAAAACTCAAAGGGTGATGGAAACACTACGCCATCAACCCAGAAAAAGTGCTCCCTCCAATGCCTCAGGGAGTCTACCTTCTCAGTATAGCACTGAAGCGCCCCCGCGCGCTTCGCAAAGGACACCCATCCATGCGACCACGTCGTGTGGTAAAAGGCGTGGAACAAGGCAATGGTAGGCTCTATCGCAAGTAAATGGCAGTTTACCTCAAAGTTCGACACCTTAGCCGCACCTATACAGTGCAGTTGTGAGATGTGAAGGCGATAGTGATTGAGCAAATCGCTCAGGAAAATAGATATCGGTACGCGGTAATTCGCGTACTCGAAAAAACGCGTGTATAGTCCTATTTTCCCTTCGGAGAAATCGGCTATACACGCATCAACATCTGGAGCCTCTGGATGCACATCCAGAGAAATGAAGTAGTCAGATGAAAACTGATGCACATCATCCTCACTCATCGCAGAGCGAAAATCTTCTAATTGGGCAACCATTTTCATAAATTTACTAAGATACGCACACAAATTTACCTAATAAAACAGTTACTTTCTTTGCACAAAAACGCTTTGAAGAAGGGTGCAAGAGGAGTATGTGTTTTTACTGTGTGTTTTAGGTAAAATGGGGGCGGTACTCTTATATAAGGAGGCCAAAAACCCTAGATGATGTCCATGTGGATCCCACTCACAAAACGTGTGGCTAGAAACCGAAACGGTACATGCACTTTTTCCCGTTTTCCGAGTGACACGTGGACACAACCCCCGATTTTTGAGGCATTTCCTTGAAATATCTATGACTAGGTACATTGTACTTAATATTGGGCGGCAATATTTCAAAGTTCTCCCGCCACGCTTACCGCTGTTGTAACTAGTCTAGCATCCACGGCTGCGAACCGCGCACACTAGACTGGGGGGACATGATGACGTATAGTCTATATATGGGCCACGAGCCCAAATAATAAACATTACTAAGTCCCAAAGCCACCATGTGTGGGCTATTATAACTTGGGCCGCACCAATAAAGGGAATAGGCTCACATAAGCCCAAGCCCAACTAAACTAGATATACGGTTTAAATAAGGATCTTCTATCTATGGAATAGATATCCTTAACCCGGATAAGCACCATGTGTGCGAAACGTAAGGAGCACGAACCCTACAAGGATTCTGCGCCTATATAAGGAATGACATAATTCTCATTCAAGGTACGATTCACAAACCCTTAAACTCTTTACGAGAACCCTAAATCGATTACTTACTCTCACGCCGGAGTCTAATCGTGGGAGACAATCCCACGATAAGCCTAACGGTGTTGTTTATTTTCTTAGTGCGCAGGTCTCAAGCATTAAGAAGCGAATTGGTACGAGAGCAAGAGCCCATAATCAGGAATGCCCAACTTTTGTATCAACATGGACCTAAAAGCTATCTTTAACACTGAATCCTCAAAATTTCTTGTGAATAGCTTTGAAAAAGAAATCATGTTAGAAGATAAAATGTCTAGACTTGAGAGTAATGTTGAAATTGATCTTGAATGCAAAATATGTCTAGATTACAAATATGAAATAAAAGACAAAATGAGAAATGAAAAATGATAGCTAAATTTGAAGAAAGTTCAAAAGCTCTTAAAAGCTTTTTGAAAAGTCAAAAGTCATTTAGTGATAAAACCGGATTAGGATTTAACAAAAATGCACCATCAACAAGTAAAACAAAACAAGTTGCATTTGTGAAACCTAGGAGAGAATTGTAGGAGAAATTTTATCTCTATTTGGTGCTCATGATAAAATGATTAAAGATATCATGTTCAATACTTTTATATGTTTGTCTAACCTCCTTGGATTCATATGTATTTGAGTTTAGCTCTCTTACGAGTCAAGATTATTTGCTTAATGATTATCGTCTTGGTGGCTAATCTATGGAGCTTAAAAGGTACACGTCTCTTCAACTTACCTTTCATTGTTTCTTGTTGATTAGCATTAAGATTTGTCGTGGGTAATGTTATTAGTTTTTACTCTAAGGTGTTTATGTTACGTAAGTAATAACAAGGATTAGATCCTTCGGGATTAAAGGAGTTAGACACTTCATCTAGTAGGAGATATAAGGTATTTTACCTCTTTAAACTTTCGGGAAAAGACACGAGTAACTCTTGAGTGAGTCTCACTTAATACTTGTCTACAAGTGAGCTAACTAAGAATCTCCTAAGTGATAAGATAGCCAACACTTTTGTGATGCTTTCAAATCTAGCAAAACCGCAATATTTCATTGATATTTGTAGTACAACGTCTTTTGACATTATACCTTACATTTTCAATTGTGTCTTAAATTCAACCATTCTTTTGTTATAATGTCATATAAGACACACAAAGAAAAATAAATCATTTGAATTCATTAGGATGATTGGGAGAAAATGATTTATAAACATCTAGGATTTGCACATCAAATTCGACCCATAGTCTTATGATGTTGCATCTCTTGGACATTTACACTCATAGTGTTTTAAGTAAATAAACTCAAAGAGTCGAGGAGTCATTGAATTTAACATTTGATAAAAGACCACACCCTTCTAAGATATCATCTTTGGTAGATGATGACTTAGTCGAAAGTCCAACATTGATAAGACAAGTAAGTCAAGATCAATAACATGGAAGATGAACTATTAAAATTGAAAAACAACATCTTTTCAAACATTGAGTCAAGCAATATTGACAATGTCATAAAAACTTGAATCATGGGTCATAGTAGTGATTAAAACAAATTTGATAAAAAGTGTTTTTGGACATTAGAGTAAAGCAAACATTAAAACAAAATAGATTTTTCAAAATAGAAAATAATGAAAATCTATGAAAGACTTTTCAATAACCTATGCAAGCTCCAAAAGCAAGGAATAATCACTCAAAGACATTCCTAGTTATTCACATGTTCACAATGATTAAGTCCGTTATAACTTATCAAGAATGAGATTAGTAAATCCGTAGGTAAAACTAAACATAGAGAAATGTTTGAAAGTTTACTTGTTCTCACAACAAATAAATCCAACATTATGTTTAGTGCTTGTCTATGTGCTCATTTTAGAGAAGATCCTAAAACAACTCTTTCGGAAGAGCTTGTTTGGATACATCAAAAGGTACTACACAATTAGGAGTATGGTATCCCAAAAGAACAGGAATAGAAACCATAGTGTATACCAGATGGAATTATGTCGGTAATAAGTTGATAAGAAAAGCACAAGTGGTACTTGCACTTTTATACTTACTTACCCAATGATTCTCCAAAACGCTTAAGGTTCTCAAATTAGTATCGGATGGAGAAGCACGTCAACAAGCTCCACTTGAACAAGCTAACTCCCGTCGACAACGGAATTCATCTTATCAACATTGTTATCCCTTCAACAAAGGAAGCATCTACTTCAACGACAATTCAATCCATTATGTTCTTAATTGACATATTGTGATTCGTCATCATCGCCTTGGTAAAAATGTTCATTGAGGAACATCTTAACTAAGAAAGTCTTATACGTTAACCATTATGTCAACGTTTTCACGAAACCTTTTGAATGAGAAGCATTCATCATCCCTAGACTTAGGTAAAGACTCATAAGACTTAAAACCTTAGTTTTGAACATTAGGATTAAACCACAAAAATCAAGACAAATCCTTTTGAATTATTCCTCTGCTGTACCCGCGGAACCCTGAGACCAAACGGGCGGAACCCTCCCTTTCGTTCCGCCTGGTCCGCCGAATCTGCAGCACATTTTTATTTTAAATTCAAAACCAAACATCTCTTAACTCACAACTTCAACTTACAAACACCTTACCACATGAAAATTAGGGCTCTCACTCACATCTTTTCCAATCCAATCAACTTTGTAAGTATTTTTATCATAATTGCATTTTCAATCAAAGTCTATCACTTTCATCTACATACATTAACTAGAATCTTAGGGTTTATGCATAAACTTGTTAATTCATGAAAAACCTTGGTTGTAAACTAATCATAATTTCCATTAGTTAGAAATTATATCCTCTTTGTTATTGTCATGATTTACCAAACACACCAAGTTCATTGTCTTTCAAAAGTCACTAGAACACCACCTTTCACCACATTGTTAAAACAAATGAAAAATGTTATTGAAACACCACTTGCATAATGTCTCTTGAATGCTAAAGGGAATGCATAACTAATATGTATTTTTGGGTACATTCAAACGAAGCTATATTGAATTAGGAGCGTTTGGGTTATCTTTTGTTTTATAACATAACTTGCATTACAAAAATGGTTCAAGCATCAAAATGAGTCAAGATAACCGCACCTCCACATTGTTTTCATATAGGCTTATACTAAAACATCCACATTATAAAAATCATTAATTTAAACTTAAAATTTTTCGTTTTCTAGGAATCAACATGCCTCCCGCAACATTCTTCGATCACAAGGAAACTCTTAAGTACTTACCCAAACACCATAGGACCAAAGGCCTTACTAAAGATCAAGTTGAAACCTTTAAGAGTCTAGAAAAATGCTACGTTCATGAAGGAAGAACCATTGATCCATCCTTCTTAAAAGGAACATCCATTCGCCAAAACTTTGCCGCAATCAACTTTGATTGCCTCCTAGACATCGATGAGCAAATTTGTCCTAGGTTCATCTTTGAATTCTATGCAACCATAAGCCTTTTCTTCGATGACAATGGTGAGTTCTCACTAACCTTTACAACCAATCAAATATCAAACATCATACCCTTGAAAGATTTTGCAACAATTCTTGGTGTCCCTAATGTTGGTACATGTCTCTACATGGATAAGTGGCCCCTTTCTAGTCTTGATTCTATTGAGCGTTATCATCCATACGACACTCCTCTTGCTAATAAGGAAGAAATTCGTGAGCATCTCTTTGTTAGGACCTCAACAACTAAGAAGAATCGTTCGGGAAATGAGGTAGATAAGGACCCTTTTGGTATGGAACTCAATGAGCTTAAACCACAATTTAAGAAATGGGAAGAAATTCTTAGAGCCAACTTTATAAGTTCCATAGGAAATAGAGATCATGTCAACACATGTCTTAGCTACATGCTCTATAGCATTTCCACCGGTCAGCCTTTTAACTTAGCCTATTACCTAGCCAAAAGAATGGCCGACATACCCTTGGTAGGAACAACCGCTCTTCCTTATGGAATGCTTCTCACCCGCCTCTTTAGAGAAATCTCACCCATTCCTCCTAATGATAAGGGAATGTGCCTTGACTATTCTCTCGTTCCTCACATTTTCGTCCCTCTAAGTGACAAAAGAGTCTTCAAAGCTAAGGGCAAGCGTACTCGCTCACCTTCACCATCATCATCATCATCCGATATGAGCGATGACGATAAACTTCCTAACTCTAATCTACCCCCTTTAGAATACCTTCAAGAACTCCCCGTCATTAGCAATGCATCCGAAGAATTCAAGCAAACCAAAGGAATTTTCAAGTGCTTTGGAAGGTACCTAAGAAAGCTCAATAAGAAGATAGACCGGTTGTGGGATGTGTGATTAAGGAGTAATTAGCTTATGAAGGGTTTAGAACTTTGTATGTGTTAAACTTTGTGATTTGTATTGTTTTTCACTTCCATGCTTTATTACTTTTGTCGGATTATGTTTTGTATGAGCCTTTATGCATATTGACAATATTTGAGGTGTTTGTCAATTTTTTATGCTTATGGAAAATTTCACTAAGTTTGGTGAAAATCGCTAGCCCCTAGTCAAAGTCCTATGATATGAATGTCTACATGTCCAATTTTTGCATTTCCTAATCAGACATATAATAAATTTTTATTTTTAAGAGTTTTCGAAAAATTTGAAAATCATCTCGCGGGTCAAAAAAGTGGACTGCCTTGTTTTTCAGGCCTGGTGGATCTGGCGGCACCCTCAAATGGGTTCCGCCAGTGTAAATTATGGGTAACCCAGTTTTGGCCCAACGGACCAGGCGGAACCCAAAACAGGGTTACGCCTATGTTTCGTGAGGGTTTCGCCAGTCACCTGCAGAAAAATTTTGTCATTTTTCTAAATTTCAAAATTTGTAAAGTGTCAAATCATTATCTTTAGTGAGAAACATCTTCCCTTACTTCCAATAAATATATTAGGATCACTCTCACTCACTAGAACAATTAGGAGGTCATTTCCCGCCAAAAATTCAAATTCAAACATAACTAACCCAAGGAACCCTTGCAAAGGATCCTTCAAAACCTTTAGAAAATTTTCAACCAAATCACTTCCCATGATCACTTAGCATTGAGTGCATAAGTTAGTCTTTCACTTCACCCAATTCCATTGGATTGACATCCAATGATTTGACATGTTCTTGGAAATTTTCTAAATCATTAGAAACCTCAACATTTGTATGGTAAAACATCAAATCCAAACACCCCTTCCAACATCTCTTCCACTCTATAAATTTGACAATTTTGCAACACTTCAAATCACACCATTACCATCAAAATCCCTTCTCTTAAAGCTTCAAAACCTCACTTTTGAAATGACTAAATCCAACACCTCATCCGAATCATCAAAATCCCTTGCAAAAACCACTAGGATTAGTGTAAAACCGTGTTGCTTCAACAAAACCATCAAATCAAGCTCATCATCATCAAGTGATGCATCACTTGACATTTCTTCACCTATCAAAGATTTCCTTAACCTTACTACCTCAACACCTTGCAATACCAATGTGATCACTATTCAAGATTTTCTTAATCTTGCTACTCCAACACCCTCTCCAACACATTGCAACACCAACATAGCCACTATTCCGTCACCAACTAGACCTTCAAGTGATTCAAAATCACCTTCTCAACAAACTCAACCATCAAAAACTCCATCACCTCAATCACCAACACTTACACCAATGGAACTTTTCCATACACCACCAACATCACCACTACCCTATTTGGAAACTTTAGAAGACCTATCACCTAAATCATCAAGCCCTCCGTCATTGTCACTCTTTGACACCATTGCTCAAATGGAAACCCAACAACAACCAAGTTTTCAACCAAATGAGTCACTAGATGATGCACCTCATCAACCATCATTGGTTGAACGTTTAGCTTACCGTTATGCTAGACCATCAATTTTTCCGCAAGATCAAGGTCATACACACCTACAATTTTTTGTGTTTCACCCAATTTACAAAGACCTTAATGGTAATCCTTCCGGAGAACCAAGCTTCCGCCATTTTGTTCAAAACCAACAACCACAACAAGAACCACCACAACAACAAGAACCACAACAACAACAACAACAACAACAACCACCACAAGAGCATTCCCAACACTTTGAATCTCTATTTCCTTCATATAAGAAAATAGAAGCATCCATTTGGGAAAAATATCCAAACCTTAATGATGAGATTGACACTCATTTAAACCACCTTCATGCCTTCAAACATATGGTTGACTCTCAAATCAACCATATTATGGATTTACAAACAACACTACACTCATCTAGTGAAGGAACCAAAAACACCTCTCAACCATCCACGTTTGCTCCTTCAAGTTTAAACCATCCACCACCAACAAATCAAACCTCTCTTCCACCAAACTTTCCCCGCCATAATTGCGGACATTGCGAAAGAACCGCTCACATTAGTGAAGGGTGTCGAATGGATATTCGCATGCTAACCGAAGAAATGAGGTTTATCCTAAACCACATTTTGGACCGTCTACAATCCTTGTCTCACCCATCTCAAGTTTAGATTCTCCAAAATGAAACAAAACCGTTTCTTTTGGAAAATGTTTTCCATTAAAACCAACAAACCAAGTTTAGAGCACCAACACCAAAACCAACAAACCAAAACCGTTTCACCTACACATCCTTCAAAATAAAGCCCGCTACACCCTTCAACACACATTTTCATCCTTAAACAATATTAGCCTTGTTTTTGGAAAATGTTTCTCATTAAGGATAATGATGCTTTTCTTTTATAGATGTAGGATTTTATGTTCTTAGTTTCTTTTTGTTTTTCTTTTTAGAAGTAGGATGTTTTCTTCCAAATTTCTTGTCTTTGACTTTCTATAAGTCGAATTTTACATGAAATGAATTTCATTCTACTATAAGGTATGCATTGTTTGTTGACCATTTAGGTATTGTGAGTAAACTATGCCTTGCTATGGTAGTATACATATATCTTGTGTTTTAGAAACTAACCTTCTTTTTTGAAGGATCAATATCCATGTTTTCTTTCCTTGATACTCCATTTGGTGGAGTAATATTCAAGGGGGAGCATGAGAATTGCATTATTTTGCTTCGTAACTTTTAGTTGTGTTTTAGACATAAAGTGCTTTCATGACTTGTTCTACACTTGCCTTGTGCGGCAACTAACATTTTTTTTGTAGGTTCAAAATCCATGTCTCCTTTCTTGGCAGGGGGAGTATTGTCCAAGGGGGAGCACTTGGATCATTATGTTCTCTTCTTTTTGTTTCGACAAAAAGGGGGAGAATTTATATTAAACTTGTTCTCATTTTTTTTCTCTTTCTAACTCTTGCATATCACATCTTCTTAGCAAAAACAAGTTTTAATACAAACTTTATAAGACTTAACACTAAATCTTGTGGCTTACTTACAAATAAAGTTTATGTTTTGTCATCAACAAAAAGGGGGAGATTGTTAATACAAATATCGCCTAAAACGTTATTTATATTTTACGATCTTTGCTAAGTTTTGTAATGACAAAATATGAACTTTAGTTTATAGTAATAACATCACTTTTGTTTTAAGTCTTGTATAACTAGGTTTACATTTCTTTTTAAGCAAAACATTGTTTTTATTTCTTTATTTAGAAAGTGTCATGTCACATCATGCAATTGTGGTAAACTTGTGTGTTTGACTTACCATAACCTCTTACACATTTTTGGAAGCTTTCTTCTTTTGCTTCAATGTGTTTGACTAGGATTTAGTTGATGTGACTTTGGTTGGTTTGAATGATTTATTGAAAAACCAACTGCAAGCCTGGCGGAACCCAGGGGGTACACGGGCGGAACCCATCTGAGGGTTCCGCCGTATCCGCCAGACCTGCTGTTTGTTTTGCTATAAATACCAAGCCACTTGCTAATTTTCATCCATCACTTTAGGACATATATTTCACACATTTTTTCAACTAACTCAGTAACTGATTGGTTCTGAATGGTCAACTAAGTTTCCTAGGTGATGGTCAACCAAGTCAAACGTCTAAAACCAACTAACCAAGGAGTACAGTGTATTCCCGGGTCGTTATGTCCCAGCGAGGTAAGCAATTGTATTAAAAAAACGTTTAAAGTGATCGGGTGATTTAACAGAAGGATCAGGAATTTGGTTTGAATGATTATACTACAAGATTATGATTGAGAATAGCTTAGAAACACTATTGGAACAATTACTGATGATCAGATATCCTAGAAACGTAAGTAAACCTAAAAACGCGCGTTTGAGTTAAAAATAACGCGAACGCGCAAAATAAAAAGTGAAACGAGAGCAAATAAAGTCCTACGAACGTGAAAATTATATTTACAATCCTAATGACTTAAGAAAATTTTTAGAAAATTAAAATTATTTTAAACACTATTTAATTAATTACTATTAATTAATTACTAATTTCTAATTACTTTTTAATTAACTAAATTACACTAATTATTAATTAATTATGAAAATTAACTAGAAAAATGAAAATTAAATTTAGAAAAATCTAAAATATTATAAAAATATTTTTAAAACAGAAAACCTAATTTTTCTACTTTTTAATTATTTAATATTAATTAAAACTAATCATTTAATTAATTTAAACTACAATTAATTATAAAAAATACTAAATGACAAAAGAAAAATCTGAAAAAATTCCTAAAATTATTTTTAGTTATAAGAAGCCTAAGAAAAATTTAAAAATGAGAATTGCTTATGAATAAGCAAAAAAATAAGCCAAAGGGCTTAAATAGAAGCTATTACTTTATTTATTTTTGGCTTTTTCTTAATTTTCTTTTACAAAACTCTTAAGCTACTGAAATTGAGAGAGTTTTGTGAAGGCACATTGGCTTAAGCTCAAAAATAAGCTGTATGAGCTCAAAAAACTCAACAGTGAGCTTTTTGAGGCTCAAATGAAATTTAAAGTTCAAATAAGCTCACAACAAGCTATATAGTTGGAACCAATACATGAAATAGGCTGAGACAAGTTAGAGTCAAGGAAAACAGGCTAAAACAACCAAGTAAGCACACTGAAAAGCTTAAATAAGTAAATAAGCAAACTTAGTTTTACCCTGTGCAAGAAGCAGGCCTGCAAGGTTTTTGTAGGCCAAATTCAGGAGTCCAAATAAGCTGAGAGTCACTAAATAAGCACTTAAGTAGCAAACTGGGTTGGTGACCTTTCCAAAAACCAAAAGCTCAAAGGATGAGACCCACAAATGAGCTCTACAAGAGCTTGTGAATGGAGCTTATAAACACTGACGAATCAGTGTGTGCTGGAATGGGACAAGATGAAGGCTTATTTCAGGCTTATTAAATAAGCTGAAACTTACAAATAAAGCTATGAACATTAAGGTTTGGGAGATAAGCTTCAAAAAAAATTCAAAATACACAAGCTTATATCCACTTGGTAGTTAATAAAGAGCTTATCAGACAAGCCTCAACTACACTGATGAGTCAGTGTAGTGAGATTTTGAGAAAACATGAGGAACAAAATAAGCAGTCATAATAAGCATTTTGTGGAAAAACAAAAACACAAAAAACAAGGATGCCAGAAGGGCTTCTCAAATCCACAATAAGTTAAGGCTAAAGATCTGGAGTGAATCTTGTGGAGGTTTGTGAAAACAGACTCAAAAGCTAAAACCCCCTGGTGCAGGGCAACTTCTAAGCAACAGGCTATTTTCAAGAGTGCTTATTAATAAGCACCTGAGGTCCAAACTTAAATTTTCTTTTTGAAACAGATTACCCAGCTACCAAATAACTTACAACAACAACAATCTTTTATTTCCTATCCAAATTGAACCTTGTGCATAACCTGGAACTTTTGTCCAATTTGACAGTTCCAAAGATTTGACTTTTGCTAGTTTTTGCAATTATTGACTAAAAGGAAATTTTAATGGTCCTAAATGATTGAAGATGAACTGTTAAACCACAATGCAACTATCCTAAGCTACACTAACAAGTTTATAACTGATATGACTGATTATGCTAACTTAAATGCCCACAGTGAACAACAACAAAGATTTAAAGTAAAGTTTTGACTTTTATCTATATGACTGCTAGATTTAAGACTTTACTAGGCTATTTGGACTTAGGAGAACATGTTTGAGTACTGAGTAAGCACACAAACTCCCTGAACAATAGTGCATTCATCTAATCCAAACACCCCTTTAGAGTAACTGTTTTTAGCTCTTGTGAATTGACAGGTTTTGTAGGTTAAGAAACTGATAAGAAGGCTTAGGATATGAGATGATGGACCTATTTAAACATTCTAAGCTAAACATTAACAACATTAACTCAAGAATCCACACTATGCTTTGTCATGTCAGTTAAATAAGTGAAACTAGGAAATAGAGATCAAAACAGATAAATGAGCATACATATACTTAAACTAACTCCAGTTACATCACATAAGCATAACAACACCAGTCCAAAGGATTAAAATGCTCAACAGTAAGAATCTAAATTTTTTAGAGAATACTCACAAATGCTATCCAGAGCAAAACCAATGAGAACTAGAACCACATTATGAACCTATTGCTCCCCTGAGCACTAAACCACTGCCATCCAGTACTTACAGTGCTCCAGCTCTCTTCACTTCACCATTTTTATTTTCTTGATTAACCCTTTATTTTTTGTATTTTCTGATTTCTTGAGATTTTTTTAGTTAAACATGTAAATTGAAGATGTGAATGCCAAAGACTACTTATGCTGATCACAAGTGACTTATGAAATAGTAACTACACCATTTTGATACTTATTAAGCTTGATTGAGATTTTATAGTGAACTGAGTAAATGTGCATTAGAAACAAGTGAACTGAACTTTTATTTAAATAAAACTTTAGGATTACAATGATGAGACTGAGAATTCGACTAAGAAACTGACATCACTACTAAAAATACCAAATTGACATAATACAGAATTACAATAAATTAAAAACTAACTAACTGGGTCTTCACAACATCCTTTTCTTTATATAGGGGAGAATTAGGGTTTTGGAAACCCTCTGTGTGTTTCCCACTTTCATTCAGAACCACAGGATGAGAAAGCTTCAATCTTGACCTTTCAAATTCTTGGCGCCAAAAACCATTTTGTCTGCTTCTTTGATATTATTGATGCCAGGGGTGCATTTGGAGGGTAGTGTTTGGTTTGGAGTAGGAGGGGGGATAGGGTTATGATGGTTGAGTGTTGAGGGGGGGGGGGGTGATGATGAAGGTTGCAGGGGTCACGGGTATAGGCTGAGGTGGGAGATGGAGTCAAAGGTTTGACTGGGTTTTTAATATAAAAAGGTGGGGATGGATTGGGCTGGGTGAGGGAATGGGCTAGGATTTGAGGTGGGCTGGATTGTGGATTGGGTGGGATAGTATTGGATTTTAGGGGAGTAGTATTAGTTATTAGGTCCGGTTTGGTTTGTATGAAATTTAACACAAGGACCATTGTTGTAACATTCTGAAAATTGAGGACCAAAAATGAAATCTTCCAAAATTCATCATAGGGAACAAAGTTGCCAAAGTGATTAACCAAAAGACCATTATTTGATAATTTCCAGAAATTCACACCCAGGGACCATTTGTGTAATTTTTCTAAAATTTAGGGACCAAACATGTAATTTTCTCAAAGTTTTCACCCAAGGATCGTTTTTTATAATTTTTGACTTTTCCATGCCTTGGGTTGACTTTTCTTTCGTTTTAAACTTCCAGGGACTAGTTTTGTCAATTTTTGAAACTTGAGGGACTGAAACTGCCAATTGTGCAAACTTTGTTCGTTTTTCATTTGTTTTTAAACATTTTGCATCAGAAACATATAAAACACACTTTTGGAATAATTTCTGTATTTTGATGCGTTTTTGAGTGTTTTTGGATGTTTTGGCAGTTCAGATACGATAAAAATGTTGAGTATTTACACACTCATCAATCCCCCACACTAAACTATCGCTAGTCCCTAACAATCTTTTGAGAAAAACTTGATGGATTTGAAACTCTTTACCAAAAGCCATCACTTCTGGAGTAGCCAGGTGTGAGAACTGTGGTACACCTGATAACCGTGTGATTTTGAGCAAACCACCAGCTGTCAACGGATTTGATTAGTCTTTACCAAAAGCCGTTTGCTTCTGGACTAGCCAACTCTTGATGGAATAGTCAACATCTTGGTGAGCTGATTACCAATTATGGATTTTCCACTGCCTTTACCACAAGCCATAATCTTGCGGGCTAGCCAACTCATTCGCTTTATGGGATATGGCGAGTTGATTTACCATACAATTTTGGGCAAATTGCAAGCCATCAACGTGTTTGAGATGTCTTTACCAAGAGCCGTTTGCTCCTGGACTAGCCAATCCTTTTTGTCGTTTAGACACGGCGGACTGGTTACCACAAAAATTTTGAAATAAAGTGAAAAAAATTTGAAAATTTTGGGCCAAAATGGGGGTACTTTAAAGTATTTTGTGATAAAATTCGCTAGAATCCCCCCCCCCCACACTTAGAATTGAATATTGTCCTCAATATTCAAAGTCCCGGCGATTATGCCGACTCTTTGAACGTAAAAAGATAATATTAAAAGCTAACTGTGGAAATAACGTTTTGCATTTTTCACTTTATTTTAGCTGTACATACAATCACACATTTTTTTTTCGAACTTATATACATATATACATTTTCAAATAGCGGGGGGTTTGCTATTCCCCCACACTAGGGTGGTAGAAAATAGAAGGAAATCATAGATACGGGTGAAAACCCGTATTGCACTATTGTTTTTGTTCATCGAGTCGCTAGCTTGACTCGATCCCCGAATTCAATTGTCCTTGGGGAAAGTTTGGAGATCCGGGACAACCATGGATGGTATGTCCTCTCCAAAATAATGTTTCAAACGATGTCCATTCACTTTGAAATTAGGACCGTCATTTTGAGATAATTCGACGGTGCCATAAGGATAAACCTTAACGATAGTGAATGGACCAGTCCATCGGGTTTTTAGCTTTCCCGAGAAGATCTTGAGTCTAGAGTTGAAAAGAAGGACTCGATCACCAACGTTGAAAACGCGGTTTTTGATTTTTGAGTCATGAATCTTCTTTGTCTTTTCTTTATAGATCAAAGAGTTCTCGTAAGCTTGATCACGAAGTTCATTTAATTCATTCAATTGAACTTTCCGATGATCACCCGCAGTTTTAAGGTCAAAATTTGCATGCTTGAGGGCCCAATAAGCTTTATGCTCAAGCTCGATCGGTAGAAGGCACGCTTTCCCGTACACGAGTTTATAAGGTGTACACCCAATGGGTGTTTTGTAAGCTGTATGGAAAGCCCAAAGTGCATCATCTAATTTATCCGACCAAGATGCACGATTTTCACCAACGGTTCTTTCCAATATCCTCTTGATGCCTCGATTGGAAACTTCTACTTGTCCACTTGTTTGAGGGTGGTACGCAGTAGAAAGACGGTGAGTTACACCATACTTTTGCATGACTTTATCAAATTTGTCATTGCAAAAATGCGTACCACGATCACTAATTATAGCACGTGGAGTTCCAAATCGAGCAAAGAGAGCTTTTAAAAACTTCACAACAACTCGGGCATCATTTGTGGGTAAAGCTTTCGCTTTGACCCATTTTGACAAATAGTCAACAGCTACGAGTATGTACTTATTTCCATGAGATGACAGAAATGGCCCCATAAAGTCAATGCCCCATACGTCAAATATTTCACAAACTTGGATTGCATTTTGTGGCATTTCATTCTTTTGTGAAATATTCCCGTGACGTTGACACGCGTCACAGGATTTGACTAATTCTTAGGCATCCTTATAAATTGTGGGCCAAAATAAACCGGAATCAAACACCTTTTTGGCGGTGTAATTTGGATTGTGGTGGCCCCCCGTGGGACCAGCATGGCATGTCTTGAGAATTTCAGTGGCTTCTTGACCATATACACACCGCCGGATGACTTGATCCGCACATATTTGAACAAGTAGGGGTCGTCCCAGAAGTAATGTTATACATCTTTGAAAAATTTATTTTTTTGTTGGGACGACATCCCTTTCACAATAAAGTTACCCGCAAGGTAGTTTGCAAAATCGGCAAACCATGGGGTAACAGAATCTCCATGAAAGGCAACCGCATTGAGTGTCTCGAGAGGGAAGGTTTCATTAATTTCCTTTTTTTCGAAGACATCTTGATGGGGGTTTTCCAAACGGGAGAGATGATCAGCAGCTAGGTTCTCAGCTCCTTTTTTATCACGAATTATGATATCAAATTCTTATAGGAGGAGAACCCAACGAAGTAGTCTCGGCTTTGCATCTTGTTTTGCAAAAAGGTACTTCAAAGCCGAGTGATCCGTATACACTATGCTTTTGGTCAAGATCAAATATGACCGGAATTTTTCAAAGGCATACACCACAGCTAATAATTCTTTTTCAGTGGTGGTGTAATGACTTTGAGCCTCAGTCATTGTTTTGCTTGCATAGTGTATAGGCTGAAAGTGTTTAGACCTGTGTTGCCCCAAGACTGCCCCTATAGCATAATCACTAGCATCACACATAAATTCAAAGGGCAAGTCCCAATCGGGGGCAACAAGAATAGGTGCCTCAGTAAGCTTTTTCTTTAGAGTTTCAAAAGCTTCTACGCACTCAGGTGAGAAGATAAAAGGAGCATCCTTTTCGAGGAGATGGGTCATAGGCCGGGCGATCTTAGAAAAATCTTGAATAAACCTACGGTAAAAACCGGCATGACCCAAAAAGCTCCTAATACCTTTGACGGTAGTGGGATGAGGTAATTTTGCAACGACATCAATTTTGGCTTTGTCAACCTCAATCCCATTCTTTGAAATTTTATGGCCGGGGACAATGCCCTCTTTGACTATAAAGTGACTCTTCTCCCAATTGAGACACAAGTTTGTGTCTTCACATCGTTTCAACATATTTTCCAAGTGGGAGAGACAAGATTGGAACGAATCCCCAATGACCGAAAAATCGTCCATGAAGACCTCCATAGTTTTCCCGATCATGTCGGAAAATATGGACATCATACATCTTTGAAACGTGCCCGGAGCATTACATAAACCAAATGGCATACGTTTATAAGCAAAAGTTCCGTAGGGGCACGTGAAAGTGGTCTTTTCCTGATCTTGTGGATCAATGGGAATCTGAAAGTAACCCGAGAAACCATCGAGGAAGCAATAGTACTCATTCCCCGCTAATCTCTCGAGCATCTGATCCATGAAAGGTAGAGGAAAATGGTCTTTACGGGTGGCTTCATTGAGTTTTCTATAATCTATACATACACGCCACCCCGTAACCAAACGAGTTGGAATCAACTCATTATCCTCATTGGTGACAACAGTAATGCCACCTTTCTTAGGAACACAATGAATGGGACTCACCCAAGGACTATCAGAAATAGGGTAAATCAATCCAGCATCAAGAAGTTTTAGAACTTCTTGTTTGATAACTTCGTGAATTTTTGGATTTACCCTCCTTTGATGTTGCACCGCGGGTTTGAAGTCATCCTCCATCAAGATTTTGTGTGAACAAAATTCAGGGTTAATACCTTTGATATCGGAAAGTCTCCAAGCAATTGCTCGCTTATGTGACTTCAAAACCTTTATGAGCGCGGTTTTCTCCTCATATTTCAAGTCTTTGGCAATAATGACGGGTAATTTATCATCACCCTCCGAAAATGCATACTCAAGATGAGGAGGCAACTCTTTGAGCTCGACCTGAGGAGAATCATCAGTTTTCTCAACATATTTGATCTCCTCTTTATGAAGTGTTGGTGGTAGAACAGGAAGAGGAGAGGGATCTTTGTTTAATAATTTCTCAAGCAGGAGAATATCCCTCTCGGGGTCAATCTCTTGGTTATCGATTCCTTCGGGAATCGAATCACTTTTGAGAAAGGCCTCAATTTCTTCTAAGATGAAGTCATTTCCCTCAAACGGAGTGAGGGAAGGAGAAGAATTGGCAATGATGGGGTAAGAAGATGGAGTGAAGTTTTCACTCGAAGAATTATCATTGAAACCTAGAACCTCTTGAGCATACTCCTCAGACGCAACATCAATGACATCGATTCGGTTAACCGATTCAGTGTCATAATTGGAGGAGTACCTCGAAGTTTGATCGAGGTTGAATGTTATTGCTTCATTACCAACACGAAGAGTTATTTCCTCTTCGTGCACATCGATTAGAGCACGGCCCGTTCTCAGGAATCCTCTTCCAAGAATGAGAGGAACCCTAGGATCAGCATCGAACACAACAACAACAAAATCAGCGGGGAAGTGAAACTCTCCTACTTTCACAAATACGTCCTCGGCAATGCCAAGGGGATGAGTTATGGACCGATCTGCAAGCTCAAGAGTCATGCAAGTAGGAGTAAGGTCTGGAAGAGAAAGTTTCTTCCACACTGAATTAGGCATCAGGTTGATGCTAGCGCCAAGATCGGCCAAGGCGAAGCATTCAACCATCCCAGGGAAAACACATGGAATGAGAAATCTCTCAGGGTCTCCAAGCTTTTTAGGAAGCTTCTTTAAGATAACTGCTGAGCAGTTTTCGTTCAATGGAGTCTTTGCCATTTCGTACAATTTTTCCTTGTTGCTTAACAAGTTCTTGATCATCGATGCAAATTTGGGCATCAGGATGATAGCATCCGCAAGGCTAACGTCAAAGTGCAAATCTTGAAAGATTTGATAAAACTTATCCATTTGGTGACTAGCCTTTTCGCGGAGCTTTTGCTCATTAAGTCGTGATGGATATGGTATTGAAGGTTTGGATTTAGGGTTCTCAACAGGAGTTATTGGTGGTTCAAATACAACTCCTGGTTTGGTCTTTGGAACAACCTGAGGGTGGATGTGTGCGGTACTTCGTGGGCTAGTAAATTGCACCTTGTCCTTGGTTGCCTCAGGTTCACTTTACACTTCTTTAGGAGTAAGAGAAGAAGTAGCGGGAAGTGGTGGTTCATCATAAGCTTTACCACTACGTGTGGTAATAGCTTTGAGTTCACCCTTAGGGTTGACAACTGTATTACCAGGAAGACCTCCCGAAGTAGAGGGTGGAGCGATATGACTCATGAGACTAGCAAACATATTCTCAATCTTGTTTTGAGATTGATCAATTTTGTTGTTTGTTGCCATAATCTCATTTTTCAGCTCATTACCTTGCTTGGTTATTGAAGATTGAAATTCATTCTTCAAAGTTGAGATTTGATTTTGCATTGCCCTCATTTTGGTCTCATTAACTTTAATGTAGTTATTGAGCTCGTTCGGGAGAGGTTCTTGGTAATTAGGAGCTGAATACCCTTGATTACCCCTTTGGGGTGGGTATTGATTCACCGGGGCATGAGTTTGATTTTGCATGTTATTACCCCTTGGTGGATTAGGATTAAACCTATTTCGATTTTGAGGAAATCCGGGTGGTCCACCTTGAGTGCTAGCGCGGTAGTTTGGTTCCACTTGAGGACGGTATTGGTTACCTCCTTGGTTGGAACTTTCGGCTATTGCATTGACTTCAAATGGGTTGCCTTCAGTGGCAGTGCAATTGTAATACGAATGTGGACCACCACAAGTGACACAAACTTCTACCTTTTTGATTTCAGCTTGTGGAGAAGGTTGAGAAGAAGAAACTATCTTGTTTTGGGTGAGAACCAAGGCATGAATAGCTTCCGTAAGTTTGTCAAGTCTCGCATCGGTGCTAGATTGAGCCACGGGTGATGAAGTAGAAGGACTAATATTCACTTTAGAAACAACCGGCTTGCTTCGTGGAATGCGGACCTTAGACTTATTTTCAATGATCGCTAAAGCATCCTTTGTCGTTCGATTCAAGAAATTACCTCCCGCGGAGGAATTGAGAGAGTCTTGATCGGGTTGGCTCACACCATTGTAGAAAGTGTCAAGCTGCATGAGATCAGAAAAACCGTGATGAGGGCACTTGCGAAGCAATTCCCTATAACGATCCCATGCCTCACTGAATGATTCATCAAATTTCTGTGTGAATTTCATGATCTCATTCTTGAAACTCGTGGTTTTGGAAGGAGGAAAGAATTCATTCACGAACTTCTTAACCAAATCTTCCCATGTTACAATCGATCGAGGGGGTTGTTTATCAAGCCAAATCCGGGCAGCCCCATCGATGGAAATGGAAAGAGAAGAAGTTTAATCGCCTCTTCAGGAACATTTTTGCATTTGATGGTTGATGTAATTTTGTTAAACCATCGAATGTGATCTTGAGGATCATCCCTCTCAAAACCGTAGAATTGACGTGAGGTTACCATGATAACGGAAGATGTGGGAACAGTACGGATCTCAGATCCGACTGTTGGTGCTGAATGTCGACGACGTCTTCTAGGTATTCTTACAAGCCCACGTAATGGGCTAGTAGACCTAGAAGAGCGAGTGCGCATGCACTAAAAACAAACTCACTCAAAACAAAATCGAGGCAAAACGATAGTGAACTTAAACCAATAATCACAAGCAAGTGGCTTCTTTAAGAAAGGTACACCACCCACAGGGATACAAAGGCAAGTTTTATATCTTTGGTTTGGGAACTTATTATGTCCACACCCCCAGTTGGTAGGTGTTCTGTCTTGGTTTGCGACGGTTAGTTTTTATGTATTTATTATTATTCACAAGAAAGAGACGAATGCTTTTGGGTTTTTGTGTGTATGGGTTAAAAACTTTTGGACAATATTTTTGGTATCGTTTTGTTTACCAAAATCGTATCTCTTTAAGAATCACCTTAAAAGAAACACGATATAAAAAACGTAACGATCTGTTTTGTTTGTTTTTGATTTTTTTGGTGTTGTTAACACTTTAGGAAAAGTGTTAATGACGTTTTTTTGTTTTATGATTAAGATTTACAAAAAGTTGGTGGGTTTATACAGTGACGAATGAAATACCACTAATCTCTAAAAAAAACGTTTTGATTACGCAGCAACCTCCCCGGCAGCGGCGCCAAATTTTGATTGGTTCTGAACGGTCAACTAAGTTTCCCAGGTGATGGTCAATCAAGTCAAACGTCTAAAACCAACTAACCAAGGAGTACAGTGTATTCCCGGGTCGTTATGTCCCAGCGAGGTAAGCAATTGTATTAAAAAACGTTTAAAGTGATCGGGTGATTTAACAGAAGGATCAGGAATTTGGTTTGAATGATTATACTACGAGATTATGATTGAGAATAGCTTAGAAACACTATTGGAACAATTACTGATGATCAGATATCCTAGAAACGTAAGTAAACCTAAAAACGCGCGTTTGAGTTAAAAATAACGCGAACGCGCAAAATAAAAAATGAAACGAGAGCAAATAAAATCCTACGAACGTGAAAATTATATTTTTACAATCCTAATGACTTAAGAAAATTTTTATAAAATTAAAATTATTTTTAACACTATTTAATTAATTACTATTAATTAATTACTAATTTCTAATTACTTTTTAATTAACTAAATTACACTAATTATTAATTAATTATGAAAATTAACTAGAAAAATGAAAATTAAATTTAGAAAAATCTAAAATATTATAAAACTATTTTTAAAACAGAAAACCTAATTTTTCTACTTTTTAATTATTTAATATTAATTAAAACTAATTATTTAATTAATTTAAACTACAATTAATTATAAAAAATACTAAATGACAAAAGAAAAATCTGAAAAAATTCCTAAAATTATTTTTAGTTATAAGAAGCCTAAGAAAAATTTAAAAATGAGAATTGCTTATGAATAAGCAGAAAAATAAGCCAAAGGGCTTAAATAGAAGCTATCACTTTATTTATTTTTGGCTTTTTCTTAATTTTCTTTTACAAAACTCTTAAGCTACTGAAATTGAGAGACTTTTGTGAAGGCACATTGGCTTAAGCTCAAAAATAAGCTGTGTGAGCTCAAAAAAACTCAACAGTGAGCTTTTTGAGGCTCAAATGAAATTTAAAGTTCAAATAAGCTCACAACAAGCTATATAGCTGGAACCAATACATGAATTAGGCTGAGACAAGTTAAAGTCAAGGAAAACAGGCTAAAACAACCAAGTAAGCACACTGAAAAGCTTAAATAAGTAAATAAGCAAACTTAGTTTTACCCTGTGCAAGAAGCAGGCCTGCAAGGTTTTTGTAGGCCAAATTCAGGAGTCCAAATAAGCTGAGAGTCACTAAATAAGCACTTAAGTAGCAAACTGGGTTGGTGACCTTTCCAAAAACCAAAAGCTTAAAGGATGAGACCCATAAATGAGCTCTACAAGAGCTTGTGAATGGAGCTTATAAACACTGATGAATCAGTGTGTGCAATGGAATGGGACAAGATGAAGGCTTATTTCAGGCTTATTAAATAAGCAGAAACTTACAAATAAAGCTATGAACAGTAAGGTTTGGGAGATAAGCTTCAAAAAAAATTCAAAATACACAAGCTTAGATCCACTTGGTAGTTAATAAAGAGCTTATCAGACAAGCCTCAACTACACTGATGAGTCAGTGTAGTGAGATTTTGAGAAAACATGAGGAACAAAATAAGCAGTCATAATAAGCATTTTGTGGAAAACAAAAACACATAAAACAAGGATGCCAGAAGGGCTTCTCAAATCCACAATAAGTTAAGGCTAAAGATCAGGAGTGAATCTTGTGGAGGTTTGTGAAAACAAACTCAAAAGCCAAAACCCCCTGGTGCAGGGCAACTTCTAAGCAACAGGCTATTTTCAAGAGTGCTTATTAATAAGCACCTGAGGTCCAAACTTAAATTTTCTTTTTGAAACAGATTACCCAACTACCAAATAACTTACAACAACAACAATCTTTTATTTCCTATCCAAATTGAACCTTGTGCATAACCTGGAACTTTTGTCCAATTTGACAGTTCCAAAGATTTGACTTTTGCTAGTTTTTGCAATTGTTGACTAAAAGGAAAATTTAATGGTCCTAAATGATTAAAGATGAACTGTTAAACCACAATGCAACTATCCTAAGCTACACTAACAAGTTTATAACTGATATGACTGATTATGCTAACTTAAATGCCCACAGTGAACAACAACAAAGATTTAAAGTAAAGTTTTGACTTTTATCTATATGACTGCTAGATTTAAGACTTTACTAGGCTATTTGGACTTAGGAGAACATGTTTGAGTACTGAGTAACCACACAAACTCCCTGAACAATAGTGCATTCATCTAATCCAAACACCCCTTTAAAGTAACTGTTTTTAGCTCTTGTGAATTGACAGGTTTTGTAGGTTAAGAAACTGATAAGCAGGCTTAGGATATGAGATGATGGACATATTTAAACATTCTAAGATAAACATTAACAACATTAACTCAAGAATCCACACTATGCTTTGTCATGTCAGTTAAATGAGTGAAACTAGGAAATAGAGATCAAAACAGATAAATGAGCATACATATACTTAAACTAACTCCAGTTACATCACATAAGCATAACAACACCAGTCCACAGGATTAAAATGCTTAACAGTAAGAATCTAAGAATTTTAGAGAATACTCACAAATGCTATCCAGAGCAAAACCAATGAGAACTAGAACCACATTATGAACCTATTGCTCCCCTGAGCAATAAACCACTGCCATCCAGTACTTACAGTGCTCCAGCTCTCTTCACTTCACCATTTTTATTTTCTTGATTAACCCTTTATTTTTTGTATTTTCTTATTTCTTGAGATTTTTTTAGTTAAACATGTAAATTGAAGATGTGAATGCCAAAGACTACTTATGCTGATCACAAGTGACTTATGAAATAGTAACTACACCATTTTGATACTTATTAAGCTTGATTGAGATTTTATAGTGAACTGAGTAAATGTGCATTAGAAACAAGTGAACTGAACTTTTATTTAAATAAAACTTTAGGATTACAATGATGAGACTGAGAATTCGACTAAGAAACTGACATCACTACTAAAAATACCAAATTGACATAATACAGAATTACAATAAATTAAAAACTAACTAACTGGGTCTTCACAACATCCTTTTCTTTATATAGGGGAGAATTAGGGTTTTGGAAACCCTCTGTGTGTTTCCCACTTTCATTCAGAACCACAGGATAAGAAAGCTTCAATCTTGACCTTTGAAATTCTTGGCGCCAAAAACCATTTTGTCTGCTTCTTTGATATTATTGATGCCAGGGGTGCATTTGGAGGGTAGTGTTTGGTTTGGAGTAGGAGGGGGATAGGGTTATGATGGTTGAGTGTTGAGGGGGGGGGGGGTGATGATGAAGGTTGCAGGGGTCACGGGTATAGGCTGAGGTGGGAGATGGAGTCAAAGGTTTGACTGGGTTTTTAATATAAAAAGGTGGGGATGGATTGGGCTGGGTGAGGGAATGGGCTAGGATTTGAGGTGGGCTGGATTGTGGATTGGGTGGGATAGTATTGGATTTTAGGGGAGTAGTATTAGTTATTAGGTCCGGTTTGGTTTGTATGAAATTTAACACAAGGACCATTGTTGTAACATTCTGAAAATTGAGGACTAAAAATGAAATCTTCCAAAATTCATCATAGGGAACAAAGTTGCCAAAGTGATTAACCAAAAGACCATTATTTGATAATTTCCAGAAATTCACACCCAGGGACCATTTGTGTAATTTTTCTAAAATTTAGGGACCAAACATGTAATTTTCTCAAAGTTTTCACCCAAGGATCGTTTTTTATAATTTTTGACTTTTCCATGCCTTGGGTTGACTTTTCTTTCGTTTTAAACTTCCAGGGACTAGTTTTGTCAATTTTTGAAACTTGAGGGACTGAAACTGCCAATTGTGCAAACTTTGTTCATTTTTCATTTGTTTTTAAACATTTTGCATCAGAAACATATAAAACACACTTTTGGAATAATTTCTGTATTTTGATGCGTTTTTGAGTGTTTTTGGATGTTTTGGCAGTTCAGATACGATAAAAATGATGAGTATTTACACATTCATCAGTAACATTTGACTTGTGTGATCCTCTTATGTAGCAAGGGAGTTCACAAGTTCATCCAAGAAGTTACAAGTTTCAACTCAAAAGTTGCAAGACTTGTTAGCTTTGTTATGTATAAGCTTTGGTAGTTTATACTTCATTTGTATTGTGTGTAGAAGTGATCGGTTAGTATTTTAGGCCTCAAAATACAAAGTATGACGGGAGTTGTTGTACCCTTGTAAAAGAACTAACGGGAGTGGTTGTACCCTTGTAAAAGAACTCGACATCTAGCTTAGTGTCGGTAAAAGTGTGAGCGACGACGGGAGTGGTTGTACCCTTGTAAAAGAACTCAACATCTAGCTTAGTGTCGGTAAAAGTGTAAGCGACGTTGTAAAGGTTTCTCCACCGGGAAAGGAGCTTGTTGATTAGTGCTTATAACTCTCAAGTTGGAAACTCGGGGCATGGATGTAGGGCAAGGAAAAAGAGTCCTTGTAGCCGAACCACAATAAACAATCGTGTTGTGGTTTGATCGTTTCTCTCTTTGTCTTTGCTTATTACATAGTGACTTTAGTTAGAATCGTTAATTACACATAAAGCTTTTCAAAGAATTAAACAAGTAATTTGAGTTTATATCTTTAAACAAACGTAATGTTTTGAAAGCTAATCAAGTTAAAAAGCGGTAAACTATTCAACCCCCTTCTAGTTTTCCACACATGCATCTTTATACATGTTTTGATTGTCACATCAAACAAATACCCTATAAAAAATTAAGTTACATGCTATCTAACTATAAGAGACACTTGTAATTATTATTTGGTAAACGTGAAACCTAGGCTAAATTTTAATGACAAGGTAAAATTCTATTTTGTGTGAAACTAGATATAGATATTTTACATGTTTCTAAGTTAGACGACATAATTAAGTTGTGCGTGAGACCTAGAACTTAAGGCATGAGATGGGATGAAATATGCTTACATTGCAAATTGATGAATCAATTTGATGTAATTCCCATAATGATCTAGGAATTGGAAAACTTGTTTACCAATTATTGTTCGACATATTACTATCTTTTATACTTTTATTACTAGCAGATCAACTGATGTAATGAAATCTATGTAAAGTTTTTTCAAGAAAATTAAGTGGCTATATGAATATATCCTTGGGTATTCTATTTTCTTGAAAATATGTATTATCGAAAATACTAATGTTTGAACTTTTTTCTGTAGAAATGGCTCAACCCGATAACTCTACTATTGTTTCTGCTTTCAAGAGTCATTTTGAAAGGGAAAAACTGACTGGGAAAAATTTCAATGATTCGCACAGATCGCTCAGAATTGTCTTGAGGGCGACTGATAAGCTCGATTACTTGAATACTGCTTGCCCTATCCGTCCTGCTGATACTGCCCCTGAAGCAGAAAAAGCAGCATGGTACGTTGAGTACAAGAAGTATAATGAGGTTGCTTGTTTAATGCTCACTAGTATGGATGCTAAGTTACAAAAGCAGTTTGAGTACTATTATCCATACAATATGCTTCAGGAACTCAAGAAAACTTATGAGAAATCAACAGATGTTGAATTGTATAACCTGCTCGATCAATTACACAACTGTAAACATGGTGATGGGAAACCTGTAAGTGATTATGTGTTGATGATGAAAGGCTTCTTTGATCAACTTCACAGACTCGACTTCGGTTACCATGAGAAAGTGCAAGTAAACCTAATCAATAGGTCCCTTAACAAGGACTTTAGAGGTTTTGTTCAAAATTTTAACATGCATTGCTCGGGGAAGACAGTCTCAGAATTACTCGCAATGCTGGTAGATTATGAGAAAGGTTTTCCACCTCAGGGCAAGGCTCATAATCCTTAAGTGTTGGCAATTCAGGGAGGTGGGATCCAGAAGAAATCGCAAGCGAATAAGGGTAAAGATAAGGCTGATAAAGGCAAGTAGGTCATGGCCTATCAACCAAATCCTAAGGTGAATCAGCACCAGCCCAAGCAGAACAAGGTAAATCCTCCCAACAAGAAGGATCAGGCTTGTCACAACTGTCATGAGAAAGGCCATTGGAAACATAATTGTCCACTCTACATTCATGACTTGTGACAAAAGAAGCAGAATAATGAAGCTGGTAACCCCAGTACTTCAGGTGTGTTCTTTATGATTGAATTATTTACTTTAACTCATAAAAATTCTTGTGTATATAATACAGGCTATGGTATTCATATTTGCAATACTATGCAGGGGTTTAGAGTTGAGAAGAGGCTTGCATATGGACAACAATATCTGCACGTTGGTAATGGAGCAAATGCAGTTGTTGAAGCTATAGGCGTATTTGAATTAGTTTTGCCTTCGGGCTTTGTACTATATTTGAATAATTGTCATTATGCACCTTCAATTGTTAGGGGTTTAGTTTCCTTTTCTCGTTTATTGGATATTGGTTTTAAACATACTATCAATGGCAATGGAATTTCTGTTTCTTTTAATGATGTTTTTTATTTTAATGCTATTGCTGTGAATGGTATTTTTGAGATTGATTTGAATGTATCCAATGATTGTAACAATTCAATGTATAGCATCAATCATAAGAGAATCAATAAAGGTCTGGATTTATCTTATCTTTGGCATTGTCAACTTGCTCATATAGGCAAGGTTCGCATGGAAAAGCTGCAACGCGATGGGCTTTTGCAAGATATCAATGATGAATCATATTATAAATGCGAATCTTGTATATCTAGTAAGATGACTAAGAAACCTTTGAATAATCGTATGGAAAGAGCTTCTGATCTACTTGGTCTAATTCACACAGATGTGTGTGGACCACTTAGACATGTGTCAATGAGGGGTGCTAGCTACTTCTTGACATTTACGGATGATTATAGTCATTATGGTTATGTTTATTTACTTAAACATAAACATGAGGTGTATGAAACATTCAAAGTGTTTAAATCAGAAATAGAGTTTCAAACCGGAAAGAAGATTAAAGCTCTTCGTTCCGATAGAGGTGGTGAATACCTGAGTCAAGAGTTTAAAGATTTTCTAGCTAAGAATGGAATTGTCCAGCATCTCACTTCTGCATATACTCCACAACAAAATGGTGTATCTGAGAGAAGAAATCGTACATTGCTAGGTATGGTACGATCTATGTTTAATCTTACAACTCTTCGTTTTTCGTTTTGGGATCATGCCTTAGAATCTGCAGTTCGCATTCTACATATTGTTTCAACTAAGAAGGTGGATAAGACACCATATAAGTTATGGACCGGTAAAGTGCCTAACTTGTCTTATCTAAAGATCTGGGGTTGTGAGGCGTTTGTTAAACGCGACTTAGCAGATAAACTCCAACAAAGATCTGTAAAGTGCATCTTTGTAGGATACCCAAAGGAAACAATGGGTTACTACTTTTATTACCCACCTGAAAACAAAGTTTTTGTTGTAAGGTATGGAGATTTCTTGGAAAAGAAATTCATATGTCAAGAATTCAGTGGGAGAGTTTATGATCTGGAAGACGATCAGGAAGATGCATTACTTTCTGAAAACACTAGCCAACTTCCGGAAGAACCTGAAAGTTTAGGTCCTCCATCGAAAGTTGAAGTGGTTCCCATTTGCAGATCTGTAAGAACTGTGAAAGCTCCTGAACGTCTATGTCTTAACATAGAATCTGAGGAAACTATACTAGGGGATCTTGATGAACCTCCTAGCTATAGGGCTGCCATGAATGGTCCTGAAAAGGAAAAATGGTGAGTTGCTATGAATGGGGAAATGCAATCCATGAAAGATAATGAACTCTGGATTGAAGTAGACCTTCCTCCTAATGCTAAGGTAGTTGGAAGTAAGTGGCTCTTCAAAAAGAAAACTGACATGGATGGCAATGTACACACCTATAAAGCCCGTTTGGTAGCTAAAGGTTATACTCAAACTTTTGGTGTTGACTACGAGGAGACCTTTTCTCCTGTAGCTGACATTAGGGCTATTAGGATTCTCATAGCTATAGTTGCATACTATGACTATGAGATTTGGCAAATGGATGTCAAAACCGCCTTCTTAAATGGTCGCCTAGATGAAGACATCTATATGGCGCAGCCTGAGGGGTTTGTGAATCCAGAATTCCCAAATTGTGTATGCAAACTTCAAAGATCCATTTATGGATTGAAGCAAGCATCACGACAATGGAATAAAAGATTTGATAGTGAGATTAAAAAGTATGGATTCACTCAAAATCTTGATGAGCCATGTGTATATCACAAAGCTAGTGGGAGTGATGTAATTTTCCTTATTTTATATGTCGATGACATATTGGTCATGGGAAAAGACATTCCAAGTTTGCAAAAGGTTAAGGCATATCTTGGAAAGTGTTTTTCTATCAAAGATTTAGGGGAAGCTGCATTCATTCTTGGAATCAAAATTTATAGAGATAGATCTCAGTGATTGATTGGATTAAGTCAAAGTACATACATTGATAAAATATTGAAGAGATTCAATATGCAAAATTCCAATAAAGGATATTTGCCGATGCGAGAGCAACATGGCTTAAGCAACAAAGTTTGTGCTTCAACACCTGCAGAGGTGGAACGCATGAAGAGAGTCCCTTATGCTTCGGCTGTGGGATCTATTATGTATGCGGTGAAAAGTACAAGGCCTGATGTGGCATTTGCTTAGAACTTGACCAGTCGATATCAACAGAATCCGGGTGAACTTCACTGGACTGCTGTTAAGAATATTCTTAAGTACCTTAGGGCTACTAAAGATATGTTCTTGGTATATGGGGGAAATCCAGATACAGAACTTGATGTTACAGGTTACTGTGATGCTTCCTGGAAAGGTGATAAAGATGATATGAAGTCTCAGATGGGTTATGTCTTTGTCATTAACGGAGGAGCTGTGGATTGGAGGAGCAAGAAGCAGAGTACATTAGCGATGTCTGCAACAGAAAGTGAGTACATAGCTGCTTCAGAAGCTGCAATGGAAGCCGTTTGGATTAGGAAATTGGTATCGGGGCTTGGAGTTATGCCATCAATTCAAAGACCTATAAAAATGTATTGTGACAACTCAGCTGAAATTACATTTGCCAATGAACCTGGAATCATGAAAGGCACCAGACATTTCCCGATTAAGCATCACTATGTTCGAGAACAAGTCGAAATAGGTGAAATCAAGTTACTTAAAGTTCACACAGATGAAAACTTAGCAGATCAATTAACAAAGCCTCTACCTGGCACTAAGCTTTATAAGCATGCTGAAGGCATAGGGCTTCGTTTAGCTGAAAGTTTCATGCCCATTTGTGATTAGTATTTGGATAAATGATGTAATGTACGATTACTATTTTAATGAAATAAAGATATTGTTTATGTTTATTTATCATTGTCTTAATAATATATCCTGTATTTGCATGTTTAAATTCATGAATAAATTATTATTCTAAATTATCCGTTGTCGGTTAATGATATGGGAATATCATTAAATTAAGACAAATCTGAGTATTGGTTAGAATATACTTGAAAGTATATTGATGCGTAGTCATACCAATTTCACATGATATTCAATGAATTGAATATAGGACTTATCCCAACTTCATGATTTCACATTATGGGGATTTTCATTAAAGTGAATCATGTTTAAAAGTTATCATCAGACTTGAGATACCAGATAAGTGTTATGGGTGTAGTGCATTTCTGTGAAGCAGTCATAAGGATGATTTCTTCCTGGCTGCGTCAGGAACTTGTGGTCGTGATTCTCTAGTCTCTTCCTCATTATTAGAATCATCCAAGTTTTGGAAATTCAAAGGACCTTTTATCGATCCCGAGGTGGTTTCCGAAGTCTTGGATTTCTTCCAACTCTTTGTCCTGAAAGCAGGCAACTCAACATCCTTCCAAGTTCCAACACTCATGATTCCTTAAAATTTTCCAACACTCTTCCAATGTAAAATCTTGACCGTAAATCACGGTATTCTCTAAGAGATTTTGAGTAGTCGTCTGCGTCATTCTCACCATTTCCGCATGATATTATCCATAATTGCACAAAATTGCCCAACCTTACTACAAATCTGATTCTTCCATTTGGAAATAATCGAGTCGTACGACCTTTGTGAACCAGTTTCTCTTTTAAAGTACACTATAACATCATCCCAAAACCCTTGCCTGTTAACAGCGTTTCCTCTCAAGGAATTTTTCGACACATGAACCCAACCTCTACAAAGCGCGATCTCTTCCTTTGTTGTCAATGGTTCAATTTTCTTGGTTGGTTCAGCCTTTTTGCCTTTGTCCTTCGCCTTTGTAGCACGTCTCGAAGGCTTCTTTGGTTTGACGGGTGACATCTCTTCGACATCGTCATCGTCTTCAACAGGCATGGAACCGTGGTACGAACCGTGACCTATCAAAACATCTTGACTCGGATAGTTTTGAGTCGAGTATTGTTGAGTCGGATATTTTGGCATATAATCCTCCAAAGTCATATCAAGATTAACACCCCGAAGCGGGGAATAATCTTCATACGGTTGGGAAGACTGCGAGAAATCCATGTTAGGATGATACGACGACCCACTTGGTTCTTGGTGAAAATCCATATTAGGACGATACGGTGAGATAAATGGACGGTTAACGCTAAACGGGTTTTTATTTTGATTCGGTTGTGGTAGTCGTGTTTGATATTCAAAAGCGGGTGCACGAAAGCGAATACCTCGATTTTGTGGTGGTGTTATGCCGGTTAATTCGAAATTTGAATCTGGCGAGAAATTCAAATTCGAGACATTTTTGGGTAGTCGGGATCGTCATTTTTTATGTGGGTGTTTATTATTATTATTATTATTATTATTATTATTATTATTTTTTTTATATATTTTTTTTTTATTATTATTTTTTTTTTGACATGATTAATATGGATGAGAAGTTGTTTGAATTGTGTTTGAAATTATTTGTTTGAGATTGTTATTTATAAGATTGTAAAGTGGTAAAGTTAAAAAAAAAATAGTTTTATTTATTTATTTTAATTAGTTTAAACAGTAACATTTTTTTGGAAATGGTTATGTATTAATTCAGTCGTTCAAACGACCATATTGTGAATTTGATCAACAGGCGACCGGTCAGGACCGAAGGCGATCGATCGAGGTCGACCGACCACAGTGTCTAGTCTTATACATGGTAATCACCGTCACTGTATATCACTTATAGTATTTTGCATGAAATTTTAAATATCAAAATGTGATATCTGTCTCATGAGTCATGACATGCAGTATTTGGAGTTAGAACAAAGCAACTAGATAAAGACATAAAGTAATGCTGGTTTAAAATTTAAAAAATACAAAGAATGTTCACATGATTAAGGATATATGTCGAAAATTTACAAAAAGACAAGGGGCAAAAATGTAAATGTAGAAAACTTAGTGAAGCTGCTTTACATCATCTTCAGAAACCAGATAAAAGTCATAAAACCTGTTCGAATTCACAAAAACACGTAATTTTAAAATGATGCCAAATAAGCTGATCATCAAAATACCGTTACTGTTAACGGTGGTAATTATCGTTATAACCTCCGTAACCGTCACCGGAGATTACGTCCGACCACCTCCGAGAAAGACCTTACACTTCCCGTGGGATTCTAAACCTTCATCTCAACCTCAACAGGTTTGGTTTTATTTAATATTTTAATTAACTTATTTTGTTTTTAAAATTATGATCATTATCTTATATAGTTACTATTACTTATTGTAGATCAATGTATGATACATAGTTTATATACTGTAATAGATTGCACATGATGTGCTTTATTTATTTAAGTATTACAACTTTGTAGTTGTATATTAGATATATGATGAATGATATCTAGTGTCACATGTGATGTAAGTATTGGTTTATAGTTTTATACATGTATATGTGGATTATTCTTCATGTTTTTCTTTTATAGCATGTGCCGATATGAAACGCTTTACGCCTTTTTTTTGGTTGGGGGTTTATGATGTGAATGAGTTATAATGTTTTATAAAATGGATCAGGACTGGACAACGGTCGCTTAACCCGTTGGACTGGTTCTAATAAGCGGATGACGGTATAATTAGTTAAGTGGTTACAAGAAGTGTATCTCCAAAACATGATAAAGTATGAAAATCTAGTACTAATGATATAGGTACAAGTTCAAACACTAAATATATAGTAATAATAAAGTATGATTTGCTGACAGGCTGTTTGGCCAAGCAAACCTTAAAGGTGGTATTCTGGTTCCTGGTCCATCTTGTCTAGTTATAAAAATAGTGTTGGAATATCTAGAACTCATGTTTGGCAAGTGTTGGAAAGTTGTAACTTTATTACTACATTCTGTTAGCTTTTTGATGATGTGCATCTTTTTTACCTGATTTGTGATTCTAGTGTGGTGTATATAGAAAGGCTTATACACATAGTGGTTGCAAGCTGCATCTCGAAACATGCTTTGATAAGTTTTTAATTGACTTTAAAGAGGTAAAATAAACACGGTACGTCAGCGAGGGGCTGGTGGGCACAATTACGCAACTGCTGAAGTGTGTAAACATTTACCTTTATTTTCCACATTATTTTTATGGTAAATTTATAGTACCATTATCACCCCTCACTTTATCTCCTTTCTAGAATTTGTGCCTCTGCTACTTGTGAAAATATACAAAATAACATATCATGGTGTATGCTGTTTGTATATGTGTAACGTTGGTTGATGAAACTAAGAAATGTGCTCATGTAAAGCTAGAGTTTGGAGAAATGCTTCAAAGCCTACAAGGCATGTGCTGAAATCGAATAAATGAACTATGTTTTAAATTTTGCTTTGTTGAAGGAAAAGTAGAAGGTGCATTGAAATGGCTATCTAATATGTAGCTAAGAATATATTTTAATTGGTTATTTTTGGTTGTAATTATGAAAATGATATGATGATTCATAAGGGTATAGGTCATAAGTTAGAAGGAAGATAGCTGAGGTGGCAGCAAGCATTGATAATGTAAGCTATGGTTTGGAATAAACTCTTAAGTGACCTTAAAATTCTATTTAAGTTTTAGTACTACTGTTGGTCGGTCTAGGCTAATGTCCAAACTTCAAAGGATGTGTAGTCTTATTAAGTTGTAGTTTTTGGTTCAGTAAGTAGTTGCTCTTATCTGGATGATAAGGGTGAATGGAATATATAAATTCAGATTACGTGCACATCTAGTAGACTATTACGCATATTTGGGGTGGGTTTATCATGCAACATACACTTGCAATTGAAGCCTTATATACAACTCATGCTGGTGTTTCTTTGTTACGCGGCTTCGTTATATTTGCTATTGAGGTTTCTTGCAGCTACCAAGTTTTTCTTATCGTATTTCCATATATGTTCACTTAGCTTAGTTTTTTTCACTCGCTCAGAAGCTTTTGGGTCTAACAATACTTTGCACTAGTGCCCATTGCTAACCAAAATAACTATTGCAGGTGCATATTTCATTGGCAGGGGATAAACATATTCGTGTTACATGGACTACTGGTGACACATCATCTCCTTCACTTGTTGAATACGGAACATCACCTGGAGAATACACCTATAGGGGTCATGGAGACACTACCTCCTATAGCTATTTACTATATAACTCAGGGACAATACACCATACTGTCATCGGTCCACTAGAACACAACACCATTTACTATTACAGATGTGGAGGTCAAGGCCCGGAGCTCAGCTTCAAAACCCCACCGTCAGAACTTCCAGTGACATTTGCTGTGGCTGGTGATTTAGGTCAAACCGGCTGGACGAAGTCAACTTTGGACCACATTGATTTATGTGAATATGATCTTCACCTACTTCCCGGTGACCTGTCATATGCTGATTACATACAGAGCAAGTGGGACACGTGGGGGAATTTGGTGCAGCCACTTGCGAGTGCAAGACCATGGATGGTAACACAAGGGAATCATGAAAAGGAGAATATACCATTTTTTAAAGATGGTTTTGAATCATTTAATGCTAGATGGAAAATGCCTTACGAAGAAAGTGGATCAACTTCAAATCTTTATTATTCGTTTGAAGTTGCAGGAGCTCATGTTGTCATGCTTGGTTCCTATACGGATTATGATGAGAACTCTGATCAATACAACTGGTTGAAGGCAAGTTTGTTTCAATTATAGTAAAGATAAATGATAATACAACTCTGTTTGAGTGAGGTAAATAACAGAATGTCTCGTGTTTTAGAAATCTATACAAAATAATCAAATGATTTGCAAACCACCAAATATTTTCCTGAAACATGATTTGTGCAGAAAATCTTGGTTTTCTTTTTATTACAATATTATTTTAAATTTTATGGAATTTACTTTGAAATGTGGGAGAAATGAAGTTTTTTGGTGATTTTTGATGTGAAATCAAAGGAATATTCAAACTTGCTTTTCCCAATTATGTGATTATGTTGTAATTCTGTTAAAAAGTTGGACATTTTGTTATATACTCCACTCAGAAAGGGTTAGATTATTAATTTTTCAATACTTTCTTATCACTTAATTTAAGAGGGATTTATCATTTATCATTTACTAGACGAGTACCTGTGCATAGCAACGGGATTTTATAGCGACAGATAGTTTATTGATAAAAAAGAGTTTATAGGTTATAAATGAAAAATAATAAAAGTTTGAAGATTTGGGAATTAAACATAATGTTATGAAACCCGGTTCGACCCGGGTGGTTCAACCGGTTGAACCGTTCCGGTCGAAAAATTGGTCGATTTAAACCGGGTCAACTTGCTAGGTTGGGTCGAAAATGGATCAAATTAAACCGGTTCAACCCGTCGGGTTTGAAGCGTCTCGGGTCAACCCGGTTTGTGATTTGTATTAATTGGTTATAAATGAAAAATAATAAAAGTTTGAAGATTTGGGAATTAAACATAATGTTTTGAAACCCTGTTCGACCCGGGTGGTTCAACCGGTTGAACTGTTCCGGTCAAAAATTTGGTCGATTAAAACCGGGTCAGCTTGCTAGGTTAGGTCGAAAACGGGTCAAATTAAACAGGTTCAACCCGTCGGGTTTGAAGCGTCCCGGGTCAACCCGGTTTGTGATTTGTATTAATTGTTTTAATTGGTTGTACAATGTGTATAAATCATTGTACTTTTAAGTAATGGGGTGTTTTAATAAGAGTATTAATTTTTTTTTTAGAAAAGCAACAATTTATAAAAACCAAGAACCATATTACAAACTAAAGGCATCCCACCTCCCTAACAAGAAAGTTAAAGAGGCTAGGACCCAAGAGGACAGAACAAAACCTGCACCCAAAGTGCACAAATTACTCGAAACCAAACACTCATCAGCTACAAAAATATGAGTACAAATCATAAGACCTGACACTAGTCATGTTCCACCATTTAGATGCCAAACAAGGACACACTTGCAAACACACATAGTTGCTATCTCCACTGTATTTTCAGCAATGTCAAAAACTCAAGCAGAAACATATATATTGCAGCAGCATCTGAACTCACGCATAAGCATAAATATTGCAGCAGCACAGGCAGAGAACAACATTTTTCAACATTTCACATTTCATAAGAGTATTAATGTAATTAATAAGAGTATTAATTACATTTCATAATTTCCTTTAATAAATTTTTTCAACATTTCACATTCCTTGACTTTTCACTTTTTCACTTTTCCACTTTGACCATTTTTCCTTTATAGGTAGTATAGATATTGTTTTGGGGACGACATTGTACTACTTATAACCCTTCATGACAAACCATCTGGCATTTGTTTATATATCAAGTTAACTATGGAGTACAATATTTGGATTAGTGTAAATGTTTGATATATTATAACTTGTTGCTGTACTCTCTCACAACAGGCAGATTTATCATCAGTAGACCGGGAAAAGACACCTTGGTTACTTGCATTATTTCATGTGCCATGGTATAACAGTAATAATGCACATCAAGGTGAAGGCGACAAGATGATGGAAGCAATGGAGCCATTACTTTACGCTGCTGGTGTTGATATCGTCTTCGCTGGCCATGTGCATGCTTATGAACGCACGGTATACTTGTAATCTGATACTAGTTTTATGTTTACTTTAAGAAATGAAGTTTTGATGACTGACTCTTTTTCATTTGTATCTTTCTTTAGAAACGAGTGCACAATGGCAAATCAGACCCTTGTGGTGCCGTTCATGTGACAATTGGAGATGGAGGAAACAGAGAAGGTTTACAAAGCAAGTAAGTTCAGTTTCATGAGCCTTGCTAAAATCGAGCACCCTTCCTTTCAGACATCAGTGGCCAGGTGGCCTCTGGACCCATGTACTTCTGAATCAGTCAATTTGGGTTTTATTTTACGGGTCAAATGGGTAAATTCGGTTGTATTGTTACCTAAACTGCGTTTTGAATGTGCACAATCTTCTAATCACTTAAAAACACTAAGTATTGCTATAAATTTTTAGTAATATACGACTCTTGCAGGTTGCAATCATATTTAGCACGCCAATTGTATATATCTGTGAAAATTTTGATAAAAAGTGTTATGGGACAACCCAACCCATTTTCAGCAGTGAAAACTACTTGCTTTGACCCGATTTTCCCATCTTCTTTCCTCTTCTCCAGTTAACTTAAGTCTTGTATTATTTAGTTCTTTCGCTTTCATTATTCACTAAAATCTTCTTCACATTAACTGCCAGTTCATCAAGTTTCAAGATCTTATAACCACTCATTTGACCCTCAATAGGTACAAGGATCCATCACCAGAGTGGTCTGTGTTTCGTGAAGCAAGTTTTGGTCATGGTGAGCTCAAGTTAGTGAACTCAACTCATGCCTTTTGGAGCTGGCACAGGAATGATGATGATGAACCCGTGAGGTCTGATGAGGTGTGGATAACCTCATTGACGAGCTCACAGTGTGATGCTAAAGAAAGAAAAGAAGCTAGAGAAACATTTTGGTTGCCTTAAAAGGCATTTTGGTAGTAGTAATAGCACACGCTATCCGTGTATTACTGATTAATACTTATGTAAATTCTCAGTTGATCAATCAAACATGTTATTTTTTGTGGTGTTGCTGGTTAAATCTGTCAGAAATTATGTACTTGTTCTTGAGTGTAACAATATGTATCCTCATGCATCGTTGCTTTATTAATACGATTATGTGTGTTTATATGTGCAGTTGTGTGTATTTGATTTGGAACAGGGGTTGATACAGTTTATATGGTATGAGACTAAAGGCAAATAGGCAATGAATGATCAACTTATGTACTTGGGAAACCATGTCATTTTCTTGAAGAAACACCTCATTTTTAGGGGTTATAGAAGCCATAAGATCTAAAAAACGACAATAAAGTTTCCACTCTTTGTTCGTTGCGACTGTCTCCATACACCAGAACTGGTTCCAAAAGACAAACATATGTAGCGAATAGAACGTGATACAAGGTTGTTGTTTTGTTTGCAATCCTAGCTTGATGAATGATGCTCTCTCTTGTCGGTGGCCATGTCCATGCATGGCAAATGCTGGTTTCGTAAAAATATAAAATATCTTTCGTTATTACAAGTTTAAATTATTCTTGACGAATGATTTTCGTCTTTTTATATTTAGCAGGACCCGACATTATATCTACTAGCATGGTACTCGTGTGTTGCGGCGATGGATAAAACGTATTTAGAAATTTCTGTGAACAAATGTTTTTCAATTGTACGATTTTTGTAGCAATAACTTTATGGATGTCATAGAATTTTTGGTTGGAATAAATTAAGCGGTGGATAATTAATATAAAAATAGTTGGGGTACCCGTTGAGAAATAAACATGTGAGTCTTATTTAGGATACAAAAGTTCGTGGTAGCTGACTATTTCTAGTAATATCAAGTAGGTATGAGACAATATGATATGCTTCACGGGGTTATGTAAGTTCTAAAACCTATTTTTTCGTAAAACCTTATGTGACTTGTTAAGTATGACAATGTATAAAAGTTATATTGTCTGACAATATTATAGAGAAAAAACAGGAACTTTTCACTTTCTTTTGTGTTTCATTGAATTGCAAAACAGATCAATATTTGAAATAATACATATACACGCGCAAATCAAATTAATATACAATATAGAATGTATACAACTACACATATGCAAATAATTCGATAATTAGGGTTTGTTTTTACCGATCTCTCACTCGAAGATTCAATTAAATCAATCACAATAAAAAGACAACTTTTTTCTGGCGCTCTACAAACGGTTTTAACTCAATGTACTATATTTTACCTCCCAGTTTCTGTTCAAAGATTATCGGTACTGGTGCACATTGAACATGTGACTCCTGTGCTTCTCGGTTCATCCGACCACTCTAGTCAAATTCTATTAATTTTATGGAAAAAATATTCTTAATAAAGGATAATAAGATTAATTGTTGTTACACTTGAGGGAACATTTTTGAGTCATCTAGCATTACAACCAATTAAGCATATGTTATAATTATTTACGCATACTGGGTGCGCTTGGTTCAAAATGGGGAATGGGAAAGGGAAAGGCAAAGGGAATGCAAAGAGAATGCAAAGGAATGGAATAAGATTATCATTATCTTTGATGGTGCTTGGTTTAAGAAAAACATATTAACCTCCAAGGTGGTGGTGGTGGTGGCTGGTGGTGGTGGTAGCGGCTGGTGGTGGTGGTAGCCGCTGGTGGTGGTGGTTGCTGGTGGTGGTGGTGGCTGCTAATGGTGGTGGCTGGTGGTGGTAGTGTCTGGTGGTGGTGGTGGTGGTGGTGGCTGCTAATGGTGGTGGCTGGTGGTGGTGGTGGTAGTGGTAGCTGGTGGTGGTGGTGGCTGCTGGTGCTGGTGGTGGTGGCTAGTGGTGGTGGTTGTGGCTGATGGTGGTGGCCGGTGCTAGTGGTGGTGGCTGCTAATGGTGGTGGCTGGTGGTGGTGGTGGTGGCTAGTGGTGGTGGTGGTGGTTGCTAGTGGTGGTGGTGGCTGCTGCTGCTGGTGGTGGTGGCTAGTGGTGGTATTCGTAGCTGATGGTGGTGGCTGCTGTTGGTGGTGGTGGTTGGTGGTCGTGGTGGCTGGTGGTGGTCGTGGTGGTGGCTACTGCTAGTGGTGGATGCTGCTGGTGGGTAATCATTACCATACCTCCCAATTTACTGGGTAATGCCCCATTACCCAGTACTAAATAATGATTGCATTCCCTAGTAATAACCAGACATGCTTAATCATTACCTTTCCCATTCCTCACCCCTCATTACCCCCAACCAAGCACCCCATAAGATTTTAAACAATTAAACTTACTTAAGCAAAGTGTACAACTAAATTATGCACCAAAATCCAAATATATTAACTGGTCAAACTATAATCCATAAACACTCTTTCAATTAAAAATACGACTAATAAAAGTTATTCAACAAACTAAACAAATTACTAAAAAAACAAATATCTTTAGCATGTAATAATCACACATAGATACTAGCTCCTGTGTTGTTCTTGTGAAAGCGAACTCTATCCTTATTGCATAATTTTTTTGAGAGATATGAACGTTTTGTAATGTTTGGATGGAGTTATTTATGTGTTTGTTTCTAGTGAGAACAGACAATTGTTTATATTTTTAAATAGGGTAAAAACCATACAATAGCCACGTACTTTCCAAAAATGTCCGTCTAAAACCATTTACTTTTTTATTACACTACTTCACCAACGTACTTATTGTTTTTGTGACTATATCACCATTGTAACCTGATTAATTTCCACGTCATTATTATTTATTTTTTTAATTACACGTGTAAAATAAAAGCTGAGTGTATTGCCCCATTTTTTTGGTTTACCCGACCCATAATTCTTTGCCCCGTTTTTTCACCCTTTGATAACCCATTTCATTTAAATAACCCCCATTTTATCACCATCCCCAAACCCTAAATCATTAGCAGCCCCATTTTATCACCATCCCCAAACCCTAAAAATCAGCCCCAACTTACAAACTTTTTAAAATGTCTTCATCTGAGTGTAAATGTGATCTTCCTTTGATGAGACTCACTTCATGGACCCCTGCAAATCCTGCAAGACGATTTCTTGTTTGCCCCAACAGATACGTAAGTTATTTTGAAAATGTATTCTTTCTCTCTTTCTTTTTTTTACTGAATATTTTGTTAATTTCAGAAAACTGGAGTAAGGAAGTGTAGATATTGGGATTGGTATGATCCAGAGTTAGAGAATTCATGGTATAAAGGACATTTGCATGGGATGTATGAACTCTTAAATCCTGCTCAAAGACAAGAAATAGAAGATGAGTTAACAAGCCGAGAAGAGCTTGTTGTCCTTCAAGCTGAGCATGACCACCTTCAAGTTGAACTAAAAAAAAGTCAAAAGAAAGAATTTTTTTGGAAGGCAATTATTATCAGCTTTGTTGCTTTCTATTGGTTTGTGTTTGTAATGAACTAGGGCTAGTGGAAAAGGTTGTGTTTCTTTTGTAATGAACTAGGAGTAGTAGTTATGGAAGGCATTTGTAATGAAATGTAATAAGGTTGTGTTTCTTTTGTGTAATGAGATGTTATTATGGTTTGCACATGACAGAAACATGGTTTATGACTTTGTGGTATGCACATGTTTATGACTTTATGGTATGCACATGACACAAACATGGTCTGTATCACACATGCTTTGATGCCTGCACATTTCAATAACAACATACATAAAAAGAGACCACAAAGTCACAAAAGAGACGACAAAAATATCACCACTTGGAAGCTGCAATTTACCATTAACAACTGATGTTTCATATTTCAAAGTGGTCAAAACCATAAAGTCACAAAAGAGACCACAAAACAAGGTTCCACGTGGTATTGTCTACCAATACAGTCCAAAAGGAACCCAGGAAACATGCATGTTAAAGTACCTAAGTGGCTAAGTGTTCATTACAGACCATGAAATAAACTTATAACTAAGGAGAAACATCAACAGCCTTGTCAGCTGTAGATCCTGATCCCACATCATCAAATTGAAAGGGTTTGCTCTTCTTTGCAATTCTTTCTGACCTACCATGGTTCTTGACATAAATCCTTTCTCCATTCACAAATGCTGCATCCATCCACTTATGCATGTTTCTTCTCTTTTTTGGTGTTTCTATAGCATCTTGAGTATGATTAGCATATGTTGTTTCTTTACCTTTGTCTGCTGCTGCATCATCACTTGAAGGTATTTGCACATTTCCATGTATGCTAGATTCTTGAGTAGGTTGGGAAGGGTTGTTTTGAATGCTTGTTTGTTGTTGAGTTGGTACATCATTATTAGCATCCAAATCTGCTACTCTAGCTTCCCACTCCTCTTGTTCAACGTATCTGTGGGCCACTTCTTCATTTATCATAGCTTGTTCATGCATCATTTCCCTAAAGATTTGTTCATCCAATTCCAATTGGTATTCCTGTGAAGTAGATACAAATGTAATTAGTAAACATAAATGTATTGTTCAGCAGTAAATTATTTAAAAAGTAAATGTGATTAAATACCTGTGCAACTGTTAAGACTCCACTTTCACCAATCATGCTACCCCTACCACCCCTTCCACCACCTCTTCCACCAACTGTGGCATTACTTCCACCACCCCTTCCACCAACCCTTCCACCACCTCTTCCCCCACCCCTGCTTCCTGTTCCTCCACCCCTAGATGCACATTGTGTAACAGTTGGCTCTTTTTTCCTACCAGGTTGTTTTTTCTTAGTTGTAGGTTTTGGTTGTGGGTCATTCTTACATGTTTTCTTATTGTGGCCCTGTTGCCAACAATTTGAGCAAGTCATTTTCCTTCCCACCCTACTAACTTGAGTACTATTACTCTCATCTGCCGATTTCCTTCTAGCCTTTTGTGGTCTACCTGGCATCTTTCTGATTAAAGGTGGTAATGGTGGAATATCCCTAGTCCTTTTCCATTGGTTTGACCCAAATACAGGTTTAATTTCAAACTGATAAGCATTAAACCAACATTCCTGACTATACCATTGACTAACACCTACATCTATTTCAGTTTCCATATGCATGTACGCTGCTACAACATGTACACAAGGGACACCACTTAGTTCCCACATTCTACAAGAACATACCTTGTGAAGCAGATTCACTCCATAGCTATCATATCCTTTTCTTACTTCTAGCAGTTGGAAACCACTAGCATACACATCCCAATGTCTGCAATAGTATAAAACATCACAACAATTAATAAAACTAGGTAAAACTAAAAAAAATAAAACAAATGCTCAAGACACATTCTGTACCTTTGTTCATCTACTAGTATGTTTAATCTCTTTCTTATACTTGGTGTGATTGTATCTTCCAAGCTAAATGCAATCTTCTTCATGGCTTGTAATCTTTGCATTATGTATAACCTTATCTCTTCCAACATAGTAATGATTGGTTTATGTCTTGGACCCAGGATTGCTCTATTAAAACTTTCTGATATACCATTCTCAAAAGCTGCACATCTCCTGTCCATCGCAAAGAATGCTCTTGACCATGAGTTGGGGTTTCTTTCAACTAGATAATCATATGCTGATTGATCTAGCAGTCTGATCTGTTCCATGTTTTGCTCAAATTGTTGTTGTAGTGCAGAAGATGCTGCAGCCCAAAATAATCTCTGGAATTGAAGACCACTGAATTTCTTTTTGAAATTGGCATACACATGCCTTGTACATTTTCTGTGCTCAGCCCTTGGTAACCAGTCATTCACAGCATCCAATAACCCCTGATCAAATGTCATAAAGATGTACATTCAATATAGGCTTTAACAAATAAATTGTATTATATTAAACAAAAATTATATAAATTTTACCTTATGGGAATCTGATATGATTGTGATGCCAGTTCCATCATTCAAAGATAGATCATCATGTAATAGTTTCAGGAACCAGCCCCAATTTTCAGCATTTTCAACCCTAACTACAGCCCATGCAATGGGATACATTTGGTTGTTTGCATCCCTTCCCATGGCTGTTAGCAATTCACCCTTGCATGTATGCTTTAAAAAACAACCATCTAGTCCTATCACCTTCCTACAACCTGCTAGCCACCCATCTTTTACTCCCTTGAAACAGATGTACATTCTTTTGAAATATGTAGACCCATCAGATGACTTAAACACATCCAACACACATGTAGACCCAGGGTTTGAATCCAATATAGCTTGCCTATACTCATAAAGTCTCCCATAGTGCTCTATTAGCCCACCCTCATGATCAAACAGGGCTCTCTGTTTTGCTCTCCTACACTGTCCTAAACTAACATCTATCTTGAATTTCTGTCTAATGTCATCTTTCATCTTTCTATATGGCATGAATGGATCCTCAATGATTTCTTTAGCATACTGTGCAGCAATCCACTTAAAAGAAACTAGAGTGCCTAAGTTGTAGTTCCTACAACATTTGTGGGTTGGAATGAGGGACTTTATTTGGAAAGAACGCTCACTGGTCATCCATGTAGCCCACAGTCTAAATGGACATGCAACTTTCTTTGGTGATTTGCTAGTACCCTCCCCAGAATCATTAACTACCTTTTTCTTAGACTTCTTTGGTGATTTGCTAGTACCCTCCCCAGAATCATTAACTACCTTTTTCTTACGAACTACTTTTTTCCTAGTACCCTTTTTACCCTGTTTTCCCTTACTCAAATTAGTCTTTACTCTACTTGGCATTACCCTATCTTTGTTACCTTTTTTACCAGTACATCTCCCCTCTTCAACATTTCTACCACAAAAAGCCAACAAACATCTCCAATCATTTTTCATAAACCAAAGCTGATAACCATTGGCTACCCCATAATTAGTCAATAGCATTTTCAACTGATAAGAGCTGTCAAACCTCATTCCTAGACATGGTTCCATCTTATCCCAAGGGATGTTAGGGTTAAAGGCAGGATAAACTACTCCTTTTTTCACCTTATACACAGCATCTATTTCAGTCTCATTAGGATCTACTTTAGGTGTTTCATTATTAACAGGCATTCTTTGTTCAGTAGAGGATCTAAAAACATTCCTAGAACTGCAAAGGTCATTTAGGAATGGGTCTGGTGTAGTGATATTCTTAATGACCACAGATTCATCACCCTCATTTTCAAAGTCCACATAATCTATCTCTTCAAAATCATCACTAGAATAATTGTCATCACTGGATTCTATAATGCTCTGCTCTTCCGCTAGTTCTAACTTACAAGCTTCCATAATATCATAATCATGGTGTTCCACATACATATCAATCATATTGCCATTCTCATAACCAACAACCAACATGTCTACAATATCTTGGTCACACTTGATTTCCCTTAATCCTAAAGCCAAATTAGCACCATTCTTACAATAATACAACCTCTTAAAGGCACCATGTGGAACTAACCTTTTCATGATTTCCAATAGATTATCATACGACATTTCATCGAAATTTGTATCTGTGAGTTCTCTCATATCACCCTGAGCGTATCTCAAAGGCCTTGAAACGAAAAGCCCATCATACTTTAGATAAATAGTGAAAACGCCCTTCTTTGCCTTCTTCTTCTTTGGTTCACCTGAGAATAATGGTTTTCAAAAAAAATTAGGGTTATTCAACATTAATCGTAAAATGAACAATTGGTGATTAGTAAACAAAGATTATACCTTTAGCCATAATGATAATTGCTCAATTTTGTTTCATTAGAAATTAGGGTTTGTGGTGGTGTGTGAATTTTGTGTGTGATGATTTTGGGGTTTCTGTGTCTGATCCCTCCTTTTATCTGTTTATGTAATAGTGGAAAACCAATGTGGAATAAAAATTATACACGTGGATATTATATATCTAAAATATAGTAGATAATGCCTATGTGGAAAATAAAAAATGCTACAGTTCCGGTAGCCGGTTACCATGTTTGTGAAGTTGTAAAAAGAAAGTAAGGTTATTGGTGAAGTAGTGTAATAAAAAAGTAAATGGTTCTAGACGGACATTTTTGAAAAGTACGTGGCTATTGTATGGTTTTTACCCTTTTAAATATTTTTTGAAAGGCCGATATTCACACATCTAAACCATCTAATATCATGTTATATCTCTAAAAAACGTATGCACTTAGTCTTGAATATAAAAGATATTTGTTGATGATTCACTCACATATCACTAAAGCAGATGCCCTTTTATTTACAAATAAACATAATAAGTAATTTTGGCGTAAATCCGTTTTAATAGTAAACACATTGAAACTGTTGTATTTCATAATTTTGTTTTCATTCTCACTATAAAATAATGGTTGGACTTTGATCAAGGAATAACTTGATTTCATCCCTCTCAATAACTAACACTGGATTTTTGTCTTTTTTAAAAATAAAGTATGCGTAACATAACTAATTGATGTAAATGATGCAGTTGAGATTAGAGATGAAGCCGGAGTAGAAGCTAAAAGTTGTAGCTTATTTGATATAAATTACATGACACTCTAATTTTTTTATTTTAGAGTATAAAAAACTAATTTTGTAACATGTATTATAGATATTAGAAATAATACAATTTAACTACCATCAAAAGGCAAATCCCGTTAGATGTATATATTTAAAATAGCTAGTAAGGCTCCTGAGATTAACCTAATAATATCGTAATACATCTGAATCAAAAAGTTCGCCCAACCCGACTAACCTCAACTTAGTAAAAATCAACCACTTAAAATTCTCAACCCAAAAATATGTTTTAACTACAAGCCTACAACTCCCAGAATTGTCCAAAACTCGGGAAGTGGCCCAAAATAGGTGGGCCGAGAAAAGCACTCAGCCGGCCGAATATACCAAAACACCCTTGATCTCTCTATATACAAACAGAATTAGATACCATATATACTAGTCTCTCTCTCTCAGATTTGCCGCTAGGGCTATATATATATCGCCGTAATCAATCGATCGGAAGTCCACACATCTCCGATCACTTCAACTACTTGTAAGTTACAATCAATTTCACTTGATCAGTATAATTTCGTAATTAGGTTTGTCATTTGATCGGGTTTTAATGAGTTAATTGTAAATTATTTCATTTTGAAGTATATTTAATGATTGGATTCATTATTAAGATAAGTCAAATGAAGTGTTTTTGGTATCTATAATTTAAAAAATAAAAATAAAAATGCTAGGTTGTTTAATGTTGTGTAATTACTTTATGTTGCGTTCAATGACGGAAAGGCATCTTAGGGTTATTAATCTGTCAACTCACTTAAAAAGTCAAACTTATGCTTGATTACACTAAATTGCAACTTTTATTGGTCATTTTCGTGGTTAAATAAAGTTGAGTAATTTGTTATTAACTAGTCAAGGATGGCTTAGTATTGACACTAAAAAATGTGAGAGGTCTCAAGTATTATTATTCCTGCTAGGTACAAAAAACCTTCAAGTGGCAACGCGAACCTTACTCGGCTTGAGTCTGTGTCGTGGTGGGTTCAAACCCCGTAAATTAGTTGGCCAATAAGTTGGAAAACCCCGGTTAACCCCCCACCACAACACACACACACACACAAAGTTTAAGTATGATATGATATTGTCACATTTTATACATAGCTTTTGTGGTTAAATAGGTTAATTTATGATTCATTTTAAGTATGTAAATATTGAAGGAAATAAATGATCTTCAAACTGCATATACCAAGAAAAGTAAAAGTCATGAGTTCATATTCTATAAATTTAGGCATGACTTTTCTTTTTCATCTTGGGGACGTCCAACTTGAATGTTCCTTTTCTTGTTGTACAACTAGTTGCATACCGCACTATGAAGCAGATAGCTACTGGTTGAATAAGTTTTCCACAACCTCTTACGTTTCTGATTGACATTCACTTTTCTTATATAACCTGGCCAACTTATGTGTTATCTCTCCCATCTTCAATCTATAACATGATCTAAATAGCATCGCGTGTCCTAGATTAACTGGACATTCTTAGTGGTCTATTGGGCGACATTTATTAAAAAGTGAAGATCTTAATGCTTTAAATTTATCGTATAGACGTAGGCTGTAAGATTTTGATTTTATTATGATGTTGTCAATTTGCAATTGTATGTAGGGTTAGATTGGCAATGGCAGACAATGGTTCAGATGATACCAAAGATCAAATCTCTCCATCTTTGGAGATTGTTAACAACGATTCATCAGCCGACGCGCTGGCAAGAGAGGTTGAAGAAACACTCACTCTTTCACAAAGGCACAAGTTTTGGGAAACGCAGCCAGTGGGTCAGTTTAAGGATTTACGTGACACTTCCTTGCCGGAAGGCGTGATTGAGCCTCCCACACCTATCTCAGAAGTCAAACAAGAGCCTTATAATCTTCCGGGTCCTTATGAATGGGTCACTTGCGATATAAGTTCTGAGGAGACATGTGCTGAGGTTTATAACCTCCTCACGAATAATTATGTGGAGGATGATGAAAACATGTTCAGGTTTAATTACTCAAAAGAGTTTCTCAGGTGGGCCCTACACCCTCCAGGTTACTACAAGAGCTGGCATATTGGGGTTCGTGTCAAGACTTCAAAAAAGCTTGTGGCTTTTATAACCGGGATCCCTGCAAAAATCAGGGTCCGTAGTGATGTTGTTAGCATGGCAGAGGTTAATTTCTTGTGTGTTCATAAGAAGCTTCGGTCAAAAAGATTGGCGCCTGTCATGATTAAAGAAGTCACAAGGAGGGTTCACTTGGAAAATATCTGGCAAGCTGCTTATACAGCTGGGGTCGTTCTTCCCACCCCAATAACTTCTTGCCAATATTGGCACCGATCTTTGAACCCTAAGAAGCTTATTGATGTCGGCTTTTCAAGGCTTGGACCTAGGATGACTATGAGCAGGACATTGAAGCTTTATAAGCTACCAGATTCGACTGTAACACCTGGTTTTAGAAAAATGGAGCTCCGTGATGTTCCTGCAGTGACCCGACTGGTTAGAACTTACCTGTTGCAGTTTGTGGTTGCACCTGATCTTGATGAACGTGATGTGGAGCATTGGATTCTTCCAAAGGAAGGCGTTGTTGACAGCTTTGTGATTGAAAGCCCCGAGACTCACGAGATCACTGATTTCTGCAGTTTCTACACTCTGCCATCGTCTATTCTTGGCCACCCGACTCACTCAACCTTGAAGGCTGCATATTCCTACTATAATGTCGCCACCAAAACTCCTTTACTTCAGCTGATGAATGATGCTCTTATTGTGGCAAAACAGAAGGATTTTGATGTTTTTAATGCATTGGATCTAATGCATAACGAAACTTTCTTGAAGGAGCTGAAGTACGGGCCAGGTGATGGTAAGCTTCACTACTATCTGTATAATTATAGACTCAAGCATATCCTAAGACCATCGGAGCTTGGGCTTGTACTTTTGTAGTTTCAGAACTAGCAGAAGGTTTTGGATTTTGTGTACCCATTTTTCCTGTTTTAGAGTTTGATCTATATGTACCTCGATTGGTAATTTGAACTTATGAATTTCATAAATACCTGTCATTGAAGTGACTTTTGTTTCGTTTTTGTTAATCTATCTATGTTTGGGAGGTAACCTATTGATTGTCTGTTATACATTCTGGAGTTTGAATGAGGAATGTATTCCTGTTTGCTCATTGTTGACTCATTTTTGCCTGAGTTTGGAGTATTACATCTTTTTTTTCTCCCATGGATAATGCTAGCATGAATGAACATTGTACCAAGATTTGATTGGAGCATGTCATAAAATAAATATTTGCAACTTAAATCAACTTAAAGGTTCTAGAGATCTAAGGTTGCTATTGGATTGCTAGGCTTGCTTCGTCAAGCTGTAAAGTACAACATAAAGCTCGAACTCATAATCCTGTAAGGATGTTTGGGTTGGTTATACACTTATGTGCGTCTACTGATATAGTTATGTTCGCAGGAGCAAAGTGAAAGTTTTAATGTATGAGCACTTAGGCAAGGTCTTTACGATTTTCACGCATGACATGAGGTTGTTTACCTCACCATTATTTGAACCGAAATGTCAGGTGGAGTGGAACTGCCTTATTGCACCACCTTTTATTGTGCAATTATTTATGTACAGTTGCGTAAGATGATTAGTAGTTTAGTACTATGTAAATTGATGTATGTTCGTGCCACCTTTTATTGGTCATTTTCATGGTTAAATAAAATTGAGTGTGTTAAGGGTGGCCTAGAGGTCTCAAGTATAATTCCTGCCAGGTGCAAACAACCTTGAAGTGACCACACCAACCTTTGAGCTTTACCCGGTTTGAATCCGTGTCGCATTTTATAGGTAGCTTTTGTGGTTAAATAGGTTAATTTATAACTGATTTCAAATTCGTAAATATTGAAGGAAATAAATGATCTTCAAACTGCATATATCAAGAAAAGTAAAAGTCATGAGTTCATATTCAATAAATTTAGGCGTGACTTAAAAAATCAAAGTTGAATTTTCTTTTTGTTATTCCTGGGTTTCCGACTCGACATTGCGAGCCGACTAATCCCAGGGCGACTACCCTTTTTGGATAGCCTGGAGTCGTCGCAGGAACCTTGACCTCCGTGGCCAATGGGGGATTAATTTTCTACCTCCGTGGCCAATGGGGGATTAGTTTTCTCCCCAGGGTTCGAACCCAAGATCTCTTGGCACTTTCGTCCTAAGAGGCTAAGCCCTTACCACTGGGTCCACCCCCATTGGTTATCAAAGTTGAATTTTCTTTTTCATCCTGGGGACGTCAAATTTGAATGTTCCTTTTCTTGTTGTAGAACTAGTTGCATACCCCACTATGAAGCAGATAGCTATCGGTTGATTGACATTCACGCTTATATAACATGACCAAATTATGTGTTATCTCTCCCATCTTCAATCTATAACATGATCTAAATAGCATTGCATCTCCTAGATTAACTGGACATTAGTATTGGCATGTTGGGCGACATTTTTAAAAAACTGAAGACCTTAATGCTTTAAATCGTATATACTTAGACTGTAAGATTTTGGTTTTATTATGATGTCAATCTGCTATTGTATGTAGGGTTAGATTGGCAATGGCGGACAATGGTTCGGATAATACCAAAGATCAAATCTCTCCATCTTTGGAGATTGTTAACAACGATTCATCAGCCGACGAGTTGGCAAGAGGGGTTGAAGAAACACTCGCCCTTTCACAAAGGCACAAGTTTTGGGAAACACAACCGGTGGGTCAGTTTAAGGATTTACGTGACACTACCTTGCCTGAAGGCGTGATTGATCCTCTCACACCTATCTCAGAAGTCAAACAAGAGCCTTATAATCTTCCGGGTCCTTATGAATGGGTCACTTGCGATATGGGTTCTGAGGAGACATGTGCTGAGGTTTATAACCTCCTCACGAATAATTATGTGGAGGATGATGAAAACATGTTCAGGTTTAATTACTCGAAAGAGTTTCTCAGGTGGGCCCTACACCCTCCAGGCTACTACAAGAGCTGGCATATTGGGGTTCGTGTCAAGACTTCAAAAAAGCTTGTGGCTTTTATAACCGGGATCCCTGCAAAAATTAGGGTTCGCAGTGATGTTGTTAGCATGGCAGAGGTTAATTTCTTGTGTGTTCATAAGAAGCTTCGGTCAAAAAGATTGGCGCCTGTCATGATTAAAGAAGTCACGAGGAGGGTTCACTTGGAAAATATCTGGCAAGCTGCTTATACAGCTGGGGTCGTTCTTCCCACCCCAATAACTTCTTGCCAATATTGGCACCGATCTTTGAACCCTAAGAAGCTTATTGATGTCGGGTTTTCTAGGCTTGGATCTAGGATGACTATGAGTAGGACGTTGAAGCTTTATAAGTTACCTGATTCGACTGTTACACCTGGTTTTAGAAAAATGGAGCTCCGTGATGTTCCTGCAGTGACCCGACTGGTTAGGACTTACCTGTTGCAGTTTGTGGTTGCACCTGATCTTGATGAACGTGATGTGGAGCATTGGATTCTTCCAAAGGAAGGCGTTGTTGACAGCTTTGTGATTGAAAGCCCCGAGACTCATGAGATCACTGATTTTTGCAGTTTCTACACACTGCCATCGTCTATTCTTGGCCACCCAACTCACTCAACCTTGAAGGCGGCTTATTCCTACTATAATGTCGCTACCGAGACTCCTTTACTTCAGCTGATGAATGATGCTCTTATAGTGGCAAAACAGAAGGATTTTGATGTTTTTAATGCATTGGATCTAATGCATAACGAAACTTTCTTGAAGGAGCTGAAGTACGGGCCAGGTGCTGGTAAGCTTCACTACTATCTGTATAATTATAGACTCAAGCATATCTTAAGACCATCGCAGCTTGGGCTTATACTTTTGTAGTTTCAGAACTAGCGCAAGGTTTTGGATTTTGTGTACCCATTTTTCCTGTTTTAGAGTTTTGATCAATATGTACCTCGATAGGTAATTTGAACTTATGAATTTCGTAAATACCTATCATTGAAGTGACTTTTGTTTCATTTTTGTTAATCTATCTATATTTGGGAGGTAACCTATTGATTGTCTGTCTTACTTTCTGGAGTTTGAGTAAGGAATGTATTCTGCTTTGCTCACTGTCGACTCATTTTTGCCTGAGAGTTTGGAGGATTACGTCTCTTTCCCATGGATAATGCTAGCATGAATGAACATTGTTCCAAGATTTGATTGCGGCATTACAACATAAAGCTCGAACTCATTTTCCTGTAAGGATGTTTGGGTTGATTATATACTTTGTAGGTCTACTGATATAATTATCTTCGCAGGAGCAAAGTGAAAGTTTTGATGTATGAGCACTTAGGCAAGGTCTTTACTAGTGACGAAGCTTGAACAATATTTTTGGAAGGGCCAAGATACAATAATTTAATTTTGCGGGGGCTAAACCTTTAGTTGACGTTACTATTTTTGCATGTAAAATACATACAATTATACATAGTGGTCTTAAATTTGAGGGCCACAACCCCCTCTTGCCCCTTAAAAGATCCGTCCTTGGTCTTTACGATTTTCACGCATGAGGTTCTCTACCTTGCCAGTATTTGAACCGAAATGTCAGGTGGAGTGTAAGTGCCTTATTGCGCTATCTGATTTGTATATGAAAAGCATTTCGTACTCGTAACTGATCCTTTCTTCAGTGGAACTATTAGAGAATAGTTTAGGGACCAATTATGTGAATCATTTTGAAAACTTCAAACGACGTGGGCATTTTCACCTAATATAGAAGTTTCTACTTTAAGAGTACAAATTCTTTCGTGGAGTTGGCGTCCACACGCCCTACTCAAATAGACCATATTACCCCCAACCTAAATCATGATTGACTTGGTAAAATCAGCCCATGTCGTATACAATTGAGAATATGAGAAATGAAAATTATATAGGGAAAATGATAAAAAAAATCATTGAACTTGACACTTTTTACCATTGTATGGTGCCAACTATTTTTTTTTTCATTATAACACAAAACTTTTGATTTTTTCTCATTGTATGTATCCACGTCAGCAAAGCGTCACATACAATGGTAAAAAGTGTCAAGTTCGATGCATTTTTTTTTTATCATTTTCCCTTTTTTATCATGACGTTTTGCTGACGTGGATACATACAATGAGAAAAAATCAAAAGTTTTGTGTTACAATGAAGAAAAAAAATAGTTGGCACCATACAATGATAAAAAGTGTCAAGTTCAATGCATTTTTTTATCATTTTCCCAATTATATATGCCATACTTTAACAAAATTAGACCATACCATACTTTTTAAAATAATTAGCCGGAGACCTTTTGAGTGGGGTTGAAACTAGAATCTTTATCGTTTAGATACGAATTAGTGAGTTCAAAATCAAATTAGTACAAATTTCACACTAGGATTAACAGTGTGTTCCTTCAAATTTATTTTAAGAGAAAATGAATGTAAGGTAAAGAAAAGTAAGGAAAATGAAAGGAGGGAAAGAAAGTTAAAGTTTATAAATGTGTTTATACGTGCCCGGATGGTATACACCGGACAGCAACATCCGAAAGACACGAACCACCAAGAAAAGGAGCGTATACTCATTTTATCACATTTTACCCGGGCATCACTCTTTTATCGAATGGTCCATTACAAGAACCGGATAGCGTCGCCTATTTTGGATTTTACGGGATCATGTCCCCGCGTGGTTTAACACCTAGCACCTAGGCTAGGTCTAGCTCGGCGAACTCTTTCTCAAGACAGAACAAGTATCGAGGTTGGGGTCGTATAAATACCCCCACCTCATTTACGTCACTCTCAACTAACTTTTCACTAGCATTTACTTTGTCATATATTACCTACCCAGCCTTTCGGCACACATACTTATTCTTACGCTGGAGCTTGATCTTGGGATTAGGCGAAGCTAACACGTGCTTTTCCTTTGTGTAGGTGCTTGACAAGACATTAATTTATATTGTTCCAAGGAACCTACACGTGTTTCAAACAAGGTACAAACTTTTACTTCAACGTTCTTAGACAAAAAGTAAATGAATATAAAGGAAAATGTAATTTGTACAATTATACATTTTGATTTTTTTTTTCTTTTTCTTTTTAGAAAAGAAAGAAAAAGATAACGTAAATAATTTAACAAGGACAATTTTGTAAATTCAACACATTATCTTTTATTTACTTCCTTTTCATCCTAAAAAAAAAAAAAAAAAAAAAAAAAAAAAAAAAAAAAAAAAACAAAACAAAAAACTTTTGACAACCAAAAATTAAAGATTCACTCCACTTTCATTTTATCCTCTCTCTTAAAAAAATTTAAGAACTTTTTTGTTTTCCTTCATTTCCTTTCACTTTCCTTCATAAACTAAACTAAAGAACATAGTGTAAATACCTTTTAACGTTAAACGGGTTCATGTGTATCCCCTAAAGCCATGTATGGCTCCGCCTCGGAAAAAGTACAATATTACTACAAGAGTTTTGTAAATGCATGAAAATCTATAAAGAACTGACTTTAACTTTAAATGAAATTCACCGAAAACTCAAACCATAAAGTTTCGGCCACAAATTTAACCAAGTGGTTGCACCGTGAGATGTAAGGACAATTGTCACACAGGATTGTTATGTTATGACAAACTAAGCAAAACCTATGACCCCCTTAATGCTTGTTGAGATGACCTTTACCGAACAAAAAACCTCAAAATGAAACTCATGACCCACGTTGATACTAATTGATGTTGGTATCATGCTATATCGATGCAATTACTAGTTCAATTAGAATAAGTTTAGTCCGGTTACTTAGTACCAACAACAGTAATCAAATTTCATCTTTCTAACGAGACGAAATCCTTAAACCTATAAGTCCATATTCAATTTTGTCTCAAGTCTTACGACATGATTTTTTTATTTTTTATTAATTAATTAATTAATTTTTCTGCATAAAAAATAATACATGGGTCATTTGAGAAAGTCGAGTGACTCAAGTAATCTTTGCATAACTGGTATCGTCGTAGCTGTTTTCGATAGCCACCTCAAAATGTTCATTTGAGGTTTAATACCAGGCGAATGGGTGGTCGACCCTTCGGTCCCCCTCCTTACAGCATCCTTCATAGAACGTGTCTCCCATGGAAAACAACCCCAACTTGGTCGTGTTCTCGACCGAGTCCTCCCTTTTATTTATTAAATTGTTTGTGAGTTTGTTTATTAAATTGTTTTTGTAAGTTATATTTGTATTTACGTGGGTATGGTTTTTATGGTGACAACGATCATCTTATTACAGTAACTTTTCCATTCAATAGGTCTTAAAGAAAGAAAGCTGAGTTGGCTGGCATGACCATTTACGGTCCCCACTACAGACTGCCAAAATACATGGTATATGAGGGGCAATTTCGTCAAAAAGTTGGCACTTTTCTCCTTTTTTTTTATTTTTTTTTACACAGTTGGTATACTTTAATTAAAGAGTAAATTACATGGATCGTCCCTGTGGTTTGTAAAAAGTTTCACCTACCGTCCCTCAAACTTAAAAGTTGCATATATGGTCCCTTTTGACTCAAAAGAATAACATGGATGGTCCTTATGTTGGACGGCCGTCCATATCGCCGTTAAATGTCACCCACGTGATAAAAACGTGAGGGTAAAGTCGTCTTTTGCCATTGTAGCTAACCCCACAATAAAATAAGATTTCTCTTTCCCTATCAAGTTATCATCCCCACATTTCCATCTTTTTTAATTATCCTCTTTGTGTTGATTAACAACCACCATGGTTATATGTGCTTGTGATAGAAGGGCAGTAATTCGCACATCTTGGACTGACATAAACCCAGGAAGACGATTTTACAGTTGCCCTATAAAGGTAAATGTTCAAAATCTTAAATTAGGGTTACAATTGGTATTGCTTTGAGCCCTAATCGATGGTTTTTTTTTTTTGATTGATTGTTTTTTAGGGATCTAGCTGCCCATTCATTGATTGGTATGATCCCCCCATGTGTGCGCGTGCTGTAAACATCATACCTGGACTTTTAAGGTCAAGAAACGTGCTTGAAGCAAGATTGTTGGAAGCAGAAACAGGTCGTCAAAGAATGAAAAAAATGTTGGTTATAACATGGTTATCCATTCTAGTGTTTGGTTTGTTCAAATTATTCACATAAGTTGGTAGGGTTTAGGTATGATGTAATGGGTATCTTGACTTTTGTAGTCAATTTTGTGTTTTGTTAAGTTGCTATGGTTTAGGTATGATGTAATGGATATATTGACTTTTCTAGTCAATATTGTTTTGTAATGCAACAAAAACTATGTTATGGATATATGGTTTTTGTGTTACTGATGTTGGTTTTAGTTGTGTCTGTGTTGTTGTGGTAAACTAGCCACAGAAAGTGACCCATTTAAAAGTCGAAAGCAATTAAAAAAAGTCAACTTGACCAATTTGTCACAATGCACAATAGCAATAACTAAATGCCACAATGACCAAAACACAAGTCAAACAAACATAACAAGCATCCAACATACACTTGTAATTGTCATAACAAGTGAAATTCTAATGACCACTGGCCATACATAATAGATTACTACAAATAACAATTCTAAGACAGATAACAAGTACCCAAAACAAGAGTTTTTTTTCTAACTTGCAGCCTTCTTCAAACAGATTTATTTTTCACAATTTTCTTCTTACCCTTTTGACTTGCAGCTTGACTTTTACTTGGAGCAACATTTGCAGGCTTCTTTTTTTGACTTGGAGCAGCACTTGCAGGCTTCTTTTTTTGAGTTGGACCTTGACTTTGAGTTGGAGCAGCACTTGCAGTCTTCATTTTCTTGTTGCTTGTTTGACCACCTTCAATCTTGCAGGTTCTTTTGTTGTGTCCTGTCTGCTTGCACAAAGCACAAGTAATAGTCTTCATGGCTCTTGATAGCTTACCATCCTTAACCATATCAATCTTTTCACTAGCAGATTTCCTTCTTTTCTTGTTTGGTCTGCCTGGTTGTGGATGATATGTTGGAGGCAGTAAAGTTGTCTGGACTTGACTCTTAGGCCACATTGTTGGACCATTAATTGGACCAATGGTGTGTGAGTACATTTTCCTCCATGTCTCAAGTCTGTAACAAGGGTGCACCCACTCTTCTATTAGACCAGGATTCATCTTGTTCTGTGCCATGTCCCAGTTAACAGCTACTGCATGCTTGTAAGGTATGCCAGTTAATTCCCAATACCTACAAGTGCATGTTCTCTGAGATACAGTAACTACACACTGATCAAACCATGGTCCAGTAACTTGGTACTTATCACCTCCATTCCAATGAGCTACATATTCAGCAGCTTTTTCAGATATACCCTTAAGGATTTTAGTAGCAGTGGGGGTTAGAGGTCCTTCACTCTTATCTATGATGCTGTTCACAGTCTTAATTCTCCTCATTAAATACTCCCTAACATACTCTAGTGCACTAATGATTGGCCTATCCCTCCCTTCTACAAGTTTACCATTGAAGACCTCACACATATTACTCAATAAGACATCTGATTTAGCCCTTCCTGTTAAATAGACCTCATACATATTACTACTTTGTGGCAATATTTAAGTCAAATAATAGTACATGTTAAGCAATACTAATACCTGTAAAATGACTTCTGCTCCAGTGCTGTGGAGGAATGTTGCAAAGCCACTCATAAGCTTCCTTATTGAATTCTTTCAATTCATCCATAGCACGAGTAAAATGTGGTACTGTGGTGGCAGTAGCACACTTCCATAGAAGATCTTTAAATGCTTTACCACTCCATTTCAGCTTCATATTCTCATGTATATGTTTTAAACAAAACCTGTGTTCAGCTGATGGAAATACTTTGGCAATTGCTGGAATTAATCCCTGTGTCACAAGACATTTCATTAGCATAACAATTTTTGTTGTTCACAATGTAAATGATTAAGACAGTAAAAAGTAATACCTTCTGCCTATCACTAATGAAAGTGAAATGAGAGTTGGCCACCAGATCCAAATCATCACCCAACTGTTCTAGAAACCATGTCCAAGACTCCAAGTTTTCTGTTTCAACAATACCATATGCCAATGGATATATCCCATTGTTTGAATCCACACCTACAGCAGTCAACAACTGACCAGGAAATTGTCCTTTCATAAAGGCACCATCAAATCCTAATAACTCTCTCATCCCAGCCCTAAATCCTTCTTTTGTTGCACCAAGACAAATGTAAATTCTCTGAAATACCCTTGTGTTTTCTTCTGGATTATCTGGTCTTTCACAATGAATTTTAACAGTACTGTTGGGATTATTAGCCTTTAGCTCCAATGCATAATTATACAAATTTGCATATTGTTGGGTGTGGTCTCCTCTTAACTGATTAACAGCTTTTGCCCTAGCTCTAAATGCTTTCATCCTAGAGATTTCAAGCTTAAACTTCTGCTGACTTTGGGCTTGAACAGCTTTAATAGGTATACCTGGGTTTGTTTCAATTTGACGCAGGATATCTTTTGCTAAGAAATTTGCTGTACAAGCTTTGACTCTTCTGGTTTGCAAACACTTATGGTTAGGATTGTATGTTCTCACAGACCATGTCTCATCCTTGCATTTTGATACTTGTAAAGACCATGGGCATTTATTAGTTGGTTTGTTGGTAGGGTTACCAGCATAAATGCCCTTTGACTTGAATGGAGATAACCTTATCTTGGTTTTTGTCATCTTATCCTTCTTTGGGCCAACCTTACCACCAGGCCCAACTGAACAACCTTGCATAGCAGGCCCAACTGATTTACCTTGCACACTTGGCCCAGCTGGATCATCACCTCCAAGTGTTGGAATGGTACCAAAACACTCAGCTCTAATTCTTACCTTATCATTCTTTTTCAACTCAATTTCCCTTCTTGTTTCAATTGCATGGAGCTTAATCATCTCCTTAGCCTCTTTTGCAGTTCCAATACTCTGCCCTACATAGAAATATGTTTGGGTACTCCCACCAACTGCATTCTTACCCATTTCTTTCCTTAACTCCTTTAACTTTTTTTTCCTAGCCTTCTCTATATCATCATCTTCATCATCCCCACTATCAAATTCATCATTGTCTAATACTTCCACATCGACAGGTTCTTCAAAAGTAACATGCATCTTTTTTTCACTACCCATAAACTCTTCATTCACATCTACATTAGCATGGAAGTCTACCATGTCTACTTCTACATCAATTATGTCATCCTCAAAGTAATCACTGTCTTCCTCATCATCAGTATCTTCCCCACTTTCACTTTCTTCTCCACTTTCACTTTCTTCCCCACTTTCACTATCTCCCCCAATTTCATTAGTTTGTAATGTCTTTTCAACCTCTGTGGCCTTAGCAACTACCTCAGTATCATCTAAATCAAGGAAAGGGTCAAAGTCTTGGTTGTCCAAAGCAGAGTAAAAATCTTTTGTAAACTCAGTTTCACCCATTTCCTTAGCAACACTACTTTCACAAACATTATTAACCCCACTGCTTTGACCTATTTCACTCCCAAACCATTCTAAAGCTAACTGCTTAGCAACAACTTCTACATCTTCTATTTCAGTAATGGTACACCTCTTAAATGGTGAAGGATTATAAGTGTCTACTGTTGTTTCATCATGTTCAATGTACACATTCAACAGCCTATGACCTTGCAATACATGCCTACAAAGTTCATGCACATCTTGGTCACTACCTAAAGCTCTAATCCCATGGTCTAAATCAAGATCAGGAATCAAATATTGGTAGTACATTATCCTATCCCCTTCATAACCTAACATCAAAATCATCTCATTCAACTCGATCACACTAAACAAATCCACGTCTATGTTATCAACAAAGCTAAACCTACCATTAACATATTTCCTTCCTGGTGACTCTGAAAACATCCCTCCATGATGAATCTTCAGACTAAAGAAGTTAGGGTCTTTGGCTGGATATAACACAATAAAAACACATTATTAATTAGGGTTTCCAAAGAAGAACCTTATTAAACAATCTTAACAAAAGTTTTCATGATCAAAATTAAACAAAAACGTAACTTACCATAAGCACGAGCATAATCCACGACTGCGTCATTTTTATTAGTGTCACGTATATTCCACATAGCCAAAACCATTGTGCATAAGATCAATCTTTATTTAATTAGGGTTTGAGATTGAAGATGAACAGTGCTGGCTTGATGGTTTTGGAGAGGGGAGAGGGGAGAGGGAAAATTGAATGTGAGAACAGAGTGTGCTCGTAAATTTTATTGGGAAGGATAAAATATAATGGGGTTAGCTACAATGGCAAAAGATGACTTTACCCTCACGTTTTTATCACGTGGGTGACATTTAACAGCGATATGGACGGCCGTCCAACATAAGGACCATCCATGTTATTCTTTTGAGTCAAAAGGGACCATATATGCAACTTTTAAGTTTGAGGGACGGTAGGTGAAACTTTTTACAAACCACAGGGACGATCCATGTAATTTACTCTTAATTAAACAACAAACACAACCAAAAACGTTTGACCCAACAAAACATTAAAAAAAAGAAAAGAAAAGAAGATTATAAAATCTCACGCACTATTTCAACAACTCATCACATTCAAATCAAACCATTTAACATTTCCAATCTTGATCACTAAAAAACCCATAAAAATATTTAAAAAAATGCATGATTTTTGCTTCACAATCCCATATGGAATGATAGTGTTTTGCGGTGGGATAATTGGGTTTGTAAGGAAAGGCAGTACGACGTCGTTAGCTGGCGGTGTTGGCACTGGATTGTTGCTTTTCTTTGCTTCTTATTTGACTTTATCTGCTTTTCATAAGAAAAAGAATTCTTGGTTTGGCTTGCTTCTTGAAACTGGTATGTGCTTATTTTCTTTTTCTTTTCTTATAAGCTGCTGGATCTGAGATTAGTGTTGATTTATGTTGTTTTGATGTAGTGGATAAGTAGTTTGAGATTGTTAAATTAGGGGGTGTTGTTTAAGTTTATTTTTGGGCTTATGAGCGAATCTGACCCGACTTATATTTCATAAGCTCGAATTTTCCCCACTTATGTATGGTTTATTATGTCATAATAAGCTTATATAAGCCCATAATCAAAACAAGCCAGAAAAATATAAGCAGAAATCATATGGGGTGTTTGTTCAAGCTTATTTTTGGGCTTGCGAGCTTATGAACTCGGTTTATGTTTCATAAGCTCATTTTTTTCTGGCTTATTTGGTTGTTTATGAGCTTATGATAAGCTCGTAGGTTAAAAATAATAGTAAGCTGGAAAATTGGCTTATGAAATATAAGCAGAGTCAAATAAGCTCATAAGCCCAAAAATGAGCTTAAACAAATACCCCCTAAGTGCGTTGAGGTTGTGGGGTTGTTAATCTAAGTTCTTGTATGGTTATCAATTTTATTTTTTTTGTGAAAATCGGATCAGCCCACTCTTTCGGCTTATGAGTTTATCAACTTGAATAAGCTCGTAAGCTAGGAAAAGTGGGCTTATTGGATTTTCAAAATCTCAATAAGCTGATAAGCCGTGAAAATAAGCTAACTTAAACACCCCCTTAGTTTAAGAGGGTGGTTGGGAGATGGTTGATTTTGAGTGCACATATGCTTACTTGTTTGCTTAGTTTAAGTAATAAGCAGATAAAACCGATCTGCTTGTGTTTTGAGGTTTAAATAAGCAATCCTAAAAACCTTGTTACATGATTATTTGTGGGTGAATAAGCAGTTTTGGATACTTGTTTTTCTAGGAGTTGCTTGTTCCAGCAGTTTATTTGATTATTCCACTAAGCATAAGCAGTTTTGAATTTCGATAAGCAAATATATACTCCACCTGAAATAGTAAAATCCCAAAAAGTGATCTCTTTTAGGGGGTCATGTACTCATGTGTATGGTTATACCTAATTTGGGCGCATTATAATTGTTATTGGATCAAATAGGGGCTTTAAGTTTCCACATGCTATAATTAGTATAACATTAGGGTGTTTGACCAAGAGCAAGGTTGGATCAAGTGGTTAACACCCTTGCCTCTGGTGACAGAGGTCAAGGGTTCGATCCTCACCCCTTGCAAGGCCGGAGGTCCTTTTCTACCTTTGGTAGAACCGGAAGCAGCCTCTCTACCTTAGGTAGGGGGAAGACGGAATTGGGAGTTACTTTACTTTACTTTATTAGGGTGTTTGACCGTATTGCACAACACTATAGGCTAGCACACATTATCTATCAATGAATTATCAAAGTCACAAAGATAGGGAAGGTTTCTTTTTGGCAAAGGTTCAAAGTTGGCTCAAGATAGCTTGTAATCCTTACCTGAAAAAAGAAATGTAGAAAGTTACTAACTTCACCTGATATACCTGATAAATGAGACTAAGCTAAAACATTTGTTCAAGACCAAAAAGCCAAATATGTGCTTTCTGTTGCTATATGACAATGACAGGTCTGTAACTCCACTCGGGTAAAAAGTTATGGCATTTTGAAGTGGTCTTTTTCCTTGAACGAGTCTATTGTGTAACTCATTTCCATGTAGTTATGTGTCTGTGTCAATCTTAAATTGGCATCTGTGTTGCAAAATGTTAGCAGAGTAAAAAGCATTATTGTAAAAGATACTGTATTGACATGCTATTTTATTACATCTTTGGTGATCTCTTGAAATCAGTTATTGCTGCTACTCTCACATGGGTTATGGGACAAAGATTTGCCGAAACTTCCAAGATAATGCCTGCTGGTGTTGTTGCCGGTATCAGGTACATGATTTTAAAATTTACCATCTAAATAATCTATATATTACTACTATTTTATGGAATCTGCTTTATTCTTGAACGTCTGCTGATAATAGTGGGCTTACACCTGTTCTGTTACATCCTTGTACTTGTAATTTTAAATAACACGTTCACTGTTTAATTTCCTTCGTATTTATTGGTTTCAAGTGGACTAAGTATTGTGTTTTATATCTGTTGCAGTGGAGTGATGACAGCATTTTATCTATACAAGATTGTCACTGGAGGCAACCATTTTCCAGCCAAGACTGAATGAAGGCGCCTTCAATTTGATTCTAAACTTAGTATCTGTAATGTTCATGTATTCTCAGTCATTGTTGTGTATACCTGATATGGTGATTACGTTTTCTTGTAACTGGAATTGTTGTGCTTCTGGGTTCACATACTTGTTATAAAGTAAAAGTAAAATTTACTCTTGCTTGATATAAACTTTCAACATCATAGTAGTAATGTTTCATAATATTCAAAGGTATAAAAGATCGACACCGAAACATAAAATTCATTACAAACGTATCCATCTCTCAAGTAGCAGAATTACAATAAACAATCCACTACTTGTTATAGACAGAATCAAATATATACAAACGGTTACTTCTGTCTACTCTACTCCAACTTACAAGCAACATGAAGACATGTGTTCACTGTTGTAACTTGTAAGTAGGATTTGTTATCATTTACAATGAGCTAAAACAGATAAAAGAAGTGTTTTATGGTCCTGGTCCTGGCCCTGGAGAACAAATCTGTAGTTTCAGCAGTAATCGGGCCTTGAATAGTCTGGGGGCAGTGACGGGCAATGTTCGGTCATATGAGGATACGGTTCAATGGTATTGTATCCAGGTAGTTCCATTCGATACTTTCCTTTGATTTGACAAAATGGAAGCTCAACAGTGTCTCCTTCATTACACCACTTTGGCAGGCGACTAGAATTGTTTTCATAGAAATTAAGCGTATAAGCGTCCTTTATCTGTATATAGCTTGAAAAGTTAAGATAAATACACGCACATACACATACATGTATATAAATTATGATCGAGTGGTAACCGACTCACAGTGAATTCAGTAACTTGAATTTCGTCAGAGAGATCTCCAAATAGTCCTGCTTCCTTGTACATTTCTAGGACGAAAGCAACACAAGAAGTTGACTTTCCATCAGTGTATATCCAGTCATCCTGTTCCGGTATGGTCAGCAATTCAGCAAAAGATGAACCACGTCTTTCAACTTCGACTAAAATATCAGGAAGCTCGAGCCCCTGTGAAATAAGATAGACCAACATCAAGATAATCCACATTAACATAATTAAATCGGAAGTCTTTCAAGGATACCCACAGTGATTTGAATTGAGACATAAAACGGTTAGATATTAAACTAAAAGGAAACGGGTCAAATGGGTCGAAGATCACCCACATTCTATTCAAATACTCGCAACCTCCTGAGCCGTTTTACTTAAAAGAATTGATTATTAATTTAAAAATGTACTCGTAGTTTGTAATTTGTGAAATTATATTTAATACGTAAGGGAAAGTATTGGCACCTCGATCAATCAAACTCGACCCAACCACTACTAAAAGAACCATTGTTTATCCAAATCCATTTTGCCCCATTGCCCATAAAAGAACCATTGTTTATCCAAATCGATTTTGACCCATTGCCCAACCTGCCCATTTTTCCGTCTCTAGATTTATAATTATCACTCGAAAGAACATGTCAGATTCAAGAAAAAGTAGAGCAGACCTTAGTACCAAGCCGCTTATTCAAGGCTTCATTCCACATGTTAGCAGCATATGCAGGCTGCATTTGATTCCACACAGTCATAACAGATGCAACCTGTACCGATCAAGAACCATTAGAACACTTAAAAACCAAAATCGGATATAAAAAACTAAGTTATGGGTTAAGGATTCCAAAATTCAAAATTTAAAGTGAAGCAGTACCAGATTAGCATCCAATGGTGGAGGGTAATTCTCACTGATAGTATCTATCCAGCTAAATATCAAATTGTGATAACCGTATGGTAAGCCAATCATGCTTTGGGCATACTCCCATGCAGCAGTCTCGTTGAATTTAGCTCGAAGGTCAGGATGCAAAGGAAGTAGAGCAATATGAGGATTAGAATCATCTTCTGTTAACTCAAAGTTCCACCACTCATCCCAAGGCAACAGAGCAATAACATCTTGACCCTATAATCAAAATGTAGATAACTAGTAGTCAATATCAGAAGCTTACATCGATATAAATATGGAGGTGGCAAAATGGACAGGTTGGATAACTGGTCAAACGACTGATGTATTAATATTATTAACTAGGGTCCTTTACATAAAGGGAGTTGATACTCCCACCACATTTTTTGATGCAAATACCACAACTGTGCATTGCAGTGTTGTACGGTACAATACTGTAATGCACAAGTTGTGGTGCGAGCATCAAAAAATGTGGTGGGAATATCAACTCCCTTACATAAAATACCGAAGTACTTTTTCACTTGTCTCATTTTATTTCTTGTACTTTTTTAAGTACTTCTGAGTTCTGAGTCATTAATAGATGCCTCCCGCCTGGGTCATTTTGTAGTAAGGAGCTAAAAACTGACTCAACTGATCATTTTTATATTAAAAAGTTAGATATATATATATTAAATATTAGATTTATATGGTCTACGACGAATTTTAAGTTTACAGACAAAACAATTGCTAACATGTGACAAATGAAAAAGTAAGTTGGTATTTATGCATATAAAATCAAAAAACCAAAAACACTAACTTACTAAGCAACATTACCTCTTCATCTTCATGTCCGGATTCCCCAACCCATAGTTTTCCTTGCGGATCCCTCAAGCAAACAGCAGAATGACCAGCATATGCCCCAGATACCCATTTCTCAAGAGTCTCGAATCCACCCCATCTACCACGAATTTTTGATATTGCAAGAAAGTCTCCAGAATGTATATCATCAACAGTAATATTTGTAACCCAAGGCTCAGGACGTGCTTCAAAGTTCGCTCCCATATGTTTTGTAAGAAAAGCAAGATTAGAATTCTCGCCCCATCCGGTGTTTGAAAACAGGGGGAATACCTCCCACAATGCTTGCAGGGTTCCTATCATCCCTGCTTGCATTAGGAAAATGGCAACACCCTTACGTTTTACCTTTTACAAACAAGGGAAAAATAAGCACCAATTTGCGCACCAAAAATATTAGGGGTGTTTGGGTAAGCTTAAGGCTTATCCATCCTCAAAAAAGCTTAAGCTACTTTGACTTTTGTCCTCACAAATAACTTAATAAGCTTTCAAGAAATGCCTTACCAAAACATTTTTTTTTTAGCTTACTGTGGTTTGATTACACAATATACCATAAATTTACCAAAACACCCCATTAATAAGAAGAAAAATTGTTAACTTACATATTCATACTCAGCTTTCCCTGACCACTCATCGAACTCAAGCGTATGCTCACGGGATATAAAATAATAGTCCCATGTCACACGATATGGAGTAGCAAAGACATAAATATCCATACATGTCCAACTGTGTGCATTGCTTACCTAAAAAAAGAACAGAACATGAATGTGAGTATGCACTACTATAAGAATTCTTTTCAGCAGCTATACTACAATAAACAAAGTTATTTACTTTTTCTTTTTACATTGCAAAGATATCCTCAGAATATGCACGTGAGGTTGTGTATGACACCTTGCAATTGCATGCCTGGTAGACAAATTTATTGTTGTAATAAACTTTAAATTATGTTCATTTGATGTTCAAGTTTTATTATCCAAAAATACCACTTGCTGCACCAAATAGTATTTAAGACTTATGTCACGGGTACATAAAGCCCTTTAACTACCAATATCAGACTTGCTTGAAGTACTGGTTTATAGGCAGGTGTAATGTGGTTTTAATCACTTGTGAGTTTTAAATTTCTAGCTTTTCAACTTTCTAATTCTGTAAGTGAAAGTGTTAATCTAATTTTCTCCAAGTTCCACAGGTTTAATATTTCTAAACGCTAAATAAGTTCAACTTGATCACTTTGACGATTCCTAAGGACATATAACTTCAAATTAGAATAAGGATGAATGAGTGAAATGTAATTTATTTTACTTAAAAACAGCTGAATTATATGTACAGTAGTAGTCTACTACCAATTATTACTTGAAGTGTTTGTCACTGCCAAGCTGCTATATATCAGTCGAATAGTTATGAATTTTCCTTATAACCTCAAACGCATTATTCACGATTCATGAGTGATGTGGAAAGTGCCTTACACTCCAGGCAGTTACAGGTTTGGTGACTTGGTCGTCCTCAATAATTTGTACAAGGTTTTCTAGGATACATCTGAGCAATCTACTCTGTTTACTAAACCTCATATGTTGTCAGCACTGTTTTCTTAACACCGCCCAAACAACTTAATGTTTATTTATGCCCTTTTAGTTGTTTCTTTTATGTACTAGTTTAACAAACATCCATATCTAATGGCTAATGTACAGCATATGCAGGTATCTGATATGGTACTACTCCGTAAATAATTAGCTTATGCAAACAAAGGGCATATGGCATAAAAAGCCAAAACGGTACTCTACTTTAGGCACTTCTTTTTCTCAATTTGAGGTATCCAAGTAATAATTTTGTGCACTTTAATTTATTATTTATTTTTTCAATCTTCATAAGCATTTACCTCATGATTTTAGCTGAAATGGTTAATAAATGTGATGTATTATCATTGTTGGGGATTTAGTAGTTATTTAGGCTCACATTATGACCGGTAACCTTTTTCAAAAAGTTAAAGAAAACCTTAATTTGCAAAAATTTTTAACTTCGAAACCTTTAATTGAGAAATAAAGTTACACAAATTGTAATACTTTTGTGTGCTATTTGCCCTAAAACAAATTAGTAGTAAACTTGTGGTTAGAGGTGGCCATTGTCACCGGTTCCTGAACCGGAACCGAAAAAGTAACCGGAACTGGAACCGGTCAACACCGGTTCCGGCAAGATCCGGTGCCGGTTCCAAGAATATCCGGCTGATCCTACCCGGTTCCATGTTTTTGCTCCTAGATCCGGTTCCGAACCGGATAATTCATCACCGGTTCGCGATCCGGTTCCTGGGAACCGGTTCCAATGTATATATTTCTTTTTGCTGGGTTTTCATCACAGTAGCAGCCAAGCAGCAGGTAGCAACGGTCATATACTCATATGACCGTTTTTTATGCATTTTCCAACAGGGTTGTCCCTCCTTTGTCCCATTTTAACCTCTTAATGATGATTTTGGTTGAATCACAACAATCATATATTTCATGCCCACTGTGAAGACATGCCCACTGTGAACTGTGAAGACAGTGAGCTATATATTTCATTTTCTCCTACTGCTACTTTGCTTCCTTACCACTTGGGCCTTAAAGCCCATTTATCTAAGTTATAGTTTGTAACAAAATTTGGATACTGCATAAATTTGGATACTACATAAAATTTGGATACTGCCACGTTGACCGGTTCTTGGGATCCGGTTTGACCAGTTCCTAGGATCCGATCCGGTTAGGAACCGAACCGGAACCGGTGCTACCGGTCCGGGTTTTTTGGGGGTCGGATCCGGAAATATCCGATCCGGTTCGGAACCGATCCGGTTCCTTGACTTTGACTCTTATCCGGATCCGGTTTGGATCCGGTTCCGGTTTTCTGCAGATCCGGGTTCTGGCCACCTCTACTTGTGGTAATCTATAAACAAACGGGTTTTGCTAAAAGAAAAATCATTTGTAGGCCTAAGTAATGAACCTAAGAATAGACCTACAAATATGATTGGTGTAATTCAAAATTGATTGGTGAATATGAGGAGAGAGAAAAAGTGTTTTTAATACTAGTCAAAATGTGAATCGAGTAGGCCTATTTGTAGGTCTATTTAGTAGGTCTAATTATCAATGCTCTTGCTAAAATGTGCCCACTGAGTAAATGTTTAGCTCTCTATATATGAAAGGTTCAAGTTAATTAATATCAAATTTCTATTTAATCAAGATAATTTTAGAGTTTAATTACTGTTCATTGAATGTATTCTTTGATTTAAAAAGAAATTTTATGTTCATTAATTACATCTTCATGTATGCCTAGTGGGCCCATATTAGCAAAACCCCAAAGAAAATGACTATATTGATACGGAGTTTCAAATAAACAATCTCAAACACGCTCCAACAAACCACCCATCTTTCTTTATAAAGATTACTCAAGCCACAAACCAGCTATACTAATAACAATCGAAAAACAATAAACCTTAAAACATAGTCCTTTGCTCTATATCTAGGACAAACCTTAAAACTAGCATTACTAACAACTTAGGGGGTGTTTGTTTTGGCTTATGGCTTATTTGGTTTTGGGCTTATGCTATGTAAGCTAACTTTTGTGGGCTGTTTTAAAACTTTTCGGCTTATCTATACTACATTATAATGCATTTGTTACTATTCTATAATTAGAAAGGCTTAATTGCTTGTTATGGAAAGATTTCAAAATTAATTTGTTAGGATGCAGGTTGGTTAAGAAGTTTGTTAGGAAGCGGTTAACTGTTCAAACTAAAATTATTTGACTTAACCATCTCTAATATCTCTACTTATAAAGCATGAAGACAACTAAACGTATAACCGAATAACGCAAAATATAATCAACAGGGTACCCGCCGCCGCATTGCGCGGGTGCCGTTCTAGTATAAGTTTATTGTGACATACTCCGTAATAAACTTATATAAGCCAAAAAAATTTACATAAGCCAAGAAAGTGAGCTTATGAAACATAAGCCCAAAACCAAATAAGCCATAAGCCCGAAAAAACACCCCTTAAAAAGAACAAACATGAATAAACCTTAATATGAAGAGTGCCACCACCAAATTGAGTCCCAGATTTATTATGCAATTCCAACCAAGCAGTATTCTCATAAAAACAAGACCCTTTCCAACTCAAACCCGAATTATTCGCTATCGAAGCGGCCCCAACAAAGCTCGGAAGCAAATCGGCAGCGCTTCGAAGCGAATTCAGAATAGGCCATGAAATTTGTCTGGGCAAAAGTGGGAGTATGTCTAGGGGGTCAACTGGTGCTTTAAAACCTTCTACTTTTGGAATGTTTGTAGTGTATATAAAGGTGATGATTAGTGTTATTATGAGAAAGGACGATGATGATGAATGTTTGGGTTTCATATTTGATGGGTGGATTGTAGATGCAAATAGCGGTTGAATAGTAATTAATAAGGTTGTTTGTTGTTTGTACTTTGGTTTTGGTTTTTATTGTTAGGAAACCCCTGAGTTTTAGGATGTGATCAAAGTGAATGACAAGAATCTTGGATTCGTTTGGTTGGTAGGTAGACACATGTTTGCCCCAAAGTTGTTTTATCTACTACTACTACTCTTGTCTCAATATTATTGTATATCATAAAAATAAAAAATAAAAAATAAAATAAAAAAATGAAAAGAAAGAAAACTATCCCTGCTGCAAACAACAGATATTCTTCTCTGCTGCTAGATGTAAATCAGGGATCAGTTATATATATCAAGGATGTTATCAGGGACCATTTGTGTACAACTAAAGACCATTTTAGATTGCAATAGCATATAACTATAATTTTGAGATGAACAAAGTATGTCATAGAAAGCACAAGATAAAAACAATGAATCATATTGGTTAGTCAAAAGCAAGACCGGTACTAGATTTGTGATGCTCCAAACGAGCTAAATGAAAAATGCCCTTATAAACAAACAAGCCGCACTTAATGAAATCCATTAAAGATAAGCAAATCATCCTCAAGCTGATAAAAACTATGTCGTGAAATTTGGTGGCCTTATGCCAAAATTTCAAATAGGCCATTTAACTTTGAAAATGAATAATTCCTACAATTGGTAAGATGTCATTTTATTGTGCCTTTTTTTAGGATTTGCTAACTACTTAACGAACGTTTTTTAAAGTTACCAATAAGTCGAGGTTCAAGTTTCGTTAGAAAAATTTATGGTAATAAGTTGTGGTTCTAGTTTTGTTAGAAAAATTTATGTGATATTATGTGTGAGATAAGTTGTATAAGTAAGTACTCCTTTGGTCTTAAAATTATTGTTCATTTTTTCTTTTTTAAGTGTCTCAAATTAATTGTCCAATACTAAAAATAGTTAGAAAATTTTGATCTAGATTACCACAATACGCTTACTTGAAATTATATTTACCAATTTTAAAGAATGCAATACTTAATTAGTTAAAGGTAAAACTATCATTTTGCAAAATATAAGAAAGATAAAGCAATAATAATTATATTTTTTAAAACTATGTATTTTTTTTATCGTGAGACAATAATTTTTAGACGTAAAGAGTAATAAATTGCATTTAAAAAAATACATTCAAAGCAAGTTAATCTACTCATTCTTTCAGATAAATAATGTATTTTTTTTAACGGCAAGTTAGTAGTTATTAATTCAAAATCACAATGACATCCAATTGGGCAGTATGTAAATCTCGAACTTTCGTCTTAAAGGATAAACCCCACTCCTGCTTCTATTTATTTATGCCCCTGAAAATCCATGGTGAGACTTGAACATGAGACCTCTCTAAAGATACCTCCCAAAAGTTATCCTCACTGGGAACTAGCCTAGTTGGTTAGATAAATAATGTACTTAATAAGCATTAATTTAATTATAACTAAATTTGATTTTTCATTTAAGAAATGACTTAGACTTATCATTTATTTACACATTCGAAAGCAGAGACGGAACCTGGGATTCCCGCGGGATCCCAGGACCCCTATAAATTTTTTCGATGTATTGTTAATTTCTAAAAAAAAAAAAAAAAACATCGATTTTTATTAAATGCATCATAAATGCACCCGGTCTATCGAAATGTGTTTCTAGTATACTTAAAAAAAAAATTTGTGCACCAAATTATATTTGGTTCTGGTTCCCGTCGCTAATCAAAAGTGCAAGTAAACGTAAGTTAGCAAATCCTTTCCTTTTTACACCAACAAATAGTAACTTGCCAATCTTATTCAAATTTAATTAGATGTTCTTCTTCTTCTTTAGTTGTAACCATTGAGTTTCCAAAACACCTTATGACTATCCTTAAAGTCTATTTTGATGTCATTTTTTATATAACAATCATGTTAGTGATAGACGACAAAATTGTTAAAACACAATTTGAGTTATACTAAATACAATCATTTCGAGGAATAAGAGATGCAGCAATCTAACTACTTTTCCATGATCATTTGTCAATGACGTTATTACACTAAAAGCTTTATATTGTTAATGAATCGAGTCTTTGAGAAACAAGGTTCTAATAAGGTCCTTTTGGCAGAAGTTAAGGACTACTAGATTAACGGTCTTTAATTTATCGAGGGGCAAAATGAAAGTTATCAATGAGTTTGAAACATTTGGTAAACTTATAAAAACGAAACAAGATAAGAAAAAGCCAAAAAGAACAAAAACTCCAATTACTTGGTATTTTGGTAATGAAGAGTGCACGAAAGCATATCCCAAAATGTCATTGTCAAGTAGCCTTTCCTTAAATAGTTAAATATTTCAATTCTTGTATTAATCATTGACATACACACGAACTAAAAATCTTCAATATTTATTTGTATTAAATATTGTATTATTTTTAGTCATAGACTTGGTCTGACTTGGAGTTGCAAGAAAGTTTTAACTAATTCAAATTTATAGATGCCAATATATAACTTATGTGGACTTGTGTAAAGTTGGATAAAAAAAAGTGTAGATTGACAGTGACACGTCAATTTTGTGTATCATAATGATACACATCAATCATACCCAGCAAAGATTTGATGTCTGTGAAATACATTCTCCCAATTTCACAAAGTTATGAACACTTATCCCGTTTCTTAGAAATATTTGGCTATTTATAGTAATTTTTATACGATTTTAGTGAACAAAAGTACTAAACTACACAACATTAGGAAGGTATTTAAGCAAAACACATGAAAGAGATGGAAGAGATCCACTAAGGAAAAGAAATTAACATGAAAATTATGAGAAGGATTTCTATTCATATATCTTAAATTAAAGAGAAATTTAAAAAAGATATGCATATATTCTTTTGAATGCATATGAAATGTGTGATTATAGTTTTTTTCTATCATTCTCATTTTAATTTTATTTTATATTTAATCCCAATCCGCAAAATACATTTGAAATACAATGTAAATTTCTTTTTAGTGAAACTTAAGGAGTATTTGGCATTATTTATACTATCATGATTCAAATTTGTTCTTCTATCTTTGTGTCAAGTATGGCAACATTGAGCTCCATGAATCAGAGGGGAAACTTAAACATTGTTGATAGAGGAGCCAACTTGAAAAGTATTTATTTTCGATATACACTACGTTGAAATTTTTGTATTAAAAATTACTAAAACCATTTATAAAAGGGTATAAAATGTAAACAATGTCAAAAAAGTTGACTAAGTTCGGCCCCTGCCACGAACCTAACATTATTTAGTTACTGATCTAAGATCATCGACTATGATAAACCTTTTATAAAGGTTTATACATTAACACATCAATAAATTTAGACCTTTTGATTTTATAAACCTACATTCACTATAGTATAAACCTTTGCAACTTAATAAAATATCTTTTTTAACAAATGCATTAAATGTATTGAATTTATAAAGAGGTTCAAGAATTAGGACCTCTTCATGCCACATAGACATGAAATAAGTGTCCATTACGATTGAAATAAACATAAACCTTTTCATCTTTTTTAAACTTTTTAATAAACGTATAATAGTAGATGCCTTAACAACCATAATAATGAGGGGAAAAAAACACATATCATATACATATCTAAGACTACTTGTAATTAAAGCATTGTCCATGCGTGATTGCCTAATGTGGCACCACCATAAGTCCATAACACAGTTAACCATTGTTACTATACATCCCTCTGTTTACGCTTGAAGAGCCAAAAAATTGGTGGACTGGTGGTTAGCTTCACCAAAAAAAAAAAAAAAAAAAAAAAAAAATGATTTTTGTGTGTGTTCGAGTGTATTATAATATATATTGCCGACAGAGCAAAGAAAAAAAATGATGACATGTCATTGCCTTCTTACCGTCGGATTGAAGCAACAATAAATCTTGACCATTTAAAATCAAGTTTATTCTTATCTGCAACTTATTTTCTAATTTTCAGCTAGATGCTCTTTGAATTAATACACGTTTTCTAATATCAAGTGTAGGTTTGAAAGAGTCAACAAATTTTAGTTTGGTTACTTATCTCTAAATATCCGAAAATTTAATTTATGTCATGTCTCATGACAAAAGATCTGAAACGATTTTGCATCTCATTATTTGTAGGTTTGGCTATGCTTTCACACAAACTAATTTGTCTTATCAACTTGATTATATCAAAGATAGAATATGGTTCTAAAATATTCGTGTTTTTTTAGTTCGAAAAGCGTACCACGTTTAGTTTTTGCCTCATTAGTCGACTACATCCTTCCTTCTTAATTCATTATTAAGAACTCTTTACAACGAAAGTCTCAGGTGTTGAGACAATAATTGTTACATGTTATCCGTTCTACATCTATGAGATGAAAAGACGACTAAACGAGGAATACACTTTTATGTTTTCGCCATGTCATTGTCAAAGTAGAACGAGAGATACACTTTTCTGTTTTCGCCATGTCATTGTGGAAGTACGTTGTTACCGAATATCATCCATCATGCCATGCTTTCTTCTCTTTGTTGGTGCCTCTGTTTAATGTATTTCATGTGCATATAAGGTTGAGAAATATTTGTCATATTTTTCTTCAGTTTATCGTGATGTATTTCATGTATATATATAATTTATATAAGTGTCTCACCTCATAAAAGTATATAAATCTAGCCTCATGATATATCATATATTCATATATGTATGTACAATGTATTGAAGAACAAAATATATGTGTCATATCAATTATTTAAGAGCATCATTACTACATATAAAATTCGAATTTGTGCGTTTGGTATGCTGGGAGGAATGACAATGGGTATGAGTTTGATAGTACTCAACTATGAAAGTTCCATTCCCCACTCTCTAGCCATATATGGAGTATGAAAAATAATGGACTTTCATAGTCATAGTTGTGGGTCCAGGCACCTTAAACAAACACCAACTATCACTTTCATAGTGATAATTGATTCCGAAGAATGGGTACCAAACGCACAAGTTTGATGTGTATGATTGATTTTATTGGGGCTAATTATTGTTGTTTGTTACTATAATATTTCATTATTATGATTTTTTTTTCTTCTAATAAAAAGAAATAAGTAAGGTTGGTAATTAACCTAAGCAGTGCGCGGTATAGACCATAACGGGTTTTGCAATAAATTGCGATGAGAAATGTTAGTTCTTCACTTTACGTATGGTGAGAGAAGAAATATAGCACGGTTTTACATTATTCAAGACAATTTGATGTCAATTATTAGATATCAAACCTCATATGTTTAAACACTTTTAACTTTTACAAACATCGTCAATAAACATGTGTACCCGTGCAACGCACGGGTATTGTGGTTGGTTTGGTAGGAGAGTGTATCAAAATGTGGAACATGACCACCACACCTTATTACATCCGGTTTAAAATACCTCGTTAAACAACCCAAACACATTAGAATCAAGAATTTCCCTTAATAAACTACAAACCAAATCAAACATGACATCCTTATGATTGTCTAAAAATATGGTGACATGTTTATATGTTCCTTTCATTCTTTGGTTTGCTGCTTTTTGAGATTTTTAGATTTAATCTACATATTCGCCTAACAAATGGTCTAAAGGCATCAGTATGATACACGAAGAACGATACATTCGCATATTGAAATTCCTACAAAAACAAAAATGAAGCTGTTGCAAGTTACATGCACCAGATTGAGGCAAGGCCTGAATTTACCATATGGGTTGGATAGAAGCATCCTTGATGGATTCGATAAAAGCTTAAATACGTGGGTTTCATTCCTAGTTTCAACCCATACCTAACAACCTTTTATATGATGCAACATTCCCTCATACTCATATCCTTCAACCATACTCCACCTAACATTAGAAAGCTACACATTTACTAATCACAAAATTTATGAGGGGTATTTGGATTAGCTCATATTATGGGCTTACTTGAAATTAGAAAAACCAATAAGCTCACTTTTAAGGCTAATTAGCTTATCAATTTAGATAAGCCAGCTCAAGTTGATGATAGTCTAAAAAATGAGCTTATTGGCTTTTCCAAATTTAAATAAGCCCATAAAATAAGCTAATCCAAACACACACTAAAATGAATAATACCTTGTTTGGGCTGTCCCATTTAAAAAAATGTGGTGAGCCACATGCCCACATCCTGCACATAAACTGCAGTTCTGCACATTTTGGAATACAAGTGTATAAAAGCATCAATCGTCTTCAGTTTCTAAAGCTTATAATCCCTTTCAGAGTTAGAACCAAGTAGGATGACTTTTACCTTCATAGTATCCAACTCCAAAGCCCTGGAAAATCACACTTTGGCACAGGCAAAAGACAAACACAAAGGTAACGATATATGAAAGACAAACACTCAAACTTCTTATCTGATTCTAATTATGTTACAACTTAATTCCGTAACTAAGTAGAATTGCCAAACACTCAATCAGCTGCTTATCTCAGTACTGCATTCTGTTATAGCTGTTATCTGAAGTTGCAAAAGTAGTTTGACTGAAGTATTCCAAACAACCTTTGTATAATTAGAGATGCAGATGCTTAATTATGGGAAAAAAAGTCAACAGAAAACGTAATGATATTAAGTAAAGTTGGGAAGTTATTGGTTATTCATACATTCTTATGCCAGGGGCAGAATGATATTCGCAAGAACCCTGCTTTCAGACCACAGTTTCATGAGATGTGTGCGGCGAAAGTAGGAGTATATACACTCGCGTCAAATAAAGTGTTTTGGGCCGAGCTCCTAGGGATTGGTGATTTCTATTATGAACTTGGTAGGTGCTTGTTATTAGTTCTGATAATCTGCTTTAAAGGGTGTTTGGTGTTGCGATTTGTACTTACTTGAGTACAAGTCGCAATTAAGTAGTTTCTAGTGTTGGAGTGTACCGAAATTGACTCTAACCATCTGATTTACTAAAGGGTCAAAAGACTTAACTGATTCTTACAACTTCAAACAGCAAAAGAACATCCAACCACTCTCTTGCACCCTGCTTTATCACGGATGCTTATCGACTGATTGCTCGTTCTATACAACTGATTTTCAATCTAGTGGCCATATAGCAAGAAAATAGTTCGGAAGAAACTTTTTCCGCTGTTCTCTTGGGGGGAAATCACCCTCTAAACAACAATACAAAACATTTTATCCCAAACTACATGGATGACATTAACTACCAATGATTCTCAATGCTCTGAGTTTACACAATTACAATCACAAGTACTAATAGTATGAACAAATTCATATGTTCCTTCTGTTTTTGCAATAAAAAACATGGGGTTAACTCGATTTTTCATTAATTATTATTCAGGAAGGAGTTTCTCACTGAGGATTAACAAACACTAAAAATACAAAACAAGATATTGGTTATTGTACAATTCAATATTCTCAAATCATGAAACACATACAAAGATACACAGTTGGTCTTCTTCTCTTTTCTTTCAAAAACTGACCTCTCAGCATTCTGGTGGAAAAACGCTTGGAACGCTACAGAAGTGCAGAAAATCGAAGAGTCTAAGATGCCACAAAGGAAGAGATGGAAGACACACAAGGGAACCAATAACGGCGTTTTCCATCTCTATGTCCATCATCAATCATCGCAAGGCCCTCCTGCAGACATAAATAGAATTCTCTGAGACCCCGAATTTCTTATAGAATAGTGAAAAGGAAACGAGAATATTAATGAAAGTGAATGCTCACATCTAATAAAGTTTCAAGGGCATCAGTGGCACGACCAGTGGACCATGATAGACGTCTCTCTACTTCTTCAACTGTCACAAAACCTTGAGCCTAAAAAGCAAGAAGCCGTATACTTCGTCAGCAAAAAGTACAGAATCATAAATTTCCAAATGATTACATACATCAAGGCGGCACTGTTACGCCAGGCGCCAGCACCGACTGAAGTTGCTGATATAACCCTTTTTATACCGGAGTAAATGAAGACTCCTAGAATGGCACGCACGCTACTTATGCAATATGATTTAGACATTTAGATTATGCTACCAGCATTTGCCATACAACTAGCTAACAAAAATGACCCTCATTTTTGGTAATGTTAAATTTCAAATTCAAACATAAAATTTTCCTAAACTGACTAAAAATATGAACCAAATCATATGCAAACCATGGCATCCTTATTACATAATTAGTCTGTGCTGACAGCTGAGCATTTATGTAGCTAAGTGTGACATAAGTAAGGCAACATTGTCCTTACAAAAGCATATAAATAACAGCAAAAAGTTAAAAAAAAAAAAAAAAAAAAAAAAAAAAAAAAACTTCCTTTTGATGACACAAGAGAGTAGGAGTAGAGGGAATAGATTTAAAAGTAATAAAGCTAACCTGGGACAGCTCTAGAATTTCATTGTGATCTTTCTTTAGTTCAGTCGGGACAGACCGAACAAGCTTTCTTTTCCCAACAGTAATCACTTCAAAACCACTCCCTAACACCTGAATAACTGTCCTGATGTTATTGACTTCTTTAAAAAATTCCATGACAATGAAGTTGAGAACATTCTTTTGATAATTTTCTAGTGACGTTTATAAATACAAACACAGTACCTTCAGTTTACCAATTGCACGCAAACAATCATCTTCAGAAACTGCCTCACGAGCACCCTTACGTCTCTGACTAAGAACCTTGCAGAGTTCCTCCAAATTGATCAAACCCCCGTTATGGGGTCTAGTGGCTAAGCATATGTCAACAATTTGCACCCCTGACAAAGAATATTCGTTTATTTGTTTACATGTTGAAGAATATTGATATTATGAACAGTGAGAACTTTAGAAATCAAGACATGGATCAAATGTTCATCTTCAAATAAACCCAAAAGATAGTTGTATATTTGGTTTAACAAGATCAACAATAATGCATAAATATCAACGGTCACGTCTGAGAGGGTGTTTGGCATTGCATTTTGTAAGCAAGTATGTGATATGGAATAATCAAGATCAGATAAGCATCCGTCATAAAACAGTGTTCTAGAGAGTGGTTGGATGTTCTTCTGGTGTTTGAAGTTGTGAGAATAAGTTGTTCAAGTGTTTTGACCCTTTAGTAAATCAGATAACTAGAATCAATTTCGGTACAGCCAAAACACTAGAAACTGCTTATTTGCGAATTGTACTCAGGTAATCAGTTAATCAGTTACAAATAGCAACACCAAACACCCTTTAAAGCAGATTCATGAGAAGTAATAACAAGTACCTACCAAGTTCATAATAGAAATCACCAATCCCTAAAAGCTCGGCCCAAAACCCTTTATTTGACGCAAGTGGATCTACTCCTACTTTCGCACACATCTCATGAAACTGTGATCTGAAAGCAGGGTTCTTGCGAATATCATTCTGCACTTAGCATAAGAAAGTATGAATATCAAATAATTCAGAAAAGAACAACTTATTAGCTTCTTATGCAATGTCAAAACACAACACCTAAACCGCTTAATTTAAAAAGCTGGTTGAAATAAGCCTAAAAAATGAGTATCAGCATTATGAAATCGCAAAAAGCTGTCTAAGTGTTTAAACAAACACAAGGCGTTTGTGGTATATCAAAACCGCAATATGCAGATAAACAAAAAGTAATCATTATTAGCATTTTGCTCCTATCATTATGTCGTCTACAATACCAGTCGTATTAATTAAGACATCCAATGTAAAGTATAGGAAAAATACATAGTTATTGAAAAAAGAAAATAAAACCAACCTTATGTTTACGAGCAAAGTCTTCTAACTGGGAACGAAAAGTGGAAAGCTGTTCTTTCATTAAATCAGTTCTCAATTTCGCTACATTTTCTCCTAGTAATCGATATTGATCCTGTCATACATACATACATAATTATTAAACCATCATCAAACCTACATAATCATATAAAAAAGATAAAATACAAACCCTAGCAGCTGCTGCGTTTTGTAATCCACCGATTCCTGCTCTGCGTCTCATTCTTTAATTTATTGATATTCAATTTTCAATCTTTATTTGTTCGATGATTAATTAATTAATGGTTTGAGTGTTTCTCTGTGTTTTGGTGTGAATCTATGTGTGTGATGAAGATGATGTTTGACTAATAAGGTCAACGCTGGGTGTTTGTTTACTATTTATAAAATAATGGGAGAGAGATTAACAACAAATCAGAGTGGCGCAGCGGAAGCGTGGTGGGCCCATAACCCACAGGTCCCAGGATCGAAACCTGGCTCTGATATGAGTGGCTTCTGCATCACTTTTTTTTTTTTTTTTTTTTTTTTTTTTTTTTTTTCTCACTTGGTTATACTTACTTTTTTTTTTTTTTTTTTTTTTTTTTTTTTTTTTCTCACTTGGTTATACTTAATTAATTACGGAATCACCCTTCGATTCTACGAATAGCAAGTTTTCTTAACTAACAACAAAAAATCATCCCTTCTAATATAACCTTGATCAAAATCTTCCCAAAATTAACCCAACATTTTTGACTCCTAAACACCTGCTTATGTTTGCTTGCATGTTCAGTTGTTCACTAACAGGATCCTTTATGTTTGACTATACATGGTGGATTAAATCAATAGTTTTGCTATGTGCAAGCGGAAACTGTACGTCTTATCTTTTATAAATCTCTTTATCTTTTCCCGTAGCTTTCCAAATACCCCATTTCTGTAGCTCTATTTGTCCTCAAACCAGTTGGATACTTTCGATCTCTGACACAAAAGAAATACCATTCTTTCTCCCCGAATTTCGCCTTCACTTCATTTCCAGTCAGAAGTGTAAATTTAGCATGTCAATCAATAAAACTTTTGGAACACTAAAGACATTATATGTGATAATAAAGCTTCCATGGAAGATCCCATGGCTCGAATTTGTTCAAATCAACGTCTCCGATGGCCAGACTAACCAAAGAAGCATCAACTACATTTGGATATAAATAATGAATTATAAGCTCATTATCAGTTGGATGAAATCAAAAGCCTGGAGGCAATTCTATTTGTTCTTCATGATCATAGTTGCTAAAGTTGGTTTCCATTGCAAGTTTTCTTTTTGTGTGTGACGTATTAGTTGAAACATCTTGGGCTGTTTCCTTTTTGTTTTTCTGTTTTTAGGAAGACAAGTTGAGGTTGTTTGATTTCTAGCTTTTTTGCCTTCTATTCTTGGGTCAAATACATACCGTAAGTAGGTAATGTAGTCCTTTATTTGTGCATAAAATGATATTTATGTTTTCCTATTGTAGATTTTAGCACAACTATTAGTTAAGATATGCTAAGACACACAGTAACAAATACTAGGGGTTCAACAATCAAACACTAATACTATGTAAAATTAGTATAGCGAAAAAGTTATCATAAGATGTACAAAATTAAAATTGTTGCTATTTTGGGAAGTTGAATTTTCAAAATTTCGTTGCAAGTTCATGGAAGTCAAGTTTCAGCATTTCGTTGCTATTTCATGGAAGTTGAAGCACCAATACACAAGGGTTTTATACTGATCAACATTTCATTGCAAGCACATATCATTCGACCCATATAAATGAAAGCCATAATTAGCTTCAATGGCGTCGTTCAAAAAATAAATGTTTTGTGTTTCGGGACTGCTTTACTCTTGATGTTTACTTAACTCTATAAAATGTTTCTGGAATCTTTGGTCTTTTTATTAGATAACGTGAGCCGATTGTTTTCAAGCTAGAGATATTTATGATTGCAAGCTAGACTTTTACTAAAACGAGGTGGGCGCTAGGCCGCCGCGTTGCGGCGGGGCGTTGTTTCACGTCTTTGATCATTGCACGATTTTTTTAAAGTAAAAGTCGTCCAATTTTTGCATACATAGTATGAGTCTTCCGGTAATTGTTACATGGATTTGTTTGTTCGGTCAACATTTCATTATAGAAAAAAGAAAAAAAGAAGTTCAGAACAACCTTTCAAATAAGCGTAACATCAACATTACATTCGATCACATGATAGAAAAGTGCAGAAGAATAAAGCTACTGCATTTGTTCAAAATAAATAAAAGCAAAAAATTTTGCAAATTGTATAGGCAAGTTATGCAAAAGAAAAGAGGTCCGAAGTTACCATATGCAGATAGTAGGTTATATATATGCAGCTGCACAAATGGTTTTGTCAAAAGAGGATTTGCATAGTGGAAACAAACCGTACATACTACTTTACATGGTTATGTTGTTGCCTACAGGCCCTACACTAAGGCAACATCCCGCTTTGCTACAGGTTTCAAAAGGTAAACATATATAAATTTATCTAAAAACATCATATTTGAATGCTGAGGTCAGGTTCTCAACACCATTCCATCTAAAAATAAAAATAAAAAGTTGCATTTAACTTTAATTCAACACATAACCATACGTTTGCAAAGTCAACAGTTTACCACAAAGCCAAATGATGGTTTGTTAATGTTTTTTGATTCTTAATATTTATTAGCAGCCCAAACTCGTTGAAGGTTTGTAATAAAGGCTTAATAAAGTTAGTTGTGAAACTAAAAAACAACTGATATGCACCAACCACAAACTAATCAAAATCCTATGACCCTATACAAACTACTACCTGTGTTAGTCATTTACACAAAACGACATACCATTTTATCACAACCCAAATTTTTTATGCAGCGCTATATAAAAAGGATGTAAAAGACATACCATTACCGAACATCATCGGCTATGAAATATTTTACCAAACAACCTGCATCTAAATTACACTAAGCTGAATATCCAGAATGCATGATGATAATACATAATGAGGCTCACGTCAGCGATTATGGAATACATAAGCAGTTTCTAAATATCCTAGTGACGAAGCACCTTTAACATAAAGATCAAATTCGTGAGAACTCGAGATTGAAAGAGGATCCGAAGCTGAGGTTCCAGAAGACGTAATACTGAGATACCGATGACATCTTTGAACCTCAAAAGCCAGTTCAAAATGTTACTATATCCTAAGTCACCTGAAAACATTAAAAGGAACATTGAGCTATAACTCTTGGAAATGAACATCATGATTAAATAAACTACAAACATAAACAAAAGCCAAACACTTTAGTTAATCTCCTACCAAGGCCTATTTAGTTTTCTCATTAAATTGACCAATTACATCTGAAACCCCTACGGTATTCATTTCAAACTAATTACATTTCAATTGTTCTAAAAAATAGGCTCACATTATCAGAAGATGGTGCGCGTGATCTATTCAATCCCCTTCTGATCCTTCGTTTATACCTATAATAACACGCATCAATATATTAGAAACACATATGGTTTTACTAAATTTACGCTGATTCAATTGCATCAACTACAAAGTCGTCTCACAAAATACATCCTTACCATGAGCATCCGATGAATGCAAATACGCAAAGAATAGCTTAAACTCAGAGGTGGACCATTGCACTGGCCCTTAAACCCTTCCTGCATAAAAATAAGAAGCATTTTACCGTACTGCATGAACATTATTTTTTGGCCGAATCACTTTAAATAACCGATTCATAACCTCGTTGGCCCACAAATACGCTTAAACAAAGACACACAGCAATTCCTATTACAGATAAACTAATTGTAAACAAAAAGAACTACCAAGTTAATAGTGTGAAGAAAAAAATCAGAAGAAGGCATAAGGGATTAATTATAAAAAGTAAGCTGTTTCACGAAATACCGCAACTACAAACTTCAAACCCTTAGAAGACTCTCTTCAGCCTGATAAAAACTTTAGGATTATTTTATTAATGGTAACAGGAATTGTTTTCAATAATCTGAGTGTATAAATTAGAGTACTTTTATTGATGGGATTTCAAAACCAAGATTCATGAAATAAAAACTAAAAATAAAATACGCACCTTTCTCTGCTCCTAGCTCTTTCTTACAACGGCTATCTTCAGCCTTCAGTAACTTTGTCCTGCAAGTTGACCAAGAAAAAATATACGAATTTTTTTAATCCAACTCCTCCAAATGGTAATGTATCAGCTACATACTGCATTATGTTCAGTGAATAAAAAGAACATAAGTTTTGTTATCCTTACCATGAATACCGACTATGCATCTTTAAAAGTTTATTGTGTAACGAACAATTAGTATATAAGCTATTGCAGCATTACCTGACTAGTGGCGTCATTGAAGGTACTACTTATGAGGTTTCACATATCATCCTTTTTTGAAGTTTATCTGAACACTTACCAACAGGGCACATGAGTCAGTATATCCTGCTCTTATTCAGCTAGAAACAGGTAAAAACTTCACCTTCATCTTGCTGTTGCATTTGAGTCTTTCCAGTAACATGCAAGTAGAAGAAACATTGCAAATTAAAATCCATTTAATCGTCATCATATTAATGACAACTGAAAAATGAAACACAGTAATCACATAAACATTATAACCGGGAATTTTTTTTTAGGTACCACCTGTTTAGCAAATAACCTGTTATAACCTCGTTTTGGAACCGACATCCACAACTTACTTTCGTCTTTGTATCTAAAGTTAAAAAAAAGTGAGATCTATCAGTTATAATTCAGAGTCAAATGTTTTATATAACTATACAAACGAAACATCTGATAATTAAAACTGAACTTTCCAATGGCGTATATAGGATTGACAAACCTGGTAACCTGATTCGATTCCCATAGGCTGGCTCCCAAAATAAGACTCCAAAATATCACCCAAATTTTAAACTGGCTTGCAAATCTATTCTTTTGTCAAACCCATCAAATTCTTGCTTACTTAAACCTTGAAGAACCTGCTCTTGCATTTTTAAAAGAAAAATCATAACCAAACGAAAAAATAAAATAAAAATAAATAAAAAATAAAAAGTAAAAAAGGATGAGGGGATCAATTTTATCCGGAACATAAAGTACAACAAACTCGAAATTAGAAAACACAAACTTGTGCGGTACATGTATGGAAGAAACGTTGAAGTTATGAAAGGGTAGACGCAATTGTTACCTCCAACTGTTTGGGCCATTCTGTGTACTGCAAACTGTTGACAAATGACACGCCACCAGTGTCTATATTAACACCTATACAGTTAATAGAATACGGAATACTCCATTTGGAAACGCAAATATAAACGTCACATGTATGTAACAAATCTCAAACTTATGAAATGTTAGACGTAATTGTAAAGAAAAGAAGTGGCACCTTCGGTTGGCCCACTTGCAGGTGCATGACAGTGATTGACAACAGTAAAAATTGGTCGTTCAACATGTCCAGTACCTGTCCAAAAAGATCAAAAATTATTGGCACGATCTTAGGCGGCGGACCCAATAGCACTTACAACATACGCGAATTAACAAACATAAATCAATACACCACATATGAGTCAGAAAACGTATTAGTAACATTTCGAAAATAATGAGTCAGAAATGGACCGAAACAGTGCAAAAAAAAGCACGGGAAAAAGCCAAGGGATATTGACTAATTACAATTAAAACTAATAGATCACTATTTGAAAACGGCAGACGAAGCGACATCTTTAGGGATATTGACTAATTACATTAGTTGCATGACCTCAAGTAGTTGGCCAGCCTCGTCCAGTAATCTGATGTGAGTTGGAACTTGCTATTTTTTGTCCCTGCGCACCTACAATGATAGCAGGCATCATTAAGTTAATATATTCCAAGGCAGTTTGCGCTATTTAAAAGGATGTAGTAGTGAGTAAATGTAAGTGCAACATGTTATTCGTAACATGTTACGAATCCTTAACTATGTAACCAAATCCATGCAATTACCTACCATGTACTATGGCATCTTGTTTTGCGGCGTTCAATAAATGTTACTGAAAACTAAGTAGCGACACACCTCAAGTAACTAAACGTGCCCGCCAATCATTTTCATGTAAAGTAGTAGAGACTGTTGGTGTTTGTGTAGGCGGACCTAAAAAAGCAACAATCAGAGAATTAGTATATGGTATTCCGTAATTTGAATAAACAAAAATTGAAGCAGACAACCAGATTACCTTGGCTGAGCAACAGCACCCGTCTATTATTTTCATGTAATGTACTGGCCTCCACTTCCACGTGCAACGTTGCGTCTAAGATGACAATAATTTCCCCAGCTGCATATTGATGATACATTAATTAGTTGAATGGTTAGCGAAATTGGAGGTTCACTTACCTACGGCCGAAAGCATTGCACCACGATTATGGGCACGCGACCCACCGTAGCGAGGTATTGCATTACTCTCAAAGACAGAGCCTTCCGAAATCTCAAGAACAGGTATGTGCATGAATAACTAATCATGTGATCAAAGCATTACAATAAGTTTAAAAAATTTGTAAAGGCAAATCAGATTGAACCCAAAGAACTATACCTTTCCAATAGGATGCATTTTCATAAACGTGGAAGTTTATAAACATGGAAGTTCTATTTAAAACACCCATTTCAAAATTATCCGCCATTTTTATTTCGATGCCAATATTTGTAAACATTAAGCTGCTACAAAATACATGACTACTGTATACTCATTAAACGCAAATTGTCGGTAAACAGCCTAATTCACGCGTTACTCCAAATAGTCCATATGATACAACACTTTTAGAAGTCAATTTGAAACACAAATTTATCTACACATTCTACAGATAAAAATCATTACTTTCATAGAAGTTCAATGAAAGAAAACGTAAAAAACCTGGTCAGCGCGTCAACAACAACGACACGATTATCACTCCTAGATTTAGATTCATTATCTCCGGTCGCAACTATATCACATAGAAAGACCTTGCAGTCAATTCGACAAACCTATAATCAAAAGCCATAAATAAAAAAACACTAGTCAATCAATCTAAACAAACCAAAATCATAAGAACCAACAACAAATTTAGGTTTTTTTTTGTTTGATAGTATATCAATCAGATATTTTGGGAAGCGGTGTGTGTGTGTATGGAAGGTTTGAGAAGGAATCGAAAATTAAACTAAAATTACAACCACTAACCGTGATATAAAACTAAATTACTTAACGAATCAAAAAAAAAAATTGCAAATCCCTGTAGCAGTTTACCTTTCTGTCCATCCGTAAAAAAAATTGCAAATCCCTGATGCCGATACTAATGTTTTGTTACCGATGGAAGGAGAACGGCGAAACTGAGAGAAGCTGGAAGGAGGAGATGACGATGAATATTGAAGCGGTGGCATCGTAACTATAAAACAACGTATAAGAAAAAAAGAAAAGAAAGAAAAAGGGCCAGGATAGGTAATCTGGACAATAGCAATGGAGCAGGCCCAAAAAACGAAAGTCCAAAACGACATACAGTGCGTCGTTTTTGCCGGTACGTTACATATATATATATATACATACATACATATATATATATATATATATATATATATATATATATATATATATATATATATATATATATATATATATATATATATATATATATGTGCATTTACATGTAACTAACTAAGCTAGGATTATACTTAGCAACAAAGAATACATCGCACATAGTCCCAATTAAAGGATAATTGATTAGCAAGTGATGGTGAAACATGGTTCAAAGAATCCCATTCAATCCCTTGCCATAAATAAATATGGAAACCAGTAAAGTGAGTTCTTGACAACCCTCAAGATGTCTTCACAATATCTAGTAATAACATTGACCACGTAGATACATGAATACTCGACCCTCTTATAACAAGAAAAGTTCCAAGTTCCGACATTATAAAAGTTGACATGTGTTGGCGTATATGGCCGGATGGCCCACGCCGAACGAATAAACATTATAAATGCCAAACGACCTATGCCGAATCACCTTAGCCGAATGACTCATGACCGGAAAACGTACTAAGTCCGGAACAAGCCCAGAGATCTGGACCACCGTGCAACTAAAAGAATAAGGAATAATATCCGGGAACGTGAAACTGACTTGGGCAGTCCCCATAAAAGGAAACATTGTTGCAGTTTCTCGCCTAACCATTTCCCGCCTAAATGTGTCGCTATCTCCAGGTATCTATGTTTTTCATATTTTTTTTTTATTATTATATAGCTGATCGAGCAAGCCTAAATTTATTTTCATGAAACTTATTTTCATGTTTAATAAATACTATAAAGCTTAGAACATTATTGATTGAGCAAGTCTAAAATATTTCACTTTAACATATAAACTAGTTGTATACGAAGTAAGTTTAGGCCCAAATTTATTTTCATGCTTAAAAAATCTAAGTAGGTTTAGGCATAAAAAGTGATCGGGCAAGCCTAAATTAGCATGTATATTTGAAACTTAGTTGCATATTTAATACTTCCTCTTTCCCATAATATAAGTTCACTTTGCTAGTTTTGGTTGTCTCAAAATTAATATCCACTTTTGATTTCAACCAATCAAAATGTTTGTAAGTGGGTGAAAATGAATTTTTATTAATTAGTATTGTAAGGGCCGCACTTTTCTTAAACTTTGTGAAATATGAAAGTGGACTTATAATTTAGGACGGAGGGAGTAGTTAATTAGTATCTGATTTTTCAATCGTGTGGCTTGCAGTTGATATATAATCCTTGAGGCATGGAAATGTAATGTGATTTCGGATAATGTAACTAGGGTAGGATTTATGTTTATTATACATTAGGAGTGTGTGCAAAGGTTAATTTCTCCATCATGAAGCCTGTATAGCAATTAACTTACAGTCATGCTGCATTTTGCGGGTTACATGAGTACAACTTAATAGAAAGGTAACAGTTCTAAGTTCTAACAAATCTTGGATTGTGTAACAATTCGCAATTTCAGGTTAACTTTTATTCCCGAAAATTTTACTATTCACATTTTACTATTCACTTTTTACTATTCATCTCAGAAATTTTTATTTCATATTCTCGTAAGTTAAACTATTTTAACGATAATCCGAGAGTTTGACGCTCGTCGGATCATTTCTGCAAAAATCACAAAGCCGTGTCCGAGATTTACTTTTAGGTTTAAACGTCCTTCCAGCATCCCGATATATCCATAAAACATTATAAACAATAGAAATATGATTTTCTATCATTTTATGACAATTCCAAAAGTTTTGGAATTTTACGTTTTTCAGTTCAGCGTTTTGCGCGAATTACGCGTTTTAGACCCGTGTTTCCAGTTTTTAGCAGGGTTTTAGCACCCGATAGAACCTACCACTCATTTTATATTTTATTATGGACTATATTGACATGTTTAACAATACTTTCAAGTTTCATATTTTTACGATACCCGGTTTTACGTTTTGAGGCTTAATCATTTACGGTTAGCTTTTTACGGAGTCAAAATGCACAAACTAAGCAAGATAACACCAAGAGTCATCATCTAGTCACCTTATCCTCCTTTGAACCGCCAATGTGGGGGGGGGGGGGGGAGTCACCATGGGTGGTTAAATCTTAACCATTGATCTCTAGGATTGTTACAAGTGTCTAAAACTAACCATGGTTAATTTCTAACCCAATATATGGTTAACTATTTTTCCTACCCTATAAATACCAAGCTAAAACACATATAAAACTTGCACCACACCTTCTTATAACCTTCAAGTCCTAAAACCTAAGGCACTTTTCTATATTTTGTAAGAAAGTTAACTAGTTTTTGAAAGAAAACTAGTGTTTGATCTTCAATCTTGGAAATTTTCTAAGAAAAGTTGTTATAACTTTAAAGTCTCCAAAAAGACGTCGTTATAATCTTCAAATAGCTTTGGACTTCAAGAAGGCGTCTTTATAATCTTCAAATAACCTCGGTTTATCATAGATTGCAAAGGGTGAAGCTTAAGTCTATCAAAGTCCGTACCTTACTAGTTACTTACCTTTCTTTTAGAAAGCCTCAAGTTGTAAGCAAACCCTAACATACTTTCTTATCATATTCATGCTATTTATATTTCATTCATACTATATATTGTCTTGTTATTGTGTTCATGATGTTTAAAAATGGATAAAATAAGTATTGGTATACATATGTTAACTTATGACAAGTAAACAAGCAAACTAGTGATTTTTATGGAGAACCACGACCAAAATAGTATAACTTTGATATTTGACACTTACTTACTGTTAAATAGGACTTAACAAGGAAAACATAGCAATTTGAATCACCCAAAACGAGTACCCGAGTCAAAAGTTATGGCCATAAGAAGTTAGCGAAACCAAAATGGCAAAACTGCCTAAATAGCATTCTGATCAGATTTTGATTTTGAAAGTCCCTCTTCCGGTCCGATTCATCAAAAAATTAAAACACGAAAGTTGTCCGGAACGACGTTTTCGTTCAGGAACAAAGAAGCTCGAGCCCTGAAAACGCTTTCCGAGTGATAATTTTCTTCAAATTCTTAACAGCCCATTTTAGACCAAAGTCACTATATTATAGTTATGATTTACTAAGACCAAGAGGTCTAATGACCTAAAGCCAAGACCACAACCATGGCTAAAGCCAAGGTTGAGTCTCAAGACCATGGAAAAATGACCAAGGTCACGGCAAAGCCATGACTAAATGACCATATAAACTTACTTAGGCGAAAACATGAAACAAGGAGTTGACGATAACTTGAACAAACAATTTGGATCTACTCCACCTAAAGAACCATGAGATACAAGTTATAATAAACTTACCCTAATAACAATCTTCATGTACAAATAGACTTTCCTAAGTTTATTCAAATATCGGACATGTAACTTTTCGGATCAAAACTTATACATTTGTTATCAAATACTACAATAGTAGGGAGCCTCATGTGAGGAGTTCATTAAGTAAGCCGTCGAGATGAGTTGTGGATTTACGAATTAAAGTGTCCTGGCTCCTCGAACGTTTACTCCATGACTTCTGAATTATGTCGGCCCGAACGGTAGTAAGAGATATACAACTTATACATGTTTCATAAACCATTTATATTCAACGACTTACGCTATATACTAAGTACTACATCATGAACATTATGCAAGACATATATAGGCAATTCTTCGTGTTCTTAGACGTTACTCCAAACCTAAGTCGCAACGTTCTATTATAGGCTGCTCTTAGAGACTTTCACGATTCGACTACCACTTTGATTTCACATCACTTAAGCTTAAGGTGAGTCATAGCCCCTACTCTTTTCATACTTCTTTTAACTCTTGGGGGGGATACATGCTCAACTACTTGCTTACTTGTACAAATACTCAAAACATTTATACTTGATTGTTTATACTTGATTGTGTTACACTTGATTGTCTTATACTTGATCGCATTATACTTGATTTCATATCTACATGATTGCGTTATATTTAATTGTGAAACTTCCAGTGGCTCCAGATTAAGTTGCTGGATGACCATTGAGACTTCCGATGGCTCCAAATTAAGTTTTGGATGACCATTGAGGCTATTGATACATCCTAACATTTGCGAATGTTGGATACATCATAAACGTGAGGTCTTCGGAGATGAAGTGTAGACTCACGACTAATTGCTAAACTGTTTTGATGAACTTATACATGTCTTTATTATTCATACTATATGTTAGCAGTGGGTTGTGAACACACAGGTTGCAAGTCTCTTATGGCGGGATTTGCAACTGAATGGATTCTCAATGCCTTTGCTGTGTGAACATTCTTTTGAGGCTTTTTCAACTATTTTAAGACAAACTCTATGAACTCACCAACCATTGTGTTGACACTTTAGCATGTATTTCCAGGTTATAACCAATGGCACGCTACAGGAGGTTTTGGCAGGGCATGGCATGGTCATAGAAGACTCTGATTATTCATTTGGGGACCGTTTTAAACTATTTTAAGGGCCTACTTCCGCATTACTTTTAACAATGTAAATTCAACATTTTGATTTAACTATTTTATTCAAAATGATTCAAGTGCAAACCATTTTTGAACTTGTGTCGAGATACCAATTGAGTTACACCCCAGCTACATGTATGCTTCCGCTGGACCCGGTTTTGGGGGTGTGACAGATTGGTATCAGAGCCTTGGCTATAGCGAACTGAGTGTTTTTAAAACCTAGACTATAGCTACTTTTACGAAAACTTAACCCTATGACCGTCACGTGCCTGCCTGCCAAGCTGAAGCCTCATTTGTGGTTAGTTGCTGATTTAGGTGATGAGATTTGTGTCTCATTATCTGATATATTATATTCATTTATTATAGTTGATTACTATAATTGTCTTTCATATAAGCATGTTCACGTATCATATATATCACAGCGTTATGTTTTTCTTTGCATAGTTTCATCATTTGACCTCGAGTTTGGTCACCTGCCTTAGTCTTTCTAAACACCTTAGTATTTGTGAAGGACATAGTATTAGTATAACTGATCTGAGTATTTCAAAATTCATGGAACCTCGGTGGAATATAGACTGGTCATTTATATTCAACCCGGGATAGTAGGACATAGGCTGACCACCTATATCCGACTCAGAAATGAATTTTGCAACACTAAGAATAGTTATAATGATATTTTGCCTGGATTGTGTGTAAGCAATTCCAAAGTCGAGCCAATCTTTCAAAAGACCTTTTTCAAGGATGTTGAATCCAGACCTTGATTTTTAGCTTGGTTCTAGTGACTGTTCTTGTTTGATTGGGTTGCGAAAATCAAGCTAAAAGTTAAAGTCATCACTCAAACCGATTTAGCCTAATCTCATGACAGTTCTTGTTTGATGAGTTGTGGGATTAAGTGAAAATCGGTTACCTAAAGGATTAACCTAAAGGAGGTCTTTTGAGGGCTATGCTCGGGATTGGGAAGGTTTGCCTCATCAAGTCTGACCACGAGAACGTACCTAGTTGGATAGGAATCCCACATACATAAGCTTTGACACATTTTTCTTAAACACACACTTAACTGATTAACATAAACTGAACTTCGGGACGAAGTTCTCCTTAAGGGATAGAGACTATAACAATTCGCAATTTCAGGTTAACTTTTATTCCCGAAAATTTTACTATTCACTTTTACTATTCACATTTTACTATTCACTTTTTACTATTCATCTCAGAAATTTTTATTTCATATTCTCGTAAGTTAAACTATTTTAACGATAATCCGAGAGTTTGACGCTCGTCGGATCATTTCTGCAAAAATCACAAAGCCGTGTCCGAGATTTACTTTTAGGTTTAAACGTCCTTCCAGCATCCCGATATATCCATAAAACATTATAAATAATAGAAATATGATTTTCTATCATTTTATGACAATTCCAAAAGTTTTGGAATTTTACGTTTTTCAGTTCAGCGTTTTGCGCGAATTACGCGTTTTAGACCCGTGTTTCCAGTTTTTAGCAGGGTTTTAGCACCCGATAGAACCTACCACTCATTTTATATTTTATTATGGACTATATTGACATGTTTAACAATACTTTCAAGTTTCATATTTTTACGATACTCGATTTTACGTTTTGAGGCTTAATCATTTACGGTTAGCTTTTTACGGAGTCAAAATGCACAAACTAAGCAAGATAACACCAAGAGTCATCATCTAGTCACCTTATCCTCCTTTGAACCGCCAATGTGGGGGGGGGGGGGAGTCACCATGGGTGGTTAAATCTTAACCATTGATCTCTAGGATTGTTACAAGTGTCTAAAACTAACCATGGTTAATTTCTAACCCAATATATGGTTAACTATTTTTCCTACCCTATAAATACCAAGCTAAAATACATATAAAACTTGCACCACACCTTCTTATAACCTTCAAGTCCTAAAACCTAAGGCACTTTTCTTATATTTTGTAAGAAAGTTAACTAGTTTTTGAAAGAAAACTAGTGTTTGATCTTCAATCTTGGAAATTTTCTAAGAAAAGTTGTTATAACTTTAAAGTCTCCAAAAAGACGTCGTTATAATCTTCAAATAGCTTTGGACTTCAAGAAGGCGTCGTTATAATCTTCAAATAACCTCGGTTTATCATAGATTGCAAAGGGTGAAGCTTAAGTCTATCAAAGTCCGTACCTTACTAGTTACTTACCTTTCTTTTAGAAAGCCTCAAGTTGTAAGCAAACCCTAACATACTTTCTTATCATATTCATGCTATTTATATTTCATTCTTACTATATATTGTCTTGTTATTGTGTTCATGATGTTTAAAAATGGATAAAACAAGTATTGGTATACATATGTTAACTTATGACAAGTAAACAAGCAAACTAGTGATTTTTATGGAGAACCACGACCAAAATAGTATAACTTTGATATTTGACACTTACTTACTGTTAAAGAGGACTTAACAAGGAAAACATAGCAATTTGAATCACCCAAAACGAGTACCCGAGTCAAAAGTTATGGCCATAAGAAGTTAGCGAAACCAAAACGGCAAAACTGCCTAAATAGCATTCTGATCAGATTTTGTTTTTGAAAGTCCCTCTTCTGGTCCGATTCATCAAAAAGTTAAAACACAAAAGTTGTCCGTAACGACGTTTTCGTTCAGGAACAAAGAAGCTCGAGCCCTGAAAACGCTTTCCGAGTGATAATTTTCTTCAAATTCTTAACAGCCCATTTTAGACCAAAGTCACTATATTATAGTTATGATTTACTAAGACCAAGAGGTCTAATGACCTAAAGCCAAGACCACAACCATGGCTAAAGCCAAGGTTGAGTCTCAAGACTATGGAAAAATGACCAAGGTCACGGCAAAGCCATGACTAAATGACCATATAAACTTACTTAGGCGAAAACATGAAACAAGGAGTTGACGATAACTTGAACAAACAATTTGGATCTACTCCACTTAAAGAACCATGAGATACAAGTTATAATAAACTTACCCTAATAACAATCTTCATGTACAAATAGACTTTCCTAAGTTTATTCAAATATCGGACATGTAACTTTCCGGATCAAAACTTATACATTTGTTATCAAATACTACAATAGTAGGGAGCCTCATGTGAGGAGTTCATTAAGTAAGCCGTCGAGATGAGTTGTGGATTTACGAATTAAAGTGTCCTGGCTCCTCGAACGTTTACTCCATGACTTCTGAATTATGTCGGCCCGAACGGTAGTAAGAGATATACAACTTATACATGTTTCATAAACCATTTATATTCAACGACTTACGCTATATACTAAGTACTACATCATGAACATTATGCAAGACATATATAGGCAATTCTTCGTGTTCTTAGACGTTACTCCAAACCTAAGTCGCAACGTTCTATTATAGGCTGCTCTTAGAGACTTTCACGATTCGACTACCACTTTGATTTCACATCACTTAAGCTTAAGGTGAGTCATAGCCCCTACTCTTTTCATACTTCTTTTAACTCTTGGGGGGGATACATGCTCAACTACTTGCTTACTTGTACAAATACTCAAAACATTTATACTTGATTGTTTATACTTGATTGTGTTACACTTGATTGTCTTATACTTGATCGCATTATACTTGATTTCATATCTACATGATTGCGTTATATTTAATTGTGAAACTTCCAGTGGCTCCAGATTAAGTTGCTGGATGACCATTGAGACTTCCGATGGCTCCAAATTAAGTTTTGGATGACCATTGAGGCTATTGATACATCCTAACATTTGCGAATGTTGGATACATCATAAACGTGAGGTCTTCGGAGATGAAGTGTAGACTCACGACTAATTGCTAAACTGTTTTGATGAACTTATACATGTCTTTATTATTCATACTATATGTTAGCAGTGTGTTGTGAACACACAGGTTGCAAGTCTCTTATGGCGGGATTTGCAACTGAGTGGATTCTCAATGCCTTTGCTGTGTGAACATTCTTTTGAGGCTTTTTCAACTATTTTAAGACAAACTCTATGAACTCACCAACCATTGTGTTGACACTTTAGCATGTATTTCCAGGTTATAACCAATGGTACGCTACAGGAGGTTTTGGCAGGGCATGGCATGGTCATAGAAGACTCTGATTATTCATTTGGGGACAGTTTTAAACTATTTTAAGGGCCTACTTCCGCATTACTTTTAACAATGTAAATTCAATATTTTGATTTAACTATTTTATTCAAAATGATTCAAGTGCAAACCATTTTTGAACTTGTGTCGAGATACCAATTGAGTTACACCCCAGCTACATGTATGCTTCCGCTGGACCCGGTTTTGGGGGTGTGACAGATTGCAGGCCTTATATTTCAGCCATACCATGCAGGTGCATGAACATGGACATGTCAATAAGCAAGGACCATTTGAATTTATAACTGATCAGTCGGTTCTTCGGTTTCGGAATCGATACCCGCGGTTCCGAACCGAACCGAACCGAGAACTAAAATTCGTAATATTGAAGAATCGAGAATCGAACCGCGGGTCTAAAATTCAGTTCGGGTTGGGTCGGTTCCGGTTCGGTTCTCGGTCCATTTGCTCACCCTATCACCAGATAACGACAAAGAAATCCACCTATAAAAGGGAAGTGATTGGCTCCAAACGGTCAACTTAAATTAACCAGGAAATGGTCAACGAAGTCAAACTGCCTAAGAGTCAATCTCCGTGGAAGTATAGGGTTTCCCCGGGTCGTTATGTCCCGACGAGGTGTGATGGTAATTAAAACGAGTTTGTGATCGGGTGAATTTGGAAGGGAAAGGGGTTTGAGTGATTACGCTACGAGATAAGGAATGAAAATAACTTAGAAATACTATATTAACATTTACTGATAATCAGATACACTAAAAACGTGAGCTAAGTCTAAAAACGCGTTCGTTTGATTTAAATTTACGTTGACGTACGAAATAAAACGCGAGTTTTGTAAAATAAAATACCTACGGATATGAAAATTACATTTTTACAATCCTAATGATAAAAGAAAATTTTTAGAAAAAGAAAAATAATTTTTACACTATTTAATTAATTACTATTAATTAATTACTATTTAATAACTAATTAATAGTATTTAAATTACACTAATTATGAAATTAAGCTAGAAAAATGAAAATTTAATTCTAAGAATTCTAAAATAATATAAAAGTAATTTTAAAACTAAAAATATATTTTTCCTACTTTTTCTCTATTTATTATTAATTAACTACTATTTATTAATTACTTTAAACTAACTAAAATTAAGAAAAATAGAAAATGAATAGTGAAAATTATGAAAAATTTTCTAAAATTATTTTATGATATATAAAACCTAGGAAAAATATAAAAAAGTACTGTTGTTAAATAAAAATTAATAAACCTATTTAATTAACTAATATTACTTAATTATTATTAAACTAATATTAATTATAATAAATACTAAATGAAAGGATAAAAATCTAAAAAAATTCCTACAATTACTTTAATATACTAGGAATTTAATAAAAATATAAAAACATATAAGTATTTGACAAAAATTTAAAAAGAAAAATTAAAAATCTAAATTATGTTAAATAGAAGCTATCACTAAAAATTAAATTTGGTTTTTTGGATTTTTCTTTTTTCAAAACTAATTAACTACTGATATAGAGAAACTTTAATAAAGACAAAAAGTTTAGAAATTGAAAATAAGCTCAGTGCTCACTAATAAGCTTATCAGGTTGAGCTTTTTGGCTCTCTTTGATGTTTTAAGCTCAATTTAGCACTCAAATAAGCTAACCAGTTTGAAACAGGAATGAAAAAGGATACAAGTAAGCTAAAGACATTAAAATTAAGCTAAAGGAACAAGAGATCAGGGCTGATAAGCTTGAAACAATCAAATAAGCAACCCTAGTCAAGCTGTGGCACAAGCAGCTATGCAGGCCAAGTTTGAGGCTAATTCCAGCTTATCAGACAAGCTAAAAAGCACAAAATGAGTGTGGAAGTAGCAAGCTGGGTTGGTGAACTTTTCAAAAAGCCAAAATTCATAGGCTGGGGCCCACAAATAAGCTTTTGAGAAACTTTGGAAGATGGCTGGTGAAACAGACCCCTGTGGAGCAGGGCAGCCAAGGGGGTACACTTAGGCTAAAAAATAAGTTAGAAAACTAATTGGTTTATGACTAAAAGCTATAAAAGAGTAAGTACAAGCTGCCAAGGAACAAATAAGAGCACATGTTAATTACTTGGGGCTTGTATTGAGCTTATTTTTGGAGCTGGTGCATTAAGGGTTTAGACAGCTAATGGGGTGTAGGGCAGAAAAGCTCAACAAGCTCAAATAAGCAATTAAGCCTTCAAAAGCTTAATCAAGCTAATAAACAACAATAACTACAACTGAGAACAAGAACAACAACAATAATCAAGATTACAACAAGATAATCAGCAAATTTAGTTCATGAATAAAAAAAAAGTAGCAGCAGCAACTTATAAAAGGACCAAAAGAGTGCTTAATAATAAGCACTCTTTAAGCAAATCTATCCAAACTAAAAGCAGTTCCCTAAACTACACCTAAGTGGGTTCTAATAGCAACAAGAATTAATCTTAAGCATCCATTAATGAACAACCTACACTAGTCCTAAGTTAGTCAAGAGCTGATGGTGCAGGGGAGTTTCCAGTCAAACAGTCCACTTTGGATCCTAATCTAGGTGAGCAATATTATTTCAAAGTGAAATTTTCTTTTTGACTTAAGAAAACCAACTGCCAAGGATCTCAAAACCATATAAACATTGAAATTTTACCCAAAAGTGAACCCTAGAGATTCCTTTGAAATCAGTCCAATTTTATTAGGTATGAAACTTTGACTTTTTGCTAATGCTACTTGTTTGACTTAAATGAGTTTGGATCTATTCTAATTTATTGATGATGATGTCCTAAGCTAATTTGAAACTAAATTATGCTATAGAAACTACTTATGCACCTTATGGCCTGATTAAGGAACATGAACATCTAACAGTGAATACTCAAGTGGATCACAAATGAAATTTGACTTTTGAGCAAAAGTTAGTGGTATATTTTGTATTAACTAGCTTAACCATGTATAATGCAACTGTATAAGCCAATTGTGGCAACAAGAACAAGCCTGGATACATGGAAATGCACTAAACCAAACACCCCTTTATCTTAAACTGTTTTTTTGTAATTTGAATGATTTAAGCTGAATTTCACTGACAACTTAAACAAACTTAGATAAATAAGCTATGCAGACAATGAGGGAGCTAAAATGACAGGTAAACAACACTCTAATATAGATAGAAACTAATAAGCTAACATGACTTTTAGCATACACTACTTGGCAAACAGGTCAATCTTAACTCAAAATAAGTAAACAGGTACCAAATTAGCAAGAGTGGATTACCTAGGCATGAAAATCACAAATGAACAACAACATCAACATCAACAACAAGGAATAAGCAGTGTGCATAAGCAAATAAATAAGTTAAAATAGAAATTTATGGAAGTAATTTCAAAAACTTGAAGTTTTTATTAACTGAAATTGAACATTACAATACAAGATTGATAAACTAAAATAAACTAAAACACATTTAACCTAATTTACACTAAAATTACCTACTGCCTTTTTAAAGGCTTACATAACTCCTATTTATACTAAAATAAAAACTTAGGGTTCCTTCTCCTTTGTCATCTTCTGTTTGTGCTTTTTCCCTCAACATCTTGGACCATTGGATGTTATAAATCAATCTCAGCCCTCAAAATAATTTTTGGTGGGAAAGTGGATATGCAAATTGTTGCTTGTGGCAGGGAGTATGTTTTGGAGTTAAGTGGTGGAAAGGGTGTAGGGTGGGTGAATTGCAGAAAAGGTGTGATGATGGGATGTTGGGGTTGGCAGTGATAGGGTTGCAGGCTAGGGGGTCACGGATTGGGATGAAGGAGAGGGGTCAACTTATGTTTGACCGTGGGTGGGAATGAATAAAAACGGGGGGAAAGGGTTGTGTTTATTATTTAGGTTTGGGCCTGGAAAAGGGTAATGGGCCAAAGGGTAGTGGATTGGGTTTATTTTATTTGGGTGGGGTTTGGATTTTGGGCCCGGTTGTGAATTTGGTTTGGTTTTATTTTGATTTGGTATTTAAACACAAGGGTCATTCATGTAATTAGGTGAAAGTGAGGGACTGAAAATGTAACATTTTTCAAACTTGTTTCAAGGTCCTTTCCTGCCACATGTCAATAGTCCAAGGACCACAAATAATATTTTCCATTTAAGAATACCCGGGGACCAAAATTGTCATTTTTGAAAAGTCCAGGGACTAAACTTGCAATTTTCTCAAACTTTTCATCAAAAGGCTATTTATGATAACCTTTGAGTTTCCAAGGACCAAAAATGATTTTTCTTTCAAAAATATCCCACCAGGGACCAAATCTGCCAAAATCAGAAACTCTAGGGACCAAATCTGTAAATTCTCAAAACTTTTCAGATTTTTTCACCAAAGGACTAAATATGACAACTTATGATTTCAAAAGGACCTTTGGTGATAATTTTTCATATTTTGAATGACCAGGGACTAGTTTTGTCATTTTATGAAAGTTGGGGGACTGAAACTGCCAATTTTGCAAACTTTGTACGTTTTTTTATCTGTTTTCACTCATTTTGCATCTAAAACATATAAAACACAAATTTGAAATATTTTTCAGTATTTTGATGCATTACTGAGTGTTTTTGTATGTTTTGCAGTTCAGATTTAATTAAAAATGATGAGTGTTTGAGCACTCATCAGGAAAACTTATTTCCACAAGAGGAACACTTTTTACCCACCTCTTTACATATAATGTTATTTCTCTCTATATAGTTTCACTTTCACATATATCTCATCTCATACACATACATAAAAAAACATCTCTTATATTTCAACATAGCCTACATAACATGCTTATACACATATGTTAAATCTTCTACCTACGAGGTGCTGACTTGACCGTCGGAGGGTGGTTCCCGGTTTCAGCCTCGGGGCTTCTTCTAACGGGTTCTTTCATGTTTGTAGCTCACTTTCATGCTCGGGACAAGGATGAATGGCACGTGGAAGCCGTCAAGACTTACCCGGCGGAAATATGCTTCAACATTTGGCGCCATCGGTGGACCCGTTATTCACTCTACCAAGAGTTAAGAATGATGGGTCACATTTTCAGTTGACGTTCGGTGTTGACAGATCCGGCATGAACTTCAAATATGGACGGGCAGTATGAACCGTCCGGTATAATTTCCTTCGGTCAAGTTGTTCGAATATACTATCTTGTTCGAATATACTGTCTCGTGCAGTCAGATGGTCTCATTCGGATGCTATGTCTGTCAACTGGAGGTACTGCCTCGTTCGGTTATGCTTGTGACGAGTTTCATCCGTGTGATCTCAAATAAAACGAGGGACGTTCGTCGTCCGGTATAACTTCGGGTACGTGTTTGTTTGTTTTCTATGACATTTCACATCCACAACTCTGTAAGTGCTCGAATTTCATCTTCATTCTTTCTCGCTTGCTATGTTAAATATGAAGTACCAATGGAATTTGTTGATATAACGTATGCTAGCTTCATCCTCTTGATAGACCGCTCATATGTATGAAACCTAATCATTAATTATATTACTGTAGTAAAAGAAGAGGATGATTAGTCAGTGAATTATTTTAGATCTCCTCCAAAAAAATAAAGTCGAACATTATATGAGTATCCAAGATATGTTTGTCACTGATTTCTCACATGATGCATGATGTACAAGTAATTGTCCTTAGTATTAAAAATAAAGAAACTAACTTGCAACTAGCTAAGCGTGATGTACTACTTTTTTTTTTATCTGATAGTTACTTAGCATACATGAATATGGTCATTTATGCAACTTGCTAAGCGTGATGTACTACTTTTTTGCTAAGCGTTATGTCATATCATGTATGCATCCATGAATATGGTCATTTATGTTTGTCTCATGCTAAAGGGAGTTGATACTCTCACCATATTTTTTGATGTTTGCATCACGACTTGTGCATTACAGTATTGTACTGTACAATACTGCAATGCACAGTTATAGTATTTGCATTAAAAAATGTGGTGAGAAAATCAACTCCTCATGCTAAATGATATTAAAGCATATTAAGGTATATCCTTACAAAGCATGAAATTTGGCTAAATTTTTTACGAATAGTACTTTTAAAAGATACATTGCGGAGGCCATGTTAAAATGCACAATTCACATATCTTCAATATTGAGGGTAATAAATAAGCGTATTGGGGACAATATTGTTGTTTATATGTCCAACTTTTCTAAGAAAGAAAGAAACAGATTATGGGGAAAATTATGTTATCATTTACATGTGCGGGTGGCCTGGTTTTTCCTATGTCAAATACTGGCACCTTATATGGCACATTTTCATCATCAGTGTCGCATATTTGACATAACTTGTAAAAAAAAAAAAAAAAATAGATATACGGCCATATAAAGGTGCAAAACACAAATGACAACCTATCACCCGTTATAAAATACATTTAAAAGAGTTTACCTTTTGAAAATGGAATAAGTAAATAGTTCACCTATATGAAAAAGAGGTACAGCAAATAGTAACGGTCACGGGTAGTGAATGTGATGAATGGTCACATCATTGTTGGAGAAAGCGATAAAACACCTTGTCCAAATATATATATATTTTTTAAAAAGTGTTTTGTTATATTGATGGTGACTAGTTTTTTTAGTTAAACCTGTAATAGAATGTACTTTTTTTTTAAATGTATTTGTGTTTAAATAGAAAATATTGTGTAATGTTTTGTATATGTATAATGTTTTGTATAATTATTTTATTTGTATAATAGCACGTTAAATATTATCACATTAAATAACTGCAACAACAACTGTTATTATTAAATTAAACGACAACGTTAACATATTATTTAAAAACAACAACATCTACGACATATGAAAATTATTCATTTCATTTAAAAGATCATGGAGTCTTGCACCCGACTGACAAGCGTGATCCTCAGTATTCCTTGCCAATTCTAACTTTATCTCCAGTTGCTTCAAGCTCGTCAATATTATTATCTTTCGCAACGCAGTTTGAGCACTGCGCTGAAGAAGAGGCTTGATTAAAGTATCTCATTTCAAATTCATCTTTCCACATGAAGAATCGACACCATAGTTATCTGTACCTGACTGTTACATGTTAAGAAAATTATAAGAAATTTATTTTTAACAAACAAATTATTTACATATTTACATAACTAAGCAAACGTATGATTATTTACCACTGAATCAGGACATGCATAATACAGTTGCCCACGAGTAGTTGGTTTCCAGGATTGCCGTTCTATAATGAATCCTCTCTCACATCAACAAAAGAAAGGATTGTTGCGTTCCACCTGAACAAAGAATTTAAACAAATTAATTTTTTGCAATAATAATAAAAAAAAAAATCATTCGAATTACATAAATGAACATTTGAGTTCAAAGTTTTCTCAAACAACATACTTTATAAGATAAATCAATAATCATTTACAATGTTTTGTCGGTATAATTATTTACAATATAAATCAGTAATCATTCACTATATTTTGTCGGTATCTCTATTATTTACAATATAAATTAGTAATCATTTACAACAAGTTTAGTCGATGGGAATATACGGTTGGTACTTCATTCAAGTCCGGGCTGTTATTTTATTTGTATATGTATAATGTTTTATATAATTATTTTGTTTGTATAATAGCACATTAAATATTACCACATTAAATAACTGCAACAACAACTGTTATTATTAATTAAACGACAACGTTAACATATTATATAAAGAAGGTACTGCTACAATCAAGGAGTAACAAGTAGCAACCATTTCATACATCAGATTACAAACATACTAAAACCTTACAAACACCATAATCATTAAAAACTTTCATCCCAACCGGTTCGAACCAGAGCTCTCTTCCCTGTTCGCATCCCTTTCCGTCCCATCCTTCCCTTATTTCAATTGTTCATAGAAAATTTCAAGAGCCCTAATCCTGCTTGCAAAATTCAACAATTTCTGATGCTCAATAACCTGGTAGACTCGTTCCTCCACCATGCTGTCCAAAAGCCTAGTTCGCTGCTCCTCCACCATGTTTTGCTGCTGCTCCACCACGTTATGCTGCTGCTCCACCACGTTATTCTGCTGCTCCACCACGTTTTGCTGCTGCACTACCTGATTTTGATCATCAACAACGTTATGCTACAACTTTTATATTTAACAACTTTTACAAATACAAAAATTACATTTTTACAAATACAAATAACTTTTACATATGATTCAATATGTTTTGTCGGTAACTCTATTATTTAAAACATAATTCAGTAATCATTTACAATGGTTTTGTCGGTATAATTATTTACAATATAAATCAATGAACCATTAGTCGATGTTGATACAAAGTTTCCCATTTGACTGCATTGACTCTCTGAAATACCTCCATTGTGGGTGGATATGGGAAAGTGGAGAATCTCTGTCTAGCGTCGGTAAAATGTAGTGAGCATAGTCTCTCTCCCCTACACGGGCAATCACAAAGGGGTCGGTTCCTTGTGATAAGTTTGGCTCGGTAAAAAGCGGAAAACATGTGTTCGAACCTTGCTGGGATATAAATACAATAGGTCGGTGAATTATTGAAGCGATAACCAGCCCCGTCATTGGCATCACCATCCAGCGACCGATAGGTGCACCTCCATTGAACCAGTCTATTGTATACCAAAGTAGGTCAAAGTCATGTTGCTGCCACATACTTATGTAAGTTTGTCTATGATAATCTAACTCTTGCAATAACATATGTCTGACTTCGGCCCACCTGTTTTCGTTTTGAGCAAGAATGTGGGCAACGCACCGAAACTCACAATTTCCATAACCCAGCACATTATGTATGCTTATTACATATGGATGGAAAATATGTGGAATATGCTCAATAAAATCATTGCTCACACTATCTCCAGCATATAATATGTGGCGTAGACTATCACCCGTGTAAGAGCTATGTCTTGCAGGTTCTTTCCGCAAGTTCGGGACTTTTGTAGATCTTGAATTTGTACTTCTTCGGTGATCTACGATTGGTACTTCATCCAAGTCAGGGACTTCATTCAAGTCCGGGACTTGTGTAGCCTTGCCCTTTTTGTCCTCTGCGCTCGGACGTCCACGAGTATTTTTTTGAATAGCTGGTTCACGTGTGTCAACAGATTCAGGCTGGAATATCTCTCTCAACTTCATTAACATATTTTTCTTGACAAACGATGTTGATTTGCAAAAAATAATTTTGAATTGTCGCACGCCATCGTTAAATGAAGTATCATCATCATCATCACCAGGTTCGCTGGAAGAGCCATCTTCAGGCGGGAGCCTATTGATAACAGGCCACGGAACAAATAGGGTTCTCTAAAAAATATCAATTCGTTCCAGTGGAATGGGGCATCCTGAATTCAATTAAAGTGACTTGTATAAATTACTGATATTAATGTGGAAAACAACTTGATTGTTATAAATTTAATATACTTACCATGATATACATAGATTTGCATCTCGTGAAAGCATGGTAGTCCGAAATTTGCCCGCAACTTATGGCCACATTCTTCTGGGGTGATCGACAGGTGGAGTTCTTTGTGCATGAGGTTGAAAGCATGTTTGGAAACTTTATACCACAATTCTTGAAATAGTGGTATATTACACTTATTTAGTTTCTCGTTGATGCTTCTATTGAAACTCTCTTTTATTGCATTTTCTTGCGAAATGAGAATCTCATCAATCGACATTAACAACCTGTCTAATTTGGACTGTGTGCCGTTCAAATATAATTTCAACAACGCGTGGTGAGCCTCAACACTGCACGTTGTTGTCTGGCCGTAGGAGCGATATCGGTCGGTAATATACGAGACAAACATGGGTGCGTAATCTCGCAGATTACGCACCCAGTTATCCAGATACGCAGCGACATCTGAAAAAAACAATGAATTAATAAAAGGTCATTCAGGTGCTTATTTATTAAATAATTAAAAACAATTAATTAATAATTAAGTACCCGGATTGTTGACCAATAGCTGTTGTAGGCGTTGATAATGTCCCTTGAATGATTCGAATGTCGAAGCTTTAACTATCCAATCCCATCGGTGTTTAACGGACTCATACTCATTTAACCCATCGGTGAATTTATTTCTGCAAAACTTAAGCAGATTTTGTTCTATATGTCATCGACAGAGTAATTTGTGAGCGTCAGGAAATTCTTCTCTTATTACCCCAACCAATGCTAAATCTCTGTCAGTGACGATAACACGTGGGTAATATCTTTTGTCTATCACTTGCTTCACACGTTGCAATACCCATCTAAAATTATGCCCTTGTTCACTGGATAAAAAGCTATACGCCATTGAAAATCTTTTATTTGTTGAAGTTACTCCAACAATTTCCAACATCGAAAATTTAAACATCGTGGTATTGTACGTGGAGTCCATCAGCATGACTTCAGGGAATGTACACCATAGAGCATACGACGTGGGGTGCACAAAAAATAGCTCCTCAAGCTCGTTGGTATTCTCATTTACCCTCGGGTCCCATGTATACCCTGAATCCTGTAAATGCGAGTAAAGGACTTGAATTGGAGTTCTATCACCCACTCTGTCTCTCCGGAACTTATCTTGTGCGTTATATATAGTTCTAACGCTAGACACGTTATCCGGATTACGACCCTGTATTGTCGAAAGTATATTAAGTGGTCGTACGTTATAATCTGTCAATTCTTTGACCAAACCCAACTCATCATCCTTTAATCGCATTGCATATGCCACACCATGCAACGACTCTAGCATATCATGATTATGCGTATCATCCTTCACCCTCAAAACCCAATAATTTTTTGTTCGATGATATTTCGCAACTAATCTGAATGGACTATTGGTTTTACATGTTTTGGTTTTCCGTCCTTCACTACCTTGAGTTTCATACGTCCCACCCTTTGCACACCTGTAATTGATTTCGTTCATCTGACCATCTTCTGATTTGGTTCTATTTTTAACAATTACAAAACCGAGCTCCCGAGCTATATTTTGCACCCACTCAGTTACTTGTTCGTGAGAACCGAAAACCTGAAAATACATCACATTTTTTACTAATACTTTTGTTTTAGTTTTTCTTACAACCTTTATTTAATTTTACATTTTTACATTTTTATAACTACATTTTTACAACTTTTACATTTTTATATTTTTATAACTTTTATTTAACCATTTTTTTTACTAATGATATATAAATTTTTTTTTACATTTTTACATTTTTATAAGCTTTTTTTTTTTTTTTTTTACATTTTTACATTTTTAAAATTAATAACTTACATTTTTACATTTTTGTAACTTTTTTTTTTACATTTTTTTTACTAATGATATATGACATTTTTACATTAATAACTTACTTTTAATACTTCAATTAAAAAAGAAAATAATGTAAAAACGCGTTTGTGGGGGGACCCACGCACACGTTTTACGTACTAACACCCTCACCCTATCTCACGAGCAAGTAACTGTAAAAGTTAAATAAAGGTTGTAATAAAAATGTAAAAATGTAAAAGTTAAATAAAGGTTGTAATAAAAACTAAAACAAAAGTATTAGTAAAAAATGTGATGTATTTTCAGGTTTTCGGTTCTCACGAGCAAGTAATTGAGTGCGTGCAAAATATAGCTCGGGAGCTCGGTTTTGTAATTGTTAAAAATAGAACTAAATCAGAAGATGGTCAGATGAACGAAATCAATTACAGGTGTACAAAGGGTGGGACGTATGAACATCAAGGTAGTGGAAGACGGAAAACCAAAACATGTAAAACCAATTGTCCATTCAGATTAGTTGTGAAATATAATCGTACAAAAAATTATTGGGTTTTGAGGGTGAAGGATGATACGCATAATCATGATATGCTAGAGTCGTTGCATGGTGTGGCATATGCAATGCGATTAAAGGATGATGAGTTGGGTTTGGTCAAAGAATTGACAGATTATAACGTACGACCACTTAATATATTTTCGATAATACAGGGTCGTAATCCGGATAACGTTCTAGCGTTAGAACTATATATAATGCACAAGATAAGTTCCGGAGAGCCAGAGTAGGTGATAGAACTCTAATTCAAGTCCTTTACTAGAATTTGCGGGATTCAGGGTATACATGGTACCCGAGGGTAAATGAGAATACCAACGAGCTTGAGGAGCTATTTTTTGTGCACCCCACGTCGTATGCTCTATGGTGTACATTCCCTGAAGTCATGCTGATGGAGTCTACGTACAATACCACGATGTTTAAATTTCTGTTGTTGGAAATTGTTGGAGTAACTTCAATAAATAAAACATTTTCAATGGCGTATAGCTTTTTATCCAGTGAACAAGGGCATAATTTTAGATGGGTATTGCAACGTGTGAAGCAAGTGATAGGCGAAAGATATTACCCACGTATTATCGTCACTGACAGAGATTTAGCGTTGGTTGGGGCAACAAGAGAAGAATTTCCTAACGCTTACAAATTACTCTATCGATGGCATATAGAGCAAAATCTGCTTAAGTTTTGCAGAAATAAATTCACCGATGGGTTGCATGAGTATGAGTCCGTTAAACACCGATGGGATTGGATGGTTAAAGCTCCGACATTCGAATCGTTCAAGCGACATTATCAACACCTACAACAGCTATTGGTCAACCATCCGGGTACTTAATTATTAATTAATTGTTTTTAATTATTTAATAAATAAGCACCCGAATGACCTTTTATTAATTCATTATTTTTTCAGATGTCGCTTCGTATTTGGATAACTGGCTGCGAGATTACGCACCCATGTTTGTCTCGTATATTACCGACCGATATCGCTCCTACGGCCAGACAATAACGTACAGAGTTGAGGCTCACCACGCGTTGTTGAAATTATATTTGGAAGACACACAGTCCAAATTAGACAGGTTGTTGAGATCGATCGATTATTCTCATTTCGCAAGAAAATGCGTTAAAAGAGAGTTTTAATAGAAGCATCAACGAGAAACTAAATAAGTGTAATATACCACTATTTCAAGAATTGTGGTATAAAGTTTCCAAACATGCTTTCAACCTCATGCAGAAAGAACTCCACCTGTCAATCACCCCAGAAGAATGTAGCCATAAGTTGCAGGCAAATTTCGGACTACCATGCTTTCACGAGATGCAAATCTATGTATATCATGGTAAGTATATTAAATTTATAACTATTAAGTTGTTTTCCACATTAATATCAGTAATTTATACAAGTCACTTTAATTGAATTCAGGGTGCTCCATTCCACTGGAACGAATTCATATCTTTCTAGAACCCTATATGTTCTGTGGTCTGTTATCAATTGGCCCCCGCTTGAAGATGGCTCTTCCAGCGAACCTGGTGGTGGTGATGATGATGATGATGATACTTCGTTTAACGATAGCGTGCGACAATTCAAGAATATTTTTAGCAAATCAACATCGTTTGTCAAGAAAAATATGTTAACAAAGTTGAGAGAGATATTCCAGCCTGAGTTTGTTGACACACGTGAACCAGCTATTCAAAAAAATACCCGTGGACGTCCGAGGGCAAAGGACAAAAAGGGCAAGGCTACACAAGTCCCGGACTTAATTGAAATCCCTGACTTGGATGAAGTACCAATCGTAGATCACCGAAGAAGTACAAATTCAAGATCTACAAAAGTCCCGAACTTGCGGAAAGAACCTGCAAGACATAACTCTTACACGGGTGGTAGTCTGTGCCATAGATTATATGCTGGAGATAGTGTGAGCAATGATTTTATTGAGCATATTCCACATATTTTCTGTCCATACGTAATAAGCATACATAATGTGCTGGGTTATGGAAATTGTGAGTTTCGGTGCGTTGCCCACATTCTTGCTCAAAACGAAAATAGGTGGGCCAAAGTCAGACATATGTTATTGCAAGAGTTAGATTATCATAGGCAAACTTACATAAGTATGTGGCAGCAACATGACTTTGACCTACTTTGGTATACAATAGACTGGTTCAATGGAGGTGCACCTATCGGTCGCTGGATGGTGATGCCAATGACGGGGCTGGTTATCGCTTCAATGATTCACCGACCTGTTGTATTTATATCCCAACAAGGTTGGAACACATGTTTTTCGCTTTTTACCGGACCAAAATTATCACAAGGAACCGACCCCCTTGTGATTGCCCGTGTGGGGGAGAGAGACTATGCTCACTACATTTTACCGACGCTAGACAGAGATTCTCCACTTTCCCATATCCACCCACAATGGAGGTATTTCAGAGAGCCAGTTGCAGCCGAATGGGAAACTTTGTATCAACATCGACTAATGGTTCATTGATTTATGTTGTAAATAATTATACCGACAAAACCATTGTAAATGATTACTGATTTATGTTGTAAATAACAAAGATACCGACAAAACATAGTGAATCATATGTAAAAGTTATTTGTATTTGTAAAAATGTAATTTTTGTATTTGTAAAAGTTGTAGCATAACGTGGTGGATGATCAAAATCAGGTGGTGCAGCAGCAAAATGTGGTGGAGCACCAAATTAACGTGGTGAAGCAGCAACAAACGTGGTGGAGCAGTAGAATAACATGGTGGAGGAGCAACGAACTAGGTTTTTGGACAGCATGGTGGAGGAACGAGTCTACCAGGTTATCAAGCATCAGGAATTGTTGAATTTTGCAAGCAGGATTAGGGCTCTTGAAATTTTCTATGAACAATTGAAAGAAAGGAAGGATGGGACAGAAAGGGATGCGAACAGGGAAGAGAGCTCTGGTTCGAACCGGTTGGGGTGAAAGTTTTTAATGATTATGGTGTTTGTAAGGTTTTAGTATGTTTGTAATCTGATGTATGGAATGGTTGCTACTTGTTACTCCTTGATTGTAGCAGTACCTTCTTTATATAATATGTTAACGTTGTTGTTTAATTAATAATAACAGTTGTTGTTGCAGTTATTTAATGTGGTAATATTTAACGTGCTATTATACAAACAAAATAATTATACAAAACATTATATATATAGAAACAAAATAACAGTCCCGGACTTGAATGAAGTACCAACCGTATATTCTCATCGACTAAACTTGTTGTAAATGATTACTGATTTATATTGTAAATAATAGAGATAACGACAAAATATAGTGAATGATTACTGATCTATATTGTAAATAATTATACCGACAAAACATTGTAAATGGTTATTGATTTCTCTTATAAAGTATGTTGTTTGAGAAACTTTTGAACTCAAATGTTCATTTATGTAATTCGAATGATTTTTTTTATTATTATTATTGGAAAAAATTAATTTGTTTAAATTATTTGGTCAGGTGGAACGCAACAATCCTTTCTTTTGCCGATGTGAGAGAGGATTCATTATAGAACGACAATCCTGGAAACTAGTTACTCATGGGCAATTGTATTATGCATGTTCTGATTCAGTGGTAAATAATCATACGTTTGCTTAGTTATATAAATATGTAAATAATTTGTTTGTTAAAAATAACTTTCTTATAATTTTCTTAACATGTAACAGCCAGGTACAGATAATTATGGGTGTCGATTCTTCATGTGGAAAGATGAATATGAATGGAGGTACTTTAATCAAGCCTCTTTTTCAGCGCAATGCTCAAACTGCGTTGCGAAAGATAATAAGATTGACGAGCTTGAAGCAAGAAACAAGTTGTTGATGACAAGAATAAAAACACTGGAGATGGAGTTAGAATTAGCAAGGAATCCTAAGGATCACGCTTGTCAGTCGGCTGCAAGGCTCCATCATCTTTTAAATGAAATGAATAATCTTCATATGTCGTAGATTTTGTTGTTTTTAAATAATATGTTAACGTTGTTGTTTAATTTAATAATAACAGTTGTTGTTGCAGTTATTTAATGTGGTAATATTTAACGTGCTATTATACAAACAAAATAATTATGAAAAACATTATACATATACAAAACATTACACAATACTTTCTACTTAAACACAAATACTTTTTATTTTAAACACAAAACAAAACAAAAAACATAATTAAAAAAAAGCACAAAACGACAAAAAGGTTGAAAAGTGTAAAACAAAAAAAAAAAGAGGAGCAAAACAAGTACCTCCTATTATACTAGAGAGGGTTTAACTAAAAAACTAGCCACCGTCAATATAACCCAACCCTAATTTGAAAGGGTAACAATCTTTCACGTTATTCTATCATATTTTTATTAACCCCTTAATATTTTATACTAACCCTTCCTACCTCCCCTATTATTATATTTTAACACTCTCTATTATATAATTAACGTCTAATGTGTTTTTATTTAATTAACAACAACAATAGCACGTTAAACATTACCACATTAAATAACTACAACAACTGTTATTATTCAATTAAACAACAACGTTGACACATTATTTAAAACAACAACATCTACGACATATAAAGATTATTCATATCATTTAAAAGATCATGGAGCCTTGTACCTGACTGACAAGCGTGATCCTCAGGATTTCTTGCCAATTTTAACTCCATCTCCAGCGTCTTTATTCTTGTCATCAACAACTTATTTGTTGCTTCAAGTTGGTCAATCTTATTAGCTTTAGCAACGCAGTTTGAGCACTGCGTTGAAGAAGAGGCTTGATTAAAGTACCTCCTTTGAAATTTATCTTTCCACATGAAGTATCGACACCCATAGTCCTATGTGCATGGCTTTTACATTTAAAGAAAATTATAAGAAATGTATTCTTAACAAACAAATTATTTACATATTTACATGACTAAGCAAACATATAATTATTTACCTTTGATAAAGGACATGCATAATACGGTACCCCATAAGTATCTTTTGTACGGGATATCCTTTCTATAATGAATCCTCTCTAACATCGACATAAGAAAGGATTTCTGCGTTCCACCTGACCAAAGAATTTGCATAATAATTTACAACATCAATTAATAATGTTATTACTAATTTAAACAAATTAATTTTCTGCAATAATAAAAAAAATCATTCGAATTACATAAATAAACATTTGAGTTCAAAGGTTTCTCAAACAACATACTCTATAACATAAATCAATAATCATTTATAATGTTTTGTCGGTATATCTATTATTTACAACATGAATCAGTAATCATTTACAATATTTTGTCTGTATAATTATTTACAACTAGTTTAGTCGATCGGAATATAATGTTTCCCATTGGGATGCATCTTGGGCTCTGTGCCTCCTCCATTGTGGGTGGAGATGCGGAAGTGGAGAATCTTTGTCTAGCGTCAAACAAATGTAGTGACCACAATCGTCTGGCCCTACACGGGCTATGACAAGGGGGTCAGTTCTTTGTGAGAATTCTGGACCGGAAACAAGCGGAAAACACGTATTCCAACCCCGCCGGGATATGAATACAACATGTCGGTTAATCAGTGATGCAATAACTAACCCCGTATCTGTCATAATCATATAGCGATCTAACTGTGCAGCTTCATTTTCGAACTAGTTTACTGACCAGCGAATTCCGTTAACGCCAGCTTGCGACCACATACTTATGTAAACCTCCCTATGTAGGTCTAACTCTTGCAATAACATCTCTCTAACTTCGCGCCACCTATTTTGGTCTTCACAAATACCGTGGGCAACACACCGAAACCCACAATTTCCATCACCTACCACATTATATGATGGATCTAAACACCTTAATCTATGTTATAATGATACTTTGAGTTATATCACTAAGTATGCGGAATCTACTTAGTATTCTTTCTCAGCTAACATAAACACATCAACTCCATCTTGAGTAGAAACATGATGTACAACACTTGAATCATAGAATTTCCACAGAGTATTCATATTGTGAGCTTCAAATCTCCAATGCTTGTCACTTGGGTCAGGTTCATATAATCTTCTAAAGTGAACCCACAACTCTTTTGCTTTGACATCAACAAGTTCATCTTTCTTGAACTGATCTTGAAAAATCCTCCACAAAGTATCCATGTCTTCTCTATTACAAGATCTAACAATATCTTCAAAATCTCTACAAATACTTGTGACATTTCCAGTTCTGATAATCTTCCGTGCAACTCTAAAATCATCAGAATAGATTTCCTAACCAACTACTGGATATTTTGTTTGTAAAGGTTCAATGTTGAGCACATCAGTCTCACTGAACATCATATTGGTAACTTGTTCTTCAGTCAACTTACTAACACCTTCTTCTGCTTGAGATGACTCCTGAGTCTTCAATTTCTTTGCATCTTTGGATCCAAGACTCACTACTGACCTTTTTGACTTTATTGCTACAGGTTCTTTATCCATAGGAATAAAATTACTGTCTTGTCTTTTAATCCTGTAGTAAATACCTTCAATCTGATCATGTGACCTTCCTTTGAATTATGCCATCTTCATATTACCAACATGGCAACAAAATGTCTTCATCTCAGCAATGATTTGTGTCTCTGTAGGTTGTCTTGGTTTCTTTTGACCCTTTCTAACTGTGCCAATGATATCATCAAGGGCCTGTTGATTCTTCATTTGACTGAAGTCTTTCAGTTGAGCAGACCTTTCATCTTCATCTAGAGTTGTATTTGCAATGAGTTCAATTGCCTTCTTTCTAATCACTGGATCATTAGTAATCATTAACTAAATTTCTTCTTCTGTAGGAGGTTTCTCTTGTAATATTGTTGGTGGAACAACAGAAAGTGGTTCTTCCATCACAATTTCTAATTTATCCAACCTCTGAGCTTCCATAAAACTTGCAATCTCATCTTTCTCTTGCTTTTTCTTCTTTTCAATCTTAGCTGCTGCTAATTGCTCTGCCAATCTTGCATCATAATTTATCTGAGCTTGTTCTTTCTTTGAAATCTTCTTTGATTGCTCAGGTGATTCATCAACAACTTGAACTTTTCCTTTTTCTACTCTTTTCCTTTGAAATTCTGCATCAGCAGCATCCATTACATCTGTAACTATTTCCACTGTGCCCTTATGAGTTTCCACTACTTCAGCAAAAATTTATTTAGAACCCTCAGCTTCATCTTCCTTTGCTTGAACATTATCAGAATCATCTAACTCATCAAATTCCTGATCAAAATTAAGTCTCCTCCCCTTAAACTCTGCTTCTGTTTTCCTCCCCTGTTTGGAAGAATCTCCCAATCCTTCACTAAAGCCTGTAGAAAACTCATCTTGAGGTGAAGATGAAGAAGAAAACACAACTTTGGCAGATCTTTTCTTCTTAAGACTCTCAACTTCATCCTATAACCTCTTAATCTCTGCCTTCATCTAATTAAGCTCTGTGACATGATGTTGTTTAGTCTGTGCCAGATCTTTCTCCAGAGCTTGAACCTGTTTGACTAATTTGGTACATAATTCCATCAATTCAGTTAGTTGCACACTACCCTCAACACTTCCAACTGTGTTACCTGTTGGGAGAGGTGAATCATAGGGCATTGATTCAGGCTCTTCTCTAGTTGGACTAGGAGGAAGCCTTGAACCACCACTGCTTGCTCCTAAACCAAAAGGTTCAGCAACATGCAATGTTGAGATGAGAGGAGTTGGCTGTTTTTGCCTCCTCTCATATGTGTGAGTTACTGCAGGGGTATGTTGCATAGGTGGAACTACAATAGTGGGTGTGTGTTGGGATACAATTGGAATAGTTGCATCTTCACCCTGTACCTGTGAAATCTTTGCAAGCATTTGAGGAAAAAGTGGGTGAACCTCCCCATTTCAAAGTTCTGAAGCCTTACACATGTTTTGAAAAACTTTTGGCTTAAGACAGGGGGATTCATAAACTCTTTTATGAGTTTGCAGTTGCAATTCATTTAACACTGCTTGCACAAACCTTGGATACATCAAAAATTTATATGAAATCTTTACATTGCCTTTCATTTTATTGAAAATAAACTTTGAAAAATTGAAAGTCCTATCAATAGCCAAGCAAACCAAAGGGTAAGCCATGGTTGATGCAAATTGCTCATAAGGTGTTTTCTTAGGACTTAGGCAATGTAAAAGAGTATGTATTAAAAATCTCCAATGGGGACAAAAACATCCTTTTCTGAAAGTCACTTTTTGATCAGATGTATCATACCCCATGGAAGCAAAATTTTTGAAAATATCTGAATTGGGTAATGTGATGATACCATTGAGATCATCCAATTGGAGAACTCTCCTCAAGGATGACTCAGTAACATCAATAGTTACCCCATCCACTGTGGCTCTAAAAGCTTCCACAGTTTCTTGTGTGTCTCCCTGTTCAATAGTTATGGACACCACATTGTTCAAGAACTATTTGATATGAGAAACAAAGATTGTGGGATTAACAGTTAAAGCTTACCTTATGTGGGTTGTATTAAGAAAATCCACAATCTGATGGAAAACGGGGCCACTCTTCTCGTTTGACTTTTGTAAGTAGGCCACTTGGTTGTGCTCCTCAACAAAGTTTAGAATTGCCATGATTTTTGTGAAAGAAAGATAAAAGTGTTAGTAATCACAGATAAAAATCGAGCCGTATGATAATCAATTTATACTAATAGGGTTTGAGGAGTATGCGTAATATGAATTATCTTAAGAAAGAATTTATCTTTGAAAAAAGAATAAACTAAAATTGGTAAGTGGATAATTCACAAAAGTTACCATATTAATAAGGAAACACGGCTATTTTTTACAACGGCTAGTGAAAAATAGATTACTGACACGACAGTTGTAACGGCTATTTCACCAGTGGTAAAAATTACACTTGCAGTGGTAACGAGTGAACTAGCAGTGGTAAATTTTCACAAAATATCAAAGAGCAGTGGTAAGTAAAACATGAAAATTTGCTGCTCTTATCATAGTTTTTAGCAAACTATCAGCTATAAACGGATTTGATATGTCTTTACCATGAGCCGTTTGCTGTGGACTAGCCAACTCTTCATCATATGGAATATGGTGAGTTGATAACCATATAGTTTTGGTAAACTATCAACCATAAACGGATTTGAGAAGCCTTTACCAGGAGCCGTTTGCTCTGGACTAGTTGATTCTTATGTTGATTAGACATGGTGAATCAATAACCAATTGTTGTGTGTCTGAGATACACACCTTATAACTCCAATGTCTCAAACAATATGGGTTTGTATTTTGCATAAGTAAGAAACACTTAACATAACCCATATAATTTAACCCAAAGTAACTTTTTGACCAAGTTACTGTTCATAAAAATATCTCTCCAAAGTCAACCCGATAATATCCAAATTTACTCCTCCAACCTACCAAAACAGATAAGAGTAAATAACCTTCATTAATTAGCCTTCGACCTTGACTTTGCTTGTAAAAGGGGGCTCATTACCCTTTAGTTTTCATCAAAACTCATCTTCAACATCACAAAGCCTACAAAAACATCATGAGCTGGTTTCCACTTGTCTACATATCATCAGATGATTCTTCTGATGAAGAAATAAGTTATTGCTATGATTCAGAGGAACCTTCAACAGGATGGAGTGATTATTTTCCTCCAAGTGCCGCAACAGCAATATCTTCCAATATGAAGCCCAATAAGAAGATTGCAGCTGCTCTTGCTCCATCCCTAGAGTTCTATTCAAGTTCTTCCTCTAATGATGATGATCCAACCTTCACCTTGTCCAAGGAACTTCCAAGAGCACTCACTACAGCTTTGGAGTCAGCCATAGTCAACATGAAGTGGCCTGCTGTTGAGAAGCCTGCACAATTGCCAAAGCCTCCCAAGCAAGTTTTGGGCCTTGCTTGTCCTAGAAAGCAACTTTCTTTTGATGACAAGAGAAAGAAAGCTTCCAAGGGCAAGCATGATTATGAGGGTAAAGGGAAGAAACCCATGGAGTAGTTGTGCTGAAGGTTTAGGTGTTAGGTTGTTGATCTTTATGTTTTCTGATGTTATGCTGGTGTCTGTCCTCTCTGAATGGTTGTACTGTATTTTCTTATGAATCAATAAAAGTACTTTGAACTTTTTCTTTTATCACTGACAGAGCAAATCTTTCCACTGTTGTATGATAATTTCCAATGTGCTTTAATTTCTCTGCATACAAGTTAGTAGAAAACCATACACACATATACAAACAATATTAGTACCTAAAAACTATCCTGCAACACTGAGAATGTATTAGACATCAAAGATTTATGGATTTAGCATTCCAATACCTGTTACCAAGTATTGAAACCTACCCACATCAAGCCCTTTTGTTAATAAATCAGCATAGTTGTCATCAGTATGAATTTTGACAATATTAATAAGCTTTTTCTCAAAACAATCTCTGATAAAATGATGTCTAATTTCAATATGTTTAGTTTTAGTATGTTGCACAGGATTTTTAATAATGCATATGGTACTACTATTGTTTATATATATAATGGTGTTCATGAAATTGTACCCATAATCCAATAATTGATTCTGAAGCCATAATATCTGAGCACAACAGCTAGCAGCAGCTATATATTCTGCTTCAGTGGTTGAAGTACCACCATTGTTTGTTTCTTGCACTGCCATGACACCAATCTACATCCAAGAAATTGACATCCTCCTGTAGTTGACCTTCTATCCAAACTTGCACCAGCATAATCACTATCTGAGTATGTGATCAATTCCATAGGGGATTCTCTTGGATACCATAATCCTAGATTAAGATATGTCTTCAAATACCTAAAAATCTTCTCTACTACTGTCATATGTGATGTCTTTGGAGTCACTTGAAATCTTGCACAAGCACATACATCAAACATAATGTCTGGCCTTGATGAAGTAAGATACATCAGAGAACCAATCATAGATCTGTAAGTATGAACATCAACATCAGCTCCACTAGCATTCTTCAACAATAGATGAGTAGTCTTATCAGCAGGGGTATTTGAAGGTTTTGCATCAGTAAATTTGAACTTCCTTATAATCTTAGTCACATATTTGTCTTGACTGATAAAGATGCCTTCTTTACTCTGTTGTACTTGCAGCCCAAAAAGAATGTAAGTTCTCCCATATAACTCATTTGAAATTCATCTTTCATCAGTTTTTCAAACTCTTTGCACATCTCTTGTTTAGTAGATCCAAAGATGATATCATCAACATATACTTGAATAAGTAAAATGTCACCCTTGTCTTTCTTGATGAACAAAGTTTGATCAATCTTTCCTCTATGAAACCCATTATTCAACAAATAAGTAGCTAAGGTTTTATACCACTTCCTTGGAGCCTGATGTAAGCCATAAAGAGCCTTAACAACTTTATACACTTTATTTGGGTGTTGAGGATCTTCAAAGCCTGGAGGTTGAGAGACATAGACCTCCTCATCAATTGTTCCATACAGGAAGGCACTTTTAACATCCATTTGATAGACAGTAAAGCCCATAAAAGATGCATAGGCTAGAAACAATCTAATAGCCTCAATCCTTGCAACATGAGCAAAAACTTCTTCATAGTCAATACCCTCCTCTTGAGTGTATCCTTGAGCAACCAATCTAGCTTTGTTCCTGATAACAATACCTCTTTCATCTTTCTTGTTTCTGAAAACCCATTTAGTACCAATCACCTTCATACCATCAGGCAAATCACAAAGAACCCAAACCTTTTGAATTTTGAAATGCAACAACTCCTCTTGCATGGCTTCAACCCAGCTAGATTCTTCTAAAGCCTTATAAACATTTTTCGGCTCCACTTGTGATAGAAAACAAAAAAACAAACATTCATTCTTGTTCCTATACTTATTGGACTCATAAACTTCACTAATGAACCCATGAACATTATCTTTCTTTGTCTGTCTTCTAGTCTTCACACCTGATTGTAGCTCACCAATAACATTTTCAAGTGGATGCACTTTGTGAATTGAAGTCTGTGATGTGCTAGGAATATCATATGTTGTTGGCATGTTTGAGATCTCAACATCATCACTGGGTGAGTCCTGAGATGAGCTTCCCACATTCGGACCATCAGTGGAAACTTCTGTTGTAGCAGTGGGAATTGAGTTACCACTGCTAGCAGGAATTTCTTTATTCAATGCATCAAAATTCACAGCCTTTGCATCACTTTTCTTTTCATTATTGTCAACAAAGTCCCAAAGTGGCATAACAATTTGATCTTTATCATCTTCATCATCTTTGCAAGATTCATCTTCATCAATGAATTTTTCTGATTCTTCAAGATTTTTGTCTCCTGTACTTGAAGTAAGAGGTACATAATTCATTGTATTGGATAATGTTTCAAGATCAAATAACCATTCTGGTCCTGAACCTACTATGTTAGTTTTATTTTCAAGAAACTGAACATGCAAATTCTCTTCAATCTTCTTTGTTCTTAAGTTATAGACTCTAAAAGCCTTGCTAACCATAGAATATCCAACAAAGAAGCCTTCATCAGACTTTTCTTCAAATTTTCCCAGATAATCAATGGTATTGAGAATTGTGACATGACATCCAAATGGCCTCATAAATTCCAAAGTAGGGGGTCTTCCTCTGAATAGCTCATAAGGTGTCTTGTTCTTTGTTTTAACCACTAAAACCCTGTTCTGAATGTAACAAGCAGTGTTAACTGCTTCAGCCCAAAAAGTCACTGGAAGCTTTGAATCAGCTAACATGGTTCTAGCAGCCTCAATTAGTGTTCTGTTCCTTCTTTTAGCAACTCCATTTTGTTGAGGAGTTCTTGCAACACTAAATTCTCTCTTAATACCTTTGTCTCTGCAGAAATCATCCATAACTTTGTTCTTGAATTCTGTCCCATTGTCACACCCGATGATCTTGATCTTCTTTTCAACTTGATTTTCAACTTCAGTTATGAATGTCTTAAGGATGCCAGTGGTTTCATCCTTGGTTCTTAAAAAGAAAACCCATGTAAATCTACTAAAGTCATCAGTCACAACAAGACAATACTTCTTCAAATTTATGCTACTCACATATGTAGGACCAAACAAGTCCATATGCAGCATGTAGAGTGGATGATTAATAGAGTTATATGCCTTGGTCTTGCATGAAGCTCTGTGTTGCTTACCTTTGAGACATGCAACACATGTTTGGTCATTTTCAAATCTCTTCTCAGGTAAACCTCTGACTAGACCATCTTTCACAATCTTGTTAATGGTCTTGAAGTTAACATGACCAAGTCTTCTGTACCAAAGCATGGATTCATCCAAACTGCCTTTTGCAAGCAAGCAAGTAACATCATCCTTAGCCACTATATTCTTCATGTCAATGCTATATAGATTGCCTTTTCTAGGGATTTTAAGCAAAATATCACTTTCATCAGCGAGCTTGTAATCCTTAGATAAGATATAACATTCATCTTCTGTGAATAGAACTCTATGCTTCTTGTCACACATCTGTGACACACTGAAAAGGTTGTACTTGAGTTCTTTCACATAGTACACATTCTCAAAGTCCAAGTTTCCAGCATTGATTGTTCCTTTGCCAGAAACTTTGCCTCCAATACCACCTCCAAAGCTGACCAATTGTCCATCATAAGGTTTGAAATCTGAAAGATAGGACTTATTGCCAGTCATGTGCCTGGAACATCCATTGTCTGAATATCCTTGATCATCTTTAGGTTTTGAATGTTCCTGAACATAAAATAAAGGAATTAGTTCCTTTTGGGGACCCAAGCCACAAATGACTTGGATCTGCCTCGTGTATCAATATAATTGTATCTGTCAAAGGTCATTGATACACCATTGGGATTGTTTGAGGTGATAGTTCCTTTTGGTTTCCATTCCCAACGTGTTGAGGCCTTAACAACATTTCCCACATTTACCCTTTTGTTGTTCACAGAATCACCAGTGGAAACTTTTGGCCTTGCAGTGGTAACTGCTGGCTTAGTAGTGGAAACTGTTGTTTTTGAATTTTTAGGTACCCACTTGTGATTATTGTAAACTTTCTTTTCAAAATTGGTCTTTTTCCCTGTTTGTGCAGATTTAGCAAAAGTTGTGACAGGTTTTGCACTCTTAACAGGGGACTTAGGGTAAACTCTGTTTGTATTTCTGGCAGTGGCAACTGATGGTTTAGCAGTGGAAAAACTTTTGATGCTAGAGTTAAGCAAAACAGACCTGTGAATCATCTTGCTAAGTGGATTTGAGTGAGTAAAGTAGTTAACATTATATCCATTCACCCTGGTATTCCCAAACACTTCCCTTCTACCTATGTGATAGTTACAATTATAATGAAGATGATCAAAGCTACCATATATGTGACAGGGTTTGTTGTTAAATACAAAGTCACTACCAAATTGCCTAGATTTAACATGATTACAACTCCTCTGCATCTCCAACGTACAACCTGTGTCTTATTCTCTGTTGACCACTAGGACCCGTGTAAGAACTATGTCTCGCATGTTCTTTGTTGAAGTTCGGGACTTGTGTAGATCTTGAAGTTGTGCTTCTTCGTTGATCTACGGTTGGTACTTCATTCAAGTACAGGACTTCATTCAAGTTCGGGACTTTTGTAGCCTTTCCCTTTTTGTCCTTTGCGCTCGGACGTCCACGGGTATTTTTCTGAATAACATGTTCACGTGTGTCAACAAATTCAGACTGATATATCTCTCTCAACTTTGTTAACATATTTTTCTTCACAAACGACATTGCTTTGCTAAAAATATTCTTGAATTATCGCATGTCATTTTGAAATGAAGTATCATCATCATCATTAGGTTTGCTAGAAGAGCCATTTTCAGGAGGTGGCCTAATGATAACAGGCCACGGAACAGATAGGGTTCTCCAAAAAATAGGAATTTCATCCAATGGAATGGGGCGTCCTGAATTAATTAAAAGTGACTTATATAAATTATTGGTATTAATGGGGAAAACAACTTGATAGTTATAAATTTACTATACTTACCATGATATACATAGCATTGCATCTCGTGAAAGCATGGTAGTCCGTAAATTGTCCGCAACTTGTGGCTACAGTCTTCTACGGTGATCGACAGGTGAAGTTCTTTGAACATGAGTTTGAAAGCATGTTTGGAAACTTTATACCACAATTCTTGATATAGTAGTATATTACAATTATTTATTTTCTCGTTGATGCTTCTATTAAAACTCTTGCGCAATGAGAATCTTATCGATCGAACTCAACAACTTGTCTAAGTTGGACTGTGTACCGCCCAAATATAATTTCAACAATGCGTGGTGAGCCTCAACTCTGCATGTTGTTGTCTGGCAGTAGGAGCGATATCGGTCGGTAATATACGAGACAAACATGGGTGAGTAATCTCGCAGCCAGTTATTCAGATACTCAGCGATATCTGAAAAAAACAATGAATTAATAAAAGGTCATTCAGGTGCTTATTTATTAAATAATAAAAAACAATGAATTAATAATTAAGCACCCGCATGGTTGACCAATCGCTGTTGTAGGCGTTGATAACGTTGCTCGAACATTTCAAATGTTGGAGCTTTAACCATCCAATCCCATCTGTGTTTAATGGACTCATACTCATCTAACCCACGACATCTATTTCTGCAATACTGAAAAAGATTTCGCTCTATATGCCATCGACAGAGTAATTTGTGAGCGTTAGAAAATTCTGCTCTGCATGCCCCAACCAACGCTAAATCTCTGACACTGACGATAACACGTGGGTAATATCTTTCGTCTATCACATCCTTCACACGTTGCAATACCCATTGAAAATTATGCCCTTTTTCACTGTTTAAAAAGCTATACGCCATTGAAAATGTTTTATTTGTTAAAGTGAATCCGACAATTTCCAACAACGGCAATTTAAACATCGTGGTATTGTATGTGGAGTCCATCAGCATGATTTAGAGCATACGACGTGGGGTGAACATAAACTAGCTCCTCAAGCTCGTTATGCTCATTTACCCTCGGGTAATATGTATACCCTGAATCTATCAAATGCGAGTAAAGGACTTGAATTGGAGTTCCATCACCTACTCTGGCTCTCCGGATCATATTTTGTGCATTATATATAGTTCTAATGCTAGACACATTATCCGGATTACGACCCTGTATTATCGAAAGTATATTACGTGGCCGTACTCTATAATCTGTCAATTCTTTGACCAAACCGAACTCATAATCCTTTAATCGTATTGCATATGGCAAACCATGCAACGACTCTAGCAAATCATGATTATGGCTATCAACCTTCACCCTCAAAATCCAATAATTTTGTGTTTGATGATATTTCGAAACTAATTTGAATGGACAATTGGTTTTAGATGTTTTGGTTTTCCGTTTTCCACTATCTTGAGGTTCATAATTCCCATCCTTTGAACACCTATAATTGACTTCCTACATTTGACCATTTTCTGATTTGGTCCTATTTTTAACAACGAAAAAACCGAGCTCCCGAGCTATATTTTGCACCCACTCAGTTACTTGCTCGTGAGAACCGAAAACCTGAAAATACATAACATTTTAACAACTTTTATAACATTTATGATATTTCGCCACAATAGAACCAAATCAGAAAATGGTCGGGAGCTCGATTTTTTCATTGTTAAAAATAGAACCAAATCAGAAAATGGCCAGATGTACGAAGTCAATTATAGGTGTTCAAAGGGTAGGAATTATGAACCTCAAGGTAGTGGAAAAGGAAAAACCAAAACATCTAAAACCAATTTTCCATTCAAATTAGTTGCGAAATATCATCAAACACAAAATTATTTGATTTTAATGGTGAAGGTTGATAGGCATAATTATTATTTCCGAGAGTCGTTGCATGGTTTGCCATATACAATGCGATTAAAGGATGATGATTTCGGTTTGGTCAAAGAATTGATAGATTATAGAGTACGACCATGTAATATACTTTCGACAATACAAGGTCGTAATTCGGATAACATGTCTAGCATTAGAATTATATATAACGCACAAAATAAGATCCTGTGAGCCAAAGTAGGTGATAGAACTCCAATTCAAGTCCTTTACTCGCATTTGATGGATTCAGGGTATACATATTACCTGAGGGTAAATGAGCATAACAAGCTTGACGAGCTATTTTTTGTTCACCCCACGTCGTATGCTCTATGGTGTACATTCCCTGAAATCATGCTGATGGACTCCACATACAATACCACGATGTTTAAATTGCCGTTGTTGGAAATTGTCGGATTCACTTCAACAAATAAAACATTTTCAATGGCATATAGCTTTTTAAACAGTGAAAAAGGGCATAATTTTCAATGGGTATTGCAACGTGTGAAGGATGTGATAGACGAAAGATATTACCCATGTGTTATCGTCACTGATAGAGATTTAGCGTTGGTTGTGGCATGCAGAGCAGAATTTTCTAACGCTCACAAATTACTCTGTCGATGGCATATAGAGCAAAATCTGCTTCAGTATTGCAGAAATAGATGTCGTGGGTTAGATGAGTATGAGTCCATTAAACACAGATGGGACTGGATGGTTAAAGCTCCGACATTTGAAATGTTCGAGCAACATTATCAACGCCTACAACAGCGATTGGTCAACCATGTGGGTACTTAATTATTAATTCATTGTTTTTTATTATTTAATAAATAAGCACCCGAATGACCTTTTATTAATTCATTGGTTTTTTCAGATATCGCTGAGTATCTGAATAACTGGCTGCGAGATTACTCACCCATGTTTGTCTCGTATATTACCGACCGATATCGCTCCTACGGCCAGACAACAACGTGCAGAGTTGAGGCTCACCACGCATTGTTGAAATTTATTTGGGCGGCACACAGTCCAACTTAGACATGTTGTTGAGTTCGATCGATAAGATTCTCATTGCGCAAGAAAATGCGATAAAAGAGAGTTTTAATAGAAGCATAAACGAGAAACTAAATAATTGTAATATACTATTATATCAAGAATTGTGGTATAAAGTTTCCAAACATGCTTTCAAACTCATGTTCAAAAAACTCTACCTGTCAATCACCGTAGAAGACTATAGACATAAATTGCGGACAATTTACGGACTATCATGCTTTCACGTGATGCAATATTATGTATATCATGGTAAGTATAGTAAATTTATAACTATCAAGTTGTTTTCCCCGTTAATATCAATAATTTATATAAGTCACTTTTAATGAATTCAGGACGCCCCATTCCACTGGATGAAATTCCTACTTTTTGGAGAACCCTATCTGTTCCGTGGCCTGTTATCATTAGGCCACCGCCTGAAGATGGCTCTTCCAGCGAACCTGATGATGATGATGATGATGATGATACTTCGTTTCAAAGTGACATGCGACAATTCAAGAATATTTTCAGCAATGCAACGTCGTTTGTGAAGAAAAATATGTTAACGAAGTTGAGAGAGATATAATAGTCTGAATCTGTTGACACACATGAACCTGCTATTCTGAAAAATACCCGTGGACGTCCGAGTGCAAAGGAAAAATATGGAAGGCTACAAAAGTCCCGGACTTGAATGAAGTCCCGGACTTGAATGAAGTCCCGAACTTGAATGAAGTACCAACCTTAGATCACCAAAGAAGCACAACTTCAAGATCTACACAAGTCCCGAACTTCAACAAAGAACATGCGAGACATAGTTCTTACACGGGTCCTAGTGTTCAACAGAGAATTAGACACATGCTGTACGTTGGAGATGCAGATAGCAAATATTTTATGGACCAGATTCCAGTGATTTTTCATCCATACATAATAAGTATATATAATGTGGTAGGTGATGGAAATTGTGGGTTTCGGTGCGTTGCCCATGGTATTTGTGAAGACCAAAATAGGTGGCCCGAAGTTAGAGAGATGCTATTGCAAGAGTTAGACCTACATAGGGAGGTTTACATAAGTATATGGTCGCAAGCTAGCGTTAACGGAATTCGCTGGTCAGTAAACTGGTTCAGAAATGGAGCTGTACCGTTAGATCGCTATATGATTATGCCAGACACGGGGTTGGTTATTGCATCATTGATTAACCGACCTGTTGTATTCATATTCTGGCGGGGTTGGAATGCGTGTTTTCCGCTTGTTTCCGGTCCAGACTTCTCTCAAAGAACTGACCCCCTTGTGATAGCCCGTGTAGGGCTAGACAAAGATTCTCCACTTCCGCATCTCCACCCACAATGGAGGAGGCATAGATCCCAAGATGCATCCCAATGGGAAACATTATATTCCGATCGACTAAACTAGTTGTAAATAATTATACAGACAAAACATTGTAAATGATTAATGATTTATGTTGTAAATAATAGAGATACCGACAAAACATAGTGAATGATTACTGATTTATATTGTAAATAATTATACCGAAAAAAGATTTTATATGATTATTGATTTATGTTAGAGTAGTAGTAGGGTACCCGCGCATTGCAGCGGCGGGTAACCTAAAATAAATGTTAACGACATCAAAAGGAAAAAGTGATAGCTAAGAGTTTTAAACCTTTCGGCCTCGAGCCTGTTGGCCCGTGCTCGTTCGGGATCGAGCCCGTTTGGCCCGTGCCCATTCAGGCTTGAGCCCATTTGGCCTGCTGCCCGTTCGGGCTTGAATATTTGTATAATGTGCTTTATTATTTGTACTAGTGACATTTAATGTTGGAATTGTGTTTAAGTTGGTTGTACAATATGCTTTATAATTTATATTTCTTATGTAAAAGGTGTTTTAATAACTACATTAATTGTATTTATTGATCAGTTTATTAATGTTAGTAAATGTGTTTTAATTAATTGTACTTTTAGCTTATAAAACTTGTAATGCCGTATTTTAAGTATTTCTATTTAAAGATTGTATTTAATGTTAGAATAGGTGCTTTAATTAGTTGTATGTTTAGCTTAAGAACTTGTAATTGTATTTAATGTTAGAAAATGTGTTTTAATTAGTTGTACTTTTAGCTTAAGAACTTGCAATGCTTAATTTTAAATATTTCTTTTTTTAGAAGGGCTAAATGCTTTATAAGATAGTATGATGTTGTTTGAGAAACCTTTGAACTCAAATGTTTATTTATGTAATTCGAATGATTTTTTTTTAATTATTATTGCAGAAAATTAATATGTTTAAATTAGTAATAACATTATTGATTGATGTTGTAAATTATTATGCAAATTCTTTGGTCAGGTGGAACGCAGAAATCCTTTCTTGTGTCGATGTGAGAGAGGATTCATTATAGAAAGAATATTCCGTACAAAAGATACTTATGGGGTACCGTATTATACATGTCCTTTATCAAAGGTAAATAAGTATACGTTTGCTTAGTCATGCAAATATGTAAATAATTTGTTTGTAAGGAATACATTTCTTATAATTTTCTTAACATGTAACAGCCAGACACAAAGGACTATGGGTGTCGATACTTCATGTGGAAAGATGAATTTCAAATGAGGTACTTTAATCAAGCTTCTTTTCAACGCAGTGCGCAAACTGCGTTGCTAAAGCTAATAAGATTGACCATCTTGAAGCAACAAACAAGCTGTTGATGACAAGAATAAAGACGCTGGAGATGGAGTTAGAATTAGCAAGGAATCTTGAGGATCACGCTTGTTAGTCGGGTGCTAGGCTCCATGATCTTTTAAATGAAATGAATAATCTTCATATATCGTAGATGTAGTTGTTTTTAAATAATGTGTAAATGTTGTTGTTTAATTGAATAATAACAGTTGTTGTTGTAGTTATTTAATGTGGTAATGTTTAACATGCTATTGTTATTTTTAATTAAATAAAAACACATTAGACGTTAATAATATAAACATAACATATAAATACAAAAAAAATATATTATACTAATATATTACACAAAATATAATACATTATCCAAAACATTATACAAAAAAAAGGGGGGGGGGACAAGAAACGACAACAAGGACAAACAAAGTACCCTCTACATAATAGAGAGGGTTAAAATATTATAATAGGGATAGTCATATAACATAACCTATTTTATTTATTTATTTATTTAATGTATTTTGTATAATATATTTTAATCTGTGTAATGTATTTTGTTTAATATTTTTTTATTTGTTATATTTATATAATTAACGGCCAATGTGTTTTTATAATTAACAACCATAACAATAGCACATTAAACATTACCATATTAAAGAAATACAATAACAACTGTTATTATTCAATTAAATATCAACATTAACACATTATTTAAAAAAAACAATATCTATTGCATATGAAGATTATTCATTTCAATAAAAAGATCATGGAGCCTTGCACTCGATTGACAAGCTTGATCCTCAGGATTCCTTACCAACTCTAACTACATCTTCAGCGTCTTTATTCTTGTCATCAACAGCTTGTTTTGACACAATAACGTCTTGTTTCATGCTTCAAGCTGGTTAATCTTATTATTTTTAGCAACGCAGTTTGAGCACTACGTTGAAGAAGAGGCTTTATTAAAATGCTTCCTTTGAAATTCAACTTTGCACATGAAGTATCCACACCCATAGTCCTTGGTCTGGCTGTTACATGTTAAGAAAATTATTAGAAATATATTCTTAACAAACAAATTATTTACATATTTACATAACTAAGCAAACGTATAATTATTTACCACTGAAAAAAGACGTGCATAATACGGTAGCCCATAATTATCTTCTGTACAGGATGTCCTTTCTATAATTAATCATCTCTTACAGCTACACAAGAAATGATTTTTTCGTTCCACCTGACCAAAGAGTTTGTATAATAATTTACAACATCAATCAATAATGTTATTTTTAATTTAAATAAATTTTTAATCATTTACTATATAATACAAACAATTATTTACAACATAAATCAGTAATCATTCACTATGTTTTGTTGGTATAATTATTTACAACATAAATCTGTAACTACAACATGTTTTATCGATTGTGATATAAAGTTGCCCATTCGGATTCATCTGGGTCTCTGTACCTCCCCCATTGTGGGTGAGTATGCAGAACTGGTGAATCTTCGTCTAGCGTCAAACAAATGAAGTGAGCACAGGAGTCCTCCCCCACACAGACAATCACAAGGGGCCAGTTCCTTGTGATAAGTTTGGACTGGTAAAAAGCGGAAAACATGTGTTCCAACCCCGCTGGGATATAAATACAACAGGTCGGTTAATCACTGAAGCAATAACCAATCCCGTGTTTGGCATAATCATCCAGTGATCTATTGGTGCACCTCCATTGAACCAGTTTACTGACCAGCGAATTCGGTTAAAGTTAGTTTGCGACCACATACTTATGTGAAGTAAATTATGTCTGTCTAACTCTTGCAATAACATCTGTCTAACTTCGCGCCACCTATTTTCGTCTTGAGCAATACCGTGGGCAACGCACCGAAACCCACAATTTCCATCACCTAGCACATTATGTATACTTATTACATATGGACGAAAAAACTCTAGAATATTCTAAATAATATAGTCTCTAACACTATCTCCAACGTATAATATGTGTCTTATACTTTGTTGAACTCTAGGACCCATGTAAGAACTATGTCTTGAAGGTTCTTTGTTCATGTTCGGGACTTTTGTAGATCTTGAATTTATGCTTCTTCGGTGATCTACGGTTGGTACTTCATTCAAATCTGGAATTTATTTTAGCCTTAGACCTTTTGTATTTTGCGCTCGGAAGTCCACGGGTATTTTTCTGAACAGTAGGTTCACGTGTGTTAACAGATTCAGGTTGGTATATCCCTCTCATCTTCGTTAACATATTTTTCTTGACAAACGACGACGCTTTGCTAAAAACAATCTTGAATTGTCGCATGTCATTTTCTAAAGAAGCATCATCATCAGGTTCACTAGAAGGGCCATCTTCAAGCGTAAGAGTATTGACAATAGGCCACGGAACAGATAGAGTTCTTCAAAATATATGAATTGCATCAAGTGGAATGAGCCAATCTGCATTCATTAAAAGTGACTTATATAAATTTCTTATATTAATGGGGAAAATAACTTGATAGTTATAAATTTAAAATACTTACCATGAATTCGATAGAAAACCATTTCTTGAAAGCATGGTAGTCCATAAACTGACCACAACTGATGGCTACAATCTTCTATGGCGATCGACATGTGGAGTTCTTTGAACATGAGTTTGAAAGAATGTTTGGAAACTTTATACCACAATTATGCAAATAGTGGTATATCACATTTATTTATTTTCTCGTTTATGCTTCTATTAAAACTCTCTTTTATCGCACCCTCTTGCGAAATGAGAATCTTATCGATCAAACTCAACAACGTGTCTAAGTTGGACTGTATGCCGCCGAAATATAATTTCAACAACGCGTGTTGACTCTCAACTCTGCACGTTGTTGTCTGGCCGTAGCTACGATATTGATTGGTAATAAACGAGACAAACATATCTGAGTAATCTCGCAGCCAGTTATTCAGATACTGAGCAATATCTGAAAAAAACAATGAATTAATAAAAGGTCAATCAGATGCTTATTTATTAAATAATAAAAATTATGAATTAATAATTAGGTACCCACATGGTTGACCAATCGCTGTTGTAGGTGTTCATAATATTGCTCGAAAATGCGGCGTGTCGAAGCTTTAACCGTCCAATCCCATGTCCATTTAATGGACTCATACTCCTCTAACGAGTCGCATCTATTTCTGCAAAACTGAAGCAAATTTTGGGAAATATGCCATCAAGAGAGTAATTTGTGAGCGTTCGGGAATTCTGCTTTGCATGCCCCAATCAACGCTAAATCTCTGTCGCTGACGATAACACGCGGGTAATATCTTTCGGCAATCACCATCTTCACACGTTGCAATACCCACTGAAAATTAGGCCCTTTTTCACTATTTAAAAAGATATATGCCATTGAAAATGTTTTATTTGTTGAAGTTACTCAAATAATTTCCAAAAATGGCAATTTAAACAGCGTGGTATTGTATGTGAAGTCCATTAGCATGATTTCGGGGAATGTATACCATAAAGCATATGACGTGGGGTGAACAAAAAATAGTTCCTGAAGCTCATTATGCTCATTTTTCCTCTCGTAATATGTATACCCTGATTGCATCAAATGTGAGTAAAGGACTTGAATTGGAGTTCTATCACCTACTATGGCTCTCCGGATCTTACTTTGCGCATTATATATAGTTCTAACGCTAGACACGTTATCCGGATTACGACCCTGTATTGTCAAAAGTATATGACGTGGTCGTATGCTATAATCTATCAATTCTTTGACCAAAAACCGAACTCATCATCCTTTAGTCGCATTGCATATGGGAAACCATGCAACGACTCTGCCAAAGGATGATTATGCCTATCATCCTTCACCCTCAAACTTCAAAAAAATTTGTTTTATGATATTTCGCCACCAACTTGAATGGAAATTTGTTTTAGAGGTACTGGTTTGCCGTTTTCCAGTACCTTCATGTTTATAATTCCCACTCTTTGAACACCTATAATTGATTTCGTACAAATAACCCTTTTCTGCTTTGGTTCTGTCTTTAACAATGACAAAACCGTGCCCCCGAGCTATAGAACAAGTCATTGGTGACTTGAATAAGTGAGAGAAGTGAGGGGTCATCCTATAGAAAAAGTCATTGGTGACTTGAATAAAAGGACTCTTAGGTCACAAAATAAACAAGTTAAGTTTTGGCATGACATTTTTCAAAAAATCCAAATTGTTTTGGGCTAGGTTTAGATGTCCATGGTTGACATGGATCCTTAGAGAACAATCTTCTAAGATAAAGTCTAGATGTCTAGGTAATGTTTGCATTGTCCTACTTAGGTGCTCTTAGAGCCTATGTGCGTATGTGGCTAGGACTTATGTAAAGGCATGGAAGGAAATTTCATTACATGATTTCCAAGAGGAAAAATGTTGGGATATGAAATATCAAAGTACTTCTGGATGTCAAAGTACTGCTGCATGAAGAATAAAGTCAAAGTACTGCTGAAGAATAAAGTCAAAGTACTGCTGTTATTGCTGAATGCTTAATGTACTTCGAAGGAAACAAGGATCAATGTGCAATATTAGATAAGGATTAATGTGTAATATTAAATGAATATTCTAGAATTAGTTAGAGATAATGACTTGTCGTTCAAGGATTACATGTTGTAAACCGACTTAAGGTTATCTATATAAAGAGCCTTAAGAGGTATTAGTCGATATAAGTTTTACAAGTCTTAGTTACGTTTAGAAGTCGATCAAAGTTAATAGTTAGGGATTGTTAGTGAATCTGTGTAACAAAGCAGGTTCAAAGTTTGGTTAATATAAAAATTCTTCTTAAGCTTTGTGTTAGTAGATTCCGCATACTTTACAAGGTAAAACAGTGTTTCAATATTAATAGTGTTGAGTTTACTCAATATTGTTAAAACCTTTACAAGCTACAAAGTAGTTTGGTCAGAGTATATCGATCCAACAAGTGGTATCAGAGCTTGTGTTGGAAACTCTGATTAAGAAGACAAACCTTTAAAACCTTTAAACCGATCTCACTATAAACCCTTCAAGATGTCGACAGATGCTGCACCTGCTCCCTCAATCACTGCTGTTAGAATCCCTATTGTTAAGAAGGGAGAATACAACCTATGGGCCATGAAGATGAGGCAGTACATTGCCATCACAGACCATGCTTTGTGGGATGTGATTGTCAATGGTAACATGCAAATTGATGAACCAGTAGAGGTACCTGGACAACCAACACCACCAAAACCTACTGTACCTGCTTCTACCAAAAGAAATCAAGACAAAGCTCTCAACATACTGCTTTCTGCTATTCCTGATGGTCACCTATTAAAGTTTCATGATGCCAAACAACTATGGGCTGCAATAAAGAAGAAGTTTGGAGGTAATGATGCTTCCAAGAAAATGCATAGGAATTTACTAAAGCAACAATTTGAAACTTTCACTGTTGGTGAAAGAGAAGGTCTTGATTTTGCTTATGAAAGATTTCAACATCTTTTGAGTATGCTAGAACTATATGATGCTGAGGCATCAGTTGAAGATGCTAATTTAAAGTTTCTGAGGAGTTTGCCATCAACATGGCATGTAGTTGCTACAATGATCAGAGGACAATCAGGGCTGGATACTGTGGACTTTGATGATCTTTACAACAATCTAAAGGTGTATGAGCATGAGATGAATGGTACTACAGGTTCAAGCACACAACAGAACATTGCTTTTGTCTCCTTTGAAAAGAGAAGCAGTACTTCTAATAAAGGTACTGCTTACCCTGTTCAAAGTACTGTGACTGAAACACAGGTTCCATGCACAACAAGGTCCCCACCAATTCATCACAATCATTTACCCCCACCTCAGATGATGTTCTATGTTCATTCTTTGCTCAACAAGCATCTCTACCTGTCACCTATCAAGAAGATGTATTGCAAATAGATGATGATGCTTTGGAAGAAATTGATATCATATGGCAAGTTGCCATGCTCACTGCAAGGATCAAGAAGTATGTGAACAAGATAGGAAAAGGCATCAATTTCAGAGCCAAACAAGGAATAACATTTGACAAGTCCAAGATTGAGTGTTTCAACTGTCAAAGGACTGGTCACTTTGCAAGGGAGTGCAAATTTGCAAAGTATCAAGCAAACAAGATGATTGAACCACCAAAGCCTGAGAGAAAAGAGATTCCAATTACTGAACAAAACCAAAAGCTTTGGTTGCTCAAGAGAATCTGTCAGAGATTGATTGGTCCAATGAGTTTGATGATGAACCAGTAACCTATTCAATGGTTGCATTGGAAGACTGGAGCACAACATTTGATGAAGAGTCTGGATATGCTGCTTTGGAGTCAAGAGATGATCTAGGAAGCTTTGATTGGAGCATGGAGTTTGAAGAAGCACCTGTTCAGCTTGCTATGGTAGCTGCTTCACCAAGTTCATCCACTAACTCTGAGGTATGCTCTAAGTGTAATGATATGTATCAAAAGTTACTTAGTGAATATATAGCTGAAAGAGATAAATTTCAAAAGGCTAGGGCTGAGATAACTGGTTATCAATTAACTTTAGAGTCATTGGAAGCCAAAATCATTACACATGAAAACAATGAAGTAGCATGGCTTGAAACATATAAACAACAGGAGTACCTAGTTAAGTTAGGTGAATGGAAACTAGGATGTAAAGTGTCTGAACTAGATAAAGTGACTGCTGAAAGAGATAAGTTGTTAGAAAAACTTGCTGTATGGAATGAGGCTGGTATGTCACATGTTCAATTTGTTGAAAAGCAAAGAACATCTAATATCAAAACAGGTCTAGGTTATGATAATGATAGTAATGAAGGCATTCCATTTAAGGGCAAGGAACTAAATCTTACAGTAGATACCTCCACTAGTGATGAGGAATTTATAAGCTTAGATGAAAATACTTCTAGTGATGAGGAATCCCCTAGTTCAACACCTCCTGAATTTAAGAAAGAAAAGGGTTATAATGCAGTTCCTCACTCCCCAGGTAGCTTTCAACCACCTGGAAGAGATGATGACGAAAAATCTTGTTGATAATAATAATAATATTTATGTTATTCCGCTGTGCTTATTATTATCATTGTGCTTATAATTTATCCTAGATCAATGTCTAAACAACATGGAGTCTAAAACGGTCTTAAGAACTTATAAAAAATGGTGTGCATGAGTTCTATCAAGTGGTATCAGAGAAAAGTCTGTTGAAAAAGCTTAAAAGTAAATTTAATCCTGAAACTTTAGAAAAGTCTGTTGAAGCACCTAAGGTTGAAGAGACCAAGTTTTCAAAACAAGCAGTACCTTCAAATACTTTTCGAAGTACTGCTGATCACTCAGCAGTACCTCAAAGAAAATTCTTTCAAAATATTGCTAATTTTAGAAATACTTATGGAAGGGGATTTGGGGATATTGGTCCAAAGGTCTGTTATGTTTGTTATAGTCCTCATCACTTGATTAAAGACTGTAATTATCATTCAGAATATCTAAGTAAATATCCTAAGACCAGAACTGCACAACCAAGTCATAGGGAGAATAAGCCAATGGACAACAAACCAGTTTGGAACTATACAAATAGGGTCAACCATAGTAATTTCTCAAAAGACTATAGGTACCCTCATCAGAAAAGGGCATATTCCAAACCATCAGTACCTTCACAAAGTACTGATAGAAAGTTCCCTAATGTTTCTAGCAAACACTCAAGTGTACGATCTAGGAAGTACAATCAATACAATCCTAGAAAGCCTTATAACACAAGAAAAGATGCTAGGACACAGAACCCAACTCCTAAAGTTACAACAAAATGGGTTAAGAAAGAAAGTACTGCTGGGGAAAAACTAGTACTTTCAGAAGTAAAAGGTGAAAAAGGGACAATTGATCTTGAAAAACCAACAGTTTTGGAAACAAAAACCTTAATTCTTGATCATGCTTTCAAAGACAGTGGTGATTACATTCTCAAAATTTTTGAGTATGTCACTCCACAAGGGGAACACAAGTTAGTAATGGCTTGGGTTCCTAAAAATAACTAACCTTTTTCATGTGAATGCAGGGCAACCCAGAGGAGGAGCTTAAAGATCATCTTATTGTAGATAGTGGTTGCTCTGGCAGTATGACAGGAGAAAAGGAGCTCTTGTCAGATTTTAAAGCTTATTATGGAGGAAAAGTTGCATTTGGGAATGATCCTGATGGAGGAAGAATTACTGGCAAAGGAACTATCAAGGCAGGAAACATTGATTTTGAAGATGTTAGATATGTGAAGGAGCTCAAATTCAATCTTCTGTCAGTCTCTCAGATTTGTGATAAGAAGTACCCTGTGTTATTCTTTGACACAGAATGTCTTATACTTTCTCCTGATTTCAAGTTAGAAGATAGAAACTTGGTGTTGCTGAAAGCACCAAGAACTAATGATGTGTACATCATAGACTTAAAGAATGTAAATTCTGCTGAAAGAGCAACATGTTTGATTGCAAGAGCATCTATGGAGGAAGCACATCAATGGCACATAAGACTGGGACATGTTAATTTCAAGAACATCAATAAGCTGGTCAGAGGTAATTAAGTTAGAGGTTTACCTTCTAAGACATTCAAGAATGATCACTCATGTCTTGCCTGTAAGAAGGGTAAATAGCACAAGGCTTCTTGTAAGAAGATTGATGAGAAAACCATTAGAGAGCCTTTGGAATTGCTGCACATGGATCTGGTTGGACCTGTTTCAGTTGTTAGTCTGAACAAGAAGAAGTACTGCTTGGTTGTAACAGATGACTGTAGCAGATTTAGTTGGGTCTTTTTCTTATGCTTTAAAGATGAAACTTTTGATGCTATTCATGACCTAATTATAGCACTTGAAAATCAGTTAAGACTCAAGGTTAGAGGCATTAGATGTGATAATGGGACTGAGTTCAAGAATCAGCTTATGGATGAATTTTGTACCAAGAAAGGAATTAAAAGAGAGTTCAGTATTGCTAGAACTCCTCAACAAAATGGAGTTGCAGAAAGAAAGAATAGAACTCTTATAGAAGCAGCAAGGAGAATGCTTGCAGACTCTCAACTACCTGTTCCATTCTGGGCTGAAGCAAGAACATCACTTGAATCAGCAGAAGTACTTTGGAGATAGAAGTACTTTGAATTAGCAGAAGTACTTTGGAGAAGTACTTTGATTAGGCAGAAGTACTTTGGAGATAGAAGTACTTTGAATTAGCAGAAGTACTTTGGAGATAGAAGTACTTTGAATCAGCAGAAGTACTTTGGAGATAGAAGTACTTTGAATCAGAAAAACTGGATCCAAAAGATAAAGGGAAAGGGATAATGGTTCAGAAAGATACTAAGAAGAAGAAGAAGAAATTTTCTATTGCTCAGATTAGAGAATTAGAGACTGCAGATGATTTAGAGCTTGCTAGAAAGCAACAAGCTGAATATGATGCTGAGTATTTGGAAGAAGTCAGTAGGCCAATTACAAAGAAGTCAATGACCAAAGCTCAGGAAAGGAACTGGATGATGCAATTCTTAAGAAAGAAGGGATACAAGAATTTACATAAACAAAGGTATCCAGAAATAAAAGCTTTATGGGATAAAGTACAAGAAGATATCAGAAGAGAAGTAGAAAGCTTTGTACCCATGGAAGTTGATAGAAAGAAGAAATTAGAAGATATCAGAAAGGAAGAAGCTGAGCATAGGAGATTGAAAAGAAAGAAATTAGCTGAAGATGATCAACTGACAAAAAGGCTGAAGTTAGTTCATGAAGATACAGTTGATGAACTCAGAAATTATTTCAGAGTTGTTGATTTTGAGAACAAAAAGATTAAAGATTCTGGAAAGAAGTCCAAGATAATCTCATTTTCTGTGGTTGAATCAAAAGAGGGAAATTATTTTATGATCCACAGAGAAGATGAAAGCTTCACAACATTCAACATGTTATGGGATTTATTGCACTGTATCACAAGGGCAGATCTTTATGATTTATATGTGCAAGTGCAGACATACTATGCAGAGATTTAAGCTTCAGGAGTGGGATTAGTTTTGCTTGGAGACTTAATTACCATCTGGGAAACTGAAGAAACAAGTGTTGATCCTCTCTGGAATGATCAAGAGAATTGGGAAATAACAAGATAGAGATTCTTTGAGTCATCAGGAGTTCATACACTAGAGATGGAAGATGGTACCATGATTCACATGTTGGCTGAGAGGAGATATCCATTGATCAGAGAAATTATGCTAAGAATGCTGGATCATGGAATGGAACTTGAAGATGAATCTGAAGTAGCTTTGGATGTTATCAAGCTATTTATCAGATGGGTCAAGTCTGAAGAATAATATTGTATAATACTGGTATGATCTGTTTTGTAAAATAAAGTATTTTTCAAAGTACTGCAAAAACAAACAGTACTTTATCAAAGTACTGCTTGCTGATATAAACCAGTATAAGTCCTTTAAAATAAAAATAAAATGTTTTGATGTTTAAAAGAAAAGGAAAAAGGATTTGAAAAGCAACACATGGTGTTAGTATTTATATTGTACAACAAATGGTAATCAACTCACCATGTTTAACAGACAAGAAAGAGTTTGACTCATCATGAGGGTACGACTCTGATGTGATAATCAAATCCGTTGATGGTTGATAGTTTACCAAAAACTATATGGTTATCAACTCACCATACTCCAAGTGATTAAGAGTTGGCTAGTCCAAAGCAAACGGCTATTGGTAAAGACAAATCAAATCCGTTGATAGCTGATGATTTGCTAAAAATCATAATTTTCAATGATTCACCTCTCACAGGAGTTAACACACCTGGAAGTGATGAGATTAGTATGAAACTTTTAAAGATTTGATGATCTTTGTACCAAAATATTGCTGAGTTGCTGAGAAGATACCATGGAAAATATGATGCTGATGAAGAGTACTTTGACAGATGACAGATAGAAGAAAAAGGAATAAAGAAACAATCTCACTGAATAATTAAAGATTTGAAGATTAAAGATAACAAAGAAACTTGAAATCAAGCAAGTAGAGTTCAAGTTAGGGGAGGATTGTTGGGATATGAAATATCAAAGTACTTCTGGATGTCAAAGTACTGCTGCATGAAGAATAAAGTCAAAGTACTGCTGAAGAATAAAGTCAAAGTACTGGTGTTATTGCTGAATGCTTAATGTACTTCGAAGGAAACAAGGATCAATGTGCAATATTAGATAAGGATTAATGTGTAATATTAAATGAATATTCTAGAATTAGTTAGGGATAATGACTTGTCGTTCAAGGATTACATGTTGTAAACCGACTTAAGGTTATCTATATAAAGAGCCTTAAGAGGTATTAGTCGATATAAGTTTTACAAGTCTTAGATACGTTTAGAAGTCGATCAAAGTTAATAGTTAGGGATTGTTAGTGAATCTGTGTAACAAAGCAGGTTCAAAGTTTGGTTAATATAAAAATTCTTCTTAAGCTTTGTGTTAGTAGATTCCGCATACTTTACAAGGTAAAACAGTGTTTCAATATTAATAGTGTTGAGTTTACTCAATATTATTAAAACCTTTACAAGCTACAAAGTAGTTTGGTCAGAGTATATCGATCCAACAAAAAATATTCATCAATTCATTATTCAAACGATGAATAATAATATTCAAGATTCTACATGTCTATAATATGTGTGATGAACAAGAAAATTTAACACAAAATATCTTATTAAATTTAATGAGATTGAAAGTCATTTGTGTTAAATTATCAAGAATAGATAAAGTTTTGAATCACTATTCACACTTGGGTTGAAGAATTTATATCTATATCTACTTCTTCAATTAATGTGTAAATTGCATTCTATGTGTTTAGGGTAGAAAATAAAAGAAAAGATTTTATGCAAACATACAAACTACTTACGTAGTTGAAGAGAATTCGTGTGGATTGAATTCGGTATGGTATTGCATAACAAACTAAAATACCCAATTAATAGACTTAATAAGCTAAGTTCCTCATCCGAGATCTTAGAAACTTATGTTGTTAACGCAAGTAAGTCATAAGAATTATTAAAGTCGACATATTACACAACAAACTATAAACCGGAGATATCTCGCATTGAATAATGACTTTCTATACAATGTGTGATGGTTTATAGGATCTAGTTTGCGTACTTCAATTAAAACACACTTAATCACAATACTCAAACAACTATACTCTCGAGATGTCATACATGAAATGCTTACACTTGTTTCATGTATAGAGAGTTATAGGTCTGAAACTGTGTTTAATGAAATCACTTTCTCTCCAAAATTGATGATCATGGATATTTACTCATCAACTATGATAAATTCATGTATGTCTCTTGTGATGAATGTATGCAACTATTGTAGGAACTAATATGAGCAACTTGATCTTTCAAATCCAACCAAACTCAAATCTAATCCAATCTAAATCCCTACTATCAACAAGGCATAATTGTCTTCCCCATGCATTACCTTCTTTCATCTCACATTATCTAGTATTACCTAATAGAATACTAGTACAAATTATTCTTACTCATTGGGCAATAGATCATCTTTATCTAAATCTAGCTCATGCTAATCTTCTATAAAAGAGTGTTTAGTATCTTACATCTCCATCACCAATTCTGCAAATAGTGGTATATCACATTTATTTATTTTCTCAAAAATGGTAACCAAATTCTTCATGAAATGTGTCAATGAGTCCTCCAACACTAATGTTTACGAGCCCTTTGAGTATCATAAGTACCGTGAAGGTTGTAATTACGACAAGAACTTCATGTGTGCTACAAGCATAAGACAACCCTTTACCCAATCAAAAGCCTTTTCTCTAATTCATAACCTCCCTTTAGATATCTTCCCAAGGCATCTTCAAGAGTTTCATGCTAGGTACTACTTTGACCGACCTTTTCTTACTCTTAACTTTTGAATGTATGGGCATGGTTATGCTTGGAACTTGAGGAGGTTGGGAAGAGTGTTGAATGTGTCTTCAAAGTGGAACATGTTTTACACAAAATCCACCGAGACCAAAACTTTCAAGAAAATCAAGCACTATCATCTAAGCACCTATGCCTTAGAAGCCCCAATTTAACCCGTTCTCATTCAAAACACCATCCTACAACCCGACTTTCATTGTGAAGAGGTTCCATCCAAGTATTGGAACAAGTCTCAACTTCACCCCAAATTGATGTCATGGGCGGAGGTCTTGTTGAAAAATGTGTTTGTTGAGGTTAAGGCATAAGAGAAGTTGCCCATTGATTGATGCTAAACCACCAACTTAAATTGACCAAGGAATGGTCAATAAAGTCAAATAGCCTAGATCAATGCTCCGGGTAATATAAGGTATCACCGGGTCGTTAAATCCCGTTGAGGTGTGAATTGTAACTTTAGCGTGCTTTGTGATCGGGTGTTTATTCATAGAAAGGGTTTGTTGTGAGACTTCTTTGGAGATTATTAACAGAAATAGCTTAGGAAAGCTATGTGAATGATTACGGGAACTGAGGTTGAGAAAATATCACCTAAACCTTAAAAACCGTACGTTTGCTGAAGACGTGAACAAACGTACAAAATGTGAATACGGTGATCTGGACAGGCTACTGATATGAAAATTTACTTTTTACAAACCTAATGATGATAGAAACTTTTTGGAAATTTAAAACTAATTTTTACACTAATTTTATAATTACTATTAATTAAATACTAATTTTCTAATTACTTTTAATTAACTAATTTAACCTACATTAGAAATAAATATGAAATTAACTTGGAAAAATAAAAATCAAACTTAGAAAAATCTAAAATACTATAAAACAAATTTTAGAAATGAAAATATATTTTTAAGACTATTTAATTAATTATTACTAATTATGAATTAATTATTAATTACTTTTTAATTATTTAAAATAACATAAATTTTAATTAATTATTAAAATACACTAGAAAAGTGAAAATAAAATATGGAAAACTTAAAAATAACTAAAAACTAATTTTAAAATTTAATTTATATTTTTCTGATTTACTAATTAATTATTATTAATTATTAACTATTTAATAATTATTAAAAACTATTTTAAATTAGGAAAAATACTAAATGATAAAAGAAAAATCTGAAAAAATTACAGAAATTGTTTTTACACACCAGAAGCCTAGGAAAATTATAAAAATGGAATTTGCTTAATAAGCTGATGAATAAGCCAATTGGCTTAAATAGAAGCTATCACTTCTATTAAGTTGGGCTTATTTGAGATTTTCCTTTTCCAAACTGCTTATTATAAGTTGTGAGACAACTTTTGTGAAGTGACTTTAACTGTGGTCAAGGAAATAAGCACTTCAAGTGCTTAAAACCTTAACATTTGACTTTTCTTGACCAAAAGTGAAAATAAGCTCAAATGAGCTAATGTGGGGTCCACTTTTGTGAAAACAGATACAAATAAGTACAATGAACAAGTTAAAGCAAGTAATGCACAAATAAGCTGCTTAAATAAGCTAAAATACCTCAATAAGCTGTTTGCTTATTTGATTCTGAGGTAGAAAAAGGGACAGACTTGGGAGGTCAAACAAAGTGGGGTCCACTGGTCTATAGGTCAAACCAATGGTCAATACAGCTTCCCTGCTAGGAGGGGGGTTGTATGGAACCTAGATGGAGATGTGGGACCCACTGGGTTAACCACAAAACACCACCAAAGGTGGGTGGGTGACCTGAGTCTGCTGAGACAGGGCAACTATCTTGCCCTGCAGGCTACTTCCAGGGGCATTTTGGTCCCTCAAAAAAAACCACAAAAATATAACCAACTTAGAAATCACAAATTCTACTGGTAGAGTTAACACCCAAGAAGTTTCAGACTCTAAATCTCAACACAAAAATCAGATTAATTCACCCAATTTTTGCAAAAATCTGAGCTATGCATTTTTGACTTTTTGAGAAATCTTGAGATTTGACTTTTATGAACTTGTATTGCTGATTTAATGACTAAAAGTGTTATAATAAGCTATATGAAAGCTAACTTAAGTAAAAACTCCAACTTATGAAAAGGTTTGATGGATTTGGACTTGAAAATTCACCACAGTTAACTGTGGTGATCACTTCTTAGTGATTTTGACTTTATTGTGTATTAGTGACCTAGTAAGTTGTTTCCCTGAGCCTTTATCCACCCACACAACTGAATGAAACACAGGAATGTACAATTATACAAGTAGCATGGTACAAACAGACACCAACCAAACACCCCTTAGAAGGCAATCTGTGATGGAAACTTGAGTCAAACAAATACACAACACAATCTACTGATTACAACTACTATGATAAGCAATAACTAGGTATTTTAGACAATAACAACTGACTAAACTACTTGAGAGAGTAAAAATTAAGAGTAAGGCTTACATAAGCCTTCCAAGCCAAGCTGCCAAGTGACAAAGATCAAATGAACCAATCCTAATGCCCTCCCATGAGGTACCTAACCCACAACCATCCTGAATTAACTGTGCTCCAAGCTTTTTCAACCAATGATCACCACTTTTTTATTTATTTTTAATTTTCTTAATTTTTTTTAGTAATTAATGAAAACTGAGTTAGGGATGTTCACACAAGCTTATAAAGCTTATAAAATCTTGTTTCTGAGTTTACATAAGCTTATGAATGACTTGTACTCACATTAGAAGCCTTAATTAGAACTTGAGAATTTGAAAAATGGGACTTGAAAAGTGAAAATGAGACTTAAACTTTAAAGTAGACTTTCATTGATAAAAAAAATTACAATACATTAAAAATAGACTGAAAAACATTAAAACTAAAAGATTACACCCTCCCAAAGGCTCACATGAGCTCAAATATATATTACGAGCTAACAACTAGGACCTAAGTCTTCCATATGAGCTCTTTTTGAATTCTGATAGCCCCATGGTCTTTGTGTTGACCTCTTGACCAAATCCTCACCATTAAATTGCTTTGAGATCATTTCTAGCCTTTGATCATGATTTTGGCGCCAAAAGGATACGGGGTAAAACTGAGTGGTTCTGGTGGGGGGTTGGTGTGGGGAGTTATTGTGGTGGGATAGTTTGGTTTGGGCATTAATTGTGGGGGGCTAGTGGGTGAAAAAGGTGAGGAGGGGGGGAGATACTTTCCCTGGTTTTGCGCTTCAGTGTTGGGGGAGGAAGACGGGTCAAAGGTCTGTTTGACCTTCGTTGACCGTTTGACCCTGCCCTTTTTATTATTATTAGATTGGGCTGGAAAGTTGGGCTTGGGAGGTGGACTGGGTTAGGGGGTTGGATTGGGTAAGGGTTTTGGTTTTGGGTTGATATTAAAACAAGGGTCCGGTTGGTTAGTTTAGGAACAAGGACCATTTTTGCAATTTCTTCAAAACTCAAGGACTGAAAGTGCACCTTTCCCAATTTGCTTCCAAGGACCAAATATGATATAATTCCAAAGTCTAAAAACCATTTTTTCCTTTTTCCAATTTTCAAAATTTCCCAGGGACCTATTTTACCATTTTTGGATTTTCAGGGACCAAACTTGTAATTTTGTAAACTTGTTACCCAAGGTGTAATATTTTGTGAAATTTGACTTTTAAAACCTTGGGTTGACTTTTCCTTTCAAAATAAATGCATAGGGACTAAATTTGACAAGTTTTGAAACTTGGGGGACTGAAACTGCCAATATTGCAAACTTTGAACGTTTTTTCTTTGTTTTTGCATATTTTGCATTTAAAACACATAAAACACAATCCCTGGGATAATTTAAGTATTTTGATATCTTTTTGATTGTTTTTGTATGTTTTGGCAGTTTAAATACGTCAAAAACGATGAGTGTTTGAGCACCCATTAATCCCCCACACTAAACTATTTCTAGTCCCTAGCAATATTTTTAGAAAACATGATGGATTTTAAGCTCTTTACCAAAGGCCATCACCTCTGGAGTAGCCAGTTGTAAGAACTGTGGCACAACTGATAACCGTGTGATTTTGAGCAAACCACCAGCTTTCAACGGATTTGTTTAGTCTTTACCAAGAGCCGTTTGCTCCTGGACTAGCCAACATCTTGATGGACCTAGTCGACATTTTGGTGAGCTGATTACCAATTATGGATTTTCCACGGCCTTTACCACAAGCCATAATCTTGCGGGCTAGCCAACTCATTAGCTTTTGAGGATGATGGGGAGTTGAGGAACCATACAATTTTGGGCAAATTGCAAGCCGTAAACGGATTTGATTTATCTTTACCAAGAGCCATTTGCTCCTGGATTAGCCAATCCCTTTGTCGGTTAGACCTGGCGGACTGATTACCACAAAAATTTTGAAATAAAGTGAAAATTTTTTGAAAATTTTGGCCAAAAACGGGGGTATTTGAAAGATATTTTGATAAAATTCGCTAGAATTTCCCCCCCACACTTAGAAATGAATATTGTCCTCAATATTCAAAGTCCCGGCTATTATGCCGAAGCTATGAACGTAAAAAGCCAAGAATCAAATCTAACTGCGGAAATACCAAATTCACTTTATTTCTATATATACACTTTTTTTTTTCAACTTATATACATATATACATTTTTCAAATAGCGGGGGGTTGGCCATTCCCCCACACTGGGTGGTAGAAAATAGAAAGAATCAGAGATACGGGTGAAAGCCCGTATTGTGCAATTGTTTTTGTTCATCGAGTCGCTAGCTTGACTCGATCCCCGAATTCAATTGTCCTTGGGGAAAGTTTGGAGATCCGGGACAACCATGGATGGTATGTCCTCTCCAAAGTAGTGCTTTAAACGATGTCCATTCACTTTGAAGTTAGGACCGTCATTTTGAGATAATTCGACGGTACCATAAGGATAAACTTTTGTGATAGTGAATGGACCAGTCCATCGGGTTTTGAGCTTTCCCGAAAAGATCTTGAGTCTAGAATTGAAAAGAAGGACACGATCACCAACGTTGAAAACGCGGTTTTTGATTTTTGAGTCATGAATCTTCTTTGTCTTTTCTTTATAGATAAAAGAGTTCTCGTAAGCTTGATCACGAAGTTCATTTAATTCATTTAGTTGAACTTTTCTATGATCACCCACCGTTTTGAGGTCGAAATTGGCATGCTTGAGAGCCCAATAGGCTTTGTGCTCAAGCTCGATCGGAAGATGGCATGCTTTCCCGTACACAAGTTTATAAGGCGTACACCCAATGGGTGTTTTGTAAGCCGTACGGAAAGCCCAAAGTGCATCATCTAATTTGTCTGACCACGATGCACGATTCTCACCTACAGTTCTTTCCAATATTCTTTTAATGCCCCGATTGGAAACTTCGACTTGTCCACTCGTTTGAGGGTGGTACGCAGTGGAAAGACGGTGGGTTACACCGTACTTTTGAATGACTTTGTCAAATTTGTCATTACAGAAGTGCGTACCACGATCACTAATAATAGCACGTGGAGTTCCGAATCGGGCAAAAAGAGCTTTTAAAAATTTCACAACTACCCGGGCATCATTTGTGGGTAAAGCTTTTGCTTCAACCCATTTTGACAAGTAGTCAACTGCCACGAGTATGTATTTGTTTCCGTGAGAGGATGGAAATGGCCCCATAAAGTCGATGCCCCAGATATCAAAAATTTCACAAACTTGAATTGCATTCTGAGGCATTTCATTCTTTTGTGAAATATTCCCGTGACGTTGACAAGCGCCACAGGACTTGACCAAATCTTGGGCATCCTTGTAGATCGAGGGCCAATAGAAGCCGGAATCAAACACCTTTTTGGCGATGTAGTTGGGATTGTGGTGGCCCCCCGTGGGACCAGCATGGCAAGCCTTTAAAATTTCAGCGGCTTCCTGACCATACACACACCGCCGGATGACTTGATCCGCGCATATCTTGAACAAGTAGGGGTCGTCCCAAAAGTAATGTTTAACATCTTTGAAAAATTTATTTTTTTGTTGGGACGACATCCCTTTCACAATGAAGTTACCCGCAAGATAGTTTGCAAAGTCGGCAAACCATGGGGTAATCGAGTCTCCACGAAATGAAACCGCATTGAGGGTTTCGAGAGGAAATGTTTCATTTATTTCCTTTTTCTTGAAAGCATTTTGGTGAGGGTTTTCAAGACGGGAGAGATGATCAGCAGCTAGGTTCTCAGCTCCTTTTTTATCACGAATAATGATATCAAATTCCTGAAGGAGGAGAACCCAACGGAGGAGTCTCGGCTTTGCATCTTGTTTCGCAAATAGATACTTCAAAGCCGAGTGATCTGTATACACTATGCTTTTGGTAAGAATAAAGTATGGCCGGAATTTTTCAAAAGCATACACCACAGCTAATAATTCTTTTTCAGTGGTGGTGTAATGACTTTGAGCCTCGGTCATAGTCTTGCTGGCATAGTGTATAGGCTGAAAATGTTTGATTTGCGTTGCCCCAAGACTGCCCCTATAGCTTAATCACTAGCATCACACATGAGCTCGAAGGGCAAGTCCCAATCGGGGGAAACAAGAATCGGTGCCTCGGTAAGCCTTTTCTTTAATGTTTCAAAGGCTTCGATGCACTCAGAGGAGAAGATAAAAGGAGCATCCTTTTCGAGGAGATGGGTCATATGCCGGGCGATTTTAGAAAAATCTTGAATAAACCTACGGTAAAAACCGGCGTGACCCAAAAAGCTCCTAACACCTTTCACATTCGTGGGATGAGGCAATTTTGCAATGACGTCCACTTTGGCTCTGTCAACCTCAATCCCATTTTTTGAAATTTTATGGCCGAGGACAATGCCCTCTTTGACCATAAAGTGACTCTTCTCCCAATTTAGACATAACCTTGTGTCTTTACAACGTTTTAGCATGCTGTCTAAATGGGAGAGACATGATTTAAATGAATCCCCAATGACCGAGAAATTGTCCATAAAGACCTCCATACTTTTCCCGATCATGTCGGAAAAAATAGCCATCATACATCTTTGAAACGTGCCCGAAGCATTACATAGGCCAAATGGCATACGTTTATATGTGAAAGTTCCATAGGGGCACGTAAAAGTGGTCTTTTCTTGGTCTTGCGGGTCAATGGGAATCTGAAAGTAACCCGAGAAACCATCGAGGAAGCAATAGTACTCATTCCCCGCTAATCTCTCGAGCATCTAATCCATAAAGGGCAGAGGAAAATGATCCTTACGGGTGGCGTCATTCAATTTACGATAATCAATGCAGACGCGCCAACCCGTAACCAAACGAGTTGGAATTAACTCATTTTCCTCGTTTGTGACAACAGTAATGCCACCCTTTTTTGGAACACAATGAACTGGGCAGACCGAAGGACTGTCCGAGATAGGGTAAATTAATCCGGCTTCAAGAAGTTTTAAAACCTCTTGTTTGATAACCTCGTGAATTTTTTGATTCACCCTTCTTTGATGTTGGACTGCAAGTTTGAAGTCATCCTCCATTAATATCTTGTGAGTACAAAACTCAGGGTCGATGCCCTTGATGTCGGAGAGACGCCAAGCAATTGCTCGCTTATGGGACTTCAAAACCTTTATAAGAGCAGCCTTTTCCTCAACACTTACGTCTTTAGCAATTATGACGGGTAATTTATCATCACCTTCCAGAAATGCATATTCAAGATGAGGCGGCAAGTCCTTAAGTTCAACCGCAGGGAAGTCATCAGTTTTCTCAACATTTTTGAGTTCCTCCTTATGAAGTATTTGTGGTAGAACAGGAAGAGGAGAGGGATCTTCGTTTAATAACTTTTCAAGCATGAGAATATCCCCCTCGAGGTCAATCTCTTGGTTATCGATTCCATCGGGAATCGAATCACTGTTGAGATAGGCCTCAATTTCTTCTAAGATGAAGTCACTTCCCTCAAACGGAGTGAGGGAAGGAGAAGAATTGGCAACAATGCGGTGAGAAGATGGAGTGAAGTTTTCACTCCGAGAATCATCGACAAAACCTAGAACCTCTTGAGCGTACTCCCCAGACGCAACATCAATGACATCAATTCGGTTAACCGTCTCGGCGTCATAATTAGAGGAGTACCTCGAAGTTTGATCGAGGTTAAAGGTTACAGCTTCATTACCAACACGAAGAGTTATTTCCTCTTCGTGCACATCAATTAACGCACGACCCGTCCTTAAGAATCCTCTCCCGAGAATGAGAGGAACTCGTGGGTCAGCATCAAACTTAACAACAACGAAGTCAGCGGGGAAATGGAACTTTCCTACTTTCACGAATACGTCTTCAGCAATGCCGAGAGGACGAGAGATTGAACGGTCGGCAAGCTCGAGAGTCATGCACGTAGGAGTAAGTTGAGGAAGAGAGAGTTTCTCCCACACTGAGTAAGGCATCAGGTTGATGCTAGCGCCAAGATCGGCTAAGGCGAAGCATTCAACCATCCCAGGGAAAACACATGGAATGAGAAATCTCCCAGGGTCTCCAAGCTTCTTAGGAAGCTTCTTTAAGATAACTGCTGAGCAGTTTTCGTTCAATGGAGTCTTTGCCATTTTGTACAATTTTTCCTTGTTGCTTAACAAGTTCTTGATCATCGATACGAATTTGGGCATCAGGATGATAGCATCCGTAAGGCTAACGTCAAAATGCAAATCTTGAAAGATTTGATAAAACTTATCCATTTGGTGACTAGCCTTTTCGCGGAGCTTTTGCTCATTAAGTCGTGATGGGTATGGTAGTGCAGGTTTGGGTTTAGGGTTCTCTCCAGGAGTTGTTGATGGTTCAAATACAACTCCCGGTTTTGGTACAAGTCCTGGTTTTGGTACAATTTCTGGAACAACCTGAGGCTGGACGTGTGCGGTACTTCGTGGGCTAGGAGATTGCACCTTGTCCGTGGTTGCCTCAGGCTCAATTTCTACTTCCTCGGAATAAAGAGGAGGAGGAATAGGAGGAAGTGGCGGCTCTTCATAAGCTTTACCACTGCGTGTAGTAATAGCTTTGAGTTCACCCTTGGGGTTAACAACTGTATTAGCCGGGAGACCTCCTGATGTAGAGGGTGGAGTGAGATGACTCATAAGACTGGCAAACATATTCTCAATCTTGTTTTGAGATTGATCAATTTTGTTGTTTGTTGCCATCAACTCACTCTTCAGCTCATGACCCTGTTTGGCTATTGATGATTGGAAATCATTCTTCAAATTTGAGATTTGATTTTGCATTGCCCTCATTTTGGTCTCATTAACTTTGATGTAGTTATTGAGCTCGTTTGGGAGGGGTTCTTGATAATTTGGAGCTGAATACCCTTGATTACCCCTTTGGGGTGGGTACTGATTGACGGGGGCATGATTTTGATTTTGCATATTAGGCCCCCTTGGTGGATTAGGATTAAACCTATTTGGATTTTGAGGAAACCCGGGTGGTCCAACCTGATTGCTAGCCCGGTGATTTGGTTCCACTTGAGGACGGTATTGGTTACCTCCTTGGTTGGAATTGCCGGCTATTGCATTTACTTCGAATGGATTGCCTTCGGTGGCAGTGCAATTGTAATATGAGTGTGGACCACCACAAGTGACACAAACTTCTATCTTTTTGACTTCAGCTTGTGGAGAAGAATGAGGAGAAGAAATTTTCTGGCTTTTGGTGATAACCAATGCATGAATAGCTTCCGTGAGTTTGTCAAGTCTAGCATCGGTGCTATATTGAGCCACGGGCGATGAGGTAGAAGGAACAACATTCCCTTGGGAAACAACCGGTTTGCTTCGGGGAATGCGGACCTTAGATTTATTCTCAATGATCGCTAAAGCATCCTTTGTGGTACGATTCAAGAAGTTACGTCCAGCGAAGGCATTTAGAGAGTCTTGATCGGATTGGCTTACACCATTGTAGAAAGTATCAAGTTGCATGAGATCGGAGAAACCGTGGTGAGGGCATTTTCGGAGCAATTCCTTGTAACGATCCCATGCCTAACTAAAGGATTCATCAAATTTCTGCGTGAATTTCATGATCTCATTCTTGAGACTCGTGGTTTTGGAAGGAGGAAAGAATTCATTTACGAACTTTTTCACAAGATCTTCCCATGTCTCAATAGATCGTGGAGGTTGTTTTTCAAGCCAAATCCGGGCTTGTCCCTCCAGGGAGAATGGGAAGAGAAGAAGTTTGATTGCTTCACAAGGGACGTTTTTGCATTTGATGGTGGATGTGATTTTATTGAACCATCGAATGTGATCTTGAGGATCGTCCCTTTCAAAACCGTAGAATTGACGTGAAGTGGCCAGGTTTATCCACCCCGTTTTAAGCTCAAAATTTTTGGCCATGATTGTCGGAACAACGATAGCATCTCCGTAACCCTCGACGGGTGCTTGGAGAAGCTCGTTCATAGTGGGTTTAGCCGCCATGATGACAGCTGGAGGTGGAACAGTACGGATCTCAGATCCGACTGTTGGTGCAGAACGTCTACGAGGTCTTCGAGGTTTCCGGACCAGCTCACGTAATGGGCTAGTGGACCTTGAAGAACGAGTGCGCATGCACTAGGGATAAAAACTTTTTGGACAATATTTTTGTTATCGTCCCGTAATCCAGAATCGTTTCTTTTTTAAGAATCACCTTAAAAAGAAAACCGAATCAGAAAACGTTACGATATGTTTTGTTGTTTTTTACTTTTTTTGGTGTTTTAACACTTTAGGAAAAGTGTTAATGACTTTTTTATGTGTTTTGATTTTGAAAATATTCACAAGTGATGGTATTTGTACAGTGAGTGAGGTGAGATAACACTAATCTCAGAAGACGCTGCAGAAACGCGCACACCTCCCCGGCAGCGGCGCCAAAAATTGATTGATGCTAAACCACCAACTTAAATTGACCAAGGAATGGTCAATAAAGTCAAATAGCCTAGATCAATGCTCCGGGTAATATAAGGTATCACCGGGTCGTTAAATCCCGTTGAGGTGTGAATTGTAACTTTAGCGTGCTTTGTGATCGGGTGTTTATTCACAGAAAGGGTTTGTTGTGAGACTTCTTTGGAGATTATTAACAGAAATAGCTTAGGAAAGCTATGTGAATGATTACGGGAACTGAGGTTGAGAAAATATCACCTAAACCTTAAAAACCGTACGTTTGCCGAAGACGTGAACAAACGTACAAAATGTGATTACGGTGATCTGGACAGGCTACTGATATGAAAATTTACTTTTTACAAACCTAATGATGATAGAAACTTTTTGGAAATTGAAAACTAATTTTTACACTAATTTTATAATTACTATTAATTAAATACTAATTTTCTAATTACTTTTAATTAACTAATTTAACCTAAATTAGAAATAAATATGAAATTAACTTGGAAAAATAAAAATTAAACTTAGAAAAATCTAAAATACTATAAAACAAATTTTAGAAATGAAAATATATTTTTAAGACTATTTAATTAATTATTACTAATTATTAATTAATTATTAATTACTTTTTAATTATTTAAAATAACATAAATTTTAATTAATTATTAAAATACACTAGAAAAGTGAAAATAAAATTTGGAAAACTTAAAAATAACTAAAAACTAATTTTAAAATTTAATTTATATTTTTCTGATTTACTAATTAATTATTATTAATTATTAACTATTTAATAATTATTAAAAACTATTTTAAATTAGGAAAAATACTAAATGATAAAAGAAAAATCTAAAAAAATTACAGAAATTGTTTTTACACACCAGAAGCCTTGGAAAATTATAAAAATGGAATTTGCTTAATAATAAGCTGATGAATAAGCCAATTGGCTTAAATAGAAGCTATCACTTCTATTAAGTTGGGCTTATTTGAGATTTTCCTTTTCCAAACTGCTTATTATAAGATGTGAGACAACTTTTGTGAAGTGACTTTGACTGTGGTCAAGGAAATAAGCACTTCAAGTGCTTAAAACCTTAATAGTTGACTTTTCTTGACCAAAAGTGGAAATAAGCTCGAATGAGCTAATGTGGGGTCCACTTTGGTGAAAACAGATACAAATAAGTACAATGAACAAGTTAAAGCAAGTAATGCACAAATAAGCTGCTTAAATAAGCTAAAATACCTCAATAAGCTGTTTGCTTATTTGATTCTGAGGCAGAAAAAGGGACAGACTTGGGAGGTCAAACAAAGTGGGGTCCACTGGTCTATAGGTCAAACCAATGGTCAATACAGCTTCCCTGGTAGGAGGGGGGTTGTATGGAACCAAGATGGAGATGTGGGACCCACTGGGTTAACCACAAAACACCACCAAAGGTGGGTGGGTGACCTGAGTCTGCTGAGACAGGGCAACTATCTTGCCCTGCAGGCTACTTCCAGGGGCATTTTGGTCCCACAAAAAAAATCAAAAAAATATAACCAACTTAGAAATCACAAATTATACTGGTAGAGTTAACACCCAAGAAGTTTCAGACTCTAAATCTCAACACAAAAATCAGATTAATTCACCCAATTTTTGCAAAAATCTGAGCTATGCATTTTTGACTTTTTGAGAAATCTTGAGATTTGACTTTTATGAACTTGTATTGCTGATTTAATGACTAAAAATGTTATAATAAGCTATATGAAAGCTAACTTGAGTAAAAACTCCAACTTATGAAAAGGTTTGATGGATTTGGACTTGAAAATTCACCACAATTAACTGTGGTGATCACTTCTTAGTGATTTTGACTTTATTGTGTATTAGTGACCTAGTAAGTTGTTTCCCTGAGCCTTTATCCACCCACACAACTGAATGAAACACAGAAATGTACAATTATACAAGTAGCATGGTACAAACAGACACCAACCAAACACCCCTTAAAAGGCAATCTGTGATGGAAACTTGAGTCAAACAAATACACAACACAATCTACTGATTACAACTACTATGATAAGCAATAACTAGGTATTTTAGACAATAACAACTGACTAAACTACTTGAGAGAGTAAAAATTAAGAGTAAGGCTTACATAAGCCTTCCAAGCCAAGCTGCCAAGTAACAAAGATCAAATGAACCAATCCTAATGCCCTCCCATGAGGTACCTAACCCACAGCCATCCTGAATTAACTGTGCTCCAAGCTTTTTCAACCAATGATCACCACTTTTTATTTATTTTTGATTTTTCTTAATTTTTTTTAGTAATTAATGAAAACTGAGTTAGGGATGTTCACACAAGCTTATAAAATCTTGTTTCTGAGTTTACATAAGCTTATGAATGACTTGTACTCACATTAGATGCCTTAATTAGAACTTGAGAATTTGAAAAATGGGACTTGAAAAGTGAAAATGAGACTTAAACTTTAAAGTAGACTTTCATTGATAAAAAAAAATTACAATACATTAAAAATACACTGAAAAACATTAAAACTAAAAGATGACACCCTCCTAAAGGCTCACATGAGCTCAAATATATATTACGAGCTAACAACTAGGACCTAAGTCTTCCATATGAGCTCTTTTTGAATTCTGATAGCCCCATGGTCTTTGTGTTGACCCCTTGACCAAATCCTCACCATTGAATTGCTTTGTGATCATTTCTAGCCTTTGATCATGATTTTGGCGCCAAAAGGATACGGGGTAAAACTGAGTGGTTCTGGTGGGGGGTTGGTGTGGGGAGTTATTGTGGTGGGATAGTTTGGTTTGGGCATTAATTGTGGGGGGCTAGTGGGTGAAAAAGGTGAGGAGGGGGGAGATACTTTCCCTGGTTTTGCGCTTCAGTGTTGGGGGAGGAAGACGGGTCAAAGGTCTGTTTGACCTTCGTTGACCGTTTGACCCTGCCCTTTTTATTATTATTAGATTGGGCTGGAAAGTTGGGCTTGGGAGGTGGACTGGGTTAGGGGGTTGGATTGGGTAAGGGTTTTGGTTTTGGGTTGATATTAAAACAAGGGTCCGGTTGGTTAGTTTAGGAACAAGGACCATTTTTGCAATTTCTTCAAAACTCAAGGACTGAAAGTGCACCTTTCCCAATTTGCTTCCAAGGACCAAATATGATATAATTCCAAAGTCCAAAAACCATTTTTTCCTTTTTCCAATTTTCAAAATTTCCCAGGGACCTATTTTGCCATTTTTGGATTTTCAGGGACCAAACTTGTAATTTTGGAAAACTTGTTACCCAAGGTGTAATATTTTGTGAAATTTGACTTTTAAAACCTTGGGTTGACTTTTCGTTTCAAAATAAATGCATAGGGACTAAATTTGACAAGTTTTGAAACTTGGGGGACTGAAACAGCCAATATTGCAAACTTTGAACGTTTTTTCTTTGTTTTTGCATATTTTGCATTTAAAACACATAAAACACAATCCCTGGGATAATTTAAGTATTTTGATATCTTTTTGATTGTTTTTGTATGTTTTGGCAGTTTAAATACGTCAAAAACGATGAGTGTTTGAGCACTCATCACCCATCATTGTTGGATACATGCTTTATTGCATTAAGACCAATACTCCATTTAACTTTGCCTACTTCATAGCCAAAAGAATGGAAGCATTGGACTACAATGATGAGCCTCTTCCATTTGCTAGGATCATGACAAACATCTTTGACTATATCAAGAAGAAACACCCAAATGATCCATCAAGGATGATTGATGTGGATGAAGTGTCTCCAATGGAGGATCCTTTCACAATGAACTCTCTTGACTATTGACTCCTAGTTGTAGCATGTTGTAGCATCATCTTGTAGTATCATCCTTGTGTCCCTAGTTGTTATGTGTGTTGTAGGGTTATGGTATTATGCACCATGGGTCTCATGTAATAAATTGTTGTGGAATGAAGTATCCTTTGTTTCTATATGTGTGCGTAAGTAATTATTATCCTCTATGCTCATCATTTGGCCTATTTAAGTCATGAGGGTATAATAACAATAAAGCTTTTCCATGAATAAAATACATTATTATTATGGACTAATCCATGTTGCAAGTATCCAAATGGTAACCTAACCCATTTTGGACTTCCACATGTGAGGATTTCTTTGTTGTTGCATGTTGTTGTATGTTTTATGTAGCTAGGTCACCGCAAGGGTGAGGCTCTTGACCCATGGATCCCCGCCTTGGAACAAGGGGGAACAATGATCTAGGGGGAGCTATGTTCAAGGGGGAGCACGTTCGGGTGCATATTCAACCTATTCAATTTTTCCCATTATTTGGAAGTCCCGCCTTTTTGATTCGACAAAAAGGGAGAAAGAAAGCAAGAGGCGTGAAGACCAATTCAAGTTAAAGATGGCTCCACCAAATCACAAGGCAAGGTCAATACGTAAGCTACACCAAAGGTGCGCTCTGTCTTCGCTACGTTTTTGTAATTTTATTTGCTTTCGGTTTTTATTTGTCATCATCAAAAAGGGGGTGATTGTTGAGGCAATATTATCGAGATCTCCTTATGTTTTAATGATGAAAAATAAACCTTCGAAACACATAAAATAACAAACGTTAGCCAAAGTTTCCCGACTCACATGTCTGCTCCTAACGCGCTGCCCACGCGGACGCGTGGGCAACGCGCCAGGCTTTTGTGATTGTCGGAACGAACTTTGAAAGTCGGCTTTCCTCTTACCCGACTAATGTGAATCTTTCAATACAGTTATGAATATGCTATGTGCTTAATTGAGAACACTCGAAACTAGTTTTGGGATTAGAGAGACCCAACTTTTAAACTACCCATTTACGGGAAAACGCCAACTCAAGTTTTCTAACTCTCACCTCTAGCCAAGGCATTTCTAAACCTAGGGAGCTTATCTATTTCACATAACATCAAGTGAAAGCATTCATATGCTCATAGCCCGTGCCTACGTGTTCTCTAATTACGTAACGAGTTTACTCCATTATTGGTCAAACGAAGTCAAAGGTCACTTTGCGTAAACGCGTCCTTTCCCGCATGGGATATGCTTTACATCAAGGCAAAGCACTTGGCTTGTTTGTACCAAGGTGTTAGTTGAGTACGTCGAGTCGTGGAAAGTCACGAGTTATGAGATTATGGATTCTCGACGTTGAGTTTCTTGAGATTAGAAGTAACCTTTGAATTTCTCAAACTATAATCATGTTTGTCCAAATTATTTTCTTTCTAATGACAACTTGATTATTTCTTAATATCTTCTTAATTACTTCTTTTATAAAACTAAACCCTCCCAAAATCCTTCCCTAAATCTCATCTCCAACATTCTCTAATATCCCCTTACACTCTTACAACTTTGTCTCCCAAATTCCCACACAAGATTCCCCTTTTACAATATTCCTTCCACTTTATACATTCCCCACATATTCTCTTATACAGACAAAAAAACATACTTTTCTACAAACACATACTTACATATACAACTTACGTACACACACCTTTACATTCAAAATACACAAACTTCACTCGCATACCCTTCTACACACACACAAGGCTCCCTATCTTATCAATCCTCCATATTCTTTACATTCTTACACACATCCCATCTTTACAACATATTCCTTATACTCCCAACACCTTTATTTTCAAAATACACACACTAGTCACAACCATCTCATTCTCTACACACACTAGGCTCCCCATCACATCCAACTTTTACATATTCCATTACACACATCTCTTCAGTCTTACACAATCCAACTCAAACCTTATATTTCTTACACACTTTTCATCCTAACCATCCATTTCTCTTCAACACATCTCAACCATCTATTTCACCTTCTTCCCCAAGAAATGGAATATCCTCTAGCATATTCTTCTCTTAACCCAACCATGGTTCATTTCTAATGGTTAGTTATCAACACACCCATTTCTCAACCAACCATGGTTAAATCTTAACCACACCAAGGATGGAATATTCCCTTGGACATACCCTTTAACCTAACCATGGTTCACTCTCTAACCTAACCATGGTTTGTTCTCTAAACACTTCTATCTAACCCAACCTTGGTTACTCTTAACTTAACCATGGTTCGTTCTTAACCCAACCTGACTCACTCTTACCTATAGAGGAATATCCCATGGCATATTCTCTTCTCTCATTTATGCCATTCTACCTTTATCTAATTATCCTTTCTACTATTGTATCCTTGATAATTGGGTTTCTAATAAACAATTCACAAAACATTTTCCAAATGGGCTATTTGAGTTGGTAAAACTTAGATTGATTAATGTTAAGGTTTAGTGTGTGAAGTATAATTAGGGGTTTAGCAAGGGTAGGTATTTAAAATGTCCTACACCAAAAACTTGGGAAAATTGAATAGAGGGCCTGGCGCGCTGCCCAAGCGTTGATGCGTGTAGGACACGCCTGCCTCGGTAAAATATTCCCAAGTTTGGTTCTTGGCCTATAAATACCCTCCTTGGCTCTTTTATTCCTCACCCCTTGCCATTATTCTTTCTCTCTACATTCTTTCTCTCTAATCCTCTAATTCTATCTTGTGTTCTTAGTTTATCACGCTAACATCTTTCAGAGAACACATCTCTTTACAAGGGAAGAATCACAAGAACCTAATCCACTTTTGTGACTGTGTCGAGGGTCTTCTTATCTTTATTCTTTCTATTACAATCGAGTCTCTAGGTTAGGTTAGGGCTTGGTTGATCAAATAAACTATTATTCATTCAACTGTTTGTAAGGGAGGTCTTGTGTCTTGGTAACCAAGCCTAGATCATTGGGGATCTTATTGGGGTTTGATACTTCCAGTAGAAAGTCTTGGTAGTGGTCTTGGTGACCCTTAGGTGAAGTCGAATCGCGAGATTTTTTTGCGTGGTTTCCAAGGGAAGAATACCGTTGGTGAGTAACTCCTTCTTTATGAGCATCGATATTAGCGAATATCGGTGGAGTGAATTGTAACGGTTTGTAGTCCACCGAAAGGATCATACTAGTGTAATAGTATCGGTGTCATGGATTTGCAACCGGACGTACGGATGGTATAAAACCCCCATCCCGAACCAGTACATATCGTGGTGTCTCTCTTTACTCTCTTTATATACTTTGGATTGTATTTGTGGTTGTTGTATTGATTGTACAACCACTTGGTTCTTCTTCGAGGCTTAAAGTTTTTAAATGTTCTAAAAGCCGAAGAAACCGTATTTACCCCCTTTACAGTTTTAAAAACAACATCTACTGCATATGAACATTATTCATTTCATTTAAAAGATCATGGAGCTTTGCACCCGACTGACAAGCGTGATCCTCAGTAGTCTTTGCCAATTCTAACTCCATCTCGAACGTCTTTATTCTTGTCATCAACAGCTTGTTTTGGCACAATAACGTCTTGTTTCTTGCTTCAAGCTAGTTAAGCTTATTATTTTTAGCAACGCAGTTTGAGCACTGCGTTAAAGAAGAGGCTTGATTCAAGTGCTTCCTTTGAAATTCAGCTTTCCGCATGAAGTATCCACACTCATAGTCCTTTGTGCCTGGCTGTTACATGTTAAGAAAATTATAAGAAATGTATTCTTCACAAACAAATTATTTACATATTTATATTACGAAGCAAACGTATAATTATTTACCACTGAAAAAGGACATGCATAATACGGTAGCCCATAATTATCTTCTATACATGATTTCCTTTCTATAATTAATCCTCTCTTACAGCGACACAATAAAGGATTTTTTCGTTCCACCTAGCCAAAGACTTTACATAATAATTTACAACATCAATCAATAATGTTATTATTAATTTAAATATATTCTTAATCATTTACTATATAATACGAACAATTATTTACAACATAAATCAGTAATCATTCACTATGTTTTGTCGGTATAATTATTTACAACATAAATCAGTAATCATTTACAATGTTTTGTCTGTATAATTATCTACAACATGTTTTGTCGATTGTCGTATAAAGTTGCCCATTTGAATGCATCTGGGTCTCTGTACCTCCCCCATTGTGGGTGAGTAAGTGGAAATGGTGAATCTTCATCTAGCGTCAGACAAATGAAGTGAGCACAGGAGTCCTCCCTCACACGGGCAATCACAAGGGGGCCAGTTCCTTGTGATAAGTTTGGACCGGTAAAAAGCGGAAAACATGTGTTCCAACCCCATTGGGATATAAATACAACTGGTCGGTTAATCAATGAAGCAATAACCAATCCCGTGTTAGGCATAATCATCCAGCGATCTATCGGTGCACCTCCATCAAACCAGTTTACTGACCAGCGAATTCGGTTAAAGTCAGTTTGCGACCACATACTTATGTAAAGTAAATTATTTCTGTCTAACTCTTGCAATGATATCCGTCTTACTTCGTGCCACCTATTTTTTGTCTTGAGCAATACCGTGGGCAACGCACCGAAACCCACAATTTCCATCACCTAGCACATTATGTATACTTATTACGTATGGACGGAAAATCTCTGAAATATGCTCAATAAAATAGTCGCTAACACTATCTCCAACGTATATTTGTATCTTATACTTTGTTGAACTCTAGGACCCGTGTAAGAACTATGTCTTGAAGGTTCTTTGTTCAAGTTCGGGACTTTTTTAGATCTTGAATTTGTGCTTCTTCGGTGATCTACGGTTGGTACTTCATTCAAGTCCGGAACTTTTGTAGCCTTAGACCTTTTGTCCTTTGCGCTCGGACGTCCACGGGTATTTTTCTGAACAACAGGTTCACGTGTGTCAACAGATTCAGGTTGGTATATCCCTCTCATCTTCGTTAACATATTTTTCTTGACAAACGAAGATGCTTTGCTAAAAACATTCTTGAATTGTCGCATGTCATTTTCAAAAGAACCATCATCATCAGGTTCACTAGAAGGTCCATCTTTAAGCGCAAGAGTATTGACAATAGGCCACGGAACAGACAGAGTTCTCCAAAATATATGAATTGCATCATGTGGAATGGGCCAATCTGCATTCATTAAAAGTGAATTATATAAATTACTTATATTAATGGTGCAAATAACTTGATAGTTATAAATTTAATGTTGGGATATGAAGATCAAAGTACTTCTGATGTTCAAAGTACTACTTGTGTCAAAGTGCTGCTCACGGTCAAAGTACTGCTCGTGCATGAAGAATGTTCAAAGTACTTCTAAGATAAAGGACTGATATGCAAAATCGTTTAAAGGATTGTTATGTAATATTATTAGAATATTCTTGAATTAGTTAGAGTTAGTTTACTTGTGATGAGGCGAAAAGTGTAATGCTTTTAAGGGGTTATTTAAGCCCGAATTCGAGATTATTTGATCAGTTATTGCCCTTAATCGTTCCTTTTGTCATTTTAGGTACTTTTGAGGAGAAATCTGGAAAAGGAAGCATTTTGGACATTTTTGGAGCATAAAATTGAAGAAAATGGCTAAGTCTCAAAATTCCTTGCTGGAACAGTACTTGATGGCGTCAAGATTTTATAAGTGATGGCGTCAAGAGTTACAAAAGAGGTGGATATGGAACTTATAACGTGACGGCCCAAAGAGCTTTCAAGCTTATTGGCCTGACGACGTCACCAAGGCCGTCAGGGTCCAAACACACGTGATGGCGCAGAGTGATTTCCTACATGACGGCGTCACAAATGGATCTAGGCAATACGAATTTTATCATGGAGGCGAGTTGACGGCGCCGCAAGTTAATACATGACACCGTCAAGGTGTAAAATCTATATATAGTTTTCCAATTTTCATTCATTATGGTGCAACTTTGAGGGAATAAACCCTAGACGAATTTTCCAGCTTTTTCAAGGGTTTCAACCCCTTGACTCTTCCATGTTCAATTGAAGATAAGTATTCATTCAAATCATTCAATATGTCTATGTGTTGTGTGATTATATCTTACGCTTGTGTTCTCTTTAACATGCTAGGCTAGATCTTTCTTGTGTTTTCTTAGATGTAGTGAAACCTAGATGTTGATTATGGGGTGATTATATCTTACGCTTGTGTTCTCTGTCACTAATCCAACATTAACCAACCTCATCCTCGGGAAACCATTTGTTAATGAAATGAGAGTGATCCTTGATGAGAAGGATGGTAGTGCATTATTCACCAATGGCGTCAGGAAAGTGATTTTTCGAAAGGGTAATGAGGAAGTGTATGAGTACCGTCCATCACTAGATTGTAATGCATATGGATCACAGGATGGAAGATCAGACAGGATAAAGCGGCGTGATCCGAATAACCTCAAAATCCCTTGTATGATTGGTCACAAGTATTTCGATAATGTCTACATTGACGTGTCTCTACCAAAGAATTTTATGTCCCTGTTCCATTATAATAATATTTGCAGATGGGGGATGATTTATAAAGGAGAAAATGTTGTTGGTAGAGATCATGAAATCCAGGTATTCATAGGAAATATGGCATTCACAATGGACTTTACGATCGTTGACAACATTGAGGATTATATCGACCCAAGGTTATCGCAAGTTGTTTTCGGAGCGCCCTTTTGTGAAATCACTAACTTAATGGTTGACGACCGGAACGGAATCATGACTTTCACTAATGGAATTAGGAGGGTGTCATACCAAATGCCATACAAGAGGAAAGACTTCAAAGGAATTGATTGTGACGGACTTGATAAGCTAGGTTCTCAACTTGTTTTATGTGATGAAGATGTTCGGAGTGGATGTAAAAACACCTTTGATTTATCATGTGGATTCTTTAAGGATGTTAGTAAGCTTGGATCCAAGTATCGGGAAGATGTTTTTGAGTTTGAAGACCCAAAATACCTGCACTATGAAAGCGATCCCGATATTGGAGATGACCTAGAGAATGAGACCAATGATGAAGTCACGTAATTGCCCATGACCTTGAGTCTAGCTACAAGACTCGTAAATAAAGAAAAGCGCTTCTTGGGAGGCAACCCATATTTTGTGTGATTTTTATTTGTTTGATGTTATTTGATTCCGTATGCATGTTTTATTTTTATTGTTGGTAGATCATGTTTCAAACTAAAATTGTGAAAATGCTTTATTTTGTTGTTTAACTTCGTTTTAACTTCATATAAAGGTAGTTTGCAAAAGCTAAATGTAAGGGGAAACCCCAAATTTGTTTATAAGAATGAAAATGATCTTGATTCGCCACAATAATAAATGAACATCTATATTAGTATTTTTAGAGTCAAATGCTTGTATCGAGTCATAATGATGTTTTGCAGGATTTTCCAGGAAGCAGGACATAAGTTTTTCCAGAAATTTTCTGGAAACTTAACATAAATATTTCTGCAGGTCACTTCTGACGGCATCAGGGTTTAACACCTGACGCCGTCACGTGTAAAATTCTGGAAATTTTGCGAGTTTTGTTTTTCTAACAGAGTCTTAAAGTTTTTGTTAATTCTTTAGTTTTATAAACTCCAGGAAATCTGCAAACATTCATTCCACAAGCATTATATCTTAAATTGATTTCTAGGATTTGTTAGTATATATAGATTGCCGCCGATTTTACGCGAGGTTGCCTTGATTGTTTTCTTAGGTTTAACAGGTTATGTATGACAAGAAGATGATTTATATTTCTGGAAGGGAAGCTTTGAACGTTCATTTTCTTGGAGGAAGATCTAACCTTGTTAACACACTATCCACACCGAATGAATCAGGGGAGTATTTGTTTTCATTCTTTTACCTATTTTACTTTTACATTCTTTAATTGAACATTGGGGACAATGTTCATCCTAAGTGTAAGGGGAGGGTAAATGATGATACCTTATAGGATACTATTGCACTTGAGTTTGTTTGTTCGATGGTAGGTGTGTAATAAAACTAAGAGAAATACTTGTTAGTGTAATTTTAGTGCCAAATTTAAAATTTTTTACAAGATTTAGGAGTGAAACTTTAGCCTTAACAAGCGTCTCATGGATAGGAGTTGTATGACTAGCGCAAAACCGTACCATTTAAAAAAAAAATTCACCCAAATATGTGAGGTTCGCCTTTAGATTTGATAGGAAAAGCATTCATTATTAGTGCTTATGAGTGTACCGGTAGCATTTCGATTCTAGAACTTGCGTTAGTGATGCATCCCGAGACCGCTAGTGAGACTGCATTCGTGTAGTAGGATTTACTACATGATAAGAAGCATTAGAATCACACTTGTGTTAAACCCGTATCATAATTACTTGACCATTTAAGTCATATTACTTGACTAATAAAGTCAATTAATTTTCCCACACCTTAGCGTTGTACTCATTTTTATTACACGATACCGCTAGTACACCCCTCCGAGCCTATCTTTTCATTTCTAACTTTAAGCATTTTACTTAAAGGAATAATTTGTTACAACCCACCCAAATGTGCAACCAAATCGCCTTAGCCTTTCGTGTATGCACTCATCTTTAGTGCATTATTGTTACATGTTAAACCCTTAGATAATTATCTAATTGATTACATGGTTGCTAAGTCGAGTCATATCTTGTACATATTGTTTTGGGACTCATGGGACTCATGGGTAAAGTACTTGTGTTATGCAGTAATGGGGAAGAACATCGTATATTACCCCCATATGTGCATTAATCTTAAAAAGTACTCCAAGTGTTTTGATTATCTTGATTCGAGTCATTTGAGTAGTTTATTGTAAAGTATGTAAAAATTCAAGTGTAAGGGGAACGTACATTCCCTATGATGTATTATTTTGAATGGTAGGGTAAAAGTGTATGCAAAAAAAAAAATAAAAAAAAAAAAATAAGAAAATAAAAAAATTGAAAATATTAAGAAAAAGAAAAAAAATAGAAAAAAAAAGAAAAAGAGAAACATACGGACTACCATCCCGTTTTATTCTATGTTTGTTTTATGTTTTTGTTATCTGTGATTTATTAGCTTAAGTCGAGTCGAGTCTTGGCTTAGCAACACCATATTGTACATGTAATTAACCAAGATGATTAACTCGCCACCAGTAAATATTTCCTTTATCCAACAAAACCGTGTTTTCCATATTCCTACACCTAACGTTATAACCCTTCAAAAGACCTCTTTGATAGTTTATCTTAGGTGCTTACGCCAGGTGGTGGAGGTTTGATCCTTTCCCAAGCCTATGGTAATCTATTTGCTATGACAGGTAGTGAGAGATGTTTTCCATTTCCTTATTGTGATATATACTTTATTACACCCGAGAGATTTCGTATCTAAACACTATTTGTGAGGTGCTAGTGTATGACCTCCGTGCTTATTTTTGGTTTTTCGTGGAACGATTATTTGTTGTAATTACTTTTATATTAGTGTTAAATGACCCCTAACTTGTATTTTGATAAGAATAAAAACGCATTTGCTTGAGGACAAGCAAATCTCAAGTGTAAGGGTATTTGATGAGGCGAAAAGTGTACCGCTTTTAAGGGGTCATTTAAGCCCGAATTTGAGATTATTTGATCAATTATTGCCCTAAATTGTTCCTTTTATCATTTTAGGTACTTTTGAGGAGAAATCTGGAAAAGGAAGCATTTTGAACGTTTTTGGAGCATCAAAGTGAAGAAAACATCTAAGTCTCAAAATTCCTTGCTGGAATAGTACTTGACGGCGTCAAGCTTTTACAAGTGATGGCGTCAAGAGTTACAAAAGAGGTGGATATGGAACTTATAACGTGACGGCCCAGAGAGTTTTCAAGCTTATTGGCCTGACGGCGTCACCAAGGGCGTCAGGGTCCAAACACACATGACGGCCCAGAGTGATATCCTACATGACGGCGTCACAAATGGATCTAGGCAATACGAATTTTGTCATGGCGGCGAGTTGACGGCGTCACAAGTTAATACATGACGCCGTCACGGTGTAAAATCTATATATTGTTTTCCAATTTTCATTCATTAGGGTGCAACTTTGAGGGAATAAACCCTAGACGAATTTTCCAGCTTTTTCAAGGGTTTCAACCCCTTGACTCTTCCATGTTCAATTGAAGATAAGTATTCATTCAAATCATTCAATATGTCTATGTGTTGTGTGATTATATCTTACGCTTGTCTTCTCTTTAACATGCTAGGCTAGATCTTTCTTGTGTTTGCTTAGATGTAGTGAAACCTAGATGTTGATTATGGGTTGATTGTTTGTTTATAATTGTTACGGATGATTGTATTCGATGTTAGGCTTAAAAAAACTGGCAGACTTGCATTGGTAACTTGCTTGAACGTCTTAAGAAACATGATCGGATGTGTACTACGATTTTTGGTTGTATTTAATGCGTAAGAGAATTCAAATGATCCCATGTTAGGAGCTATTAACAGCTCGACATAGGAGTGAAGTAGGATCTTATAGAGTTAGGGAATATTGTAAACGGCCCTACGACTAGTATTAAGGAAAATGACCCGTCATCCATGCAATTGTAACAAGCTAATCAACCTGTAAAAGATATCTAGGGAGTAATGAAATCTAAGTAAACACAACTTTACTCATTATTGTTTCCACCACATTAGTATAATAGTTTTATTTTCATTTCTGTTATTTTATTTTGATTTCATCTTTAGTTTATTGGGTTAGTTGGCTAGCAACTAATTCCGCCCACTCCTTCAAAACCCGAGATTTTACTTGCTTTCTATAAAATATAAAAATACAAAAAGAAGGCTTTCTAATCCTAGCGACACTATTCCTGAGTTGAACGATCAATCCCCCAGTACTTGTCACTATACTATACTACAACGATCAGGTATACTGCCTGGTGGGGTTGTAAGGTTCTCAAGATCCCTTGAGAGGTAAAACCTGTTGCGAGGGCGCAATTCCAACGTATCAACTTGTCATTCAAGTATTGTAAACTGACTTAAGGTTTTCCTTGTGCCTATAAAAGGAGCCTTAGGATGGTATTAGACGTACGAGTACATGCACATGATTTCATAGATTAGAGAATACGATATTAGAGAGTTAAGGATTGTTAGTGAATCTGTGTAAGATAAGCAGGTTCAAGTTGGTTTTAATATAATTATTCAAAGTTCTTCTTAGCTTTGTGTTAGTAGATTCCGCATACTTTACAAGGTTACATCAGTGTTTCATTGTTAGTAGTTTTGAGTTATTCAAGATTGCTAAGACCATTACAAGTTATAGTTAAGTTTGGTCAAAATATATCGATCCAACAAGTGGTAATGTTGTCATTGATGAACCTGTATCAATTGAAGGACAACCTACACCACCTAAGCCAACCTTGCCAGGAGTTACAAAAAGAAATCAAGATAAGGCTCTCAAAATAGTGCATTCTGCTATTCCTGATGGTCACCTATTGAAGTTTCATGATGCTAAGGATGCAAAACAACTATGGGCTGCTATTAAGACAAGATTTGGAGGTAATGATGCTTCCAAGAAGATGCATAGAAACCTATTGAAGCAACAGTTTGAAACATTCACTGTTGGTGAAAGAGAAAGCCTTGACTCTGCCTAAGACAGATATCAAAATCTACTCAGTATGCTAGAGTTATATGGAGCAGAGGCATCTATTGAAGATTCAAACCTAAAGTTCTTGAGAAGTCTGCCATCTACATGGCATGTGGTTGCTACTATGATTAGAGGATAACCTGGTTTGGATACTATGGACTTTGATGATCTCTACAACAATTTATAGGTGTATGAGCATGAGATGAAGGGTAACAAAGGTTCAAGTTCTCATAACATTGCTTCGTGTCTTCTGAAAACAGAGGCAGTACTTCCTCTAAAAGTACTGCTTACCCTATCCAAAGTACTGTTGTAGAGACACAACACCCCTGTACAACCATGGTCACTACCACTTCATCCTCATCAAACAACACCAACTCAGATGATGTTCTATGTTAATTCTTTGCTCAACAAGCCACTCTACCTGTTACATATCAAGAAGATGTCTTGCAAATTGATGATGATGCTCTAGAAGAAATTGACATAAGATGGCAGGTTGCCATGATCACTACAAGGATCAAGAAGTTCATGAACAAGACAGGGAGAGGTATTGATTTTAAAGCTAAGCAGGATATAGCATTTGATAAATCTAAGATTGAATGCTTCAATTGTCAAAAGACTTGTCACTTTGCAAGGGAATGCAAGTTTGCAAAGTATCAGGCAAACAGAATGATTAAAAAACTCAAGGTTGAAAGAAAGGAGGTTCCTATTGCTGAACTAAAGTCACAAGCTTTGGTGGCTCAAGAAAATCTATCAGAGGTTGACTGGAGTAATGAATTTGATGATGAACCAGTAACCTACTCTATGGTTGCATTGGAAGAAGTAGATTGGAGCACAACTTTTGATGAGGAACCAGGATATGCTGCTTTGGAATCAAGAGATGGTCTAAGAAGCTTTGATTGGAGCATGGAAAGTGAAGAAGAACCTGTTCAGCTTGCTATGGTAGCTACTTCACCAAGTTCATCTACTATCTGTGAGGTATGCTCTAAATGTAGTAATTCTTATCAAAAATTGCTTAAAGAATATGAAACTGAAAGAGACAATTATAGAAAGGCTAGGTCTGAGATAGCTGGTTACCAATTGACTTTAGAGTCAATGGAAGCCAAGATAATCACTCATGAAAATAATGAAGTAGCTTGGGTAGAAAAATATGAACAACAAGATTATCAATTAAAGTTAAGTGAGTGGAAGTTAGGATGTAAGGTTTCTAAACTAGAAAAGGACACTAAATAAAGAGATAAGTTGTTAGCAAAACTTGCTAGTTGGAAAGAATCAGGTCTGTCACATGTTAGTTTTGTTGAAAAACAAAGAACAACAAACATTAAAACTGGCCTAGGTTATGATGATAGTAGTTCAGAAGAAATCCCAACTAGGAACAAGGAACTAAGTCTTTCAGAAGAGACCTCAACTAGTGACGAAGAATTCATAAGCTTAGAGGAAAACACATCTAGTGATGAGGAATCACCTTGTTCAACACCTCCTGAATTTAAGAAAGACAATGGATACAATGAAGTTCCTCCACCCACATGTAGTTTCCAACCACCTAGAACAGATGTTTCTTGTTTTGGAGTAGACAATTTGGAGTTTAGGAAAAAGCTTAAAGGTCAATCTAATCCAAGTCAATCTAGTTCTTAGTCCTTAAGGGAAACTGTTGAGAAACCTAGGGATGATAACAAGGGTTCAGGGAATGATAAAGTCTTTTCAAAACAAGCAGTACTTCCAAAAACTTCTCAAAGTACAGTTGATCATTCAGCAGTACCTTCAAGACAATCTTTTCAAAATACTGCAAATTTTAGAAAACCTTTTGGAAGAGTATTTGGGAATATGGGTCCAAAGTTATGTTATATATGCTATAGTCCTCACCATTTGATTAAGGACTGTGATTATCACTCAGAATACTTAAGCAAATTCCCAAAGACCACATCTGCAATCCATAAGCACAGGGAGAATAAACCAAAGGAGAATAAACCAGTTTGGAATCACTCACATAGGGTTAACCATAGTGATTTCTCAAAATATTATAGGTACCCTCACCAGAAAAGACCATTTTCCAAACCCCCAGTACCTTCAAGAGATACTTTTCAAAGTACTGGTAAAACACTACCTTCTCAAAGTACTGTTAGGAATTCACCCAATTAAGGTACTGCTAGCACTTCTTCAAAAGTAAGACCAAGGAAGTTCAATTCCTACAAACATAGAAGGCCTTACACCTCAAAAAGAGTACCTAGATCTAAGAACCCAATACCAACTGTTAAAACTAAATGGGTTAAGAAAGAAAGTACTGTTGGGGAAGAAACAGTACTTTCAGAGAATAAGAGTGAAAAAGCAAGTGTTGACAAGAATCAACCACAGGTTTTGGAAACAAAGACATTAATTCTTGATAGTACTTTCAAAAATAGTGGAGATTACATACTCAAAGAATTTGAGTATGTCACTCCACAAGGGGAACACAAGTCAGTAATGGCTTGGGTTCCTAAAAGAAACTAACCCTTTTCATCTTCATACAGGGCAACCCAGAAGAGGAGCTTAAGGATCATATTATCATTGTTAGTGGTTGCTCTGGAAGCATGACAAGAGACAAGGAGCTCTTGTCAGATTTTAAGGCTTATTTTGGAGGAAGAGTTGCATTGGGAATGATCCTGATGGAGGGAGAATCACTGGCATAGGAACTATCAAGACAGGATCCATTGATTTTGAGAATGTTAGATATGTGAAGGAGCTTAAATTCAATCTTTTGTCAGTATCTCAGATTTATGACAAGAAATATCCTATGTTATTCCTTGACACAGAATGTCTTATTCTCTCCCCTAAGTTTAAGTTAGATGATGAAAACTTGGTAATGCTAAGAGTACCAAGAACCAATGATGTGTACAACTTAGATTTGAAGAATATGAATCCTACTAAAAGAGCAGCTTGTTTAGTAGCAAGGGTAACAATGGAAGAAGAACATCAATGGCACAAAAGATTAGGGCATGTGAATTTCAAAAACATCAACAAATTAGTCAAAGGCAATTTAGTCAGAGGTTTACCTTCTAAAACATACAAGAATGATAACTCATGTCTGGCTTGCAAGAAGGGTAAACAACACAAGGCTTCATGTAAAAATATTGAAGAAAGAACTATTAGAGAGCCTTTGGAATTGTTGCATATGGATCTGTTTGGACCTGTTTTTGTTGCAAGTTTAAACAAAAAGAAGTACTGTTTGGTTATAAAAGATGATTGTAGCAGATTTAGTTGGGTCTTTTTCTTGGGATTTAAAGATGAAACCTTTGATGCTATTCATGATCTTATAATAGCCCTTGAAAATCAGTTGAGACTCAAAGTTAGATCTATCAGATGTGATAAGGGACTGAATTCAAGAATCAGCTTATGGATGAGTTTTGGGCCAAGAAAAGAATAAAGAGGGAGTTTAGCATTACTAGAACTCCACAACAGAATGGAGTTGCAGAAAGGAAGAATAGAACTTTGATAGAAGCAGCAAGGACAATGCTTGCAGATTCTCGATTACTTGTTCCATTTTGGGCTGAAGCTGTAAGTGCTGCTTGTTATGTGTTGAATAGAGTATCAGTGACAAAAACTCAGATGAAGACACCTTATGAGTTACTTATGGGACAGAAACCAAACATTAAGTTTATGAAACCTTTTGGCTGTCCACTGACTATTCTTAATACTGTTGATACTCTGGGAAAGTTTGATGGCAAGTCAGATGAAAGATACTTATTGGGTTACTGTACCAATACTAAAGGATTTAGAGTGTACAACAAGGCTACCAAGAAGGTTCATAAATGTCTTCATGTTGAGTTTCTTGAAGATCAAGAAAATCAAAAAGGTAAAGGTCCAGATTGGATGTTTGATCTTGATATTTTGGCCTCATCCATGAATTATGTGCCTGTTAGAGAAGAAAATCAAGCTGTTCACAATGAAGAAGAATTACAATACATTGTTCATGGAGTCAATATGAGATCCGAAGATGTTCCTGATGAAGAATCCATTGAAAAGAAGAAAAGTACTTTTGAACCTCAAAGTACTATTGAACCTTAAAGTACTGTTGAACCTCAAAGTACTGTTCAACCAAACTCCACAGTATCTGATAAATACCAAGCTATCCAAGATGAGCTTAATAGGATGCTTCTTCAAGAAACTATTGCAAAATCCTATGAAGATGATCAAAGGAGAGCTTATGAAGCAGAAAAGAAGAAGGATAAAGGCACAAATGACTCTGACAGTACTTTGCATCAAAGTACTGCTGATCCATTTGAAAGTACTTCAAATGTCTTAGATACATCAAATTGGATCAATACTGATGATTTGAATGATCCAAACATGCCTGCCTTAGAAGATACTGATGATGAATTGGAGAAAGAAGGCATTTTCTCAGATTCCTATGAAGACCCTGATTTCACAAATTTGGAAGATAATCTTGAAGTTTCACCAACTCCTACATTGAGAATTCATAAAGATCATCCTGTCAGTAAGATTATTGGACCTTCTACCTCATGAGTGCTCACAAGAAAAAAAGCTAAGAATCTCTCTCAGCAACATACTTCTTTACTTAGCTTTGTTTATAAACAAAACAGGGTGAATCACAAGGATCAACAATTGTGCTTATTTGCTTGCTTTCTGTCTCAAGAGGAACCTAAGACAGTATCTCAAGAATTAGCTAAAGAGAGTTGGGTTGAAGCCATGCAAGAAGAACTTCTACAATTCAAGCTTCAAGAAGTATGGGTATTATGTGATTTACCTGATGGTAAGAGATTAATTGGTACAAAATGGGTCTTCAGAGTTAAGAGAGATGAAAGAGGGATGTCATCAAGAATAAAGCAAGATTAGTTGCTCAAGGTTACAGACAAAAAGAAAGGGTAGACTATGATGAAGTGCTTGCCCTGGCAAGAATTGAAGCCATAAGTTTGTTTCTGGCTTTTGCATCATATATGGGCTTTCCTGTATATCAAATGGATGTTAAGAGTGCTTTTCTTTATAGCACTATCACAGAGGAAGTCTATGTCAAACAACCTCCTGGTTTTGAAGATCCTGCACATCCAAACAAAGTCTACAAGGTTATTAAGGCTCTGTATGGCCTCCATCAGGCCCCTAGAGCTTGGTATGAAAGACTCGCCACTTTTCTATTGCAACATGGTTACAGGAGAGGTGCCATTGATAAGACCTTGTTTATCAAAAGAGACAAAAGGGACATTATGCTTGTCCAAGTGTATGTGGATGCCATTATCTTTGGAGCCACAAAACAGTCAATGGTGAAAGAGTTTGAGCAGCTCATGCAACAAGAATTTCAAGTGAGTTCTGATTGTAGAATATTTCGCACTACCAGGCCTTCAATGGTGATCAAAGGAAATGAGGGGTGTTGTGATTACGCCAAGCTTGGATATAACCTGAAATAAGAAATACTAAAACACTAAGTTAAGTGATTGCGCAAGGGTTGAGCCCTGCGAACCACCTCTGGCGTGTGAATAAGTGATCGGTATGAGAGTTTTAAGTGTAAGCGTAGTAAAGTAAGGTGAGAGAGATTGCATACCAGATTTTTCATTGTCCAGGACTATTTATAGGTGAAGAAAATGGTCCTGGAGAGTGATCACACGTTTTAGAGAGATCATGGGGGCGTCCCATGATTTGTGGTAACCGCTAGGGTTTAGTGTCCCACTCCTCCAGGTTTAGCGGGGGTGCTAAGGAGGAAGAGGAGACGTGGGTAAGACTTGGTCTCACCAGTATTTGGACTTGGCATTGTTCCGTCCTTAAAACTTATTGAGAGATACCCCAAAGGGCTTAATCCTTTGATTGGCGAATTCCCACTTGGTAACTAGATCATTGATGATTAGTTTTACGCCAAAGAAAGTTTTAGGAGGCTTGCCAAAGCCTTCGATTATGTAGGTTACGATCAGACTCGAAGGGGTGTCCTTCGACCTAATCGGAGGGTACATCATCAAGCCCCCCAGTTGAAAGTTAGATATGCGTACAAGAATATGTTGCTTTCAACTCTATCGTAATTCAATGCTTTCACCATATTCTCGAAAATTGGATAAGATGAATTTTTGAAATACAAAGGTGCATTAAATGCGCATGCTTAGGACCTATCCGTTTAACAAAAGAATGTAACGGCATAATTATCGGTAAGCGCAACCAACTTTCAAAATTTAAAGTGTTGAGCAGATATAATTATGTGTAATATAAATACCAGTGCACCGCAAATTCTAAATCACAACTCTTTCCTCTGCAACTTTCACAAAGCTGTGACCTGTTAATCGGCAACGATCAAAAGGTAAACTTCTTCCCCCATCTTGTAATTAGGCCCTTTAGGTATTACCGGGTAACCATGAGTATGGATGCAAAACGTATTATAAGACAACAAAAATGTACTCTTTCCAGAGAAGCCAATGATTACCCAATACCCAAAGAACACAAAGTTATTCTCCTAAAAAATAATCTGAGTATTTATGACGCCCCTAAAGGGTATGTGGGCCTGTATACCCATGCCTTTACCCGTTCAAATCTAAGAATACCCCTGCACCTATTGTTTCTAGAGTTGCTACAATATTATGAGGTGCATATTTCAAGGTTTAATCCGTTTGGACTGGCCAAACTTACCACTTACATAGTAATGTGTAAGGCATATGGGTATGAGCCCACACTAAATGTGCTTCGAGGTTTTCTTAACCTGTGTCCAGGGGGAGATTGGTTGACACTGTCGAAGAGGAATGATGAAAATGTGCCCGTGCTAATCACCAAACCTTTCACAAATATAACAAACTGGAAAGGGAAATTCTTTTATGTACAAGATACCATCATACCTTCAGGCTATCCAGCACTCTTGAATGAAGCATTTTGTTTCGACCGCAAGAAATTCAATGATCAACTTCCCCTCAATGTTCAAGCCGAACCACTTTATCAACGTCTTGCCAGACATCCCATTAATGTGCAGACCTTTCCAGAACCCATCCTTTTTATGGCTGGTCTTGTGGACCATTGGGAAGGATCTCCTTTGTCGCCACAAATCCATTGTGATGGCCAGAGTATGTATATGCAACTTGTCATAAATAAATAACATATCTGATTATATTTATGTATCTGTTTATATTGAAGTAATGGCTTTCAGGAACTTCATCGTATCGGATGGTGCAAAGGAAGCTAGCTTCATTCCCAGAGAACCTAGAGAATACAGCTACAGGGTGGGTTCTCCGTCAACATCAGTCAACAATAATGACGTGGATGCTATGGCGCTAGAGCCGACGGTGATGATTGAAGAGGTGGTTCCTCTTAATGCTGAGGAGGGGTCTTTGACAATCAAAGCCCATCTTGACGTGGAGATCCTTTCCTCCGATGATGTCCCCAAAGCGTATGCCAGTACCTCCGGCATAGCTGACAGGGTATGTGAAAGGAAAGGGACTGAGATGAAGGCTTTAAAACCCCCAATCAAGAGGAAACTTGACATACCCACTCTTTTATCTAGATCTTCGAAGAAGAAGAACTCCCAAGATAAGGTTGTTGCTGCCATAACCTCCGAAGGCTCGGATGATGAAGATATTCATGGTAAGAGCTCACTACAACACATATACTTCCACAAAATTATTTGAAAGCTTCAAACCATTCTTAATTCGATAATGTGCAGGTTTATCAAATACTTAGGAACTCCCCAACTCTCAAGCTTGTCACCGATTGGTTGAAGGTGTTGTTCCAGGTCAGTGGAAGGGAGCCCTTGACAATATGTCAACAGAGCAGCTGTTTGATCTTTATGATAAAAGCTACCCAAGGCAGGCTGTGCTAGACAACCATCTTAACAGTCGAACAAGGGAGCTGGTACAGACTGTTAAAAATGCTAAAGAAGAGTTGAATGTAGTTCTGGCTCGAGAAAAACATAGATAGCAGTTAATCACTGACTTGAAGTCAAAGTGTGACAGAGCTACGGAGGATATTGAGAAGAATCCCATTGTGAAAGATCTTCGATCCAACGTCATGAAACTTGCTACTCGACTAAAGGAAGCCCAAGCTGAGTGTGGTAGGCTCAAAATGGAGGAGGCCAAAGTGATTGGGCTAATAGAGAGAGTATATGTACTTGAGTCGAAGTATGCAAGTCTTAAATCTGAAAAGAACAGACTTATGGAACAAAAAACCAAGTTGCAACAGGAGACAGGTGCCCTAAACCTTCGATGTGAAAGTCTTCAGAAAGATAGGGCAGATGTGGTAGCCAAAGTTATTCCTTACATTGCTATGGAGTTGTATCATAGTGATGAGGTCGAACAAGTGGTGGCCAACTTAGTAAATGTTGCTATGTTCCATGGGAAATGTACTACCCTGGAGGAGATTGCTGAAACTGGGAAGCATGTGATCTTATCGAAGGTTCCTTACTATCGTACTTCACATGGAAAGGAATATGATGATGCTAGCAATGCATTTGCTTCGGCAGACTTTCCCTTTCTTTCAAAGGTTACTAAAGATCCGAAAGCTTCCATTGAGAAACTGTTATCGAAGAAGCCTAGTAGGATTCGGCCATCTTCGCCAAGTAGGAGGGGCTCCGGTGTGAAGTTTCCCGCTCGTCAAGAGGATCCCTCCTTATCAAAGAACACATAAATACTGCCTTGTTGGCAATGGTTTATACCGAGGGTGGTTTGTACCCTCCGAATATGTTTTTCTTTGCTACTTTGATTTTTAGGATGTTTGCTTATCGGTTATCTACTTGCTATAGGATGTTCTTTTCATTTATCCTTTGATTATATTATTCTCTTCTCTCAACGTTAGTTATCAACGTTAATATACAACCTAAGGTTACTGTAGACGAGTATCCTTATTGTGTGTATTTTGAACCAAGATTTTTAGCAATCGTATAATTTAATTGCTGACAGAGGGTTGCGACCCACTCCATCTTTATCCTTATAGTCATAGGGCTCTTTAGTGCCCATAGATATTTTAGGAAAGTCAATGTGAATTATAATGGATGTCATGTGCAGGACATAAATATCATCCTTCGAACATTGAGACTTGTAGTACTTGGCTGAATAAATCTTTGTTGTAAAAAACGAAACAAGAGATTTAAAGGAAATACGTTGTATCATTAATTGGGTAGGGAGGATTACATAATTTTATGAAATGAATACTAAGATGCCTACCATTAATGCTTATTTCCCAAATGAGAAGAGTTCAACGCGTGAATTGGAAAGAAACATATTTTCTGAAAGGTTGTAAGTTTTATATGTAAAACTTACGAAGGTTGGTGCCATTCCATGTCCTGTCAACTTCTTCTCCAAAGATTGTTGCTAACTTATAAGCTCCGTTACCGTAGGCTTCGGCTACTACGTAAGGCCCTTCCCTTGTTGGTCCCAACTTCCCTTGGTATTCGGCTTTGCTTGCACTGTTAAGTCGAAGGACATATTCGCCTGGTTTGAAACTTGAGGGTCGAACCTTGCTGTTGTAATATTTTTCTAACTTGTGTTTGTATGTAGCCTCTCTGATAGAGGCTATTCCTCTTCGTTCTTCAAGTAGATCCAGATTCTCTCGAAGCTTTTCCTCGTTTTCCGAGGATTCGAAGTTCATAATGCGCTCTGTTTCCACGCTTATCTCTAATGGGATGACAGCTTCTGTGCCATAAGTAAGGCTGAAAGGTGTTTCCCCGTGACTCGACTTGGGATGTGTCCTATGAGCCCAGAGAACTTGGGGTAATTCGTCTACCCATCCTTGGTGACTTCGTCCTAGCCTTCTTTCGATTCCATTGATAATATCTCTATTGGTAACTTCTACTTGACCATTACCTTGGGGATGGTATACGGATGTGAATGATTGCTTGATTTTTAAACCGTTTCAAAAAGTAGGAAATCCCCCTTCGGCAAATTGCTTCCCATTGTCAGAGATGATGATGTGAGGGACTCCAAGCGACAAACGATGTGTTCCCATACGAATTTCTCCATGTGTCTGCCTGTCACAGATGCCAAAGGCTTGGCTTCAACCCATTTGGTGAAGTAGTCGATAGCTACGACCAAAAACTTCACTCCTCCTGGTGCTACTAGCAGAGGTCCTACTATGTCAATTCCCCATTGGGAAAAAGGCCACGCAGATGACAGAGGTCATATATTGTTTAGGTAGTCTCGGGACCTTCGAATGGATCTGACAAGATTCGCATTTATGTGTTATTTCCATTGCATCTCTGTGCATTGATGGCCAGTAGTACCCCAATTTCATAATTTTAGAGACAACAGATCGGGATCCTGCGTGTAGGCTGCACGATCCTTCGTGAACTTCATTGATTATGTTGGTAGCCTATTTAGGTCTGACACAACGAAGCCATGGGGATAGGAAGGATCGTCTGTAGAGGTGATCTCCTATTATCTTGTATTGAGGAGCTTTAACACTGACTTTTCTTGCTAGTTTTGGATCTTCCGGCAGAATGCCGCTTATTAAGTACTCTCGTATCAGAGTCATCCAATTACCTTATTCCTCAGATATTATATCGGATACTTCCTTCCTTTGGATAGATCTTTCACCTAGCACCTCAACCAAGACTTCTTTCGTTAAGTGAGTGAAGGCCATTGAGGCTAATTTACTTAACACATCTGCCTTCTTGTTTTGGTTCCTTCAGACGTGCTCAATAGTGTAGGATTCAAATCCCTATAGAATTTCTTTTGCTTTATCCAGGTATTGTTTAATTGTGGACTGCCTTGCCTTATAAGAACCCTTGATTTGATTGACGACAAGCTGTAAGTCAACAAAAATCAAAAGATTGCGTACCAACATGTCTTTAGCTAGGCGTAGGCCTGCTAACAAAGCTTCGTATTCTGCTTCGTTGTTGGTTGCCTCAAATTCGAATCGCAGTGCATAAGTGTATTCTTTTCCTTCTGGATTGACTAACATCAGTCCTGCCCCTGAACCGTCGGAGCTTGAGGCTCCATCTGTGAATAACTTTCAGTTGTCCTTTTCTTTCGAAGGTCCTTTTTTGGGAGTTTCTTTATTATTTCCTGGCTCGGAAGGAGTTTCAGCGAGAAAGTCTGCGAGTATTTGACCTTTTATGGAGTTTCTCCCCTTGTATTATATTTCATGTTTCCCCAATTCGATGGCCCATTTAGATACTCTTCCTGATTTCTCGGGCTTCGATAATATTTGTTTGATGGGCTTATCAGTTAGTACTGTGATGGGGTGAGCTTGAAAGTATCTTCGGAGGCGCCTTGCGGCGTGGACTAGAGCGAGAATTAGCTTTTCCAATTCTGGGTAATTTAATTCGGCTCCCTGCAAAACCCAACTGACAAAGTAAATCGGAACTTGCCTCTTTCCTCTTTCTACCAAAAGTATTGCACTAATGCTTTCATGTGATGCTGCGATATACATATACAGTACTTCTCCATTAATTGGGGCTGTGAGTGTTGGTAGGATTTCCATGAAATCCTTCAACTTTTGAAAAGCAGTTTCAGCTTCGACACTCCATTGGAATGTCTTCTTATCCATACATCCTTTAAGAGTCTTAAAGAACGGTAGTGATCGATCTGCGCCCTTTGACAAGAACTTGCTCAAGGCTGCCAGCTTTCCATTAAGGCTTTGTACCTCCTTCAATGTCTTTGGGGCTTGTAGATCAATGATAGCTTTCACTTTTGAAGGGTTTGCTTTAATTCCTTGTTTTGTGATCAAGTGCCCTAGGAATTGCCCCTCTTCGACACCGAATGAGCATTTCTTCGGATTGAGCTTCATATTTATGGCTCTTAGCTGGTTGAAGGTTTCTTGAATGTGACATAGTAGGTCTTCCTCTGTCATACTCTTTATGACCATGTCGTTGACATATGCTTCCAAATTCCTTCCTATCTGTTTATCAAAGGCCTTGTCCACCAAACGCTGATAGGTTGCACCTGCATTTTTCAAACCGAAGGGCATCTTCTTGTAGCAGTAGATGCCCTTTCCCGTGTAGGAAGCTGTTTTTTCCTCGTCTTCGACTGCCATTTGTATCTGATGGTAGCCTTTGTAAGCGTCTAAAAAGCATTTTAGGCGAAACCCTGATAAGGACACTACCTTCCAATCTATTTCTGGGAGAGGGTAACAATCCTTTGGGCACGCTTTGTTGATGTCTGTAAAGTCAACGCACATACGCCATCCCCCGTCACGTTTCTTTACCATAACTGGATTGGCCACCCACGTTTGGTATTTGACCTCTCTGAGTATACCTGCTTGTACTAATTCGTCTACCTCTTTGTAGGCTGCGGCGTTTCTCTCCGGTGCGAGGCTCCGGCGTTTTTGTTTGATAGGCTCAATGTGCTTATACTCATTGAGTTTATTTTCCATTCCGAAAGGCTTACCATCGATTACGAGGCTTCTTGGAACCCCCGTCATATCGGAGTATGTCCATGCGAAGATATCTTTGTTGTCTATCAAGAGTTGTTTCAGGTCTGCTTTGAAGGTGGCAGGAAGTTGTCTTCCAATTACTACCTTCTACTCCGGATGGAGCTTGTTTATCACGATACGCTCTTCGGCGTCCCCGCAGCTTAAGATAGCCTTCGGAGGCTCCTAGGGATTTTCTTTAATCTTCTTTCCTGCTTCCGGTGTCCTTGTTTTGTTGTAATTAGATAGTACGGTCCCTATTCCATTGGCTGTTTGGAACTTAATTGCTGCGTGTATCGTAGATACCAAGATGCCCATCTTCTGCATGGCGATTCTCCCTATCAACAAATTATAAGGGGAATTTGACCTTACAATTGCGAAAGTAAGGGTTTCTGTCCTTGCCAGTCGGCCCTCACCAATGGTTATGTCTAAAGGGATTTCACCTAGAGGCCATGAGTGTTCTCTCGAGAAACCTACTAAAGGTATCTTCGAATCTACCCTTTGTGTCCTTATGGAGGGTTTGAACTTCAGGAAACAATGCTCGTATATGATCTCACAAGAACTTCCGCAATCCATATAAGCCCTATTCACTTCTCGATTGAAAATGAGGACCTTTATGACTACAGGATCATCTGAGGGAGGTTGACCTCTTAAGGGCGGAAACGTTACCTCTCCTACATTGGGTGTTCCTTCCTCAATTTCTTTTCTTTTCTGGCTTGGGCCTCCCCTGCAAACCATAAGAATCGGAGCCTCATGGACATGGTCTTTACTGTCGGTGACCTTTTCTTTTCCCTTTCTTATACCTTTTATTAGGTGTGTCAGCTGCCCTGATTTAACAGCTTCCTCTATTTGCTTCTTCAATTCTTTGCAGCTGTTTGTTTCATGACCAAAATCCTCATGAAAATAGCAATACTTGGTCATATCTCGGCTCCTCCCGTTGCTTGTCATACGAGGAGGGAGTTCGAAGGTTTTGGCCACCTTTTCTGTAGCCAGAATTTCTTTTGGGGACTTCGTCAGGCTTTCCCATAAACCAGAGTTAGGACTCTTGTTGTAAGGAGTAAACCTATTATGGCTTTTGTGCTTGTTCTTCGATCCTTCCCACGAAGATGGTTTGGTTCCTTTATTGTTCTCCATCGGTGCCCCATTGGTGGAAACTTCTTTGGCTTCTATCCATGTGTATGCTTTTTCCATCAGGCCTTTGTATGTTGCCGGAAGGTCTGTGGATAAGAAATCCACAAGAGTCCGGTTGCGTAGGCCATGGATGAAACCGGAAATGCGTTGCTCTTCGTGTAAGCATAAAATCTGTAGAGTTTCGTCAGTGTACCTAGTAACGAAATTTCTTATGCTTTCGTTCTCCTTGTGCTTAATGTTGTGCACTGTGAGGTGTGTCCTTGTGAGCTTCTTTTGCTGGCTAAAGTGAGATCGAAACTTGGCCTTCAAATCATCAAAGTTGATGATGCTTTCTGGTTTCTGCCCATTCCACCAAATACGTACGGAATCCCGAAGGGTATATGTAAACATGTGATAGGCTACGGGCATGACCCATTTCTGGATCCAAATGGCTCCTTCAAACAAGTGCAAGAAATTGTCCGGATCTCCCTTTCCATCGTAGGTGCCTATATGTGAAGGCATCTTTAGACCATCCGGCAAGGGATAGTCTTCAATCCATCTTACAAAGGGTGTCGTAGGACCTGTGGGTTCTTCCTATGGATGGGCATAAGGTGATATGTTCATGGGAATGCCATGATATGGATTATGAGTAGGGGTACCCCTAAAGAAGGTTGACTAGTGTAAAAAGGATGAGGAGTACTCGTGTTTGGAGGGTAACCATTATACATGGTGTACGGAGGGTATATCATAGGATGATTGTAGGGTACAGCCATTTGTGAGGGGTACTGATTTCCAGGTTGCCCATTAACGGAGGGATAAATATTTGAGGGGTAACTTTGAACCGGGAACTGAGGATACAAGCCGACAGGGGGGGGGGGGAACTTCCTCCTGTGTTGACCGATCCCGGGTTACCTCCCACACCAGATGCGTGGGAGGGTTGTAGTGGAACTCCTCCTTTGGTCCTCCCTAAATGTGCTGCTAATAATGGAGGTAGGTTTACCTCCGTATTCTCCCTCTGTTGGCTCCTCCCATTAGAGCCTTCGGTAATAGTCCCTTCTCTCCTCGTGGGAATTCTTTCGGGAATTCCCTCAAAGCCTACATTCCTTCCTCCAGCCCTTCTATCCGTAGGAGACCCAATCCCCAGGATGGGGTGTTGAGCCATAGTTATCAAAGGTCTTGGCTCCATCTCAATTTCTTCATCATACTCATCGCTGGAATATTCTAACTCCTTTCGCATCTCCGTGTTTCTGATTTGCCTCCTTCGAGCCCTTAACAAGGACTCTAACTCTTCATAATTAGCATTAACAAAGGCGGGGCTAATGATGAGCTCTGGATTAGCTGACGTGGATGCGTGATCATTGGGCGTTATTTCTGGGTGAGATCGTGTGGTAAAGGTGAAGGCCGTGATTGGCGGAAGGTTGTTGGCGTCAGTTGTGGGTAAAGGGGTTAAAGACGAAAAACCCGGTGGTGGTGTAACTTCTTTTTCTGGATTCATGCCAGAATAATGGTGAGTGTATTTGACTTGGTTATTTTACTTGGAAATAACGGGACTAATTGTAGCAGGTCCCACGGATGGCGCCACTGATTGTACAATAATTCGCACTACCAGGCCTTCGATGGTGATCAAAGGAAATGAGAGGTGTTGTGATTACGCCAAGCTTGGATATAACCTGAAATAAGAAATACTAAAACACTACGTTAAGTGATTGCGCAGGGGTTGATGTGACACCCCCAAAATTTTACAACGCAGCGGAATACCAATTTGGGTGTCACTTCATAGTTCATAAAAACAAGTTACATAAAACGACTTCAAAAGAGACGTTTAATAAAATGTCACATTCGATTTGATAAATCAGAGTACAAAGGTCCCAACAATTTTTATTCAAAACTTTAAGTTTCAAGAGTTCAAACATGACTCATTTGCATATTTAATAATAATAATAATAATAATAATAATAATAATAATAATAATAATAATAATAATAATAATAATAATAATAATAATAATAATAATAATAATAATAATAATAATAATAATAATCGAATGTGAAGAAAACAAGTCCTTCAATATTTGATATCCACGCAACTACGATTGCTCCCAATGCTCGGCTAGCAAAATAATACCTGAGAAAATACATGCTAAAGTCAACATAAAGTTGAGTGAATTCATAGAGTTTAATAAGTAATCAGTTGAATACAAGATAAATCAGTTTAAAATACGATTGGCTACGATGTTATACGCCCATAATTAAGTTGACATGTAACAAATACAAGTCGGGAAATAAGATTTATAGCATTGAGCTCATGAAACCGAACCTTGACCTAGTTTAATAGTGCACCGAAAAGGGTAAGATTTGCCATTTACCACAACCTCTCAATATTATGTGACCGTTGAAAGGTGAGCGCTACTCACTCGGCCAAGCCCGCCAAGCCTAATATGCATATTCATAATACCAGCGTTTCCCTACGGAATTAACGGTTCATGATGGGGACTTAATTGGCAAGAAATATACTCAATGACTATAATCATGTAATCTGGTCAAGCATACCAAAAAAAATATACTTGTATTCGGTTTGTAAAACTAGCATGTATCCCCCTCGCGAGGTTTATAAAACAATTGAAGTAAGTAAAAGCGAGGCTATGAACTCACCTTGATGGTACGGTAGATAGTATAAAGTAATGTCAATAGTTATAGTGGGAATAGCTCCAAAAAGGCAACCTGAATAATATGAATGTCTGAGATGTTGATAATTTAAGCTTGAATTATTGTGAATAATGATTTGAAATAATGTCGAATGATAAAATGGTTTGTGTGACAAAGGTGGCTTGCGATTAAGGAAATAGAGCGATAAAGAAAATGCATAAATTGCATACACATATAAAATGTATACAATTAGTCGACATGTATAATCATATTCCTTAGAATCCATGTACACATCTAAACTCTCTTAATTAGACTCATTAAGTATTTCGCATAACAACTATACTTCGTTTTAATTCATTCCGCCTAATATGTAACTTTTAGTAAAAATTCCCATTTTGACCCATTACCACGATTAAGACTATTAGACATAAACAAAGCCAACGACTAATTTATTAGTCGCAAAATATTTAGTTTTACTTAAGTTTCACGTTAAAACAATTTCATAATGCTGCTAGACTATTAGAAGAGTTTTGTCAAAATTGACTTTTGTAATACATTCTCCAAATCTGACCTGTCCGAAACGACCCGCTAGATGACATTTTCACGTTTCGGACTCAAAAGAGATTTTGTGTAAAACGACATTCCGGAAAACTTTTTAGTTATAGCCGAGACCTGAAACTCAACATAAAATGACCAAAATGCCCCTGCAAGTTTCAGTTGGTAGTTTGACTTTTTAAATAAACTGCAGTAGTTTGACTTTCCGTTTTGACCAGTTATATTACTCTTTCGTGACTCGGACTCTAAAGAGATTTAATGCAAAACGACATTCCGAACAACTTTTGTGTTTTAACGGAAGGCCAGTTCGGAGCAGAAAAGGCTCAAAACCCGGTTTAAAAACTGCATCAGCTCACTTTTTAAGAAACAAGTGCTGTCATTTTAAAAGAAAAAATGTAGAACTGATTTTTAATCAAAATCACCCTCATTTTCGCACTTTCACACCCCAATTCTTGGCGGTAGACTAAAAACGTTGCTTCGGACAACTTTCGTGTTTTGGCCGATGGCCGAAACGGGCCAGAAAATGACGAAAATGCCCTTATTCAGATCTGACAGCAACCTAAATTTTATACAAGTGCTGTTTGGAAATTTATAATTTTTCTAAATTTCAAATGACCGCCAAATGTTCATTATTAAGAGTTAAAGGCCGAATTTTATATCAAAACGTTCATATTAACATCCTCTATCATATTCAAAAGACAAAAATCAGTTTCAAAAATTTCAACCTAGGCGAAACAAGCTTCAACTTTCTGGTCTAAAATGGGTAGCTTTAAACCCCTTCAAACTTCAATTTTCACAATATACAACATCACCATAACCTCTAACTAGCCTAATCCCATTTACTAATCATCCCAACTATTAATCCAACCTTAATAATAATATTTCACACATCACCACATGGATTCTAAGTACTAGATTATAAACATGCATGCATAATTTATAAAGATAACATCAAGTAAGGTTTATAAACACTTACAATCACTAAAAGATGCAAGGAAAAAGACCAACAAAATCCCTGTTTGATTTCCCCTTGTAGCCGAAACCTCAAACACCCAAATTAACAAAACCTTAACTTTTTAATTGTCAAAATCTTGCGATAACACTTGTTTGGACATCCTTGATGCTTCAATTGTACCCAAAAACAATAAAATCTTGAAAAGATTAAGACCTTGAGAAATCTTGATGCATGGTTGTTTTTAATTAAAAAGAATGATGGGGCTTTATGTAGGAATGATTTGAGAGTGAAGGGAAGTGATTAATTAAATTTTGATTGAATGTTTTTGGGTGTTTTTTTTGTAGGAGTTGTCGAACAATAGAACAAGGGAGATGGGAGACACCGATTATTATTATTTTGTTTTTTTTTTTTTATTTGTGATTGTTTATGTTACATATTTAAGACAAGTAAGAAATAAATAATAAGGGAGTGTTTGGTTTTTGGTTTTGATGGGGAAGTAAAAATTATAAAAAGGGTGTTTGACTAACTATATGTATTTATTTTTCTAAAAATTTACATTACATTAGTTTGTGTTAAAACACTTAAATAAAATGTTGGAAAGTTTGAAAATACAATTTTGACACAGATTTCGGCTAAAACGCGAGAAAATTCGGGAAACACTAAAATCGAAATAATTAAGCTCTCGAAGCTAAAATATGAAATTGCTGATTTCTTAAATGACTTAACAAATAAACATCAAAAGCACGACGTGGAATTAGTTAAAATATGAAAATTTTCGATAAAACGACTAGAAACAAAAATAATGAATTCGATAAAAATTAGTAATAGAATAAGGGGTTGGTTCACGTTGTTAAAAAATTAATATGTAAATTTAAATTGGGTAAAACGTAACGGTGCAAGATTTACGTAAAAATGGAAAAATTGAAAAGTGACTTTTAAAATAGGATTGTAAGGAACCAAAAATGCATAAAAAGTGTAGAGTGGGCATAGTATTCTGTCGGTTGAATTAATTGAACGTGTTCTGACGAAACGCGGATAACTTCCGACGAAGTTAATTATTTAAAAATAGAATAGTTAAATAATAAAATACTAAAATTAATGACATGAAATTTTTGAAATTTCACAGCTGAGCCCTGCGAACCACCTCCGGCGTGTGAATAAGTGATCGGTATGAGAGTTTTAAGTGTAAGCGTAGTAAAGTAAGGTGAGAGACATTGCATACCAGATTTGTCATTGTCCAGGACTATTTATAGGTGAAGAAAACGGTCCTGGAGAGTGATCACACGTTTTAGAGAGATCATGGGGGCATCCCATGATTTGTGGTAACCGCTAGGGTTTAGTGTCCCACTCCTCCGGGTTTAGCGGGGGTGCTAAGGAGGAAGAGGAGACGTGAGTAAGACTTGGTCTCACCAGTATTTGGACTTGGCATTGTTCCGTCCTTAAAACTTATCGAGAGATACCCCGAATGGCTTAATCCTTCGATTGGCGAATTCCCACTTGGAAACTAGATCATTGATGATTAGTTTTACACCAAAGAAAGTTTTAGGAGGCTTGCCAGAGCCTTCGATTATGTAGGTTACGATCAGACTCGAAGGGGTGTCCTTCGACCTAATCGGAGGGTACATCATCAAGTTCCATAGGAGAATTGACTTTCTTTTTGGGGCTTCAAGTTCAACAATCAAGCAGTGGAATCTTAATTAGTCAAGATAAGTATGTTACAGACATTCTAAAGAGGTTTAACTTCACCACTGACAAGCCAGCCTCCACACCCATTGATGCTAACAAACCATTGGGAAAAGATGAAGATGGAGAAGATGTTGATGTTAAGCTATATAGATCCATGATTGGTTGTCTAATGTATTTGACTGCATCTAGATCTGACATTACTTTTCCTGTGTGTTTATGTGCAAGACATCAGGTCAACCCCAAAGTTTCACATATGAATGCAGTCAAGAGGATTTTTAGGTATCTCAGGAAACACCCTAAGCTAGGGTTGTGGTATCCTAGGGAGTCTCCTTTTCATTTGGAAGCCTTTTCAGACAGTGATTATGCTGGAGACAATTATGACTGATTCGTTGTGTTTTGGTGTGCAAAAACAATTTATCAATATATCAACAAACGTGTGGTCAATGTTATCGTGAGACAACAAGACGTGGAGAAATACGAGTAAACCTTTTAGGAAAAAGATTATCTCGTAAACTCGTGAAAGTGATATTAAATTGTGAGACCGGGAAGTGATTTCCCGGGTCATACCCCAACGAGGTGTGAATGGAAAGCTTCGTGAAAAGATCGAGATTAAAATCTTGTATCTTTGGTTGAGAAAGATTATTTGGAATTGTGATACGTTAAATTAACGAACGAAAAATGAAAATAACGCAATCTAAAAGTAAATATAAACTAGGAATGAAAATTGAAACTTAAAAACTACCTAAAATACTACGGGAAACATGTTAGGGAATACGGGGAATCCTAAAACGTAATCTAAAATAAAAACGTGACGTTTATTAGAAATAAAAACGCGTAAAATAAAACGTGAAATTTGAGCTACAAAAGTCCTACGGGTTTCCAACTAATTTTCCTACGTCCTAAATGACAAAAGAAAATTTTGTAAAAAATAAAATTAATTTTTCAACACAAATTCTATTTATTGTGAATTAATTACTAATTAAGTGAAATAAAGTTAAAATAAATACTTAGACTATTCTAAAAATTATGAATTTTTTTTGGTAATTAAATGAAGTTAAAACAGATGTAAGAAAAATAAAAAGTTTGGAAAAAGGTTTCTAAATAAGCTGGAAAAAGCAGTCTATGATCAAATAAGCAAAAATCGAGTAAAACCTATATAAAGCATTTAAAGGGAAAAGACATGTTGAAAAAGTCCCAAGGGCACGGTTGGTTAAGTGAGGTGGGGTTGTGTCTGTGTATTGCCAAAAGGTCCCAGGTTCGATTCTTGCTTTTATGAAAACTCTAAGTAGCAAAATTGTTCAGATCTGAAAACCAGCAACTTTTTATAAAAAGCACTTTTTTAAAAACGCCAAGTAAGCTGAGAATAAGCTTATGGGATTATCTATAAACTAAAACAACCAAACACAAGAGTAAGAAGCTTAACTGTTAGGCAAATAAGCTCATAAAAAGCCACCACCAAATAAAATGAGCTCTACATATTGAATATTAACATAAGCATAACAGATTAAGACTAACAAAAAAAAAAAGTAATAAGCTGGAACAAACTTCTATGGGCCAACAGATGTCAAACAAATGTTAATAACCAAATATGAAGCTAAACTTTCAAGCAAACAAGCTATAAGCTAAAATTCCTAAATAAGCTATACTAAGTGGGTAAACAAGTTTAGGCATACAAGGGAGAACCTAAAGTAAGCAAAGGGGACCAGAATAAGCAGTTAAAATAACTATAAAAAAAACACTAATCAGCTAAACATACCCCATGGCTGCAACATGGGGAAACAGGCTACTTGGGCAAGTTTGGTGGCCTAATAAGCTACTAAAAAAATCGCAAAAATAAATTAAAATCATGCTCATACAAACAAGGTGGGAAATAAGCTGAGGACCAATTTCTAGAGCAAAAGGTCCAAAGATGAACCCGTGAAAAATACCCCTTCAAGGCTGTTTGGGACAGGTAACTGCTGAACCAGTGGGCAAAATGGCTCAAAATGGGTGACTTAATGAGACTTAAGATTCAAAACAAGCTCAAGCAGAGGAAGTTCAAACTATTAACAACTTGTACAAACGATTTCAAAAGCTAAAGCTAACTTAAACCTCTCTAAAATTTAGTCCAAAGAGGGGTTGTTTGGCAACTGAGCTGCTGAGGCAGCAGACCCTAAGGGGGTGATTTGCAAGCTAAATTTCAATTCCCTAGTAAGCACTATACTCCCAAATAAGCTCAAACATACAAACTCTACACTACTAACTATTTGTAAAGCAAAAATCATTACCTAATTTCTCTTTAAGCTGACTTAAAATGATATCAAAAAGGGTTACTGTATGAGTTGTTGCTTGGAAACAGGCTTTCAAAACTAAAACATTGAAATGGGTTGATGCATTAGGCTATGTAAAAACTAGGTAAACGTAAATTGAACTGGGAATAAGCATTAAATAAGCAGAAAATTAGTAGTAGCAACAGTGAAAGAAAAATTTTAAGCTTTCATTAAAATTAATTAAAGAGTACAAGAGACATTAACTTTGACTAGAAACTAAAGTAAAACTTAAAACTAAATTTCCTACTGCCTTCAATGGATTACAAGAGGTTCAATTTATACCAAAACTAGAAAACTAGGGTTTCTTCTCTTTCTATCTTTTTTGTTTCTTCTGTCTGTGTTTCTTGTGTGAGTGAAACAGCTTCAAAATCCATTTGTGCTTCTTTGATCAAACCTCAGCCATGGGATCAATCTAGGGTTCCAAACCTTTGCTTTTTAGCCGTAGATGAGAAGGGTGCAAGTTTGGATTGCTGACTAGGCTGTGGTATCATGTGATGGGGTTACTTTTGAGGAGGTGGGAAGGTGGCGTGTAGCAGGGAAAAGTAATGGAGGAGGGGGGAATGTATGGCGGGTAATGGGAGGTTGGGGAAGACAGGGTGTTGCTGTGTTTGACTAGGTCAATGGAAAGGCACATTTTTATTATAAACATACCAGGGGTTTTGGGTGTTGGGCTTGGGGTAGGTTTTGGGCTTGGGGTACTTGGGCTAGGTTAGGTTTATGATAAAGGGTGGGGTGTTGGATTAAATATAATTGGTCCGTTTGGTTTTTGCTAACATCACAAGGACCAAAAGTGTAGTTTGTAAAAAATGCAAGGGTAAGGTTTGGGCATTTTCTGAAATTATACAAGGGACCCAATTTGCCATGTTTAAATAACCAAAGGACCATGAATGTAATTTTCCAAGTTTTAAATCCCAAGGACCAAAATCGCCAAATTCCAAACTCCAGGAACTAAAATTGTAAACTTTTGAAAACTTTTCACCCAAGGATCGTTTTTGACAACTTATGATTTCCAAAAGACATTTGTTGATTTTTCTTTCAAAATAAATGCTCAGGGACTAATTTTGTCAAGTTTTGAAAGTTGGAGGACGTAAACTGCCAATTATGCAAACTTTGTTCATGTTTTATTTGTTTTCAATCATTTTGCATTTGAAACATATAAAACACGATCTTTGGGATATTTCCTGTATTTTGACATATTTTTGGGTGTTTTTAAACGTTTTTGCAGTTCAGATTGACCAAAAATGATGAGTATTTACACACTCATCAATGATAGAAGATCAACTACTGGAGGATGCCAATATCTTGGAAGAAGATTAGTTTCATGGCAATGCAAGAAGCAAACAATTGCAGAAACATCTTCCACAGAAGCAGAATATGTGGCTGCTGCAAGTTATTGTGCCCAAGTGCTTTGGTTGCAAAATCAACTTTTGGACTATGGATTTAATTTCAAGAATATTCCTATCAACATTGATAATGAGAGTACAATCTATATTGTGAGGAATCATGTCTATCATTCCAAGACTAAGCATATTCAGATTAGGCATCACTTTATCAGAGATTGTTATGAGCACAGACTTATAAATGTGGTTAAAGTTCACATAGATGATAATGTAGCTGATTTACTCACAAAGGGCTTTGATGTTTCAAGATTTAATCATTTAGTGGTGAGTATTGGGATGATCAATAATTAAGCTACATTTGAGGGGAGGCATTAGTAGCAATACTTTATTTGAGGGGAGGCTACATTAATCATTAAACATAAGTGTAACTTTATTCATATTCATCATAAACAAAGTTACATTAAACATTCAAGACAGACACATCATCAAAACAACAAAACACAAATCCTACTAACCCACACCCTACACCAGCTACTCCATTGGCCTCTTGCCCTTTCCCTGGTAGTCCTGCTTTGCCTTCTGAGCACTCTTCCTCCTGTTATCAAAGGTTGATTGCTTCCTTGGGCAAGCAAGACCTAGCACTTGTTTCGGAAGCTTTTGGAGTCTTGTAGGCTTCTCTTGGGCAGGCCACTTCATGTTCACCAGTGCAGATTCAAGAGCTTGTGTCAATGCCTGTGGTAACTCCTTGGAAAGGGTGTATGGAGCAGGAGCAGGGGTAGAAATCTTTTTACTTGGTTTCATGTTTGTTGAGCTTGAAGCACATGGAGGAAAGTAGTCACCCCATCCTGAAGATTCTCGTTCTGAGTCAGAATAATAGCTTATCTCTTCATCAAATGAACCATCTGAAAAGATGTAGATCAGTGGAAAATGGCTCATGATGCTAATAGGGTTTGTGATAGTAAAGAAAAGGTTTTGGTGAAGATTTGTGTTGATCCGAGCCTTCTTTTTATAGGCAAAGTCAATCCCAAGGGATAATTATGAAGGATATTAACTCCTACCTGTTTTGGTAGATTTGGGAAGTAAATATGAAAAGTTTTTATTATATTGGGTTGACTTTTAGAAGATATTTTTTAGTGGCTTGGTCAAAAAGTCAATTTGGTTAGATATTTTGGTGGAAAGTACTTTTACGCAAAGTACTGCTTCATATTTGAATGAAAGTACTACTCAGTATTATATGGGAAAGTACTGTTTGGCACTTAGTGGACAATACTGTTCTGTCAGAAGTACTGTTCCAATGGTCAAAAAGAGGGGTTAACAACTTTGCACAATATACGGAGGAGATAAATGTCAAAAATAACTATATATGCATTTATTGGGCCACGATTTTTTGAATATCATCCCTCTTTGTAATTATCTCTTCCATCTTTATATACCCTCATCATCATTATTGTTCATTCATTCAAACACTAACACCTCCATCATCAATCATCATCCTTTTTCACAAACAAAAACAATGGCAAACCGTTCCACCATCAACAAACACAACATGATTGCCAACTTGGATAAGACTCAAAAGAATGTTGATTTCCATGCCATCATTGATTTTCTCACTGGGTCATCAATCAACTATGCTCTGTTGGTCAATCCTGAAATCATTGGCCCCTGGATTCAAGAGTTTTGGGATACTGCTAGATCTGATTTGGAAGAAGGAGAAGATATTATTCAAGCTACTGTTGCAGGGAGACAGATACGTATCACTGAAGGTACAATAAGGGAAGCCTTATTGTTTGATGATGAAGAAGGTACTGTTCTTTTTGACAAACAAGTTATTTGGGATGAACTCAGAGCGATAGGCTATGAAGGTGCTCTCAATAAGCTTACTTTTCAAAAGGCATTGGTTAGTCCCCATTAGATGTACCTTATACATGTTTTACTTCATTGTCTAAGTCCCAAAAGTACTGCTTGGGATCAATTTGGTCATAACATAGCCTCTGCATTAATTGGGTTAGCTACCATTCAACAATTCAATTTCTCATATATGATTCTTGATGGTATGCTCGGTCACATCAAAGCTGGTTCACCATTTTTGATGTATCCTAGGTTTGTTCAAATATTTTTAGACAAACAACTTGAGGGTGTTCCAAAACCTCAAGATTTTGTACCTACTGTTGTACTTCCATCCAAGGTGTTTACTTTTATGTATAACAAGGGTGTTAAGTTTTCTGGGCGCAATACACCTTTGTTAGCTCATATCTTGGAAGTGGCACAGGCAGTTAGAGATGTAGCTGATGCAGCAAGTGATTTTGCACATTCTGATCATTCTGCATCAGAACATACTTCAACACCACCTCATGCTTCACCTCAACATCCTACTTCCAGTGAAAGAACTACCTCTTTGCCAGCACCTGTTTCAAGGGAGAAGACTCTTTCCAGAGAAAGTACTTCTCCACATCCTGTTTCCTAGGAAAGTGCTTCTCTGCATGGTACTGCTTCAGAGCAAGATGTGAATCCACCACCATCTCCCAATGATTATACTTCCACAGATGGGTCTCAAACATCTGGAGGAGATGAGGGAATACTAGATACTTATGCTTTGACTAGGGAATTCAGAAGGATAAAGAAGGTAGTTAATGCTCAAGCTGATCAGATCAAGAGATTGAAACATAAGTTCAGGAGATTGAAGAAATTTGTTTGGCCACTAGTTACTCATCATAGGTTATGGGTGAAGCAATACAGAAGGAGTGGTCAAAAATCCAAGAAGACTTCTAAATCTAAGAAGAGCAAAAAGAGGTCATCATCATTCAAATTGGGGAGGAATCAGAATGATAATCTGAATGAAGATGATGCTATGCCTCGAGATCCATATGAAGAAGCTCATTCTATTGATGTTATAGACATTGCTCAAAGTACTGCTGAAAGAAAACTTGATGAAGTTGAGCAAATGGTTGCAGAAGAGAATAAAGCACAAAGTACTGATGTTGAAGGTGTTGATATTCAAAGTACTGCTGATCAACATATTGATATTGAAGGTACTGATCCTCAAAGTACTAGTGTGCAAAGTACTTTGGATCAAGGTGATCAAGGTACTGCTGCCTTAAATGTTGATGAAGCTGGACCTTCTACAAGAATTTTTGATGATGAAGTTGGTCCTTCTATTCAGCAAGAAAAGATAAAGGATCACACAGCTAGTGATGATGAGACTATTGCTCAGATTATGGTTAATATGTCAAGACTAAGAGGGATAAGTATTACTGGTGTTGAACAAGCTCAAGTCTCACAAGCTTCTTCTGAATCTGGAGAATTAGATCCTAAAGACAAAGGAAAAGGAATTATGCAAGAATTAAAGAAGAAGAAGAAGTTCACTCTAGCACAATTAAGAGCTTTTGAGATAGCTAAGAATGAAGAAGCTGCTAGAAAGTATCAAGATGATTTGGATGCTGAATACTTAAAGGAATCAAGGAAGCCAATTGTTGAAACAAGAAGGCCACCATCTAAAGCTCAAGAAAGAAATTCTATGATAAGTTTTCTGAAAGGCAGAGGATTTAAGAATCTACAAAGGTTAAGATATCCACAGGTGAAAGAACTATATGACAGTGTTCAAGAGTCAATCAAAATAGAGTTAGATAGTTTTGTGCCTATGGATTTTGAGAAAGAAAAGAAGTTGGAAGATTTAATGAAAGAACAAGCTGAGAAAAGAAAGGTAAAGAGGAAGAGAGCAACTCAAGATGATCAGTTATCAAAGAGGCTCAAGATGCTGAGATCAGACACTGTTGATGAACTGAGGAACTATCTTAGGGTTGTGGATTTTGAGAATCTAAAGAAGAGAGAGAATGTTGAGAAGAAGTCAAAGATTTCTACATTTTCTGTGGTAGAATCATCTGATGGAGATTATCTCATTTTTCATAGAGAAGATGAAAGCTTTACAGTATTCAATATGCTATGGGATATACTGCACAAGATAGATAGAGAAGATCTATACTATTTGTATCTATAAGTGCAGGCTTACTTTGAGAATACTGAGCCAACATGAGTGGGATTGATCTTATTGGGGGATTTAATAACCATCTGGGAGACTATTGAAACAAGTAGTGATGCTCTGTGGAATGATCAAGAGAATTGGGAGATAACAAGATGGAGATTCTTTGAGTCATCAGGAGTACACTCACTTGAAATGGAAGATGGAGCTATGATCCATATGCTAGCAGAGAGAAGATGTCCTCTTGAAAGAGATCTTATGGTCAGAATGTTGGATCATGGCATGGAGGTTGAGAATGAGACTGAAGTAGCATTAATGGTGATTGAGCTGTTCATAAAGTGAACTACTTCAGATGATGATAATGCATAAATACTGGTATGATTTGTATTATATAAATATTGTTTGAATAATAAGTACTTTATTCAAAGTACTGCTAGACAAACAGTACTTTCTCAAAGTACTGCTTGCTGCATAAAATCAGTAAAGTCTTTTTGGATAAAACTTTGTGAAGCATAAGATGATATCAATAAAGGTTTTGAGAAGTCACACATGGTGTTAGTACTTGTACTACACAGCAAATGGTAATCAACTCACCATGTTTAACAGACAAGAAAGAGTTTGACTCATCTTGAGGGTACAGCTCTGATGTGATAATCAAATCCGCTTTTAGTTGACAATTTACTAAAAGTTGTATGGTTTTCAACTCACCATATCTGTAAAAGTGAAGAGTTGGCTAGCCCACAAGAAAATGGCTTGTAGTAAAGGCTGTGGAAAATCCATTTATATGGTAATTAGTTCACCATGGTTGTGATAAAAGAACTAACTAGTCCAAAAGCAAATGGCTCTTGGTAAAGACTAAACAAATCCGTTGATAGCTGATGATTTGCTAAAAATCATATGGTTATCAATGTACCATGGTTGTTCTAACCTAAACATTGGCTACTCCAGAGTTAATGGCTTTGGTAAAGAGACATCAAAATCCATTAAATTTCATTGATTCACCTCTCACAGGAGTTTACATACCTGGATGTGATGAGAATAGTATGAAACTCTATGATTTGATGTACACTTTGTCAAAATATTGTTGAGTTGCTGAAAAGATTTGTTGCTGTGAAGATATCATCTGAAGCTGATAAAGAGTACTTTGACACACAAGTAAAATAAAAGTTAAAGGCACAATTTTCCTTGAAGATAAAGATGTTAAAGATTAAAAGATAACAAAAGAACTTGAAATCAAGCAAGTAGAATTCAAGTTAGGGGAGGATTGTTGGGATATGAAGATCAAAATACTTCCGATGTTCAAAGTACTACTTGTGTCAAAGTGCTGCTCATGGTCAAAGTACTGCACGTGCATGAAGAATGTTCAAAGTACTTCTAAGATAAAGGATTGATATGCAAAATCATTTAAGGATTGTTATGTAATATTATTAGAATATTCTAGAATTAGTTAGAGTTAGTTTACTTGTCGTTCAAGTATTGTAAACCGACTTAAGGTTTTCCTTGTGCCTATAAAAGGAGCCTTAGGATGGTATTAGACATACGAGTACATGCATATGATTTCATAGATTAGAGAATACGATATTAGAGAGTTAGGGATTATTAGTGAATCTGTGTAAGATAAGCAGGTTCAAGTTGGTTTTAATATAATTATTCAAAGTTCTTCTTAACTTTGTGTTAGTAGATTCCGCATACTTTACAAGGTTACATCAGTGTTTCATTGTTAGTAGTTTTGAGTTATTCAAGATTGCTAAGACCATTACAAGTTATAGTTAAGTTTGGTCAGAGTATATCAATCCAACATTTAATATAGTTACCGTGAATTCGATAGAAAACCAGTTCGTAAAAGCATGGTACTCCATAAACCGACCGCAAATGATGGCTACAATCTTCTACAACGATCGACATTTAGAGTTCTTTGAACATGAGTTTGAAAGCATATTAGGAAACTTTATACCACAATTCTGCAAATAGTGGTATATCACATTTATTTATTTTCTCGTTTATGCTTCTATTAAAACTCTCTTTTATTGCACCCTCTTGCGAAATGAGAATCTTATCGATCGAACTCAACAACATGTCTAAGTTGGACTGTGTGCCGCCCAAATATAATTTCAACAATGCGTGTTGACTCTCAACTCTGCACGTTGGGCTGTTGTAAGACTCCCTGATCCAAAGCAGAAAACTTTGGGTGAAAGAGGCATTGAATGCATCTTTGTTGGATATGCTGAGCATTCCAAGGCTTATAGGTTCTATGTTATTGAACCTAATGAATTTGTTTCAATTAACTCAATAATTGAATCAAGGGATGCACTATTTGATGAGAATAGATTCTCATCTATCCCTAGACCAAGTCAAAGGATTCCAAATGGAACCAATGACAATGGTGTTTCAGAAGTATCTGATGAGGTTCCTGCTGAGGTTGTGGAACAACAACCTGAACCTGAGCTCAGAAGGAGCAATAGGGTCAGGACTCCAAAGTCTTTTGGACCTGAGTTTCAATTATACTTAATTGAAGGTACAAGGAGTGAGGTCTCTGATCAATACTCCTATTGCTTCATTGTTGAGGATGATCCCAAAACATTTGAAGAAGCAATGAAGTCCCAGGATGTTGCTTACTGGAAAGAAGCAATTAATGATGAGATGGACTCCATCATGGGCAATAACACTTATGTGTTGACTGATCTACCACCTGGTTGCAAACCTCTAGGTAGCAAATGGATTTTCAAAAAGAAAATGAAGGTAGATGGAACTGTTGAAAAGTTCAAGGCAAGACTAGTTATTCAGGGCTTTAGACAAAAGTCAGGAATAGACTATTTTGATACTTATGCTCCAGTGGCTTGTATCAGTACCATAAGATTGTTGATTGCTTTGGCATCAATTCACAATCTGATTATTCATCAGATGGATGTGAAGACAGCTTTCTTGAATGGTGACTTAGATGAGGAGGTTTACATGAACCAACCTCAGGGCTTCATCATGCCTGGCAATGAAAACAAGGTGTGTAAACTGATTAAGTCTCTTTATGGACTAAAACAGGCACCTAAGCCATGGCATCAAAAGTTTGATGAAGTGGTTTTGTATAACACCCCGTAAAAATTTTCCTACGATTAACACGTTACCATAACATAGATTAACCATTTTTACCCATAACAAATTTATATATATATATATATATATATATATATATATATATATATATATATATATATATATATATATATATATATATATATATATATACTTTGTCAATTACAACGTTATTCACTCTTACCTTGAAACGACATTTACACCTAAACCTTAATAACCTAGATACCATACATAACTTAAAACATTGATACTTAATAAGTATACGTTTCAATAATTAACAGATACAATTTAAATAAATCCCGAGCCTACTAAAATTCCCATGTGTACTCGCTAATAATATTGGACCTCTAAGAACCATGAACGACAATTATTATCAACTTTCAAATATAATTAATATACTAGAATATTGATCAAGTTAAAGCACCTTACAAGTTTCATCTCAACTTGGCACAAATAGCATTTTATTTCAATACCACTTCGTATAAATTCTAATGAACCACTAACTTTCTGTAACGAATTTAAATCCCAATTTTAAGGCCCTTCTGGTCCGAACCAGGAAAAGTGTAAAACACGAAAGTTGTCCGAAATAATGTTTTACGTCTAGACTCACGAGATTTTGAACCAAAAATGTAATTCGTGGCTGTTATCTGTGGAATACGACCTGGACTCAAACTTGAAGACTCACCTCCCTCAAATATAACCTATAACTCATACACCACCTCCCTCAAATGTAACCCATGTTACTTCCTTACACATTATATGACGCACACATGAACACTCTTATACATGTTATGACACAAGTTATCTCTTATACAAAAACCCAAATCGACTCTTAATGTTTTCCTCTTGTTCCTAGGTCTCGACCAGGTACTAGTTCCAGCCAAACCTATTTTGTTACACTACTTCTTACACATTCAATTCACTCCATGTCCAAATTCTTACATGACTCGTATACCCTCTCACCTGAGAATCACGAATGGAAATTCATACTCATTTTCACGCATGTTTACTGTCCCAACAAATGACCAAGCGAAGGTACCTTGCACAATTAGTATAACTTGAATAGAAACTGATTGATGACCTCCAAACAAATCATATAGTTCCAAAACCAAAACCGAGCCCTTTCTTTCTTGTTTCCTTCTCTTGGTCGACGAGGCAAGAGCAAGAGAACCACCTCCCTCACTTGTTACTGCCCCAAGTGTAACCTAAGACAAAACCATGTTACCTTCTTACAATCCTATTTACACATACAACCTCCCACCTCCAACTCTCCCCAATCCAACAACATGCATAATAGAGAAGCTTTCAAACTCCAAAACTCTCATGATCTCTGCTCCATTTTGCCAATTGTCCAAGCTCAAACTTGGGTATATATAGGGCCATGCATATCGACAGGTTACTCACACTCAAACACAAACCTTTCACATCTCAAAATATTTCTCTAAGTCATTTGTTGGTTCCCTTTTTGTGTTGTACGAGAGGGTTATCAAACACTTTTCACATTACAAAGTCTTTCTTTCACTCTTTCTGGTACTTTACGAGAAAAGTAGTCAAATATTCCAAGGTTTGAAGCATTATTCAAGTCAACAAGGAGGGGGTCTCGGTTCATGGTTGAGTCCTTAAACGAACAACATCTTCAATCCACTTCTGATCACGAGTCCACATCGTGTCCTCCCCACCATTTCGTGGTGTTGTAAGTCTCTTCCAATTATTTTCCATACATACTCTATACTATTCTCGTTATGATACACGTCCACATATTACGTACCACTTAACTTCTCTATTATTTCATGAACTCTCGTAATAGTTTTGGATATGGCTAAGGTGGTGTTTAACCTGAGTGGCAAATCTTTAAACTCGTTAACACTTATGAAAATCTCAAAGTATAAACTAGTACTTAGTTATTCCTAATCGACATGCACATATATATACCAGATTATTTAAAGTTTCCAAACTCAAAATGGGTAAAGAAAACATGAAAAGAAACTGATCAAAACATATACGAGTCAAACTAACAAGTTTTAGTTATGTTTTAAATGGGTTGAGTACCAAGTTCTTGCGTTTCGTTGAGTGGCGAGGAAACACTAAACAAATGAAACTTAACGAGAGAAAAACTACTTGAAACATGAATAATCACACGCTCAGTTTTGGTTTAAGAATAAGAAACACAAACGATTTTACAAGCATGCAAAACCCACGACAATATATACATGCTGGGTAGAATAACTAAAGATCAATACTAGCTCAGTTGGTTGTGCCGTGGAGATGTAAACTAGAGGTCTTGAGTTAGAGCCTACGCTAATACAGCTTTGCCATTTTTACTATTTTTGCAACTTTCACATTTTGACAACTTCAGACCCTCCAATTCATATAACTTACCACTTTCCTTAAAAACTTTTATAAGCTTTATAACTTATATGAATAATTACATTTTTCCACCCAACACTTTTATAAGTTGTAAACATGTTTATTTTGGACTAAATATGTAATTACTTAACTATTTAGGATAAAAGAGTCACCTTGGTATAACTTAAGGGTTTACGTAGAAACTTAAGTACGCATGACAAGTTGATGATTATATCGTAGTAACATATAAACGAGACCTACATTTTTTTAGACAATAACGAAGTAATAATTATATTTCAGAATATATATATATATATATATATATATATATATATATATATATATATATATATATATATATATATATATATATATATATCAAATTTATAACGTAAACTATATAACTTGACGTTATTATCGGTTAACTTGAATACACATTAAGTAATGATTATTCCTATAATAAAACTCATCGGTTCACTTAACCTTACAATTACTATAATTTATCATTTATCAACTTTTGATACATATCATTGATTCATGACGAGAAATATAACTAATAAACGATACTTATACATAAAGACAAGTTATATTGTATATAACTTGCTCTTGAACTATTAAGCGTTTTGCCACACAAGCCACCTCTGCCACAAATCATTTTGTCATCGAACACTATTCAAATCACGATTCTCGATAAGTCGAACTTATCTCGAACTTCCATATCATTCAGGTTATCTCTTGAAGTCAATTCCATCTTCACTTCTGACATTACTTATACTCTGCCTACCGTACTACTAAGGTGAGTCATAGCCCCTACTCTTGTTTTACAATGGTTTATAAACGTTTTTGGGGGAGATACATGCTTAACTACTGTTTTTACTTTTACAAGTATTCATTAATTAAATACAGGACTATATTACATATAAACTTTACTAGTTTACACATTTTTATATCTCATAAGGAGATACCTGCTATAGACATGATTACAAGTGATTTTTCAACGATATGCTATATTTGATCTCTATTGCCTAAGTACCTATTACCAAAAGTCCCTCGATCATGCACCTTAACCACTTGCAGGGTGAACGTAAATAATTGTGAATCGTTCTATTAGGGATTGACAATCCCAATTTGGTCGCTAGAGGAAAGCCACTAAATGCACTTTATTTGATTTCATAGATTACTGGTAAATACCTATCTTGAGGGCCACTGTTTTACATCATTATTATGGATAATTTTGATGCCTGTTAATCGTTGAGTGTCATGAGCTTAGGGCAAGAGAACGGTAATAATGTAGCACTACAACGACTGATGTTAAGGGCGTACGATGCTGTAGCCCACTGTTTTATTAAACTATGAGATTGTGCTCACTATATAGCAGGAAAAAAACTATTAATAATTGGCAAACGAACTAATATTTTGGTGTTGACCCGATTAGGTCAACCAAACTACTATTTTGGTGTTGACCCGGTGAAGGGCAAACCAACGGATTAATTTGTATAAAATTGATTAAGGAAATCACTCATTTTCTGATTTTGATAAACCAACGATTTAAGCTATGAATATTATGGATTTACTCACACTTTAATTTGATAATCAACTGTTATTATAACTTCTATGGAATCACAAACTCTTTGATTTTGGAAATCGATATTCGAAACTATAAACTTTATGAACTCACCAACCTTTGTGTTGACACTTTTAGCATGTGTTTATCTCAGGTAACTAAATGAGAAGGAACTTGAAGGCACGGAGTGGGCTTGTAACCCGGCATGGGCTTAAATAAACGTTTTGACACATTTCAAATAAACTTGTTGTTTAAACTATGAAACATCTTGATGTCTCGAATATTTGGTATTTTGAATGAATTAAACTTTAAAGCGTTACTTTTGTGTCGTTTTCTATGATTGTGATAAAGATCCTCGAAGTAACACCCAAAAAGTCTTCCGCTGATATTTTAAGTCTTCCGCTGACATGTTAAGTCTTCCTCTGACATGATGATTTTGGGGGTGTTACATTTTGTATAGTGGTTATTTACTTAATCAGGCTGACAAATGTGTATATAGCAAATTTGATGAATCTGGTAATGGAGTCATCATTTGTTTATATGTTGATGACATGTTGATTTTTGGCACTGACCAAAATCAAGTTGACCTTACAAAGGAATTTTTGTCATCAAAGTTCTCCATGAAGGATATGGGGGAGGCTGATGTTATCCTTGGTATTAGGATTAAACATGAAAGTAACAAAATTTCTATATCTCAGTCTCATTACATTGAGAAGGTGTTAAAGAAATTTAATTACTTTGATTGTACTCCAGTGAGTACTCCCATGGATACAAGTGAGAAGCTAATGCCTAATACTGGCAAAGCTGTATCTCAACTTGAGTATTCTAGGGTGATTGTCTGCTTGATGTATGCCATGACTTGTACAAGACCTGATATTGCTTTTGTTGTGGGTAAACTGAGCAGGTATACTAGTAATCCTAGTGCTCATCATTGGCAAGCAGTTCAGAGGGTTTTTAAGTATTTGAAGAGAACTATGGATTATAGTCTCTCATATACTGGTTATTCTTCTATATTAGAAGGATACACTGATGCAAGTTGGATCAGTAATACTGAATACAATTCGTCTGCCAGTGGCTGGGTATTCCTACTTGGTGGAGGTGCAATTTCTTGGGCATCCAAGAAACAAACTTGCATTACCAGTTCAACCATGGAATCTGAATTTGTAGCTTTAGCAGCTGCTGGCAAAGAAGCTGAATGGTTGAAAAACTTGCTTCTTGAGATTCCATTGTGGCCTAAACCTATAGCACCTATTTCTATCTGTTGTGATAGTGCTGCTACATTGGCAAAGGCTTATAGCCAGATGAACAATGGGAAGTCTAGACACTTAGGTGACAGGCATAGCATGATTCGTGAGCTTATCATGAATGGGGTGATATCTATAGAGTTTGTTAAATCTCAAAAAAACTTAGCTGATCACTTGACGAAGGGTTTAGCTAGAGACATGGTTTTAAAGTCTGCTAAAGGGATGGGTTTAAGTCCATGTTTTATTATCATCCCAAGGTTGTGCTCAGAACCTGCTAGAAAAGGAGGATGAAGTCTTTACTTCTCAATGGTTATTTTCTTTGATAAAGTGCTAAGCAGGAGCATGAATAAAGAGGAACCACCTATGTAAATGTTGAAGTTTTGCCACTTCAGGAAGCTTTGAACTTTTAGCTTTTACAACATTTATGAATTGGATATGGACACATGGCTTGTATAGTGTCAGGTTTATTTAAGTGTTTGAAAATGTATGTGTATTTTATCTTCAGGTATTCAAATGGGTTGAAGGGTTCAATTCTTAGAACACCCTGATTCTCGAATATTTGAACGTGTAATGTACTAAGATGAGAATTCAATCTTCAAGATATTTTCATTTATGCATATATTTTGTTTTGTGTTTAATTTTTCATGCAAAGGAAATGAACTAAATTTGGGGAGGATTGTTGGAAAATTTAGTGCACTTGAGGGATTAATTCACACCTGGTAATGGGTTTGGAGGTATGGAGTGTACACTCATTTGGTCACTGAATTCCCTGACTCCATAGTGGTTACTAGTAGAATCTGTTTCTGCTGATCTGATTCTGCTGATGGTTGTTTCTACTGATCTGATTCTGCTGATGGTGGATTCTGCTAGTAGATTCTGCAGCTAGAATGATTTTGCTGATGGCATCAGTTTATTCTGCTGCTCGTTTATAACCACTGATTCCTACTATTATGGAAAATATTATGATATAATTAATGGGCCGTTAATTATCCATAATTCATGGGTTAGGGTTTGAGTATTCTCTATTATAAATAGATGTAATAACATTCTGCATAGATACGATTATCAACACAAACCCTAAACAGTTGAATACAATTCTGTTCTTGATTTGTGTCTAAAACAAGAACATCACTTGGTCTTATCCCATAGAGATATTCGTGTAACCCAGGCATAGGGTCGAATAGTTTCTATTGGAAAGTGATAACACGATTTCAAGTGAATATCCGGTATACATTGATTATCTTTACCTTGTTCTGGGAATACTCAAACACATAATAACCAACATATAATGCAGCAAAATCTCCCCACATATATATATTAGAGGAACATGCCATGTCATATATGCCACTTGGCAACCAAGAAATATGTGGAAACCAAAAAGTATGCCACCTTGTCCCATTTAAATTAGCTGTCAACTAAAACCACACTCATGGCACACTCCTTCCACAATTCAACCAAAACCCCCAAATCAAATCCCTGATTTCAAGCAAGAAATCAATCTCATTCAAATTAAACCCATAAATATACCTACATATTCGGTTTCAATTTCTGATTTTCAGCATGACATAACACGCTCCTCCCTCACTCCTCCTTGCTTCACCTTCATTCCTGATTTTCAGCATCCCAATCAATCTCATTCATATCACCCAAAAATAACCTACATAATCGGTCAACAATAACATTTAAATCTAAATTCAAAAAATAAGTCACCATTCATTACCTAAAAACGCATTTGAAGACCACCTTCTTCCCACCATGATTGGAAGTATCTTTTTAATCAGAGATCTAGAGGTAATTTTTTTAGTGAATCGAATTATGATCAGTTTTTGTTACGACTAAATCAAATTAGGTTAGCCAATTAGTTTCATATGACGAATTAGGGATTTGTTTTGTTAGTATATATTCAGTTTTGGATATAATGTATTCCAATGATTTTATGATAGAAAAAGGATCACGAGCAGAAAATACATTATCAATGGCTTGACTGATCTAATAATGAAGAACTATCATCCCTTGAACCCCTTTAAGGTACAAATTCGTTGACTCGGTTTATTCAGTATCTTGTGACATTAGTGATATTTGTAGTTTTAATGAAAAAAATGGGTCTTCCATGATAAAAACTTTGGTAAATTCTTTATACATGAAAGGTGCTTTATGAAATGTATTAGAAGAATTTTGGTTCTCATTTGATGTATTGACATGATATCCCGTGGCCTAAAATCAAGTTTGGCTTGATGACTGATGTTCCATGTGTTTGGTATACATTCTTTTGCAAGAATGCTGCAAAGGAAGTATCGATGGATTAGGAGTGGACCAGCTTCAAACATGAAGGGAAAATATCTAATTTGACTATATATTGTTACATAAATTATGTTAGTAGTAGGCCAGGTTAAAGCAACCATAAGCCTTGAGTAATGAGTTACATGTAAGATTATTTGATGCTTATGTTTGTTCTGGCGTGCAGGCTAAATGGATATGAGCTGATGTAAAACCAAAATGAATTCTGTACTTTAGATTTTGAGCTAATGTTGTAACCAGGGATCATGTTTAACATCTTTGTATAAATATGGCTAAACAAACATAGTGGATAGGAAGTGCTTGGATGTAAAAATAAATTAATAGTGGTCTTTTAATTTAGAGTATAAAGTTAAACCAATTATCATGAATATTATCCCAAATAACGACCTGAAATTGCTTATAAAATTTCATACAGCCTTTTCATGTCAAATTAGAATATTCAGTGTATAAATATAAGCAGACTACTATGATGTCCTTCGTTCTGTATTAATCTGTTAAAATAAGCTTTCAAAAACAGCCCTAGCAATGTTTATTTGGGATTGATAGAGTCATTATAGTATATGCAATTGGTAGATAACAATTTTTTTGAGATACATTTGTCTATGACTTGGTATTGGCAATGGCGTGTTATTGAAATATTGTATAGTTTGTTGTTGTTTAAAGTGTCGTTTTGATAAACTTTTTTTGGTGTAACATGTAGTTAAGGCTTTTATGAAATAATTTGGTCTAACCTTCTATTGTTGATCAATCTTAAGTGTAATTAAGGTTTTTATGAAAATAATTGCCCTAACCCATTATCGATTATAATGGCTTAAATTCAGGCCGATTATATCTTCTATGGAGATTAATTGAGAAGCCGCCTTCACAATACTTGGATGGTGTTATTGAAATTACGCAACAACGAAAGCCTCTTGGAAAACAGTCATATCATGACATTACTGTCAATATGCACATGAGGTAATACAAATATGTATTATGTTTCAGTCAAATGAATTAATAGATTATGATTCTTTATTAATCAAAAGCTTATTACTTTGTAGGAAGACTTAATGCTATGGAGAATTTACTTCTTTGATAAAGCAGTTGAACATGCTCAAAAGCTAATGTAGCTTCTTCCATTGAGGATGTTAGGGTCAGGTATGTTCAAGGCTGGAAACATGAAGCATAGCTGAAGGAGAAGAAACTCAGAGTAAAACAAAAATTCAAGGTTGCAGATGACCAGAGCGTACTACTATTTATGAAGTTCAAAAGGTTTAGAAAAAGGTTATTTCATGTTACAATCAGATTTAAAGGTTTTAAATTCATATTTGATTTTATATTTCCTTAAATACGTCTTTGAAGTTTTTCTAAATGATTATGAATGCTCCTAATCATCCATTATCGGTTTGGCATAGGCAGGAAAAATTATGCTTGCAGAAAAGTACAAGATAGACCAGGATCAAACAAATACTCTCACAACTTATGTAGCTCTACTACTACTACAACAACAAGACCAGGAATTACAGTTACAACAATGTGATTCACCTATTGAGTCTTTACAGGTTGGTCACCTGTAGCTTTATTCTTTTTAACTGTTTGTCATCTATAGTTATAAAGTAGGTAAATGTTATGCTAGCACAACTCAATGAGACCAAATATTCATGAGTGGAGAACTTGATACGCATCATATGAACGTGCGATTTGGGACACAAAATGGACAAAAAGTTTCAACTAAGAAGCTGTAGAATATATATATATATATATATATATATATATATATATATATATATATATATATATATATATATATATATATATATATATATATATATATATATATATATATATATATATATATATATATATATGTTGGGTCTTTATCTATTTACAGTGAAACAAAGCATAGAGTGGTTTATCATGTTACTAATTTGGGTGGTTAGAGATGTATATATTCTTATTCTGCCTGATCATGTGTATATATACATGTATTTGATTGAATGATTGATACAAGAATCTATCTAGAAGACATATTACAGATTTGCAAACACTTAACAACTGATATGTGATCAGCTCAATATCAAGTAGTGGAAGCTGATGTATAGTATGTTTATTGAAGAATTCTTCGATACTGATTAGTTAGTAGTACATAATCACTTTCTAAATGCACATCTAAATGCATCACGTATCATCTTGCTAATTACCAACGCTCTTATACAGGTACAAGTTGGTGTACAATACGTGAAGGAAAAGCACGAAATACTTGAAACTCAGCTGAAGCGTTCACAACTACAAATTTCAAATCTTGAGTAGCAGCTGCAATCCCAACCCCAAATGGATGTTGCATCTGCTCCATCGCAATCTCACTGATAATTTCCTCCTGCCGCTATTCCACAGTAACCCCCACCTACTCTTCCCAATGCTCCACCGCCACCTCCTCCAGTCCAACATACTAACCAAAATTCTTTTGAGCATGCAAATGCCAATCTCCCATCACGATTCTTACTACCCACCACCTGGCCAAACCACTTAACCACCACCAAAGCAGTACCAGATGCTGTTACCTCAACATATAGTTCCTGCTAATGCTCAAGAAGGTAAGGAGTGAACTAAAGGTAAAGTTAACCACAAGGTTAGTGCTTATAGGGGTTGTTTGGGATTGCTAATTACAGTAACCAACTATATAAGGAAACAAGTCGAATTAGTTAAGTGAGTCAAAAGTCGCTTAAAGTAGGGCATGAAACCTCTTAAAGTATAATATTAAGTTCTTATTAATGAAGTAACTTTTGTAATTATACTTGACATGCTAAATCATTAAAAATGTTAAAAAGTTGGAGAAAAATTGTGCCGAGTCAACAAAACCCAACCCAGAGTGAAAATTTACTCACTGTGACCCGTTTTCCACTCTCCTGACCTGCCCAATATTTTGGCCTCAACCTCTCACCAAGAAATTTTTTATTGCTAATCAAAGATACTAGGAAGAAAATAATGTTCGACATGATTTTAGACAGTTTTGCTATATTCAACTTACCAAGTTTGTGTGTGCAGGTCACGGGTACGTTATAAGAAAACAATGAGGATTTTATCTCTTGCATAATGGTAACTTCGTAAGCCTTTTTAGTTAATGTTATTTTTTCATTCTTTACAAGGACAATTTGCTTATATTAAACTTTTTTGAACAGATTGTTTATATTAAACTTGCTCATTTATAAACCATTTGTAGTATATGTGTCTTGATGTGACGAAGAAATTTTGAAAAATATCTTTGGTGGGCTAAATATTCATAAAAACATGTCAATAAGTAAATTAATAAGCTTTGTGACATTGCACAAACCTGGGATTGGGATTATATCATGGTATAAGGTGTTGTAGCATCTAGAGTTTGTTTTCACACACACACACACATATATATATATATATATATATATATATATATATATATATATATATATATATATATATATATATATATATATATATATATATATATATATATATATATATGTTGTTTTTATACCATTCTATTGTTTACTTTATATCCTTACGTCTTTAGGGGATCTCTGGTTATTACAAAAGTGTTTGATCAAGAGTACTACTTGACACACGATGTTACAGCCATCACAGCTGAACACTTGATGCTCTTCTATGCACTCTAAGGCAGATACCATCATCCGCTCACTACCTGTTACAACGTCAAAACTAATTGAGAATAGTATATGTCATTAATGAAGGGATCGAGGTGTTTGGATTAACTAATTTAGAAGAGATTATGCAGTTAAACAGCTCCAAAGAATATTTTTGCGCAAATTAAGTAAGAGCTCAAAAAAAATATGCTAATCTAAATTCCCTGCAAAACCAAATGTTTAATATGGAATAGAATAAAAGGCTTTCCGTTCCATATAGATTTTACGCACTAAAAGATAAGGCTTTGTTTGGTATACCATATTGCAGCAACTTTTAATCTGATTAGCTGTAATATTAGCAGATCACAAATTCACAATAGTATACATTCATTTTGAATTAGTGATTAACAATGTGTCACACAACGAATATACATTCATTATCGAGATTTATAATTGCAAACTATAACATATACTGACACATGATTCTTGTGGAAAACTATTGACAATATATACTTGTGGCCATTAAAGTAAGTATAATCTGGAATTGTCTTATATATAGAAATTAATACATTCATTTGGGTGCCTACTTTAACATCCACTTTGAAAACCCATTCATCTGGGTCAAGGTTTATCTGATGCTATATCTATCATATGTTCTTGCAGATGAACCTTCTTGATCGGGCGGTGAAGATGGTGACTGAGCTTGATGAACCATTGGAGCAAAACTACGTGAGAAAGCACGCTGTTGAGTAGACTGAGACTTTGGGTGTTGATGTTAGAGAAGCTGGAACACATATCCACTCCAGTGCCTATGCTTCTTACTCATCAAATGTGAACCTTACTGTTGAAAACTCATCATGGAACGATAAGAAGCAACTTCAAGAAATGTACTTGAGTCGAAAGCCATTTGCATTTGACAGTGATGCTCCTGGAACTGGAATGGCCAAGAAACGCAAAGTTTTCGAGATGGCATTAAGTACAGCAAAAGCCACATTCCAAAACCTTGACTCATCAAAGATTTCATTGACTGACGTGAGTCAATATAATGCCTCCTGATATTGGTCCAATTATTTGAGGTTACACCATTTTGGGCTGAGCAAGGTTCCGTAACTATTAAATGGCCAGACCAAGCAACTATATCTTGCATTACGCCACACATGCCTCAACTGATCTCAACCTACATCACCCTTGGAAATTGCTAACTCTGCTATTTCTTAATAGGTAATAAAGCTGAAGCAAAAGGAGAATATGTTTGCAACCGCCCAGGCCAGGATCTTGGCGACTCAAGTGAAGTGTTTGCTCAAAATCTTAACCATTCTATAGATTCATCCATTGCTGCTCGTGGTAACATCTTATCTTCTCTATCTTTTTCAATTATCAACCGTATATCTTAGAAAGACTGAAGAATCACTTAAAGTCAATTTTGGCAAAAACCAATTTAAAATGGATCTAACTCTAATTTATAAGATAAAAAAGCTATTCGAAAACAATCTCACCCTGTCACCTTGCTTATTCCTTAAACCATTGTCTAATATGATAAGTAAAATTTGCATCTAAAGGAAATTCTATATGACAGAATTCACTGAGTTGGATAAGAGAAAGAAAATTCAAAGTAAATAATTTATGATAACAACTTTATACCCTTTTAGTCTAGATGACCAGATCACTATGCTAAATTACCCGTGCACGTATCACATATGATCTTATTAGACTAAGTGAGATTTCTTTTCGGCAATAGATTTCTGTTAATGATGTTACTTTGCAGGTAATTTCACCAAAAAAAAACTATACTTTGCATGTAAGCTTCTGTTGCTTCTTTTCGGTACATTCGATGCTAAGTACGCAAAACTATATGTTTTAGTATTTTTTTAAGAGTTGCTATTGTAATTGCAGGTGGAAAGCACCCTTGATCAAATGGATTGGATAGACAAGATAACCTGGGTTATTGCTTTATTCCTAAGTTCCTAGGTTCCTAAGAGGATCAATCTTGAGTTTTATAATTATAAAGGCTGATCTTTTATGCTTGTGTCTTATGTTAGTGAACATTATTATTTTGTGTTTCATGTTAAGAATCATTAAATAATAAAGTAAATTTCTTTTGATTTATGTATAACATTCATGCTATGTGCTCGAAGTATTATTGCCTTGATTATGGAATGATATTTACCTTAATGATAGTGGCACAAAACAAACGGCACACAGGATTAAGATTTTATTTGGTTTGACTGGCTTTAAAGCTGCATGGAACTCTCACCCAAGCTCAACGTTTAGACGTAAGTATTAAATTATTAGGGCATATCAACTGAACTATGGAAATATAGAAGAATAGTTAATGCATTGAGTTTAGATGTGGCAATTTTGACCTGTAGACTGATAATGAGCAGCTTTGGGTTCACTTTTAAATACGCTGGTTATTGAAAAGTAGTAGGAACTTGGGATGAAATATTATTTGACATTAATAAATATTTTAGAGTTTGGATTAGATTATTAATGTATCTTAATGTTCTATTATGTCTGTAGATTGGACCAAGAAGTCATAAAGAACAACCAGTCATTAGCTGTGTTTTGGTTAGAACCAAAGGATATCCATGGCTTCATATTCTTGACAATCTCACTTATGCCAAGCCCAGTAGCCACTGACTGGCTGAAGTGTTAGAAAAGGCATGTTTGGGTAAGTCAAATGTTCAATTACGTATATACTCCTGTCATTCTCCATGATTTTGAACTAAGTTACATTGTTTTAGCAGATTCATGGGTCACTATCATCCACAATTTTCCCAACCTGCACTGTGGGAATTGGATTCAGATCAACATTGCAACGTTGGAAGCCAAAGTTGTAATGTTTTTTGTGGAAAGCTCCAGGTTTCAATGGCCCAAAAAATTGATTCCGACTTTTGATTTCAATGGCGTAGGTTAGGTTTAATTCGATATTTTTAATATGTTTTGTATTAATTATGTCTTCTTATACATGCTTTATATGGATTTGTTAATTTTGATTCATTAGTATTAACCAGTTTAGTTAAAATACCATTAGTCTTGCTTTATATGCACAGCAACACATGTTATTATGCTTCTATAGCCTATAGGTGTATTCTCATCGGTCATTATTCATTTTCAGTGGTGCATGTAGGTATGTGATTTCTATTATCCTTTCTTTAGAATCCATAACAGTTAGGTATGTTTGGTTGGGTGGCAGGGATACAAAGGGATGCCATAAGATACAGGTGAGCATACAAGACTTTGACAATGAAAGAGTGGCACGAAAGTGGTGAAAGAAGCATACGCCAATTTCTTTTACAATGTATATTTGAGTGTAAATAATGTATAAGACGATTAGTTCTGAAGCTGCTATTTTCAACCTTCATTGATATACAATGTCGCATTTTGTACATGTAACAGTCGTCATTATTGAGATAAAAGTAATGATATATTGTAATTGCAGACTATCTGATTTTTAGAAACTTATGACGGCTTATCAGAGGTGTTGGTTAGCATTTTTAAGTACCCAAACTAAACATTCCACTTCCCTTTTCTCTTGAAACCAATGTCAGTGAACGAAGAAAATTGTTATCAATGAATTCTACTTTAGTTCATTTGAAACATTTAGATGTTTCAAAGCATATCAAAGATCTTTCACCAACAAGTAGATCCATATTACTGTCAGGACCTGCCGGTAAGTTGTTTATTCCCTACATTTAAAGTGTACAACTCTTCTTCGGTTGGATTTGATTTGCTGTCTTTTATATTTACAGTTCTATCACAAAAAGCATGCAAAGGCTCTGTCACACGAGTTTTAAACCAAGCTGCTCATGTTAAACATCGTTGACTTTTCTGCACGGATGATTAACAAATAATAGGTGACAGTTACTGACATTGGACGTTGAACATGTGAAGTACCTGCAGCTCTAAGTTTTATAAAATTACAATTATCACTATATATATTTTTATAGTTGTTTCAAACCTATAAAACTTAGAGCTGATGTGGCTTTAGGGATTGTTACTTTCACACCTTCAAATTTTCAATTTAGAACATGTTGTCGAATGTGAAATTAAGTCACAGTATTACTTTATATTTTGGATAACTTGATTATGCTTTTGATATAGTCAGTGCTCGATACCACTTGCCACAACAATACTAAATTTTTACGTGCTTATTTATATTACTAAATGCATCACCATTATTGTTGCTTATATATGTAAAAGGGAAATGGTTAAGTGACGCGAGCAATGGTCATGGGTTTGTGAGGAGACGGTTCGGGTCGGGTTGGAAAAACATAATGTAGCGGTTTATGGAGATGCGCTTGGGAAAATGGTTATTACAGGGAATTTGAATGTGGTTAGCCAAACTTTTTGACTTATAATACGCCTACATTTGGTAAGTCACAGTAAAGGTGTTTTCCAGAGCACATGGATATATTCCCTTTTACAGAGAGATCCAAGCTTCCGATATGTCATCGCTTGAGGCTGCGCTGAATTGTGACAAAAAGAGGTTGAAGTCAGATAATTAGAACCATGAGCAAGAAACTATCAACTCTACTGATTCTGTTTTATACTTATGAAATAACAAATTTCAAAAACAAAATTATGTTTGTCAGCGTATGTTACTAAAAATGGTAGTTACACACATTTTTACGAGTATTGCGTCAATTAATTAAACTACAAAACGTGAACACTCTTTTCCTTAATCTTTATTTGTAACTAAATCAACCAGTTAACTCTTTGCACAATTTACTCAAATATATATGTTGTATTTTATGGTACATTGTCAAACACTGTATTTTAAAGAAAAATATTCTAAGCTTAATCGAGTGCAACTGAAATTTTCATGGTAAGGATAGTAGCTACTCTAAATAATGTGGAGATTCTTTGTTGTGAAAAGGATGATAATTACGCAAAATCAACAACAAACAATAAATACAAAGAAGATTTACTTCGCATTTGAGTTTATTTGGTAGTATACGTTGTTCTTGCGGACCACTTTGGAACTTTTTTTCCCTTATATTCGATAAACATAAGAATTGTTCAAAATCTCCCATTAAATAATACCATTAAAATAATAATTAAACCCCCGTCCTTAAAAATGAAATTCCGTTAAGAAACACAATCAAAAAAAAAATTATAAGTCATGCCCGCCCATCGGGCGGGCTTAGAAATCTAGTATATATATATATATATATATATATATATATATATATATATATATATATATATATATATATATATATATATATATATATCTTTTTTTCAAAACATAACTCGGTAACTTTTAAAACAAAAATGAAACTCGATAATATATTTTTTTTAATTATCCTAACTCGATAAAACCATAACAAAACACCATTTTGATCCAAAATAAAGCTTAAAAACTAATGTTTTTCACCAAATTTAACACTAGACTAACTAGTTTAACCATAAACTTTAATTCCCACCAATAAAAACAAGATTTTAACAACTAAAAATTTAAAGATTTATAGAGAGAGAAAGCTAGAAAGAGAAAGTAGCATAAAAAAATGACTTCATAAAAATAAAACTACACTACTCCTACTACTATGAGGACCAACCCTCAACAACCATAAGACTAACCAACCTCTCAAAGTTGGTGTTTAAGGGGTATTTATAGGCTAGGGGCTAGGGCTTCTCTAATCTTTGAGTTTATTGCATATTTAGCCCCTAGACCTTTACAAAACATGAAAAAACTACTTAAAACATATTAAAACGCTACAAATGCAACTAAATACTACACGTAATGATCTTGTAACTTGGAGGAATTGAGTTGACTTTTCTTCCAAAGTTCTTCAAAGGACCAAAGTTGACAACTCGCTGAAACTTGGAGGGCCATTATTGTAAAGGTCTTCATATTTCAACTAAGAGTCTCTTTTGTTTTTTCTCTGAATCTGTAAGGATTACTTTTGTCATTTTGGGCTTTTCTTGGTTAAATTTCTTCCTCGGCTTCGGCTTTTTACCTTTTTCCAATCTCGTGCTCGTTTTTGTCGGTTTTGGCTTGTTTTTGTCCATTTTTCTTATATCCGTACCTGCACATACACAAATACAAAAACAACATATATTTGGCATAATTAGTTAGTTTTTGGTATTTTAGATCCGGTTTTGGTCGAATAAAAGGTGTGTAAATTAATACACACCAAAATCCCCCCGACTAAAGTATTGTCGTGTCCTCACGCAATGTGATCAATTCACGCTTTTTGGGATAAATAATTTCGATACTCTTTCTACTAACTTTGAAAAGTAACAAGGAGGTTCGAAAGAGGTAATAAAATCATTTATTCTCGAAAACGCTCCGTTTTCCAAAATTTTCCTTTTATTCCTTTATTCCACTTTCACTTTCTATTTTTGTACTTTTCTCACTTCATACTTGTGACGGTTTGTTGAACTCTCATTATTTTGCAATAATTGTTAGGGTTGACGAGTAGAAACACTTCTATTTAAGAAGCGACCATACGGATAAAAATCGTCATCCTTGATTTTTCACGAGTCCCCAAACTAAGTGTACAAACGAGATCACAGCTTATCTACAAATTAGATGCTAACACTACTCATAATAGTTACTTGTGGAAACTCCTTACTCCCATTCCTAGGTTTTGTATCTCAATATTTTATTTTGTTGAGAAATGAATTGCTTCATATTTTCTCGTTTCTAAAATTTTTAAGTCCAATAGTGACACCTAAGTTTAAACGATAAGTAGGTATTTATTTTCTCTTAAGAACCACTACAATAGAAATTCGGTCCACATCAAGGAATTTGGGGTACATACAATATCAAGGATATAAGTTGCGGAGTACGATCACGTGCACCTCATGTGACTGATTACTAATCACTTATCACATGCACCTCACGCGCCAACAACTTATTTACATTCAAGCTCTTATTCATCATAACTTTCAACTTTCACTTTTTTCATTTTTCACTTTTTTTACTTTTCTCATATTTTTCATACTTTTCACTTTTTTCTTTCTTGACTTTTCTCATAACATCAATGGAAGCTTATCGGGTAGCTCCAAAACCACATAGATAATCAACTTTTGACTTTTGATTTTTCACTTTTTGCTCTTATTTTTGATGTTCCTTGATATGTACCCAACTTCTAAAGCAAAAATTCTCTTAAGAAAACAAAGAACTAAATATTATTCAAACCGAAATACCACTAATTAACCTAGAACATCTATTATATATGGGTGACGTATCTGATGGGAGTAAAAAGCTACAAGTACCTCTCATGAGCTCTAAAGAGAACCACTACTCCACGTTTAGCATCTAACTTCTAACTAAACTCTATCATTTCTCGCTCTTCGCAATTTAAGATTCCACATAATGAAACCAGCGAATACTTAGCCGATAATCAACCACGCATATATAAAGTCAGTTATGGAAACTTGCAAATTCTAGAAAAAGAATTCGCGTTTTCTAGCTCCTGATGTAAAAGACTAGCGAAAGCTTTTAAGCTGCGCATGTATAAAGTTAAGTACGGGAACTTGCAGATTCTTAAGAAAGAATTCGCATTTTATAGCTCCTTGTGTACAAAACTAGCACAAGCTTATGTGATCATCATTGGTTAAGGGAACAAGCTAGGGCTCAACACGCACGGTCAAGTCAAAATATTTATTCCTACTCTCGCCAGCAAGAAAGTCAACAAGGTGTCAAAACACTTATTTAAACTTTATTATATTTTTGCACAACTTTTTCACTTTTTTTTTGTGCTTTTTCATGACTTTTTTCATTGGTTTTTCTTCAAAATTTTTGAAATTTGAAATTTTTTATTTTTGGTGGAAAAACAGAGTTGCAAGAGTACACGACATGTGAAATATGCAAGGTCAAAATCGAATCGAAGATTCACCCTTGGTAGATTCACCCTCCCCCCGACTAGAACGAAACATTGTCCTCAATGTTTTATGGTTTAAGGTAATCCTAACAAAATTCTAGGCCGTTTATTAATTATGCCAAAGAAAACGTTAGTCGATAAGATTTAACGGATATAGGATTTCCAAGTAGCACCGATGAATGAGACTCCAAGTGAAGAGATAACGAGCACGAGAGTCATCAAACTTCGGGGAAACCTGGACAATCATAAATAAACAACCACGAAACACAAGATATGGAAGAGGTAGCCCTCCTCACATTATTTGTTAGAAAATAGAAAATAAGAAGATGAAATTGGATAAGCATGGGGTGCCTCCCACGAAGCGCTTGTTTTTTATTACCGAGTCACATGAGTTTGACTCGATCCCCGAATTTAAGTTATCCTTGGGGAGAGCAGATGGAATGGACACTCGGCATGAAAAACGGAGATGCCAGGGTCAAAAACGGTATCCTCACTCCCGGTGGAGTGGAAAAGTAAAGAAATGATGGGATAAACAAAGAACGGATAAAACACCCGGATGATAAAAGCAAAGTAGATTTCTGAATCATGGATGGGTTGGGTGGGCAAAATATCAAGCACAGGAATATCATGATCATAAGTCTCGTCCACCACTCCAAAAATTTCTTCATTCGTATCTGATTCAAAATCTGCATCGGGTGGTTTTGCGGGTGGACGAGAAGAAAGTAAATCGGAAAGAATATCATTCTCATCATTCTCAATACCCGGTGGTATCGAGTCATCCGCAGCAAGAAATCGATCAACATCCTCTAAAAGAGGGCCACGTAACGGATTATCGGAATTAGGTATAGAGTCAATCTCAAAGTGAAAGCACTCATAATCCGGAAGAGAGATATCAGCATGAATAGTGGGATTGCCACTACTCGTCTCTTCAAATTGAAAAATTTCAAGCTCGGGTAAGAAATCACTATCAATAACGGGGATAGGAGAAAAAGTCGGAGGATCTTTCAACGCCTCGATCTTAGAAATGAGAAGATAAACTTTGAATAATTTCTCACGAAGAGCTTCATCTTGGATTTCAGTGTCATCATCTTCATCATTCTCTTCTTCTAAGCTGACGAGCTCAGAAAGTACTTCTTCAATATATTCGATGTTTCCACAAGATATAGAATCGTCATCGTCAGAATTGGAGAAAATCTCAACACGATCATTCAGATTATTAATCGGAGATAAATCACATTCTTCAGCCGTATCAAAAACATATTTCTCAAAATCGGGTAAAGAATCCTCGAGCTCGGGCTCCAAAGGATCTGACGGCTTATCTTCAACAAATTCACGATTACCGTTAGAAATTTCCCCGGACTCACTTGGGATTGGGACGAGGTTCTCAACACTAGACTTATTGAATTCGTCCGATTCCATTGTCGGAATAGTGTTTAAATGCTCGTCCCCCATTTTTAGAGAATCCTCGGGTTCTATGGGAGAAAAGATGGGTGCTCTTTGAGGGAAAAAGTTGATCTCCTCATCATCAGAATCGTCGTGAATAAAAGTCTTTCGTAATTTAGCCTCTCTTTCCTCGACAAGTAATTCTTCCATGGACTTCTCATGAGGATCGGGAGTATATGTAATACGATTAGCCACGAACTCTCGTACCATCTCAATAAGGGATTTCATTTCATCAATAACTTCATTTGGAACTTGAACCATGTCGGGAGTTTGTGGGGGTTGGTTAAAACCATGAGAATCGTAACATGAATTCGGCTCATAATAATTTTCAAACGACCCCCCACAATTTTCAAAATTAGATAAACTTTGGAACGAATTATCATTGAAATATGGTACTTGCTCATAAAAGTTTTGAAAAGGAATATTGAAATTGTTTTGAGGATAATTATCAAAACTCGAATCACAAGCGTAAGACGTTTCAGCACTCGGGACGTAACATATACAATTGATGTATCCACATTGATTACAAAAACATTGTCCACACGGTACTCCTTCTTCGGAAGGGTTTCCACAATTATAGCAATTAAACGAAGACGATTGTGGTAGTTTTAATATTGGAGGATAATCGGGAATGTCTGAAGGATTGTTGAAAACCTTAAATTGTGAAAGGTATGGATCAAATCTTGACGGTTTGTCATTAATAGCACGTATCTCGGGTTGTGAAGGGTAGTCGGGAATGATTGATTCAATAGAAAGAGTGAGAGTGCCACTTGGAGAATTAATGGATCTTTCGCACCAATTACAATATTCGTTTCTACAATTATTTCCGCACCTCTCACAAATACACTTGTAACAACGATACGGATTCTCCATCGGACTCTTGCAATGAAAACAATGATAGCCGAGAGACGCCATAAGAATTAAACATAAGAGGGAGAAAGAGATAGAATTAAACGATTTAGAGGATTAGAGAAGAAAAATATTTTTGGTTTTTGCGTATCATAAAAAACAAATCAAAATAAAAGTGAAAATCAACTATGAAAAAGAAAAATATTTTTGGATTTTATATTTTAAAGAAACTTAAAATTACAATCTTTTTGGTTTTATATACTTTTAATATTTTTTTTTTATTTTTTTTTAAAATTTTTGAGAATATTTACAAAAAAACGATAACTTCTCGGGAGAAGGGTCTTCAAATCACCAACAAACGATACAAATACGACGCTCTCGTTTCAAACCTTCCCCGGCAGCGGCGCCATTTTGATTTTAGTCGTTTTTAGTATATATAGGTTTGTTTTCCGAAGAAACGCTCGTGAAAGTATGTTCCCCGGGTCGTTATGTCCCAACGAAGGTAAGACGGCGATTGAGTCGGCTTGAGTCGCGTGAATGTGAAGTGAATGGGGTTTTAAAAGAGATATTTTTGTTGGTTTTTTGATTACACTACTAAAAGGATTTAAAACGCAGTTAAAGTAAAAAGAAACAATAAAACGACGCAAAGGAAACAAACAAATAAAACAAGCATTGGATAAAATAACTAAAGAAAACGAGATTTAAAACGCGAAAAGAAATTAAGACGGGAAAAGACTTTAAAAGCAATATGTTTGCTAAGCGACGTGAATAAGTTCATCAAGTGTGGGCCAATGATTGACGACGAATTATTTTCCTTAGACAAGACTATTTTCTTACAACGTTGGTTTATTTTGAAAATAATCCTTTAAAAAGAAAATAATTACTAGATGTGTAATTTGATTATTCTCCGGCTTTTGCCCTTCAAATAATAAAATTACAAGTCTAAATAATCATAACGATTATTAATCACGACCCCTTTTAAGTAATCCACACTTAACTCACAAACTCGTGCCACCAAGCAAACACTAAAAAAAAAAAAAAAACTACTCAAAACTCATATTAATAAAATAAAGTTACTTGATAAAATAAAAAGACTCGATAAAACAAACAAACTAGATAAGCCAAAATAAAATTCGGCAGAGTTTCGCCTAAGCATAAAGCATAAGAGAACCTCACTCGAAAAACGATGAAGTATAGATTATCTAACTCGATAATCTTGGCTAACTCGCCAAAAGAAATGAAACTTGATAAAAACAATACTTGATAAAATAAAAAAAATAAAAAGTAAAAAAAATTAACAAAAAAAAACTCAAACTCGGTAACGCCAAAAAACCAAACTCGGAAAGTTTAAAAAAAAAAAAAAAAAACAAAACTCGGTATTTTAAAAACATCTCAAACTCGAAAGTGTATGCATCAAAAAAACTCAAACTCGGTATGCATAAAAAAATCAAACTCAATATGCTTATTTTGATTTTTTTTGCATTTAGGTCCCTAATCTCGAAAACGAAACTTGAAATTGCAAAAAGGTCCCTACTAAAAATCTGTAACTCGATAAACAAAAGAATTCCAAACTCGATATATATATATATATATATATATATATATATATATATATATGGGGCCATTCATGTGAGAAATCTAATTTTTGTGAGAACGCGAGAACTAATCCTAGCCACTCATTTTATCCTCCTTAAACTTTGATCTAATGGCTATTATTAGCTAACTATTTTTTTTTGAAAAATTTCAAAAAAAATTTCGAAAAAATTTCAAAAAAATTTCAAAAAAATTTCGAAAATTTTTTTGAAAAATTTTCAAAAAATTTTGAAAATTTTTCAAAAATTTTTTTGAAAAATTTACAAAAAATATTTTGAAAAATTTTCGAAATTCTTTTTTTCACATGTGACAGAAAAAAAATTTTACATGCGACGAAATTTTTTTTTCACATGTGACAAAATTTTTTTTCACACGTGACAAAAAAAATTTCGTGAAAATTTCAAAACTTTTTTTCACATGTGACGAATTTTTTTTTTCACATGTGACGGAATTTTTTTTTCACATATGACGAATATTTTTTTCATACGTGACAAAATTTCGTGAAATTTTCCAAATTCTTTTTCACATGTGACGAAATTTTTTTTTCACATGTGACGGAATTTTTTTTCACATGTGACGAAATAAAATTTTACATGCGACGAATTTTTTTTCACACGTGACAAAAAATTTCGTGAAAATTTTCAATTTTTTTTTCACATGTGACGAAAAAAAATTTCGGAAAAAAAAATTTCAAAAAATTTTTTTTCGGAAAAAAATTCGGAAAATATTTTTTTTCGAAAAAAAATTTTTTCAAAAATTTTTTTTTTCGAAAAAAAAATTTTTGGAAAAAATAATTTTCGAAAAAAAAATTTTCGAAAAAATTTTTTTTTTTCGAAAAAATGTTTTTCTAAAAAAAATTTTCGAAAAATTTTTTTTTGAAAATTTTCGAAATTTTTTTTAAAATTTTTCAAAATTTTTTAAGAAATTTTCAAAAAGTTTATTAACTAATATTATCTATTAGATTAAAGTTAAAGGAGGATAAAATGAGTGGCTAGGATTGCTTCTCGCGTTCCCACAAAATTTAGGCTTCTCATTTGAACGCTTATATATATATATATATATATATATATATATATATATATATATATATATATATATATTTTCAAAACATAACTCGGTAACTTTTAAAACAAAAATGAAACTCGATAATATTTTTTTTTTAATTATCCTAACTCGATAAAACCATAACAAAACACCATTTTGATCCAAAATAAAGCCTAAAAACTAATGTTTTTCACAAAATTTAACACTAGACTAACTAGTTTAACCATAAACTTTAATTCCCACCAATAAAAACAAGATTTTAACAACTAAAAAATTAAAGATTTATAGAGAGAGAAAGCTAGAAAGAGAAAGTAGAATAAAAAAAATGACTTCATAAAAATAAAACTACACTACTCCTACTACTATGAGGACCAACCCTAAGACTAACCAACCTCTCAAAGTTGGTGTTTAAGGGGTATTTATAGGCTAGGGGTTAGGGCTTCTCTAATCTTTGAGTTTGTTGCATATTTAGCCCCTAGACATTTACAAAACATGAAAAAACTACTTAAAACATATTAAAACGCTACAAATGCAATTAAATACTACACGTAATGATCTTGTAACTTGGAGGAATTGAGTTGACTTTTCTTCCAAAGTTCTTCAAAGGACCAAAGTTGATAACTCGCTGAAACTTGGAGGGCCATTATTGTAAAGGTCTTCATATTTCAACTAAGAGTCTCTTTTGTTTTTTCTCTGAATCTGTAAGGATTACTTTTGTCATTTTGGGCTTTTCTTGGTTAAATTTCTTCCTCGGCTTCGGCTTTTTACCTTTTTCCAATCTCGTGCTCGTTTTTGTCGGTTTTGGCTTGTTTTTGTCCATTTTTCTTATATCCGTACCTGCACATACACAAATACAAAAACAACATATATTTGGCATAATTAGTTAGTTTTTGGTCTTTTAGATCCGGTTTTGGTCGAATAAAAGGTGTGTAAATTAATACACACCAACAACCAACACATAGACATATTGATTGAATTGAAAGAACACTTATCTCAATTACACATGTAGGGGTTCAAGGGCTGAAAACCCTTGAAAAACCTGTAAAATTCGTATATGGTTCGGCCTTAGGGTTTCTCCAAAACTTCCTCTCTTTTAATGAATGAAAATTAGAAAACTATATATAGAAAACTGAGGCTGACGGCGCCAAGAACAACCTTGTGACGCCGTCATCTCGCCGCCAAAAGAATTCTCGGACTGCCTTGATCTACATCTGCCGCTGTCATGTATTAAGTTTTTCCAGGCCGTCACGTATTTAACTCTTGACACTCTTCCTTGTGACGCCTTCATTTCTGTACTAGGTCGTCATGAAATTTACTCTTGACGCCGTCAGGAAAATGCTCTTGACGCCGTCACACACTGTTCCCAGCTTGGAAAATTAAGTCTTTGGCGTTTTCTTCACTTTTATGCTCCAAAAACGTCTGAATTGCTTCATTTTCCAGATTTCACTCCCAAAGTATCTAAAATCACAAAAGGAACGATTTAGGGCAATATTTGATCAAATAAATTCAATTCCGAGCTTAAATGACCCCCTAAAAGTGGTTCATTTTTCGCCTCATCAGTACACTGCTAGCAAAGCTAGTGCGAGCAATATTAGTATTTCACATTTTGGTATTAAAAAGTACAATTAGAGTAAATTTGTTACATTTAAAAAGTAAAAAAGTCTTTCTATTATCACTTTCTGTTGTAATAAACTCAAAGTTGACAATAAGAGTAATTAGTGACAAGAAAATATAGAAATAAGATATTAATATGTGGCTCAAGATAAACAAGTCAAGTACGCAAATCATTTGAGTTATGCAACTTTATGTAGAATTGTCTAAAACATGGATCTTGTATCATGGTTTTAATAACTTCACTCATCGAAAGTGTATCTACATACATGGCAGAGGATTTAGGATGAATTGTAGTGAAATTGAAGGCGTGTGAAGAGGAGAAACAACCGAGATTTTTGTCAAGTAAGTGATTTGATATTCATTTTGATTTACATTGTATTATATTTATTATTTTGTTTAAGAGTTTGATAATGAATGTGTTTAGTTGTCTGTGATTATATATTGGTCTTGATTCATCTTGATTTTTTGAAATTGTAGTGCATATATTTGATTATGTGATCAACTAGTTTGTGGTGCATATAGGTGTCTCTTAGTTGTCTTGCCTCTTGCGTTGTTAAAGATTGAGCCCCTTAGCTTGTTCCATTGGGCTTGGTAGCTGTTTAGTGGCTTCTCTTGTCCCTTTTGCTTTACCTTAGCTTTTGGCCCCTTTGCGTTACCCTGTTTTGTTTTTTGTTTTTTTCTTAGGTGATTATGTGTGAGGTGTATATGAAATAAATACAAAGTAATCGTGAGGGGAATTCACTAATAAACCTTTGTGAAAAGGTTAACTTGCGAAAACCAGTGAATACGATATATATATGTGATACCGGGCAAGTGATTCCCCGGGTAGTTTCCCAACAAGGTGTGAATGGGTAATATCGTATGAGATTCGAGATTAAAATGCTTGTAAGGATGGATTTTGATTATTTGGTATTGTGGAATTACGGGAAATTACAAATAACGTACGAAAAAAAATAAACGAAACTAAAGCATGAATTCAAACAAGAATGATAACTAAAACATAAAAACTACTTAGAATTCTACGGGAATGATAACAGGGAATAGGGGAAACCTAAAACGTAATCTAAATTTAAAAACGTAAAGTTTAATTAAGAAAAACACGAGTGCGCAAAATTAAAAGTGAATTGAGAGCTATGTTAATCCTACGGGTGTGAAAATCATTTTTCTACGATTCTAATGATGAAAGAAATTTTTTGGAAAAAGAAAAATATTTTTTGAAATTTTATATTTTTTATAATGAATCAAAAACTAAAATAATAAAATAAATCCTAGAAAAATAGTAACACTATTTAAAAAATTATGAAAATTTTTGGGCAAGTTTATTACACTATACTTAACTTAGGAAAAATAAAAAGAGATAAAAAGCAGTCCAAATTAAGCAGTATTAAGCAATCCTAAAAGCTGAACTAATTAATAAGCTAATTAAACAAAACTAATATAAATAAATAAAGAAAGAAAACCTAAACAAGAAAGACTGATAGCTCAGATGGAAGGGATATTTGCTGTGTGTCAGTTATATCCAAGAGGTTAAGGGGTCGAATCCCACTCAACCCCCAATCTTTGATTTTTTTTTTCTTTTTTGCAAAACATTTTAGCAACAAATCTAAGCAACTTTTATAAATGACTTTTTGCTGAAAAGCTTTGAACAAGATTATGCAAGCTAAAAAAAACAGCAGTGGTGAGCTTATGTGCAAAAGTGAGTTGAGATGGAGTAGCAGCTAGGCCAAAGATAACCAAGACAATAAGCTCAAGAGTATAAGCTAAGGGTTGAAACAAATACCATCCTTAGACAAGCTGCCAAAGATTAATCGTGCCAAGTTCCAACTAAATCTGAGCTTATATGAACTTATAAGACAAGCTGATGTGGGTCTATTTGGGCAGCTGATTGCAGGGATGAAATAAGCTAACAAACGGGTTTACAAGACTAAGATAAGCTGAAAAAACATAAAGTCTACACTACTAGTTGTTTATAAAACTAAAAACAAGGCTCACATCCCACTCTAACTTACCTAAATTTGGGATCAAAATGGGCTATTGGGACAGGATGCTGCTTGATGTGCAGGCCTGATGTAAGCTTAAGTGCATGAACAGTGGGGAAGAAAAAAATCTAAAAATAAAATAAAAATGTTACCAACTAGTTAAGCAACAAGATAAGCTAAGTTCCAAATTATAGACCAACATGATTTAAAACAAGGAAAATAAAATTCAAAACTAAAAGGCTGATGTGGTATTTTTATGACAGTTACAGTGAGCCAAGTGGGTCAAAATTTGATTTTTGACCCATGAAAGTCAAAGACCAGATGTTGTGCACTTGCACTAACATATTCAAAGCTTGACTAACCCAAAAATACCAACAAACTAGCTAAATCCTAAATTCTATCCTAGTTTCTAACTAAAATCAGTTAACAAAGAAAAATTTGAAAAGTCTAGCTCAAAATCTTAAAAACTACATGCAAATGTAAATTTTTGCTTTAAACATTCTAAAATTACTTAAACAAAGCTGCTCAAAGTTGAAAAAAATGGTCAAAAGATTTTTTTAGCCAAAGTTTTGGCTTGTGCCAAACAGTCCTTTAGGGAGACTTTTTTGGTATTTTCACATGAAACAAGTACTTTTGATCAAAGATTTTGAACCAAAGGCATTAACTAAGTTTAAAAAATATACAAGAAACAATAATCAATACCCAAAAAGCAGTTCAATAAGGCAACAAGAATAAGCATTTTAAACTAAAATGGACAGGACTAATGTAATATTTGAACAAATGAACTCTTGTACTATGAACTAAGCACAATTAACAATAACAACCATAAACAAACAATTCTACACTATCAATAAGCAATGAACAAAAAGCAGATTCCAAATAAGCAAAAAATAAATAAGCAGTTTGAGAATAGTTATTAAAACTTAAATTGCATTAATATCAAATAAAAGAGTACATGAAAGAAAACTTAAAAACTAAACATCTAAACAAAAAAACCCTCCTAAAACCTACTGCTCAATTGAGCTACATCTCATTCTATTTATACTAAGTGAGAAGCTAGGGTTCATGGCTCCTTCTTGTCCTCTTCTGAGTTGTGTTTGTTTTGTGAATGAGTGGAGCCTTGATCCTTGTTTGTGTTTCTTTAGATGTCATCTCAACCACAGGATCAACTTGGGGACCAATCTTACAATCACAGCCATTGGATGCATCTTTGGAGCTTTCTATCACATGGATTGATGAGGTGGAGGAGGTATCATGTGAAGGAGTGGGATTGGTATTGGTGAGGAGGGGCTTTTGAGGAGGGAATGACGTGTTTGCAGGAAAAAGGCATGGAGGTTGGGGATTGCTTGGCGAGTAAAGGGTTGCAGGGATGAAGAAAGGGTGAGTTGTTTGACTGTTAAGGTCAAAAGAGATAAAACGGTTTAATGTTTCTGGGTTGAGTTTGGTTTGTGTAGGGTTTGGGTTGTGTGTTTGTTTATTGATGTGTGGGAATTGCACCAGGCTTTACCTCTCGAGGGATCTCGAGAAGCTTACAACCCCCACCAGGCAGTGTACCTGATCGTTGTAGTATAGTATAGTGACAAGTACCGGGGGATTGATCGTTCAACTCAGGAATAGTGTCGCTAGGATTAGAAAACCTAAAAACTAGGTCTAGAGGTGAGGGATGATTCTTTTTGTATTTTTTTTATCTTTTATGAAAGCAATTAAAAATCTCGGGTATTGGAAGAGTGGGCGGAATTAGTTGCTAATCAACTAACCCAATAACTAAGATGCAATCAAAATAAAATAACAAAAATGTAAATAAACTAAATTAAACTAGTGGTGTGAACAATATATGGAAGAATTGTGTTTACTTAGATTTCACTACTCCCTAGATATCTTTTACAGGTTAATTACTTGTTACAGTTGCGTGGATGACTGATTGTATTCCTTAATACCATTCATGGGGTGGCGTACTAACTTCCCCAATTCTATAAGCTCCTACTTCACTCCTATGTCGAGCCGGCTAAGAAGCTCCTAACATGGGATCAATAGAATTCGCTCATGCATTAAATACAACCATAAAAACCTAGTACACATCGGTTCATGTTTCTTAAGACGTTCAAGCAAGTTACACAATGAAGATCTGCCAGTTTTCTTAAGCCTAACATTGAAATCATTCATCCATTACAACTATAAACAAGCAATCAACCTATAATCAACATCTAGGTTTCATTACATCTAAGCAAACACACAATAGATCTAGCCTAGCATGTTATAATCAAGACAAGTGTAAGATATATTCAAACAACACATAGACATATTGAATGAATTGGAAGAATACTTGATGCGTAGGGATTGCACCAGGCTTTACCTCTCGAGGGATCTCGAGAAGCTTACAACCCCCACCAGGCAGTGTACCTGATCGATGTAGTATAGTATAATGACAAGTACCGGGGGATTGATCGTTCAGCTAGGAATAGTGTCGCTAGGATTAGAAAACCTAAAGACTAGGTTTAGAGATGAGGAATGATTCTTTTTGTATTTTTATATTTTTTTATGAAAGCAAGTAAAAATATCGGTTTTGAAGGAGTTGGGCGGAATTAGTTGCTAGTCAACTAACCCAATTACTAAGATGCAATCAAAATAAAATACTAGAAATGAAAATAAAACTAAATTAACTAGAGGTGTGAGCAATATATGGGAGAATTGTGTTTACTTAGATTTCACTACTCCCTAGATATCTTTTACAGATTAATTACTTGTTACAGTTGCGTGGATGACGGGTTGTATTCCTTAATACCATTCATGGGGTGGCGTACCTACTTCCCCAATCCTATAAGCGCCTACTTCACTCCTATGTCGAGCCGACTAAGAAGCTCCTAACATGGGATCCCTAGAATTTGCTCATGCATTAAATACAACCAATAAAACCTAGTACACATCGGTTCATGTTTCTTAAGACGTTCAAGCATGTTACACAATGGAGATCTGCCAGTTTTCTTAAGCCTAACATTGAAATCATTCATCCAATACAACTATAAACTAACAATCAACCTATAATTAACATCTAGGTTTCATTACATCTAAGCAAACACATGATAGATCTAGCCTAGCATGTTGAGATCAAGACAAGCATAAGATATATTCAAACAACACATAGACATATTGAATGAATTGAAAGAGGACTTATCTCAATTGAACATGAAAGGTTTCAAGGGGTGAAAACCCTTGAAAATACAGTAAAAAATGACCTAGGGTTATTAAGGTTCGGCCCTAGAATTCTCCACACAAGTTCCTCTCTAATGAATGAAAAATAGAAAAGTATATATAGATTCTGTGGTATGACGGCGTCAAGAACAAACTTCTGACGCCGTCATCTCGCCGCCAAATAATTTCTCAGACTGCCTAGATCTGGGTCTGACGCCGACATGTATTGTCCTTATGCAGGCAGTCACCAAAAATACTCTTGACGCCCTTCTTGTGACGCCTTCAGGTTTTCACTGGGTCGTCATGGATTTTACTCCTGACGCCGTCATGATGTTCTTCTTGACGCCGTCAGGTACTGTTCTCAGCATGGAAAATTAAGTCTTTGCCATTTTCTTCACTTTTATGCTCAAAAAATGTCCAAAATGCTTCCTTTTCCAGAATTCACTCTCAAAGTACCTAAAATTGCAAAAGGAACGATTTAGGGCAATATTTGATCAAATAAATTCAATTCTGGGCTTAAATGACCCCCTAAAAGTGGTTCATTTTTTGCCTCATCATAAACCCTTACACTTGAGATTTGCTTCTCCTCAAGCAAATGCGCTTTTATTCTAGTCAAAATACAAGTTAGGGGTCATTTAACACTAATATAAAAGTAATTACAACAAATAATCGTTCCACTAAAGACCAAAGACAAGCACGGAGGTCATATACTAGCACCTCACAAATCGTGTTTAGATACTCACATCTCTCGGGTGTAATAAAGTATATATCACAATATGGAAATGGAAAACATCTCTCACTACCTGGCATAACAAAATAGATTACCATAGGCTTGGGAAAGGATCAAACCTCCACCACATGGTGTAAGCACCTAGGATAAACTATCAAAGAGGTCTTTTAAAGGGTTGTAACGTTAGGTGTAAGGATATGGAATACACGGTTTTGTTGGATATAGGCAGTCTTTACTGGTGGCAAGTTAACAATCTTGGTTAATTACATGTACAATTAATAAAACGGGATGGTAGTCCGTATGTTTTTTTTTATTTTATTTTATTTTATTTTATTTTATTTTATTTTTTTTTTTTTGCGTACACTCTTACCCTACCATCCAAAATAATACATCATAGGGAATGAAAATTCCCCTTACACTTGAATTTTTACATACTTTACAATAAACTAATCTAATGACTCGAATTAAGAAAATCAAAACACTTGGAGTACTTTTAAGATTAACGTACATATGGGGGTAATATATGATGTTCTTCCCCATTACTCCATAACATAAGTACTTTACCCATGAGTCCCAATCGTCCCAAAACAATATGTACAATGATATGACTCGACTTAGCAACCATGTAATTAATTAGATAATTAACTAAGGGTTTAACAAATAACAATAATGCACTAAAGATGAGTGCATACACGGAAGGCTAAGGCGATTTGGTGTACATTTAAGTGGGGTGTAACAAATTCTTCCTTTAAGTAAGATGCTTAAAGTTAGAAACGAAAAGATAGGCTCGGAGGGGTGTACTAGGGGTTTCGTGTACTAAAAATGAGTACAACGCTAAGGTGTGGGAAAAATTAATTGACTTAACTAGCCAAGTAATATGACTTAAATGGTCAAGTAATTATGATACGGGTTTAACACAAGGGTGATCCTAATGCCTCTTATCATGTAGTAAATCCTACTACACGAATGTAGTCTCACTAGCGGTCTCGGGATGCATCACTAACGCAAGTTCTAGAATCTAAATGCTACCGGTACACTCATAAGCACTAATAGTAAATGCTTTTCCTATCAAATCTAAAGGCGAACCTCACATATTTGGGTGGAAAATTTTTCTGAATAGTACGGTTTTGTGCTAGTCATACAATCTCCTATCCATGAGACGCTTGCTATGGCTAAAGTTTCACTCCTAAATGTTGTAATTTTTTTTTAATTTGGCGCTAAAATTGCACTAACAAGTATTTCTCATAGTTTTATTACAGATCTACAGTCAAACAAACAAACTCAAGCGAAAGTGTATTTGTAAGGTATCATCATTTTACCCTCCCCTTACACTTAGGATGAACATTGTCCCCAATGTTCAAGTAAAGAATGTAAAAGTGAAATAAGTAAAAAGAATGAAATCAAATACTCCCCTGATTCGCTCGGTATGGATAATAAGGTGGCCAGGTTAGATCTTCCTCCAAGAAAATGAGCAATCAAAGCTTCCCTTCTAGAATAATAATCATCTTCTTGTCATACATAACCTGTAAAACCTGAGAAAACAGACAAGGCAACCTCGCATAAAATCGGCGGCAATCTTCATATGCTGTAAAATCCAAGAAAACAAAATAAGATATAATGCTTGTGGAATGATGTTTGTAGATTTCCTGGAGATTATAAAACTAGTGATTCAACAAAAACTTAAAAACTCCGTTAGAAAAACAAAACTGGTAAAATTTCCAGAATTTTACACGTGACGCCGTCAAGAGTAAACTCATGACGCCGTCAGAAGTGACCTGCAGAAATTCTTATGTTAAGTTTCCGGAAAATTTCTGGAAAATCTTCGTCCTACTTCCTGGAAAATCCTGCAAAACATCATTATGACTCGATACAAGCAACAAATACGAATATACATGTTCACTTAATATTGTTGAGAATCATGATCGGTTTTGTTTCTTAAAAACATATTTGGGGTTTCCCCTTATACTTATCTTTTGCAAAAATACCTTTGGATGAAGTTAAGACTAGGCCAAACAACAAAATAAAGTATTTTCACTATTTTAGTTTTGAAACATGATCTACCAACAATAAAAATAAAGCATGCATACGGAAGCAAATAACAAACAAAAAAAATCACACAAAGCATGGGTTGCCTCCCAAGAAGCGCTTTTCTTTATTTACGAGTCTTGTAGCTAGACTCAAGGTCATGGGTTACCGTGTGTCGCTTATGCTCACATAACCAAGCGTGAGCCATCTAATAGTCGCCTCATCTTTCTTATAATCATCTCCTAACTCTAAACATCCGCGATAGTACCTTTTATTCCTTTCATGAGTATATTTAAGCCCTTTTCTCTTATCATTCTCACTTAACATTTCTATGGGCGGATACCTACTACACTTCTCCATGGAAAAATCCTTGAACCTAGGGTGTGCACGGGGCATTTGGTAGACAAAATCTTCATCCCCATCCGAGAATGTAATTTACCCTTCCATAAGTTTTTCATCAAGGTTGGTCAACCTTTTGAAAGGTTTCCCAAACACAACTTGGGTTAACTTACTATCGATAAATTCTCCTAGATTCTCCATAATCATGAACTCAACAAGATAAACAAAGCTTCCTACAAACATATGCAATGACATTGCCCTAGCAATGATATTATCTCCTTTGTATTCTAACTCATCTACCATGATTTTATTATATTCACTACGCGAGATTATGTTCATTGGGAGAGATGCGTTAAGGTAGGCATCAAAGCCCCTAAATCCAATACTACAAAGAAATTGCATATTGAATGAGCTATCACTCTCAATCCTTGTTCTAGGGTCGACATACCTAAGAGGGTTCACTTCCTCTTCCATCATATCCTCATTAATTACATCACCATCACCTAGATCCTCATCGGAGTCTGAATAGTAAAAAGGACTAGCCCTATGGTCGTTATCATGGTCAGACTCCTCCATTTCAGAATTATTGTCAAAGTGGTGGTTAGGCGATAGGTTAGGTGGGTTCTCATTTTCCACTAAAGGGATTGGGGCGGGCATTTGGAAAATCCTACGACGAAAAACACGAATAACAAGAATCAAATGATCAATGTTATTGTTATCCATCGATATAGTTTACGAACAAAGGAAACAAAGAAATAAGATAGAATAAAGAGAACCTAAAAATAAAAATAAAATCCTACTAGAAAGAAATCTAGCAAGTAGACCTAATAAAAAAAATTCTAACCTAGAAAATAACTATTCCCCGGGCTGCGGCGCCAAAAACTTGATGCGTAGGGATTGCACTAGGCTTTACCTCTCGAGGGATCTCGAGAAGCTTACAACCCCCACCAGGCAGTGTACCTGATCGATGTAGTATAGTATAATGACAAGTACCGGGGGATTGATCGTTCAGCTAGGAATACTGTCGCTAGGATTAGAAAACCTAAAGACTAGGTCTAGAGATGAGGAATGATTCTTTTTGTATTTTTATATTTTTTTATGAAAACAAGTAAAAATATCGGTTTTGAAGGAGTTGGGCGGAATTAGTTGCTAGTCAACTAACCCAATTACTAAGATGCAATCAAAATAAAATACTAGAAATGAAAATAAAACTAAATTAACTAGAGGTGTGAGCAATATATGGGAGAATTGTGTTTACTTAGATTTCACTACTCCCTAGATATCTTTTACAGGTTAATTACTTGTTACAGTTGCGTGGATGACGGGTTGTATTCCTTAATACCATTTATGGGGTGGCGTACTTACTTCCCCAATCCTATAAGCGCCTACTTCATTCCTATGTCGAGCCGGCTAAGAAGCTCCTAACATGGGATCACTAGAATTTGCTCATGCATTAAATACAACCAATAAAACCTAGTACACATCGGTTCATGTTTCTTAAGACGTTCAAGCATGTTACACAATGGAGATCTGCCAGTTTTCTTAAGCCTAACATTGAAATCATTCATCCAATACAACTATAAACAAGCAATCAACCTATAATTAACATCTAGGTTTTATTACATCTAAGCAAACACATGATAGATCTAGCCTAGCATGTTGAGATCAAGACAAGCATAAGATATATTCAAACCACACATAGACATATTGAATGAATTGAAAGAGGACTTATCTCAATTGAACATGAAAGGTTTCAAGGGGTGAAAACCCTTGAAAATACAGTAAAAAAAGACCTAGGGTTATTAGGGTTCGGCCCTAGAATTCTCCACACAAGTTCCTCTCTAATGAATGAAAAATAGAAAAGTATATATAGATTCTGTGGGGTGACGGCATCAAGAACAAACTTCTGACGCCGTCATCTCGCCGCCAAATAATTTCTCGGACTGCCTAGATCTGGGTCTGACGCCGTCATGTATACTCCTTATGCAGGCCGTCACCAAAAATACTCTTGACGCCCTTCTTGTGACGCCTTCAGGTTTTCACTGGGTCGTCATGGATTTTACTCCTGACGCCGTCATTATGTTCTTCTTGACGCCGTCAGGTACTGTTCTCAGCATGGAAAATTAAGTCTTTGCCGTTTTCTTCACTTTTATGCTCCAAAAACGTCCAAAATGTTTCCTTTTCCAGAATTCACTCTCAAAGTACCTAAAATCGCAAAAGGAACGATTTAGGGCAATATTTGATCAAATAAATTCAATTCCGGGCTTAAATGACCCCCTAAAAGTGGTTCATTTTTCACCTCATCAATACTTATCTCAATTGAACATGAAGGGTTTCAATGGGTGAAAACCCTTGAAACTACTATTACAAACGAGGTGGGGTTTTATTAAGTTCGGCCCTAAAATTCTCCACACAAGTTTCTCTTTTATGAATGAAAATTAGAAAAGTATATATAGATTTTGGGAGGTGACGGCGTCAAGAGGAAAATTCTGACGCCGTCATCTCGCCGCCAATAAAGTTCTCGGACTGCCTAGATCCAAAGCTGACGCCGTCATGTGTAATTCTGCTCTGGGCCGTCACCACTTTTACTGTTGACGCCCTTATTCTGACGCCGTCACATTTTCTCTTGGTCATCACCAAAATTGCTCTTGACGCCGTCATAAAATCCTTCTTGACGCTGTCAGGTACTGTTCCCAGCAAGGAAAATTAAGACTTTGCCGTTTTCTTCACTTTTATGCTCCAAAAACGTCCAAAATGCTTCCTTTTCCAGAATTCACTTCCAAAGTACCTAAAATCACAAAAGGAACGATTTAGGGCAATATTTGATCAAATAAATTCAATTCCAGGCTTAAATGACCCCCTAAAAACGGTTCATTTTTCGCCTAATCATATACCCTTACACTTGAGATTTGCTTGTCCTCAAGCAAATGCGCTTTTATTCTAGTCAAAATACAAGTTAGGGGTCATTTAACACTAATATAAAAGTAATTACAACAAATAATCGTTCCACTAAAGTCCAAAGACAAACACGGAGGTCAAACACTATCACCTCACAAATAGTGTTTAGATACTCACATCTCTCGGGTGTAATAAAGAATATATCACAATATGGAAATGGAAAACATCTCTCACTACCTGTCATAGCAAAATAGATTACCATAGGCTTGGGAAAGGATCGAACCTCCACCACATGGCGTAAGCACCTAGGATAAACTATCAAAGAGGTCTTTTAAAAGGGTTGTAATGTTAGGTGTAGGAATATGGAATACACGGTTTTGTTGGATATAGGCAATCTTTACTGGTGGCGAGCTAAGCTAATAAATGAAAAATAACAAAAACATAAAACAAATATAAAATGAAACGGGATGGTAGTCCGTATGTTTTTTTCTCTTTTCTTTTTCTATTTTTTTTCCTTTTCTTAATTTTTTTGATTTTATTTATTTATTTATTTATTTTTGGCATACACTCTTACCCTACCATCCAAAATAATACATTATAGGGAATGAACATTCCCTTTACACTTGAATTTTTACATACTTTACAATAAACTAATCTAATGACTCGAATTAAGAAAATCAAAACACTTGGAGTACTTTTAAGATTAACGCACATATGGGGGTAATAATATGATGTTATTCCCCATTACTCCATAACATTAGTACTTTACCCATGAGTCCCAATCGTCCCAAAACAATATGTACAAGGATATGACTCGACTTAGCAACCATGTAATCAATTAGATAATTAACTAAGGGTTTAAAAAATAACAATAATGCACTAAAGATGAGTGCATACACGGAAGGCTAAGGCGATTTGGTTGTACATTTAAGTGGGGTGTAACAAATTCTTCCTTTAAGTAAGATGATTAAAGTTAGAAACGAAAGGATAGGCTCGGAGGGGTGTACTAGGGGTTTCGTGTACTAAAAATGAGTACAACGCTAAGGTGTGGGAAAAATTAATTGACTTAACTAGCCAAGTAATATTACTTAAATGGTCAAGTAATTATGATATGGGTTTAACACAAGGGTGATCCTAATGCCTCTTATCATGTAGTAAATCCTACTACACGAATGTAGTCTCACTAGCGGTCTCGGGATGCATCGCTAACGCAAGTTCTAGAATCTCAATGCTACCAGTACACTCATAAGCACTAATAGTAAATGCTTTTCCTATCAAATCTAAAGGCGAACCTCACATATTTGGGTGGAAAATTTTTCTGAATGATACGGTTTTGTGCTAGTCATACAATCTCCTATCCATGAGACGCTTGCTATGGCTAAAGTTTCACTCCTAAATGTTGTAAAAAAATTTAAATTTGGCGCTAAAATTACACTAACAAGTATTTCTCTTAGTTTTATTACACACCTACCATCAAACAAACAAACTCAAGCGAAAGTGTATCCTATGAGGTATCATCATTTTACCCTCCCCTTACAATTAGGATGAACATTGTCCCCAATGTTCAAATAAAGAATGTAAAAGTAAAACAGGTAAAAGAATGAAATCAAATACTCCCCTGATTCGCTTAGTATGGATAGTGTGGTAACAAGGTTAGATCTTCCTCCAAGAAAATGAACAATCAAAGCTTCCCTTCCAGAATATAAATCATCTTCTTGTCAAACATAACTTGTTAAACCTGAGAAAACAAACAAGGCAACCTCGCGTAAAATCGGCGGCAATCTATATATGATAATACATCCTAGAAAACAAAGTAAGATATAATGCTTGTGGAATGAGTGTTTGCAGATTTCCTGGAGATTATAAAACTAAAGATTCAACAAAAACTTTAAGACTCCGTTAGAAAAACAAAACTAGCAAAATTTCCAGAATTTTACACGTGATGCCGTCAGGAATTCCTTCCTGACGCCGTCAGAAGTGACCTGCAGAAATTCTTATGTTAAGTTTCCAGAAAATTTCTGGAAAAACTTTGTCCTTCTTCCTAGAAAATCCTGCAAAACATCATTATGACTCGATACAAGCATTTGACTCTAACAATTACTAATATACATGTTCACTTAATATTGTGAAGAATCATGATCAATTTTGTTTCTTAAAAACATATTTGGGGTTTCCCCTTACACTTATCTTTTTCAAAATTCCCTTGGATGAAGTTAAGACTAAGCCAAACGACAAAATAAAGTATTTTCACCATTTTAGTTTGAAACATGATCTTCCAACAATAAAAATAAAGTATGCATACAGAAGCAAATAACAATCAAACAAAATAAAAATCACACAAAACACGGGTTGCCTCCCAAGAAACGCTTTTCTTTATTTACGAGTCTTGTAGCTAGACTCAAGGTCATGGGTTACTACGTGATATGGGTGAGTTCCTCATTGAGGAAATCTTTGGGATCAAACTTAGGTTTCAACTTCCTATCGGTTTTCTTAGTGCGGTATGACCTTTCAAACTTTTCTCCATCCGGATCATACAAAATCATCTTCATATGCCATGATCCGTCACCTTCCTTAGGTGGCTTGTCCCACCTCCATTTACACTTATCCCCCTCTCTTTTCCACTTATTCATCTCTATGTTAATTGGCATTGCGCTCAAGAACTCAATCATTTTCCTAAAGATTAGGGGGTCCTCAAAAGGGTCTAGCTCTTCATCTCTAGCTATGAGTTGTTCCATCGAATGTGTTTTATCGATGAAATCTTTTTCTAGATAGAATGGGCGTTGAGGTCCTATAATGTTTCTTTCTATCCAAGGTCCATATCTAGATGGTCTCCTATTCATCTCTACCCAATGTGGTGTCGGTTCATCCTCACAATCATAGCTATGTTTCTTAACATCATATACCGACCAAGTATCGCCCTCACCTACCGCTATCTTAGACTCCTTACAATCTATCATGGCGCTAGCGGTTGCTAAAAATCCTCTTCCTACTAATAATGGGCATGTAGTGTCACTAACCATATCTAGGACGTGAAAATCCGCTAAAATAGTTAACTTCCCTACGTGAACAACTACATCCTTAATCATCCCAACCGGGTGGGCAATACTCCCATCCGCTAGACCAATTAATACCTCTGTCTCCTTTAACTTTCCTAGCTTGAGAGTGGTGAAAAGGGATAATGGAATCAAGTTGAGGCTTGATCCTAAATCGGCTAGTGTGTCGAAAGCTTCAGATTTTCCTATCTTACAAGGCAAAACAAATATGCCCGGATCATCAAGCTTTTTAGGCAACTTGTTTTGAACGAAGGCGGTCCCATTTTTACCTAGTTTAAATTTCTCATACTTTTCTAGGAGGGCACTATAGTAGGGAGCACGGGCTAAGACATCAATGACGGGGCGTTCAAGGTGAAGCTCCTTGAATTCATCGTCAAGGTCTTGCGTAGGAGGTGTTTCAACTATGCTTTTGACCGGTTTTATATCAGGTGTTTTATTTGATTGGTCCTTTTGAAGAATTTGGCTTTGTTTGAAACACGTGCTCGTTGATTTAACCGAGTAGTATTGCAGGCAAGAAGTGGGTGACGATGTAACAATTCACATTTTCAGGTTAACTTCTATTCCCAAAAATTTCACTATTCACTTTTTACTATTCACTTTTACTATTCACATCCAAAATTTTTATTTCATATTCTCGTAAGTTAAAGTATTTTAATGATAATCCGAGAATTTCACACTCGTCGGATCATTTCTGCAAAAATCACGAAGCCGTGTCCGAGATTTACTTTTAGGTTTAAACGTCATTCCAGCATCCCGATATGTCCATAAAACATTATAAACAATAGAAATATGATTTTCTCTCATTTTAGGACAATTCCAAAAGTTTCAGAATTTTACGTTTTCCAGTTCAGTGTTTTACGCGAATTACGCGTTTTAGACCCGTGTTTCCAGTTTTTAGCAGGGTTTTAGCACCCGATAGAACCTACCACTCATTTTATATTTTATTATGGAGTATATTGATAAGTTCTAGCATATTTATAAGTTTCATATTTTTAGGATACCCGATTTTACGTTTCGTGACTTAACAACTTACGGTTAGCATTTTACGGAGTCAAAATTCACAAACTAAGCAAGATAACACCAAGAGTCATCATCTAGTCACCCTTATCCCTTTGAAACCGCCTCTAGGGGGGGGGGATTCACACTTGTGGCATGATCTCATGACTTTAGCCATTAGATCAATACTTATTTACAACTTTGTCACCAAGTTTAAGCACTTTCCTAGTTAGCTTCCTAACCTCCTCATTCATGCTATAAATAGCCAACTAGAAACACTTTGATCTTCATCTTTTCATCAATAAAAATGCCACACCCTTTAATCCTAGCACCATGATCCTTTGATCTTCAATATACAAGTTACACTACAAAGTTCAATGTCTTAGTATTCTCTACCTAGTTCTTAAGTTTGTTTGGTGATTCCATGGTTGAATTAGGAGCTACACAAGGGTACTAGGGCTGAAGTTAATGGGTTTTCACAAGGGTTAGATCAAGGCTAGCAAGGATTACAAGAGTTGTGGTGAAGGGTTTACAAGCATAGGTTTAGTGTCCTAGTTCATACTTGACTTCCTTTCTTAAGAGAAAGCCAAAAGTTGTAAGCAAACCCTAACATACTCCTTGCTTAATTATCATTTTCATGCTCTTTGTGTTCCTTTCATGCTATATATGTTCTTGTTATTGTGTTCATGATGTTTAAAAATGGATAAAACAAGTATTGGTATACATATGTTAACTTATGACAAGTAAACAAGTAAACTAGTGACTTTTATGGAGAACCACGACCAAAATAGTATAACTATGATATTTGACACTTACTTACTGTTAAAGAGGACTTAACAAGGAAAACATAGCAATTTGAATCACCTAAAACGAGTACACGAGTCAAAAGTTATGGCCATAAGAAGTTAGCGACACCAAAACGCCGAAACTGCCTATACTCTACTGTTTTGCATTCTGCCAATTTGAAAGTCACCCTTCTGGTCCGATTCATCAAAAAGTTAAAACACGAAAGTTGTCTGGAACGACGTTTTCGTTTAGCAACACAAAAGCTCGAGCCCTGAAAACGCTTTCTGAATGATAATTTTCTTCAAATTCTTAACAGCCCATTTTTAGACCAAAGTGACTATATAATGGTTATAATTAGATGAGACCAAGAGGTCTAATGACCTAAAGCCAAGACCACAACCATGGCTAAAGCCAAGGTTGAGTCTCAAGACCATGGTAACAATGACCAAGGTCACGGCAAAGCCACGGCTAAAGACCATATAACTTTTAAAGATCAAAAAGCTTATATATATATATATATATATATATATATATATATATATATATATATATGTTATCAAATACTACAATAGTAGGGAGCCTCATGTGAGGAGTTCATTAAGTAAGCCGTCGAGATGAGTTGTGGATTTACGAATTAAAGTGTCCTGGCTCCTCGAACGTTTACTCCATGACTTCTGAATTATGTCGGCCCGAACGGTAGTAAGCGATATACAAACTATACATGTTTCATAAACCACTTTTATTCAAAGACTTACACTATATACTAAGTACTACATCATGAACTATATGCAAGACATATATAGGCAATTCTTCGTATTCTTAGACGTTACTCCAAACCTAAGTCGCAACGTTCTATTATAGGCTGCTCTTAGAGACTTTCGCGATTCGACTACCACTTTCATTTCTCATTACATAAGCTTAAGGTGAGTCATAGCCCCTACTTTTTCATACTTGTTTTAACTCTTTGGGGGAGATACATGCTCAACTACTTGCTTACTTGTACAAATATTCAAAGCTTTTATACTTGATTGTCTTATACTTGATTGCATTATACTTGATTTCATACATACATGATTGTGTTATACTTAACTGCGTTATACTTGATTGTGAGACTTCCAGTGGCTCCAGATTAAGTTGCTGGATGACCATTGAGACTGCCAGTGGCTCCAGATTAAGTTGCTGGATGACCATTGAGACTTCCGATGGCTCCAAATTAAGTTGTTGGATGACCATTGAGGCTTTGATACATCCTAACATTTGCGAATGTTGGATACATCATAAACGTGAGGTCTTTGGAGATGAAGTGTAGACTCACGACTAATTGCTTAACTGTTTTGATGAACTTATACATATCTTTATTATACTATATGTTAGCAGTGGGTTGTGAACACACAGGTTGCAAGTCTCTTATGGCGGGACTTGCAACTGAGTGGATTCACGATGCCTTTGCTGTGCGAATATTCTTTTAAGGCTTTTCAACTGTTTTAAGACAAACTCTATGAACTCACCAACCATTGTGTTGACACTTTAGCATGTTTATCTCAGGTTAGTAAGGCGATAGCTAGTGCGTGGAACTTAGAGTCAAGCTGCATATTCTGAAGACTTACGCTTTTATCATTTACCATTCAAAACTTTGTATACATTTATGTATCATACTTTGGAATCTCAAGTTTGTAACTCGGAATTTATTAATCGAATGGTAACTTTTCAAAACGTCTCATTTAGAGTTCGTTTTCTATACCTTGTACTTTGTATTATGAAGTAGCACCCCTATGACACAGTCTTCCGCTGCGGTATTTTGGGGGTGTTACAGATTGGCACCAGAGCCTTGGTTATAGAGAACTAGGTTGCATTTAGTGCCTAGACTATAACTGCTATATACGTTAAGACTATCCTCTTTATTTGCCTTACGCACACTACATACGCATATGCTCTTTGATAGTTATTGGTTTAGTTCCACGCTGTTAGATGATGTGACTTTAGTATTATAAGGAACCCCAGAGATTAGCCGAGTCATTAAAAACATGGAGCTCAGTAATAAATAATTATTTAACTTGATCTTGTGACAGTTCTTGTTTGATGAGACACAAGATTTGAGTTAAATAATGTTATTGCTTAGCTTTAGGGATTTGATGACTTGATTATCTTACTATCTGCCTCAGAAGGCGGATTTGTGTCGGAAATTCTTAAGTAGGATGTTTTAGAATCTCCTTATTTAAATGGATTGGGACGCCTCTTCATTTAAATAAAGAAATTGTAAATCACCGAACCATAAGTTTATGATCCCTTACTTACATAAATTTGGACGCTTCTTTATGTAAGTAAAGAGTTATAAATAAGTGGGCTTATTTGCATCCGATACGACTCCTTAACCAGAACCTTAGACGAATCAGAGTAAACACCACTATATTAGAGATCCCGAATTCTCTTAGACACACCGTAAGTAGTTAACATCAACTGAACTTCGAGACGAAGTTCTCCTTAAGGGGTAGAGACTGTAACAATTCACATTTTCAGGTTAACTTCTATTCCCGAAAATTTCACTATTCACTTTTACTATTCACATCTAAAATTTTTATTTCATATTCTCGTAAGTTAAAGTATTTTAATGATAATCCGAGAATTTCACACTCGTCGGATCATTTCTGCAAAAATCACGAAGCCGTGTCCGAGATTTACTTTTAGGTTTAAACGTCATTCCAGCATCCCGATATGTCCATAAAACATTATAAACAATAGAAATATGATTTTCTCTCATTTTAGGACAATTCCAAAAGTTTCAGAATTTTACGTTTTCCAGTTCAGCGTTTTACGCGAATTACGCGTTTTAGACCCGTGTTTCCAGTTTTTAGCAGGGTTTTAGCACCCGATAGAACCTACCACTCATTTTATATTTTATTATGGAGTATATTGATAAGTTCTAGCATATTTATAAGTTTCATATTTTTAGGATACCCGGTTTTACGTTTCGTGACTTAACAACTTACGGTTAGCATTTTACGGAGTCAAAATGCACAAACTAAGCAAGATAACACCAAGAGTCATCATCTAGTCACCCTTATCCCTTTGAAACCGCCTCTAGGGGGGGATTCACACTTGTGGCATGATCTCATGACTTTAGCCATTAGATCAATACTTATTTACAACTTTGTCACCAAGTTTAAGCACTTTCCTAGTTAGCTTCCTAACCTCCTCATTCATGCTATAAATAGCCAACTAGAAACACTTTGATCTTCATCTTTTCATCAATAAAAACGCCACACCCTTTAATCCTAGCACCATGATCCTTTGATCTTCAATATACAAGTTACACTACAAAGTTCAATGTCTTAGTATTCTCTACCTAGTTCTTAAGTTTGTTTGGTGATTCCATGGTTGAATTAAGAGCTACACAAGGGTACTAGGGCTGAAGTTAATGGGTTTTCACAAGGGTTAGATCAAGGCTAGCAAGGGTTACAAGAGTTGTGGTGAAGGGTTTACAAGCATAGGTTTAGTGTCCTAGTTCATACTTGACTTCCTTTCTTAAGAGAAATCCAAAAGTTGTAAGCAAACCCTAACATAATCCTTGCTTAATTATCATTTTCATGCTCTTTGTGTTCCTTTCATGCTATATATGTTCTTGTTATTGTGTTCATGATGTTTAAAAATGGATAAAACAAGTATTGGTATACATATGTTAACTTATGACAAGTAAACAAGTAAACTAGTGACTTTTATGGAGAACCACGACCAAAATAGTATAACTATGATATTTGACACTTACTTACTATTAAATAGGACTTAACAAGGAAAACATAGCAATTTGAATCACCTAAAACGAGTACACGAGTCAAAAGTTATGGCCATAAGAAGTTAGTGACACCAAAACGCCGAAACTGCCTATACCCTACTGTTTTGCATTCTGCCAATTTGAAAGTCACCCTTCTGGTCCGATTCATCAAAAAGTTAAAACACGAAAGTTGTCCGGAACGACGTTTTCGTTCAGCAACAAAGAAGCTCGAGCCCTGAAAACGCTTTCTGAATGATAATTTTCTTCAAATTCTTAACAGCCCATTTTTAGACCAAAGTGACTATATAATGGTTATAATTAGATGAGACCAAGAGGTCTAATGACCTAAAGCCAAGACCACAACCATGGCTAAAGCCAAGGTTGAGTCTCAAGACCATGGTAACAATGACCAAGGTCACGGCAAAGCCACAACTAAAGACCATATAACTTTTAAAGATCAAAAAGCTTATATATATATATGTTATCAAATACTACAATAGTAGGGAGCCTCATGTGAGGATTTCATTAAGTAAGCCGTCTAGATGAGTTGTGGATTTATGAATTAAAGTGTCCTAGCTCCTCGAACGTTTACTCCATGACTTCTGAATTATGTAGGTCCGAACGGTAGTAAGCGATATACAAACTATATATGTTTCATAAACCACTTTTATTCAAAGACTTACACTATATACTAAGTACTACATCATGAACTATATGCAAGACATATATAGGCAATTCTTCGTATTCTTAGACGTTACTCCAAACCTAAGTCGCAACGTTCTATTATAGGCTGCTCTTAGAGACTTTCGCGATTCGACTACCACTTTCATTTCTCATTACATAAGCTTAAGGTGAGTCATAGCCCCTACTTTTTCATACTTGTTTTAACTCTTTGGGGGAGATACATGCTCAACTACTTGCTTACTTGTACAAATATTCAAAGCTTTTATACTTGATTGTCTTATACTTGATTGCATTATACTTGATTTCATACATACATGATTGTGTTATACTTAACTGCGTTATACTTGATTGTGAGACTTCCAGTGGCTCCAGATTAAGTTGCTGGATGACCATTGAGACTGCCACTGGCTCCAGATTAAGTTGCTGGATGACCATTGAGACTTCCGATGGTTCCATATTAAGTTGTTGGATGACCATTGAGGCTTTGATACATCCTAACATTTGTGAATGTTGGATACATCATAAACATGAGGTCTTCGGAGATGAAGTGTAGACTCACGACTAATTGCTTAACTGTTTTGATGAACTTATACATATCTTTATTATACTATATGTTAGCAGTGGGTTGTGAACACACAGGTTGAAAGTCTCTTATGGCGGGACTTGCAACTGAGTGGATTCACGATGCCTTTGCTGTGCGAATATTCTTTTAAGGCTTTTCAACTGTTTTAAGACAAACTCTATGAACTCACCAACCATTGTGTTGACACTTTAGCATGTTTATCTCAGGTTAGTAAGGCGATAGCTAGTGCGTGGAACTTAGAGTCAAGCTGCATATTCTGAAGACTTACGCTTTTATCATTTACCATTCAAAACTGGGTTATTAGACAAAGATGTTACTAAAGTTTGCGTTTGTGTTGTCCTAAGGTAATAAAGTTTCAAAGTTGTCATCCAGGTTACTCAAGTTCACGGGTTTGTCAACTGGGTTACTAAAGTTTCAAAGATGTTACACTAAGGTTACTCCCAAGGTGGGAAACCGGTTGATAACCGGTATCTCAACCTGAAACATATTCTACCTCAAAGAAGTTACTAAAGTTTGAGAAAAAGTTCATCTAAGTTACTAAAGTTTCAAAACTGTCTTCTAAGTTAGTCCTCATTGAGTTAAAATATTTGCATCGTTAGTCCTCATTGACTATTCTTACAGTTTTATCCTTTTTCGTCCGTTTCGTCCGTTTTTCTCATGTTTTCATAGGTTTTTATCAGTTTTCGTCCGTTTTTATACGTTTTCATCAATTTTCTCATGTTTTTATCGTTTTTCTCACGTTTTCATATGTTTTTATCCGTGTTCATACCCTTTTATTCGTTTTCATCTATTATTACACATTTCATCTGTTTTTCTTATATTTTATCCGTTTTCATCCATTTTTATACATATAATATGTATGAAAACGGATAAAAATCGTGATTTAATATCGATACATCATTTTGGATTTAAAATCGATTCATCCATTTTCTTATATTTTATTGTTTTCATCTATGAAAATATCGCGAGTCTTGATGTAAAACATCATTTCGGACAACTTTCGTGTTTTACACTTTTGATGATTCAGACAAAAAAAGGAGTCAAAATCGTGATTTAAAATCGATACAGAAACATACAAAAATGTATAAAAGAAGACGAAAATGTATAAAATTAGATAAAAACAGATGTAAACATATGAAAATCTATGAAAACGGACTACAACGGATAAAAACGTATGAAAATGAATAAAAGCGGATTAAAACATGTGAAAATATATAAAAACGGTCAAATTAACATAAATATAACTTGGATGACAAATATGACAAGTCGCAAGAAGTTGGGTAACCTGGATGATAAAAAATGCATGCCACATAGGATTTTCACCGGTAACTCTAGGTTACCCAAAACACAGTAACAAATTTAACTGGTCAAATTAAGTTGGTAACCTGGATGACAACTTTGAAACTTTATTACCTTAGGACAACACAAACGCAAACTTTAGTAACATCTTTGTACAATAACCCTTCAAAACTTTGTATACATTTATGTATCATACTTTGGAATCTCAAGTTTGTAACTCGGAATTTATTAATCGAATGGTAACTTTTCAAAACGTCTCATTTAGAGTTCGTTTTCTATACCTTGTACTTTGTATTATGAAGTAGCACCCCTATGACACAGTCTTCCGCTGCGGTATTTTGGGGGTGTTACAGACGAAACTGATGATATGGAATTAACGTTTAGTTTTGGGTTCTTGACCGTGTCGCTTGGGAGTGCTCCCATTTCGCGGTCATTGAGAACTTTCAACAATGCGTCAATTTTGGTGGTCATCTCGCTTTGCTTTTGTTTGAAATCGGCTTCAAACTTAGATATGCGAGCTTCTTGAGATGTCATAAACTTGGACATCAATCCTTCAAGATTGTTGGTACTACCATAGTTATTAGAAGGATTGTTGTTGAAAGTACGGTTGGAGGGTGGACCGTTTGGTTGGTAACGATTAGGCGGATTGGAGGAATTGTTTTGGTTTTGTTTCCACCTAAGGTTTGGGTGATTTTTCCAAGAAGGGTTGTAGGAATCACCATAAGGGTTTGGCTCGAGCTTGAAAGTGTACCACTTATCTCCCGCTTCGTCGGTACACGAGGATGCGTAGTCCGCAAAAGCTGTTCCGGGGAGTTCCACGCAATCACGAGTGTCGTGGGTCCACTACATAATTCGCATGAAGAATTGATTTTATTCACTTGGCTTGAAGGCTTAGGAGCTTCGTAAGATTTCATGAGAAACTTGACTTGGTCCTCAAGTTCCATGATCCTACGGTCGGGAGTGCTAGAATTGTTTGAAGACAATGATATTGCCTTGGCCGTTTTGTTCAAATCACGGGGATCATTCCAACTTTCGTAGTCATAGAGAGCAAGATCTTCTATGAGTTCCCATGATTCTTCCGCACTTAGATCACGTAGCTTGCCACCGGCCGATTGGTCAATGGTTTGCCTTGTGGAGAGATCGATATGGTCATAGAAGATTTGGACTTGGAGCCAAAGATCTATGCCATGATGAGGGACTTTTTGGAGTAAGTCCTTGAAACAAGTCCATGCTTCATATAGAGTTTCACCTTGACGTTGTTGGAACATCAAGATATCATTTCTAAGCTTGGTAGTTCTCCCTGGTGGGAAAAATTGAGCAAGGAAATGAGTGGTGAGATCATCCCATGAGGTGATAGATCCTGCGGGTAAACGTTCAAGCCACTGACTAGCTTGATCACGTAGAGAGAATTGGAATAGGCGTAATCGGGTTGACTCTCTAGTTGTAACATCAAGGTCTATAGAATCTACGATTTTAAGGAAGTCCTTGAGATGTTGATTAGGATCTTCGGAACAACGTCCATAGAATGCACATCCGCTTTGCACCAACCGGATGGCGTCGGATCGCAAAGGAGACACATTGGCTCCTTGGGTGAGCTCAATGGTGTTTCGGTATCCTTGGTGGCTAGGTCGGGAGTACTCTCCTAGGGTTCGGGGCCTAAGAGGTTGGTTAGCTAGTGGTGGGTTTTGTGGGTGGTCTTGTTGTGGTGGGTTTATGGGTTCAAAGATGTTACCACCTTCCATGATGTCGGATGGTAAGAAGTTACGAACAAAAACACGAAGAAATAGGATAGACTAAAGATAACCTGAAAAATAAAAATAAAATCTTACTAGAAAGGAATTTAGCAAGTAGACCTAATAAAAAGAAATCCTAACCTAGACAATAACTATTCCCCGAGCTGCGGCGCCAAAAACTTGATGCGTAGGAATTGCACCAGGCTTTACCTCTCGAGGGATCTTGAGAAGCTTACAACCCACACCAGGCAGTGTACCTGATCGTTGTAGTATAGTATAGTGACAAGTACCGGGGGATTGATCGTTCAACTCAGGAATAGTGTCACTAGGATTAGAAAACCTAAAAACTAGGTCTAGAGGTGAGGGATGATTCTTTTTGTATTTTTTTTATCTTTTATGAAAGCAATTAAAAATCTCGGGTATTGGAAGAGTGGGTGGAATTAGTTGCTAATCAACTAACCCAATAACTAAGATGCAATCAAAATAAAATAACAAAAATGTAAATAAACTAAATTAAACTAGTGGTGTGAACAATATATGGAAGAATTGTGTTTACTTAGATTTCACTACTCCCTAGATATCTTTTACAGGTTAATTACTTGTTACAGTTGCGTGGATGACGGATTGTATTCCTTAATACCATTCATGGGGTGGCGCACTTACTTCCCCAATTCTATAAGTTCCTACTTCACTCCTATGTCGAGCCGGCTAAGAAGCTCCTAACATGGGATCACTAGAATTCGCTCATGCATTAAATACAACCATAAAAACCTAGTACACATCGGTTCATGTTTCTTAAGACATTCAAGCAAGTTACACAATGGAGATCTGCCAGTTTTCTTAAGCCTAAAATTGAAATCATTCATCCATTACAACTAAACAAGCAATCAACCTATAATCAACATCTAGGTTTCATTACATCTAAGCAAACACACAATAGATCTAGCCTAGCATGTTATAATCAAGACAAGTGTAAGATATATTCAAACAACACATAGACATATTGAATGAATAGGAAGAATACTTATCTCAATTGAACATGAAGGGTTTCAAGGGGTGAAAACCCTTGAAAATACTGTTACAAACGAGCTAGGGTTTATTAAGTTCGGCCCTAAAATTCTCCACATAAGTTTCTCTTTTATGAATGAAAATTAGAAAAGTATATATAGATTTTGGGAGGTGACGGCGTCAAGAGGAAAATTCTGACGCCGTCATCTCGCCGCCAATAAAGTTCTCGGACTGCCTAGATCCAAAGCTGACGCCGTCATGTGTAATTCTGCTCTGAGCCGTCACCACTTTTACTGTTGACGCCCTTGTTCTGACGCCGTCACGTTTTCTCTGGGTCATCACCAAAATTGCTCTTGACGCCGTCATAAAATACTTCTTGACTCCGTCAAGTACTGTTCCCAGCAAGGAAAATTAAGACTTTGCCGTTTTCTTCACTTTTGTGCTCCAAAAACGTCCAAATGCTTCCCTTTCTAGAATTTACTTCCAAAGTACCTAAAATCACAAAAAGAACGATTTAGGGCAATATTTGATCAAATAAATTCAATTCCGGGCTTAAATGACCCCCTAAAAACGGTTCATTTTTCGCCTCATCATATACCCTTACACTTGAGATTTGCTTGTCCTCAAGAAAATGCGCTTTTATTCTAGTCAAAATACAAGTTAGGGGTCATTTAACACTAATATAAAAGTAATTACAACAAATAATCGTTCCACTAAAGACCAAAGACAAGCACGGAGGTCATACACTATCACCTCACAAATAGTGTTTAGATACTCACATCTCTCGGGTGTAATAAAGTATATATCACAATATGGAAATGGAAAACATCTCTCACTACCTGTCATAGCAAAATAGATTACCATAGGCTTGGGAAAGGATCAAACCTCCACCACATGGCGTAAGCACCTAGTATAAACTATCAAAGAGGTCTTTTAAAAGGGTTGTAATGTTAGGTGTAGGAATATGGAATACACGGTTTTGTTGGATATAGGCAATCTTTACTGGTGGCGAGCTAATCATCTTGGTTAATTACATGTAAAATATGGCGTTGCTAAGCCAAGACTAGACTCGACTTAAGCTAATAAATGTACAATATGGGTTGCCCTGGGCAACTAACGTCTATCCAACTACAGGGTGACACGTGTCCGACCAACCGCTGTTGGTACGAGGTACATGAACGTATTGTATTTTGGGCAACTTTTGTTTTTTGGCAACCAATACACGAGCAACTGGGCATTTTGGTCATTTTACTCTTAACTCTCAAATCATTAACTCCAACTAATATAAACATCTCACAATCCTCCTCTCCTCCAAATAAACAATCACAACTCACACGACCACAACCAACCAGCAACCCAACGCCACCACCACCTGACGCCACCACCACCGAAACCGTACATCATCAAGTTTTGAGGTATCAAAACGTGATAAGGGGATCATGTGGAGATGATAGGTGGTGGCGGTGTGATTTGCACTACAAGCTTTGCCATAGAATGACCTCTGACAACTTAACGATTCAAAATCAAATTGGTTTTTGCAGATTACAAATGTTAGGAACTGCCAATTATTTTTCCTCTTTGTTAAATTTTCACAAATATAGGTAGAGGGGAAGGGAATGTGAGGCTGTATTGTATCTAAAATTGGGTGTAGAACCAAGCTAAATGACTGGGTTTTAATTTCAAGACATAAGTTAAATTGCATACGGTAATCTACAAATTCTTCTACTTTATAGTATATTTAATTAGAGTTTATGCTACCTATTGATCGTTCAACACACGGTTGAAGTATCAAATGAACTTGTGTAAATTCTTGATGTGATGCATAAGGTGTTTGATGAAATGCTCAAGTGAATTAGTATTTGAATTTCTATAGAAGCACTCAATATGTTTGGATCAGTTGCTTGGTGGCTAAACAATTTAGAAAGAGTTGTAATTGTATAGTATGCATATCTTGATTAAAGGGGTATTAAAGAGTATAGTATGTTTTTGACATCAACCTGAGTATAAGTGACGCAAAATGATTTTTCTGTATGTCAGATGTAAGTTGAATAGCCAGTCTCTAATGTAATGTAGCTTTTTAATTTTGAGATGTGGTGTTATTGATTGAAGTATTCTATATATCACCTGCATACACTAATTTATTCCGCTTGGCCACTAGACTATATTCATTGTTCCGTGATTAGTTTAAACTTTAAAGAGTCATATATCATAATCATCTTTTTTATAAACAATGATCCACAAGTTTGGGAGTGCCCGAAACTTGGCTCATTAGCAGTTGTGGAGCAAATTAGGTTGATTTGGAATAGTGATGAGCTTGCTATGGTTAAGTTTGATTTGCCGTTGTGTCGGAATATGGATCGGGCTCGTGAAATTGTGGAGGTTAGTTGTTATAGTTGAGATTATGTGATATTGAGTAATCTGAATTAGATATTAACTAGTTGTATTGCTATGATATTAATTTAGACGTGCTTGGGATTTACTTTATTAAAGCTGCTTAATTTGCTTATTGCTATGATATTAATTTAGACGTTATGATACAAAAAAGATACATATTTGTGGTGATCAGAAGGTTATAACAACAAGTGCATCAAGTTGCAAATACCTTACATATATGTTGTATACAATGACAAAAAAGGTTGATTAATGTTACATCTTGCTAGTTATTAATGGTACATGAAGAAAATTCATGTCATAAGAACAATGAGATTGGAAATCTATAGTTAAGCCATTTTGTTTACGAGTGAAAACATGAAGCCGTTTTTTTTTTTTTTTTTTTTTTTTTTTTTTTTTTTTTTTTTTTTTTTTGGTTTATGAAGGGAATGTAATTATTTGTTGCTGAGAAGTGTTTTGTGGAGAATGGGAATTGAATTGACTTAGAAGTGATTGTGTTTGATATATAAAAAGGTTAACTCGGGATTATGTAAAATCTCGCTAAAATGAAGAGTTCAAGATACTTAATTTTAGAGTTATTCAGGAACTTTTGAAATAATAACGTTGATACGAAATAAGGATAAAAATAGTCATGGATTTATAAGTTATGCATTCCATAGGGTTGAGAGTCTAAGTAAAGATATGCTATCTCGAAAATGGAGTGAAACATAACTAGTACTTGACACTGTAAATTAGAGAAAATAAAACCGCCTGTTCTCTGTTTTTGTTGTTTGGTACATATGGATATACTTGGATTGAATATAACTTTGAAAATAACCTTGGGGTCTATTTCTTTTCTTCTGAAAATGCCTATTTGTGTACGGTTTTGCAGTTATCAGCTTTGCCTGGGCTACTGGAGATCTACAAACACTTTTAGACATTGATCTTAAACTTATTGCTTTGACTTATACATTGGAGTCCCAGATCCATGGAACTAGCCATCTACGAGAGACCCCTTCACCGATTCACAGAGTTAATGTAAAGAGACTCCCTGAGAAAGATTTGCTTGGATGGGGGTCGAACGTTCCTAACTTGGCTCAGTGGGAAGCATTGGAACATGCAATCGGGGATGGAACGGGCCCAGAGTCGAGAATTCTTCCTCAGAAAGATCTGAACATAAATGTTGTAAATGGAGATAAAGATCAAAGTATTGATGATTCTGTTTCAGCAAATGGATCTGAGCCACACGATGATGGTGCTTTTGGCAAACCTCGGAAGTATTTACCAGGTTCGACTGTTGCTTGTGTTACTGCTGATTATGCAATGCAGAATGTTATCTTGCAGATGGGTTTACGGTTGGTGGAACTAGGAAGAATGCAAATACGGGAGCTGAATAGGTTTGTGTGTTCTTTTGTTTTAATCTTCTAAACTGTTGATTGCTGGTACATGGGGCGGAATGGGTGGGCCATGCTACGAGACTTTTAGTTTTTGTGCTGGGCTGACACAAAACATTTTTTGTGGGAGTGTTATCATATTTCATATACTAAGATGATAATCTATGTAAATTTAATAGTACTTAGCAGTGGAAATGGTGCTTTAACCATCTGTTATTTTTTTCTTTCCTTTGACTCTTGTGCATGCTCAAAGTATGATTATGAATAGTGTTAGTCATTGTTTACTTGAATTTGCAGATGGGTATTGCAGTGCCATGCCTGTTTTAAGGTGACAATGGATATCGGTAAGATTTTTTGTCCAAGTTGTGGGAATGGTGGCACTCTAAGGAAAGTAGCTGCTACTGTTGGTGAAAATGGAGCTACTATTGCAGCCCGTCGGCCGCGTGCATTTGTGTGGGGCACAAGGGTGAGTATTGCAACTTAGATACTCATGCGACTCTGAGATACATACAAGTATATATTACATGTATCAAAATATAGATTTCAAGGTTATAGCAATAATTGTTGGTTGTTTGTGCAGTTTTCATTGCCTCAACCGAAAGGAAGAAGAGATGCCATAACCAAAAACCCTATTCTACGCGAGGATCAACTTCCAATGAAATATCTGCATCCAAAGAATAAAAAGAAGAATAAAGAGGTAGAATGTTCATTCTAAACCTACATTAAACCTCAAGTCCCTTGTAAGTATTTATTAGAGGTCTTAGTTTGGGACGCGGTTTTGGTAACAGCTCAAAATGGGTTATGGTCCAAACGGCAATTTGTTAACATTGACACAAACAGGTCACGCTAAGTCTAGTTAATCCATGAGAACCTTTCTGTCCAAAGTTATTAAGTGTAATATAAAACTATAAAAGGCCAGGACATGTTATTGTAATATATAATTTGGTTGAGCGTTTGGAGTTTAACTATTATGTTAATTAAACATATCTTTTGGTTGAAGTTATGTTCTTCTAATTACTTGGTTAAATATTGCAGGCTGATGACATATTTGCTACAAATGAATTGTTTACTCACCATACACACAAGAAGGCTCCTTTACAACCACCTGTAAGGAAGGCCTTGGCAGTTTTTAGTGGTAGGAGGAACCCTAATGATAATGACTATTCTCGTGCTAAGCATTAAATTCGTTTATATTGATGCTGCAATATGTATTCTAAGTTTGTATTGAAGAACTTGAGACCCATGGGTTTATTTTACTTAATCACATGAGTGCAATTTTGGTCTTACATTTATCTTTGATAGTTGCCCAAATTGTATTGTAAGATGCATTTTGGAATACACATTTTATTGTCGAAATCCAGACATCATTCAGTATGACTTTAAAAATATACGTTGATTTGATTTTTTTTACTATGTAACATTTATTATTTTGCGCTTGTTTTGTTTCATTTTGTACTGTTATTAACACGTATGTATGCGATTATGGATCCTTAGAGAGTACATAGTAGATAAGGTAGGCGAAAACCATTTGGAGATTAGGATGGTTTACTGAAACTTCACATGGTTTATGTTGTATCGCAAATTGGGTATTGGGACCTTTAAGCCCGGAATGCCTTTGTACTCTTTCTAATAATGTCTTATTCCTTAATTCATTTTGAGTGTTAGTGTTATATAAAACTGACACAGTAACATAAACAACATATTATATCATTTGAATTCACTTGGAAGTAAATGCCAAAAGACCAACCCAACAAAAAGCTACTATTACCCAAGCTAATCGTTAATCAATGAATTATCTCTCAAAGTCCTAAATTTTTAAGTTACATCAAGTGTTAAATGATGGCATGGCATATGCCATACAGTCTACTTCATTCTCAACTTGGTCAAATTTTGGTCAAAAATGAAGGAAAAAGCAGGAATCTTTCAAAAATTTGAGCTGCTATTTGCAGCATTCCGTCTCGCACAGCATCCCACAAAATAGATTGTAGTCTGACATCAAACAACCAAAATCAGATGCGAATTTAGGCAAACAAACAAAAAGAAAAGAAAAACTGTTTCCGTCTTATCTCTGATTAGGAAGGCAATACAGACTACAAAGCGGCTTACCAAGACAACAAACAAGAACACGTTAAAGATGGCAACCACACGCCATTCAGTTTTCATATACTCTGCTACACCAGCCTTGAAAATCCAGTACAAGATGATCAAAACCAGAATTAATGGCAAATAATAATAACGACGAATAAGAAACCAAATATGGAAAATATAGCTTACTTGCAAGAATCACAGTTGAAAATATGATGATCAATATATGATGATCAATAAAATGAAAGTTGAAAAAAACCAACAAAAAGAGTTTTCGAAATTACCTTTGATGATTGTGTTGAAAAAGTGAGAAAGGGGGTGACAATAAAGAAGAGAGCAACATACTTTCTGGTGGCGAGACGGCGGTGGTGATGCGCGACGTCGCCGCGGTGGTGGGGCGAGACGGCGGAGGCAGCGGTGGTGTGTGGTTGTGGAGATGATATATAGTTTGAAGTTGTTGAGTTGGACATGGCTTTAATAGGGGGCTCTATTCTAAAATTTGTAGTGGTGGTGGAGGGTTACGGCAGCGGTGGAGGGTTACGACGATGGTGGGGATTTGGTGGTGATGGGGGTTTCGGCTATGGAGGGATTCCGGTGGGGAGGGAGTTGTAGTGGTGGTGTCAGATTGAATTGATGATCGTATAGATATGTATTTGTGTTATAAAGAGAGATAGGTATATATAAATAAGGTATAATATGTAAAATGACCAAAAAACCAGTTTCCCTATTACGGTTGCCCATTTAAAAATTGTTGCCCAAAATACATATACGCGACACGTGTCTTCATTTGATGGAAGTTGCCCAATGCCCGAGCTAATACGGGAATTTTCAAAAAAAGGGCTAAATATGCCTAACCATTGGGCAACTGGGCTATTGTACTATCTATCCCTTAGTTAATATTAGATTTAGGATAATTAGGTTGAATTAGTAGTTTAGGAGTATTAGTATTTTAGGTTTAGGCAGTTTTATTAGGCTTTTAGAAATTATTAGTGAAAATAAAAGTTTAAGTTAAACTAAGTTTGTAATATTTTTGCAGGGTTTTTTTTTTTTTTTTTTTTTTTTTTTTTTTTTTTTTTTTTTTTTTAAATAATAATAATATAAAAAGTAAACTTAAAATTAAAATAAAAGGTTTTGACAAAAATTGATTTTGTGATTTTATTTTGAAAAAGGGTTTTTGAAAATGATTTTTCATTTAAGCTTCGGGGTAAAGGGTAAAAGGGTATTTTGGTAATTTTGGGTTAAGGTTAATGGTAAAAGGGTGATTACGGGGTTTTGGGTTTGGGTTTTCCATGCCTCCCCCATGTCACATTCCCGATCTTAGCTTTGGCTTTAACTTTGACTTTTCGTCCTTTTCTTCATTTTTCTTCAAAATTGTGTCGAGTCGATTCGGTAATGCTCCATTATGCTCCGTTTCCCATCCAAGCTCCGGCTTTCGACAATTTTCCAAATCTCGTGCTCGTTTTTGTCTTTTTGGCCTCAATTATGTATGTTTTTTGAAATATCCGAACCTGCACGATCACAAACACAAACACAAAAACACAATATCTTTGGCATTTTTGTTTAGTTTTTGGTCGTTTTGGTCTTAATTTGGTAAGAAAAAAGAGTGTGAATAAGCACACACCAAAATCTCCCAGACTAAGGTATTGTCTTGTCCTCTCGCAATGTCATCACTTTACGCTTTTGAGATAAATAATTTCACAACTCTTTTTACTAACTTTGAAAAGTAGCAAAACGTTCAAAAGAGATTACAAAATCATTTATTCCCGAAAACGCCCCGTTTTTCAACTTTATTCTCTACACTACTGTTTTTGTATTTTTTTCACTTTTTATGTGACGGGATGTCGACTTTCATTATCTTTTTCAATAACTTTTAGGGTCACAGAGTAAGAAACACAACTCATAGAAAAGTGTCCATACGGATAGAATTCATCGTCCCTGATTTTTCACAAGTTCCCAAGCTAAGCGTAAAAACGAAATCATAGCCAAGAATGTCGTTAGGTTCTAACACTACTTATAAATGCTAATTGTAAATTCCTGCTCCTAAGTCTTATTTTATCTAGACTCTTTTTAAGGAAATGATTTCTCATTTTCGTTCCAATAGTTTTAAAGTCTGATAGATTTAGGCGGTTTTAAAAATCATTAAACTTTTAACTCAAAAGGCTCAAAAGGTCACACCACATTTATTATATTTTCGTTTTTCATCATATATATTGTGGAAGGATTCTATATATATATATATATATATATATATATATATATATATATATATATATATATATATATATATATATATATATATATTGATTTGTGCAAACACTTGGGATGTTAATCTCAGTAATGTGTTTAGGATATTTATGAATGAATGTGAGTTAGCACGCGGAATTTACTAAAACACACTAAAGGAACAAAGGTGATGAATAAGTAAATGAGAATGAACACAATATGAATAACACAAAATGATTCAATATTATTGATGAAATAATACGGGTGATCTAAACTATCACCAGGATTACAAGTGTAACCTTGAATCTTTGATACGTGAAAGGGTTTAAATATGGAAGTTATGCATGGGAAAGATGAGTGTGAGAGCTGGGAAAATTGTATCTAAGATGGTGTCTTAAGGGTTCCTTTTATAGTATAAGGAGCCCTTATTACAAGTGGTCAAGTTGCTTAATATAATATATTAGAGGTTTATCTTATCCTAATATTACACCTTTCAAGGTAAAACACTCCATTATATCTACTGAGACTTCTGTACTACTTCTACTTAACGTATAACTTTGTACAAAGACTAATAATACAAGTAAATATCTCTAATTAAAATATAGCAACTTGTCATGAAAACTGGCAGGACCTTCTTTAACTAGCAGTACCTTCTTACCCAGAAGGTACTGTTAGTATATCTTCAACATTAGCAAAACTGAAGAGGCAGGCTTAACTATCACTAGCAGGCTCTTCTGGCAGACTCTTTACTTTGTGCATTTTATTCCCAACAATCCTCCCCTAAACTTGTTATTCCCATATAAAATAACCAAGTTTCTTTGTGAATAAAATTCATACCTTGAGGATTTGAGGGAACTCTTCCAAAAACCTTATCTTTTTCTTCTTAGGCTTTCATACTGATCAAGTATGCTCTCCTTCAATCTTTTGACTGCATCAGTCTCTTCTTCACACAAAAGCTTATTGGAGATCAAGACTGATAATACTTCATAGTTTAAAGGATACTCCTTCTCACCTAGCATAAAGAGCTCTATTCCACTCTGAGTGAAAAGATGATTAACATGACTCATGCTGAAGTATTCCCATGTAACAGATAAATCATAGTAAGGAAATTTCCAATGAGTATCAGAAGGATTTGGATCATATAGTCTGCTGAACTCAACCCATAGCTCTTGCTCCTTTGCATCTGGCTTATACTTGGTTTTCAGCTTCTCTTGAACTAATACCCATAATTCATCTAAATCCATTCTATTACATGCTCTAAGAAGATTTTCAAAGTTCTTGAAAATCTCAACCTTGTTTCCAACTCTTGTTATCTTCCATGCTTTGCCAAACTTATCATTGTAGATTTCCCAATCTATGACTGGACGCCTTGCATGTAAAGGTTCAGCAAAAATAATTTGTGGAACATGGACAACCATTTCTCTTGTCTGAACAGAAGGCAATTCTGCTTTCTCTGCTTGTTCCTTCTGATCATCTTTTCTTCCTTTGAAAGGTCTTTCTTGTGTATCCATGACAAAACTGGTTTTCTTTCTTCTGTAAGCCTCTAAGTATAGAAGCTTTAATTCATCAAAAGATTTACCTTTGAGTTGATGATCCTTCATGTTCACTTCTCTTTTCAGATATATCATGAAGAATTTCTTCTGATCTGCTTCAGAATGTGGCATTTTGAATCCTTTCTTCTGATTCTTCTGGATTTGCTGATAGACATCATCCAATGCCTCTTGATTGTATTTCTTGGTGATGAAATCATTGAGCTTGATTGTCATTTCATCTGAGCTGAGAGACTCATCACACACCAGAGTGTAAGCTTCACCTCTTACAATTGGATCAATGGAAATGATGTATTGCAGCTGAGCATCAAACTTTTCTTGCAACATTCTTGATTCTTTTTCAGCCCTCATAACTTCTTCTTCATGAAGCTGTTTGGACAATCTTTCATCTACAACCAATTGTGCTTGCTCTTTCTGCTTCATCTTTTTAGGCTTTGGTTCATCTTCAACTATAATTTTCTTGCCCTTGTCTTTTGGTGATGATACTGGACTTGGAGCAGCAGATTGTTCATCAGAGACAATAAACCTCCCCTGAGGCTGTGATCCCCTCTTTCTTTTGTAAGACACTTGATCTGAACCTTTTAAATTCATAGCTAATAGCCTCTGAATCCCAGCAGGCTCTTGCTCTGCTTCAGTAGCAACTTGCTTTGCTTCAGCAGTATCTTTCAAGCTAACAGGCTCTTTTTCTTGAGTAGCAGGCTCTGTTTCTTGAATAGCAGGCTCTTTATCAAACATTGGAGTTCCTTCATGAAACTAAAATTGAATCTCTTCTTCATTCTTAGAACTACCCATCCTCCAATTTTTGGAAGAGAGACCCAAACCCTCTGCATCTGAACTTGAGGAACTAGAAACAACCAACTGAGATGTTCCTTTACCCTTTAACAATTTCACCTTCAACTCTAATTTCTCAACCCTCTTAACTAACTTGGTGTTGATCTCTGTAAAATGTTTGTTTTGACTTTCAAGAGAAGTTTGTAAGTACTGCACTTGCTCCTTTAATTCCCTGATAGTCTGAGCATCTACACTTTGTTGTGGAGGAGATTGTGGTGGTGAGTTATGATGTGATAATGATGGGGATGTTGCATATAGTGTTTGTGTTTTTTGATGAGATGGTAATGGTACTGGTGATGGTGGTGTGACTGATGGTGCTGTTGGTGTGAGTGATGGTACTGGTGATGGATGTGATGATGAATGATCAGGTTCTTCAGAGTGTTGTGGTAACATTTCCTCAAAAAGTGGTACTTCTTCTCCTTGAAAACCAATTTTCATGTTTGAAAACACCTTGTGTGTAAGTTTGGGAGTTTTAAAAGGTTTGTTTGGGGGAAGTAACAAATGTTTGGATTTGTTTATGAGGCACTGAATGAACCTTGGGTACATCAAAAACTTTGTTTCACTGTCCACATTTTTAACCAATCCTTCAAAAATATATTTTGAAAAGTTGAATTTCTTGTTAGTTGCCAGGCAAATGAGAGCTGCAGCCATGTTACCACTAAATTGCTCCCATGAGGTTTTCTTTTGGCTTAAACAATGAAGGATGGTATGAATAAAAAATCTCCATTGAGGGGTAAAATGCTTTTTAAGAAATGTAAGCTTTGTAGAAGTTACATTATACCCCATTTTTGTCAAATTTTCAAAAATTTTAGTATCAGGTAGTTGACTAATGCCATCTGAATCATCCAAATGAAGATGTCTTCTAATGGATGATTCGGTAAAAGTCAAGGTTCTACCATCCACTTTGGCCTCTAACTCTTGAACCGCATTCCTAAGAGTGTTAACTCTAGCAGTTTGTCAAAATTGTGAAATTTGAGATTCAAAAATAGTGGGATTCACGAGTAAAGCAAACCTGACATAAGAATTGTTTAAAAAATCCACTGCTTGATGAAAAGTTTCATTGTCATCAGACTTTTCCAAAAATGCTAATTGGTTGTGACGTTTGACAAAACTTAGACGAGCCATGGTGAACGGTTTGATGAAAATTTTGTGTTGACATAAATAATGTATGAAAACGTTATTTATATTTTTCGATATCTCTATATTTTGACGATCACAAAATGTAAACTCGTCAATCGTAAGATTACTACGTAAACAAGTATTAAGCTAGTTTATATCACTATATCCAACTTAATCACTTAAGGTATGGATAAACAAGTGCTTAATATATCTCATGATCAAAGGGATATTTAATTAACTAATACAAAGTTTATTTAAATATATAAACATATTTTATATTTTTTGAAAAACACTTTTGGTAATAAAGAAAAATGTTTTAATCATACTAAATATATGATTTCAAATATTTAACCAAAATCAGTTAGTTTTTCACCAAATAAACTTTCCCCACTAAAAGACAAGTTTTCTGGCCGTTACAGTAGGGCGGCCCCCTTAATTATAAGGGGCGGTCCTCTTAATTTTAAGGGGGCCGGCCATGATTTAAGGGGACCGGCCAGGCTCCCCTGTCAGAAACTGTCAGAATTCTTCTCCTAAAAATACCACCTTAATTCTGGAATTTTTCCTCACCTTTAGCACAAAATTTTCAGATCTATAACTCTCTAAACATTCTCTAAAACCCTTTGATCATTAGTATATTAATACTTGTTTCAAGTGATTCAATCTCAAATCATCCATTCTCATCCAAAGTGCAAAAAAAGAACGCTCTCTCTACAACCAAGCTCAAGAAGTGTTGAAGAATAGTTGTGCATAGTGTATATATATATTCATTTGTGAATATTGTGTTGTGCTTATGATTAGTTGTGTAGATAATAGAAGTTGATAAGTAGTGAAGTAGGATAGTTGTGAAGATAGGTGTGAAGTAGAAGATTAGTGTGTAGAAGATTGTTGTGAAGAAGATTGGTGTGTAGTATATTGGTGTGAAGAAGTTGTGTAGAAGGCGTGATCAAGTTGTGAAGTTGTGTGGTGTGTAAATTGGTGTGTAAGGTTTTCTCCGCCAAAAAGGGAGTTTGTTGACATAGTGAAGAAAACTCTCGAGTAGGTGACTCGGGGAGTGGAGTAGGAACAAGGAAGGTGTCCTTGTAGCCGAACCACTATAAATCCTTGTGTTGTGGTTTGATCTTTCTAACTCTTCTCATTACTTATTTATTTACCTTCACTATATTAGTTTTGTTAGTTAGTTACCATACAATTGTTCATATAGTGCAAGTATTGAATTCACATAAACTAGAATCGAAGTTTTTAAAACAAACTTGTGTTTATAAATTTTAAAAGGACGTAAAACTATTCAACCCCCCTTCTAGTTTTCCACAATTGGTATCAGAGCCACGTCTAGCAAGATCTTTAAAATATATTGTATTTTAAAACTTGTAACGATCTATGGAATCTGAAAAATATTTAGAAGGGCAATCAATGCAAAGACCACCACTATTTGAAAGTGATGGATTTTTATATTGGAAAAATCGATTCGAAACTTATGTGAAATCAAAAGATCTAGATCTTTGGCATATTATTACCAATGGTGATTTTTTACCTATTCAAAATAACCCCGAAACTAAGAAAGATGAAATCGTACCTTTTGAAAAACAAAATGATGATTTAAAAAGAAAACTTGCTAAAAATAATGAAGCAAAAATGGTTATTTACAATGCGCTACCACGTAAAGAGTACGAAAGGATCTTTATGTGTGAAACCGCAAAAGAAATTTGAAACTCTTTATTAATAACCCACCAAGGTAATAATCAAGTCAAAGATAACAAAATAGATCTACTTGTTCAACAATATGAGCAATTCACGATTCCGGAAGAGGAATCAATTGATAATGCTTTTGCTAGATTTAACACCATAATCACAAGTTTAAAAGCACTTGATGAGAATTTCTCTAGTAAGAATTTTGTTAGGAAGTTTCTTAGAGCTCTTCACTCGAAATGGCGAGCTAAAGTGACGGCTATTGAAGAATCGAAGAATTTGTCAACGCTACAACTTGATGAATTAATTGGTAATTTAAAAGTCTACGAAGCTATAATAAAGAAGGACTCCGAAATGGTTAAAGGGAAACAAGTGCAAAACAAGTCAATCGCCTTGAAAGCTAGAAAGGAATCCAACAACGAAGATAGCTCATCTTCCGAAAGCGAAAACGAAGAATATGCCAAGGCCGTAAGAGATTTCAAGAAATTCTTCAAAAGGCGAGGAAGATTCGTTAGACAACCACATGATGAAAGAAGAACATCTCAAAAGAATAATGATGACAAGTATAGCAAGAATGAAAGAAAATGTTTCAAGTGTGGTGATCCGAATCACCTTATTGGAAAATGTCCAATGATGACAAGAGATCAAAATCAAAGAGCGTTTGTTGGAGGTGCCTGGAGTGATAGCGATGAAGATGAGAAAGAAACAACAAAGGAAGAAAAGTGTCTCATGGCTAAAACATCAAGTGAGGTACGTTCCGAAACCGAATATTTTAGTGATGAAAATTTATCATTAGATGAAAAAGACTTAGATAGTGAATACAATAGATTATGCAAACTAGGACAACAAGCTATGGCTAAAAACGAATCACTAAAATACATAAATAACCAATTAGAAAATGAAGTACTTGAACTAAAAATTAAAATACATCAACTTGAGAAAGGTAAAGAAACTTTTGAAGAATGTAAATCATGTCAAGTACTTAGAAGTGAAAACAACAAACTTAAGGAAGAAATTTGTAAACTTTATAAATTTGAAAATAGTAGTAACTCACTTAGTAAAATTATAAGTTTTCAAAGAATATCCGGAGATAAAACCGGTCTAGGTTTCAACTCAACCGAAGCCTCAACAAGTGAAGTTAAAAATGTTAAATTTGAAAGCGAACTTAAGGAACTAAAACCTTCAAAACCTAATCCTGAGTATATACTCATAAATGATAAGAAAATACATCTAGCTAGTAATGAAGAAATAAAACCATTTTATAAACCATCTTTAAAAACTGAAGTAGGATCGTCCAAAACTAAAACAAGATCTAAAACACCACCACATAGAAAACCAAATAATTCTTACCCTAGACCTAAAACACCTCAATCAAGAGTAAACCAAAGTAGACAAAACTTTAACAATAATCAACAAATGTGGAACTTCAATCCATGGGGAATGTTTCCACCATATATGCACCCAAGTCAAATACATAACATGTTCGGGACAAACAACTTTGGTCAAATAAGACCATGGGGACCAACGTGAAAACTTTTGCCATTCATACATGGAAATCTTTGATGTCACCTCGTGTTCGGACTTTCCTTTGAAGATTTTGAAGTTTAACACATTGAAGACGAAAGGTACACATTTCCTTTTATTTCCTTGTAAACAAATACACGCTTAGTTTAGTATCTAGCTTTTATGTGATTTTGATTGGTTCATTATTCTCTCTAGTCTTTACTTCTATACATATATATACTTATTTACTTATAATATATATATATATATATATATATATATATATATATATATATATATATATATATATATATATATATATATATATATATATATATACACTTAGTTATATCTAGGATCTTATAACCTAGAAAACTCATTTGTTGATTTTCTAGAACTAGAAATTGTTCGTTTACGAACCTTTTCTTTTCCCCACTTGCCTTATTGAACTTTATTGTTCAACAACACTCATGCTGATGAAGAGAGATGAGTCAAAAAATCTATGGATGAAACAAACTCCCGGCTTCCGTTGCATTCGTCTCCTTCCTTTATTCTCATCTTATAAGCCCATACTACATACATATATATTTATATATATACATATGCTTATTAACCTTCCACAACGTTCTCCTGTACTTGACAACTTGATAAATTTCATCCGAAACGATCAAGAAAATTTAATTGGCAAATTGTCAATTAAAAGTGTCAAGTAATTCCTTTCGTGCGAATACCCTCCAACGTATTTTTGATTAAATATAAATCTAATACATACATATGAATAATTTTCTGCTCTTTCCAGAACCCAAAATCACAAAAATCAAATTTTGGAGGGCGGCCCCCTTAATGTTTAAGGGGACCGGCAGCCAAATGAAGGGCGGCCCCCTTAATGTTTAAGGGGGCCGGCCATCTGATAGCTCAAACCCGTTTTTCTCCTTTTTCATTTTTCCAAACACTCCACTTTTTCATACTTCCCTTCCCTTGCTTCTGCTGTGACGAAAACCAAAACCCAAAAACCTCTCAAATCACTTCCAAATCACACAATTCGGGTTAATTCGCAAAGGGCAAATTCATCTAACACAATCACCATTACATATTGTAAGTTTTTCATAACACATTTCATCTAATTTCATCCTATTTGATCATACTCATGATTATGCATGTTTTATAAAATTCGTCAAATTTCGTAATTTCTTTCGAATTAAGCCTTAAAACTTCATAACCAAATGCTTCCCCTAGGATTAGGATGATTGATCAACACTAGAAACTAGTTGTTATAAACTATCATGTCAAAAATTTTTGAAAAATTTCATACACTCCTTTTCAAAATTTTTAGTAAACTTATTGTTGAATAATGATTTGAAAACGTGTTAAAACTAATCACATTATACTTGTGTAACTTGTAAAACTTGAAATTACATTTTTTCGACTAAGAAAAATTATAATGATTCACAATATAGGGGTGTTTGGATTATGTCCAAATAATATCGAAACATAGTCATTATAATCTTTATAAAACTTTGTTATAATTATAAACCTTAAAATTGCTAATCGAACTCGTCAAGATATATAATTCATATATATATTGACATACTAGGGGTATAAGTCAATAGTTAAGGAAGCGTTTGGTTTATTACTAAAAATGACATTTTTAAGTAAAAATACAAACCATTTTTTTCAAAAACAAATCACATGCATAAGAAACTCGCAAGAAATAGCTAGTTTTACAATCTAATGTAAATCTAGTAAATTGCATGATATATTAAGATGTTTACAGGGGTGTTTGGATTTGTCCATAACTACTCATTAAACATCGTAAAGTATATCTAGAACGAGTTAAAACAACATTAAGGAACATGGTAATCTACTTCTTAGGATTAGTAACGAAGTATGTTTATGTTCCAACATAAGCCTTAACAATTGAGATATACTTTTATCTTTCTTTATATTTATTTTGGTCCTTTTGTATTGTTGATGTGTTTAGGCGAAAATGCCCAAAGCAACTACCGAAGATCTTTCTCACACTAAAGACTACATTCCTAAAGTTTCACAACTCCCTACCACATCTCCTTCCATTGGACTTATCTATCGTCAAATTGAAGATAGAAATGTTCATGAGGGACGTGTAGTAGATCTTGCTTTTGCTCAATCCGAGTACATAAATCGCTTGTTTTCAAGCATCAACTTCAATTGTCTTTATGAAATTAATGAACCTATCATTCCTCGCTTCATAATGGATTTATATAGCCAAGTCACCGTCCAAACCAATGATCTTGGTTTCATCACCATCTCTTTCATGATTCAAAATGAATTTATCACCCTAACTCTCGAACAATTTGGTCATATCCTCCAAATTCCATTTAGAGGTCAAGCCGTTTTCTCAAACGAGTGGGACCTCGAATCTCTTAATCGCTATCGACCAACCTTCGGTCCCTATCTTGACGAAATTCCTTATCCCGACGAAATTCGTCAAGTCCTTGGTATAGATCGTGCCACCACAAGTCGAAAAATAAAATCCAAAAACGTTCAAATCTCTCCATACCAACTTCTCCTCAAAGAATTAAGCCCTCACATGAAGTGTTGGGAAGAACTCATTCGTGAGAATGCGTTTGGTACTGGAGGTCACCGGGACCATCTCCCGGCTAGCCTTGCTCACATGTTGTATTGTATAGCTGTCGAAAAGCCGTACAATTTGGCCTACTTCTTTATCAAACGGATTGAGTGTGCTAGAAAAACTCCCAAAGCCAACCTTCCATATGGAATGTTCTTTACTCGTATCTATCGTCATGTTATCGAGTACTACCCCGATCTTGACAATAGTATCTATGAGTCCATCTACCCCACTCTACGTCCTCTCGCTCTAAAACAAGCTCGACGAACTCGAAGTGACAAGGGTAAACCTCGTCGTCATAGCTTTCATGGATCATCCTCAAGGCAAGACGATGACGATGAGGAGGAAAACATCCATGATGCTAGTACCCCTTTGTTTTCTGAGTTCGTTGACAATTTAGAGGATCTTGACTATCCCGAGTATTCTACCCCATCTCCTAGTGATCAAAACGAAGAAGTGCTTCATGAACGAACTACCGAAATGCTTAGAAGACAAAAGAGCTTGCATGAAGAAGTTAGAGGTGGCTTCAAGTCTATCGGAAAAACTTTGAAGGGCATCTTCGGGAAGAAAAAGAAATAATGTGCTTGGATTATGTTTGTTAAACAATATTTAATTTTTATGTCTTGTGTGCTATTTGTCCGAAGTTTATTCGGAAGTACTTGTTATTTGAATATTTGTTAAGGATGCTAACTTGATGGTTTTTATACTTTTTAATGCATGCTTCTATTAAACTATATATATATATATATATATATATATATATATATATATATATATATATATATATATATATATATATATATATATATATATATATATATATATATGTTTGCATGATTAGTTAATGTTTAAATAACTATATGACATGTATGCTTTCTAATAGACCAAAACAAATGAGAAATGTCCAAATAGAGCTTGCTGCAAATACAAAACAGAACATAACATTTTTCCAGAAAATTTTTGAAAATTTTGGTTTCTGGGTTGTCAGATGGGCGGCCCCCTTAAATCATAAAGGGCGCCCCCCTTAAAATTAAGGGGACCGGCCTCCATTTAAGGGGACCGGCCATCTGGAACAGTTTTTACACTGTTTTCTTTTGCATCTTGTGATCCCTTTTGCTAGTCCAAGCTACCATTTCCCTTAAAAGCTAAACTGATTTTGGAATATAACATTACAATTTCAAATTAATTCCACTTCTAAACATGTTTTCCCACTATATAATCTCCATGCATGTTTAATTCACATTCCATCATCTTCAAACATTCATCAACCATCATCATGTCATCACCAAGAACCACCTATTCAAACAATGCCAAGAAACAAAAACTTGTCATCATTCCACCCAAACAACTCTTCATTGATCTTACAAATGAAGACAATACCACTCCATCTCCATCACCTCAATGTTCATCCCCTAGTGCACCAAATGCACCCTCCAAAACACCTTCAACAAATCGAAACTCCACTTCCTCCATACCATCCACTTCATCCATAAATGACTACATCAACACCCACTTATCTCCTCCAACAATTGGTCAACCATCACAACCTACCAATGAGAACACATCTCTTGCAATCACTCTCTCACCATTAACACCTCTTGATGCACATTTCTCATCATCTCCTATCAACCCACTAACCTATAACCCCGTCCCATGGAGCTTACTTGAAGCTCATGGAGACACTTGCCTTTGTTGCATTCACAACCGAACAATTGTGTTCGGATTAAGAGATGAGATCCAATACATGTTTTCTCATATTGAAAACATGTTGCATCAACCACCAACAACAAACACAACACCTCCACCACCATCAACAAACACACCTCCACCATCACCATCCCCATGTTCACCATCCATTCCTCCCAATTAAACATGCTTGGTGTTTTACAAATAAAATTATGTTAACACTTTTTGGATGGCAAGCTCTAGAGAAGGACTCTCATGTTTGAGACTTGGTCTTTTATTTTAATAATGATTCTAAGCCTTTAAGGCTTTTGTTAGTTGCATTACTTGTTATGATTGTAATGCTTGATGTATTTTTTTTTTTAATATTAATGTTATGCTAATGCTTAGTCTTTACTCTTGCATGCTATATACATATATATGTTGTTTGCCACTAAATATTTTTTGCAAGATATCCATATCTCGATTTCTTTTGGCCTCATAATGAGGGGGAGTACACTTCGAGGGGGAGTTTACATTAATATGGGATAACCTTTTTGATGCTAACAAAAAGGGGGAGAAGTGATATAAACTCACAATAATACTTGAATATATACTAATTTTAGATTAATGAGTTTAAATTTTGTAATCATCAAAAAGGGGGAGATTGTTGACATAAATAATGTATGAAAACGTTATTTATATTTTTCGATATCTCTATATTTTGACGATCACAAAATGTAAACTCGTCAATCGTAAGATTACTACGTAAACAAGTATTAAGCTAGTTTTTATCACTATATCCAACTTAATCACTTAAGGTATGGATAAACAAGTGCTTAATACATCTCATGATCAAAGGGATATTTAATTAACTAATACAAAGTTTATTTAAATATATAAACATATTTTATATTTTTTGAAAAACACTTTTGGTAATAAAGAAAAATGTTTTAATCATACTAAATATATGATTTCAAATATTTAACCAAAATCAGTTAGTTTTTCACCAAATAAACTTTCCCCACTAAAAGACAAGTTTTCTGGCCGTTACAGTAGGGCGGCCCCCTTAATTATAAGGGGCGGTCCCCTTAATTTTAAGGGGGCCGGCCATGATTTAAGGGGACCGGCCAGGCTCCCCTGTCAGAAACTGTCAGAATTCTTCTCCTATAAATACCACCTTAATTCTGGAATTTTTCCCCACCTTTAGCACAAAATTTTCAGATCTATAACTCTCTAAACATTCTCTAAAACCCTTTGATCATTAGTATATTAATCCTTGTTTCAAGTGATTCAATCTCAAATCATTCATTCTCATCCAAAGTGCAAAAGAAGAACACTCTCTCTACAACCAAGCTCAAGAAGTGTTGAAGAATAGTTGTGCATAGTGTATATATATATATATTCATTTGTGAATATTGTGTTGTGCTTGTGATTAGTTGTGTAGATAATAGAAGTTGATAAGTAGTGAAGTAGGATAGTTGTGAAGATAGGTGTGAAGTAGAAGATTGGTATGTAGAAGATTGTTGTGAAGAAGATTGGTGTGTAGTATATTGGTGTGAAGAAGTTGTGTAGAAGGCGTGATCAAGTTGTGAAGTTGTGTGGTATGTAAATTGGTGTGTAAGGTTTTCTCCGCCAAAAAGGGAGTTTGTTGACATAGTGAAGAAAACTCTCGAGTAGGTGACTCGGGGAGTGGAGTAGGAACAAGGAAGGTATCCTTGTAGCCGAACCACTATAAATCCTTGTGTTGTGGTTTGATCTTTCTAACTCTTCTCATTACTTATTTATTTACCTTCACTATATTAGTTTTGTTAGTTAGTTACCATACAATTGTTCATATAGTGCAAGTATTGAATTCACATAAACTAGAATCGAAGTTTTTAAAACAAACTTGTGTTTATAAATTTTAAAAGGACGTAAAACTATTCAACCCCCTTCTAGTTTTCCACAATTGGTATCAGAGCCACGTCTAGCAAGATCTTTAAAATATATTGTATTTTAAAACTTGTAACGATCTATGGAATCTGAAAAATATTTAGAAGGGCAATCAATGCAAAGACCACCACTATTTGAAAGTGATGGATTTTTATATTGGAAAAATCGATTCGAAACTTATGTGAAATCAAAAGATCTAGATCTTTGGCATATTATTACCAATGGTGATTTTTTACATATTCAAAATAACCCCGAAACTAAGAAAGATGAAATCGTACCTTTTGAAAAACAAAATGATGATTTAAAAAGAAAACTTGCTAAAAATAATGAAGCAAAAATGGTTATTTACAATGCGCTACCACGTAAAGAGTACGAAAGGATCTTTATGTGTGAAACCGCAAAAGAAATTTGGAACTCTTTATTAATAACCCACCAAGGTAATAATCAAGTCAAAGATAACAAAATAGATCTACTTGTTCAACAATATGGGCAATTCACGATTCCGGAAGAGGAATCAATTGATAATGCTTTTGCTATATTTAACACCATAATCACAAGTTTAAAAGCACTTGATGAGAATTTCTCTAGTAAGAATTTTGTTAGGAAGTTTCTTAAAGCTCTTCACCCGAAATGGCGAGCTAAAGTGACGGCTATTGAAGAATCGATGAATTTGTCAACGCTACAACTTGATGAATTAATTGGTAATTTAAAAGTCTATGAAGCTATAATAAAGAAGGACCCCGAAATGGTTAAAGGGAAACAAGAGCAAAACAAGTCAATCGCCTTGAAAGCTAGAAAGGAATCCAACAACGAAGATAGCTCATCTTCCGAAAGCGAAAACGAAGAATATGCCATGGCCGTAAGAGATTTCAAGAAATTCTTCAAAAGGCGAGGAAGATTCGTTAGACAACCACATGATGAAAGAAGAACATCTCAAAAGAATAATGATGACAAGTATAGCAAGAATGAAAGAAAATGTTTCAAGTGTGGTGATCCGAATCACCTTATTGGAAATTGTCCAATGATGACAAGAGATCAAAATCAAAGAGCATTTGTTGGAGGTGCCTGGAGTGATAGCGATGAAGATGAGAAAGAAACAACAAAGGAAGAAAAGTGTCTCATGGCTAAAACATCAAGTGAGGTACGTTCCGAAACCGAATATTTTAGTGATGAAAATTTATCATTAGATGAAAAAGACTTAGATAGTGAATACAATAGATTATGCAAACTAGGACAACAAGCTATGGCTAAAAACAAATCACTAAAATACATAAATAACCAATTAGAAAATGAAGTACTTGAACTAAAAATTAAAATACATCAACTTGAGAAAGGTAAAGAAACTTTTGAAGAATGTAAATCATGTCAAGTACTTAGAAGTGAAAACAACAAACTTAAGGAAGAAATTTGTAAACTTGATAAATTTGAAAATAGTAGTAACTCACTTAGTAAAATTATAAGTTTTCAAAGAATATCCGGAGATAAAACCGGTCTAGGTTTCAACTCAACCGAAGCCTCAACAAGTGAAGTTAAAAATGTTAAATTTGAAAGCGAACTTAAGGAACTAAAACCTTCAAAACCTAATCCTGAGTATATACTCATAAATGATAAGAAAATACATCTAGCTAGTAATGAAGAAATAAAACTATTTTATAAACCATCTTTAAAAACCGAAGTAGGATCGTCCAAAACTAAAACAAGATCTAAAACACCACCACATAGGAAACCAAATAATTCTTACCCTAGACCTAAAACACCTCAATCAAGAGTAAACCAAAGTAGACAAAACTTTAACAATAATCAACAAATGTGGAACTTCAATCCATGGGGAATGTTTCCACCATATATGCACCCAAGTCAAATACATAACATGTTCGGGACAAACAACTTTGGTCAAATAAGACCATGGGGACCAACGTGAAAACTTTTGCCATTCATACATGGAAATCTTTGATGTCACCTCGTGTTCGGACTTTCCTTTGAAGATTTTGAAGTTTAACACATTGAAGACGAAAGGTACACATTTCCTTTTATTTCCTTGTAAACAAATACATGCTTAGTTTAGTATCTAGCTTTTATGTGATTTTGATTGGTTCATTATTCTCTCTAGTCTTTACTTCTATACATATATATACTTATTTACTTATACTATATCTATATATATATATATATATATATATATATATATATATATATATATATATATATATATATATATATATATATATATACACTTAGTTATATCTAGGATCTTATAACCTAGAAAACTCATTTGTTGATTTTCTAGAACTAGAAATTGTTCGTTTACGAACCTTTTCTTTTCCCCACTTGCCTTATTGGACTTTATTGTTCAACAACACTCATGCTGATGAAGAGAGATGAGTTGAAAAATCTATGGATGAAACAAACTCCCGGCTTCCGTTGCATTCGTCTCCTTCCTTTATTCTCGTCTTATAAGCCCATACTACATACATATATATTTATATATATACATATACTTATTAACCTTCCACAACGTTCTTCTGTACTTGACAACTTGATAAATTTCATCCGAAACGAACAAGAAAATTTAATTGGCAAATTGTCAATTAAAAGTGTCAAGTAATTCCTTTCGTGCGAATACCCTCCAACGTATTTTTGATTAAATATAAATCTAATACATACATATGAATAATTTTCTGCTCTTTCCAGAACCCAAAATCACAAAAATCGAATTTTGGAGGGCGGCCCCCTTAATGTTTAAGGGGACCGGCAGCCAAATGAAGGGCGGCCCCCTTAATGTTTAAGGGGGCCGGCCATCTGATAGCTCAAAACCGTTTTTCTCCTTTTTCCTTTTGCCAAACACTCCACTTTTTCATACTTCCCTTCCCTTGCTTCTGCTGTGACGAAAACCAAAACCCAAAAACCTCTCAAATCACTTCCAAATCACACAATTCGGGTTAATTCGCAAAGGGCAAATTCATCTAACACAATCACCATTACATATTGTAAGTTTTTCATAACACATTTCATCTAATTTCATCCTATTTGATCATACTCATGATTATGCATGTTTTATAAAATTCGTCAAATTTCATAATTTCTTTCGAATTAAGCCTTAAAACTTCATAACCAAATGCTTCTCCTAGGATTAGGATGATTGATCAACACTAGAAACTAGTTGTTATAAACTATCATGTCGAAAATTTTTGAAAAATTTCATACACTCCTTTTCAAAATTTTTAGTAAACTTATTGTTGAATAATGATTTGAAAACGTGTTAAAACTAATCACATTATACTTGTGTAACTTGTAAAACTTGAAATTACATTTTTTCGACTAAGAAAAATTATAATGATTCACAATATAGGGGTGTTTGGATTATGTCCAAATAATATCGAAACATAGTCATTATAATCTTTATAAAACTTTGTTATAATTATAAACCTTAAAATTGCTAATCGAACTCGTCAAGATATATAATTCATATATATATTGACATACTAGGGGTATAAGTCAATAGTTAAGGAAGCGTTTGGTTTATTACTAAAAATGATATTTTTAAGTAAAAATACAAACCATTTTTTTCAAAAACAAATCACATGCATAAGAAACTCGCAAGAAATAGCTAGTTTTACAATCTAATGTAAATCTAGTAAATTTCATGATATATTAAGATGCTTAAAGGGGCGTTTGGATTTGTCCATAACTACTCATTAAACATCGTAAAGTATATCTAGAACGAGTTAAAAAAACATTAAGGAACATGGTAATCTACTTCTTAGGATTAGTAACGAAGTATGTTTACGTTCCAACATAAGCCTTAACAATTGACATATACTTTTATCTTTCTTTATATTTATTTTGGTCCTTTTGTATTGTTGATGTGTTTAGGTGAAAATGCCCAAAGCAACTACCGAAGATCTTTCTCACACTAAAGACTACATTCCTAAAGTTTCACAACTCCCTACCACATCTCCTTCCATTGGACTTATCTATCATCAAATTGAAGATAGAAATGTTCATGAGGGACGTGTAGTAGATCTTGCTTTTGCTCAATCCGAGTACATAAATCGCTTGTTTTCAAGCATCAACTTCAATTGTCTTTATGAAATTAATGAACCTATCATTCCTCGCTTCATAATGGATTTCTATAGCCAAGTCACCGTCCAAACCAATGATCTTGGTTTCATCACCATCTCTTTCATGATTCAAAATGAATTTATCACCCTAACTCTCGAACAATTTGGTCATATCCTCCAAATTCCATTTAGAGGTCAAGCCGTTTTCTCAAACGAGTGGGACCTCGAATCTCTTAATCGCTATCGACCAACCTTCGGTCCCTATCTCGACGAAATTCCTCATCCCGACGAAATTCGTCAAGTCCTTGGTATAGATCGTGCCACCACAAGTCGAAAAATAAAATCCAAAAACGTTCAAATCTCTCCATACCAACTTCTCCTCAAAGAATTAAACCCTCACATGAAGCATTGGGAAGAACTCATTCGTGAGAATGCGTTTGGTACTGGAGGTCACCGGGACCATCTCCCGGCTAGCCTTGCTCACATGTTGTATTGTATAGTTGTCGAAAAGCCGTACAATTTGGCCTACTTCTTTATCAAACGGATTGAGTGTGCTAGAAAAACTCCCAAAGCCAACCTTCCATATGGAATGTTCTTTACTCGTATCTATCGTCATGTTATCGAGTACTACCCCAATCTTGACAATAGTATCTATGAGTCCATCTACCCCACTCTACGTCCTCTCGCTCTAAAACAAGCTCAACGAACTCGAAGTGTGAAGGGTAAACCTCGTCGTCATAGCTTTCATGGATCATCCTCAAGGCAAGACGATGACGATGAGGAGGAAAACATCCATGATGCTAGTACCCCTTCGTTTTCTGAGTTCGTTGACAATTTAGAGGATCTTGACTATCCCGAGTATTCTACCCCATCTCCTAGTGATCAAAATGAAGAAGTGCTTCATGAACGAACTACCGAAATGCTTAGAAGACAAAAGAGCTTGCATGAAGAAGTTAGAGGTGGCTTCAAGTCTATCGGAAAAACTTTGAAGGGCATCTTCGGGAAGAAAAAGAAATAATGTGCTTGGATTATGTTTGTTAAACAATATTTAATTTTTATGTCTTGTGTGCTATTTGTCTGAAGTTTATTCGGAAGTACTTGTTATTTGAATATTTGTTAAGGATGCTAACTTGATGGTTTTTATACTTTTTAATGCATGCCTCTATTAAACTATATATATATATATATATATATATATATATATATATATATATATATATATATATATATATATATGTTTGCATGATTAGTTAATGTTTAAATAACTATATGACATGTATGCTTTCTAATAGACCAAAACAAATGAGAAATGTCCAAATAGAGCTTGCTGCAAATACAAAACAGAACATAACATTTTTCCAGAAAATTTTTGAAAATTTTGGTTTCTGGGTTGTCAGATGGGCGGCCCCCTTAAATCATAAAGGGCGCCCCCCTTACAATTTCAAATTAATTCCACTTCTAAACATGTTTTCCCACTATATAATCTCCATGCATGTTTAATTCACATTCCATCATCTTCAAACATTCATCAACCATCATCATGTCATCACCAAGAACCACCTATTCAAACAATGCCAAAAAACAAAAACTTGTCATCATTCCACCCAAACAACTCTTCATTGATCTTACAAATGAAGACAATACCACTCCATCTCCATCACCTCAATGTTCATCCCCTAGTGCACCAAATGCACCCTCCAAAACACCTTCAACAAATGGAAACTCCACTTCCTCCATACCATCCACTTCATCCATAAATGACTACATCAACACCCACTTATCTCCTCCAACAATTGATCAACCATCACAACCTACCAATGAGAACACATCTCTTGCAATCACTCTCTCACCATTAACACCTCTTGATGCACATTTCTCATCATCTCCTATCAACCCACCAACCTATAACCCCGTCCCATGGAGCTTACTTGAAGCTCATGGAGACACTTGCCTTTGTTGCATTCACAACTGAACAATTGTGTTCGGATTAAGAGATGAGATCCAATACATGTTTTCTCATATTGAAAACATGTTGCATCAACCACCAACAACAAACACAACACCTCCACCACCATCAACAAACACACCTCCACCATCACCATCCCCATGTTCACCATCCATTCCTCCCAATTAAACATGCTTGGTGTTTTACAAATAAAATTGTGTTAACACTTTTTGGATGGCAAGCTCTAGAGAAGGACTCTCATGTTTGAGACTTGGTCTTTTATTTTAATGATGATTCTAAGCCTTTAAGGCTTTTGTTAGTTGCATTACTTGTTATGGTTGTAATTCTTGATGTATTTTTTTTTTAATATTAATGTTATGCTAATGCTTAGTCTTTACTCTTGCATGCTATATACATATATATGTTGCTTGCCACTAAATATTTTTTGCAAGATATCCATATCTCGATTTCTTTTGGCCTCATAATGAGGGGGAGTACACTTCGAGGGGGAGTTTACATTAATATGGGATAACCTTTTTGATGCTAAAAAAAAGGGGGAGAAGTGATATAAACTCACAATAATACTTGAATATATACTAATTTTAGATTAATGAGTTTAAATTTTGTAATCATCAAAAAGGGGGAGATTGTTGACATAAATAATGTATGAAAACGTTATTTATATTTTTCGATATCTCTATATTTTGACGATCACAAAATGTAAACTCGTCAATCGTAAGATTACAACGTAAACAAGTATTAAGCTAGTTTTTATCACTATATCCAACTTAATCACTTAAGGTATGGATAAACAAGTGCTTAATACATCTCATGATCAAAGGGATATTTAATTAACTAATACAAAGTTTATTTAAATATATAAACATATTTTATATTTTTTGAAAAACACTTTTGGTAATAAAGAAAAATGTTTTAATCATACTAAATATATGATTTCAAATATTTAACCAAAATCAGTTAGTTTTTCACCAAATAAACTTTCTCCACTAAAAGACAAGTTTTCTGGCCGTTACAGTAGGGTGGCCCCCTTAATTATAAGGGGCGGTCCCCTTAATTTTAAGGGGGCCGGCCATGATTTAAGGGGACCGGCCAGGCTCCCCTGTCAGAAACTGTCAGAATTCTTCTCCTATAAATACCACCTTAATTCTGGAATTTTTCCCCACCTTTAGCACAAAATTTTCAGATCTATAACTCTCTAAACATTCTCTAAAACCCTTTGATCATTAGTATATTAATCCTTGTTTCAAGTGATTCAATCTCAAATCATCCATTCTCATCCAAAGTGCAAAAGAAGAACACTCTCTCTACAACCAAGCTCAAGAAGTGTTGAAGAATAGTTGTGCATAGTGTATATATATATTCATTTGTGAATATTGTGTTGTGCTTGTGATTAGTTGTGTAGATAATAGAAGTTGATAAGTAGTGAAGTAGGATAGTTGTGAAGATAGGTGTGAAGTAGAAGATTGGTGTGCAGAAGATTGTTGTGAAGAAGATTGGTGTGTAGTATATTGGTGTGAAGAAGTTGTGTAGAAGGCGTGATCAAGTTGTGAAGTTGTGTGGTGTGTAAATTGGTGTGTAAGGTTTTCTCCGCCAAAAAGGGAGTTTGTTGACATAGTGAAGAAAACTCTCGAGTAGGTGACTCGGGGAGTGGAGTAGGAACAAGGAAGGTGTCCTTGTAGCCGAACCACTATAAATCCTTGTGTTGTGGTTTGATCTTTCTAACTCTTCTCATTACTTATTTATTTACCTTCACTATATTAGTTTTGTTAGTTAGTTACCATACAATTGTTCATATAGTGCAAGTATTGAATTCACATAAACTAGAATCGAAGTTTTTAAAACAAACTTGTGTTTATAAATTTTAAAAGGACGTAAAACTATTCAACCCCCCTTCTAGTTTTCCACATTTTGTTATGATGGTGGGATTTTATTGTTGTACTGGTAGAATATGAAAGGTGAGTGTGAATTATGATAAGGATTGATTATGAGAAAAATGACTTTTGACCGACTATAAAAGATATGGATAAGTAATTGAAGAGGCGGTCAAAAAGATCTTTTATTATAATAACTATATCCTTAATTCGAGGAAAAAATGAATAATTCACAAAAATACCCTTTAAAAACAACGGCTATATTTTAACCTGACAGACTCAACGGCTATGTAGCAGTACCATTTTACTCTACCAGTACTAAAATTTGAACTACCAGTACCTTGTTTTTGAAATAAGACTTGGCAGTCTCTTTGAAATTTTAGAAAATATCCCTTATAGTTTTTAGCAAACTATCAGCTATCAACGGATTTGATAAGTCTTTACCAAGAGCCGTTTGCTTTGGACTAGTCAGTTCGTTTAAGTTTTTGAAACTGGGTGAACTGATTACCTTATAGTTTTTAGCAAACTATCAGCTATCAACGGATTTGAGAAGTCTTTACCAAGAGCCGTTTGCTTTGGACTAGTCAGCTCTTAAAGTTTGAAAAACTTGGTGAACTGATTACCATTTCCACATCCTGATTTTGTTAGCAATCTTGAGTAACCTGAAATGGTTAGTTGTAAACCAAAAGAACAGAGTGCAAAGCACTTGTTTTATAGCATTGTTAACATTTAAACATCAAGATGAGCAAAAACAGAGCAAACTTTGAGCTACCAGAACCAATTTTGTACTGACAGTACCTTATGACTAACTAGCAGTACCATGTTTAGAGGTCAGAACTTGTTTATTTATATACAAAACACATGTTTTTCAAAAATTTATCATACCAATACCTACTACCAGGTATTTAAACTTACCTAAATCAAAAGCTTTGGTGAGAAGGTCTGCAAAATTACTTTCAGAATCAATTTTGACAACTTGAATTAACCTTTTCTCATTGCAATCTCTTATGAAATGGTGTCTGATTTCAATGTGTTTTGTTTTTGAATGTTGGACTAGATTTTTAATGATACAAATAGTACTGCTTTTGTCAATGTAAATAATGGTGTTAAGAAAATTGTACCCATAGTCAAGCAATTGATTCTGGATCCAAAGAACTTGGCCACAACAACTTGCATTTGCAACATATTCTGCTTCAGTTGTAGAATTGGCCACCATTGTTTGCTTCTTGCATTGCCATGATATGAGTCTGCATCCAAGAAATTGACATCACCAGTTGTGGATTTTTTGTCTAGGGTTGCACCAGCATAGTCACTATCTGAGTAAGCTACTAAATCAAAAGATGATTCCCTTGGATACCATAGAACCAACTTAGGCTGGCCCTTGAGGTATCTGAAGATCCTTTTGACTGCTGTGAGATGAGAAACTTTTGGATTGACTTGGAATCTTGCACATACACATACTGAGAACATGATATCTGGTCTTGATGATGTAAGGTACATTAGTGACCCAATCATTGATCTGTAGTTGTGCACATCAACATCTTCACCCTTAGCATCTTTGTGTAACCCCTTTTCTGGATCCATAGGTGTACTTGCAACCTTTGAATCTGCAAACCCAAATTTCCTTAAGATCTCAGCTACATACTTATCTTGGTTGATAAATATGCCTTCATTTGATTGTTTCACTTGGAGACCTAAAAAGAAAGTCAGTTCCCCCATGGAACTCATTTCAAACTTACTATGCATAAGTTTTTCAAACTCTACACACAATTCCTGATTTGTGGATCCAAAGATAATGTCATCAACATAAATCTGCACCAGCAAGATGTCTTTCTTGGTTCTTTTGATGAACAAAGTTGGATCAATCTTGCCTCTTTGAAATCCATTTTCCAATAAATAGAAAGCCAATGTTTCATACCATGCTCTAGGAGCTTGGTGTAGACCATAAAGAGCTTTGGTAACCTTGTACACCTTGTCTAGATATTCTGCATCAATGAAACCTGGAGGTTGAGAAACATACACCTCTTCTTCAATGGTACCATATAAAAAGGCACTTTTGACATCCATTTGGTAAACAGTGAAGCCTATGAAAGAAGCATAGGCCAAGAACAACCTAATTGCTTCAATTCTTGCAACCGGAGCAAAAACTTCTTCATAATCCACTCCTTCTTCTTGAGTATACCCTTGGGCTACCAATCTGAAATAAGTAAATATGCACTTATGATGAAATGATGATATGCTATGATAGTGTGGTTATAGTCTAGGGTCTATGATGCAACCTAGTTCGCTATAACCTTAGCTCTGGTACCAATCTGTCACACCCCCAAAATACCTGAATGGCAGCGGAATGGAATACCTGAGGGTGTAACGGATCATAGCACACAAGCAAGGAAATATTGAACGACCTAAAGTGTCATTTTAAAATACGTCGTTTGATACATTCAAAATATAATCAGAGTTATAAAGACATAGGTCCCAAAAGTTGGAAAAGTTTACTGAAACAAGTTTAATACAATCAAACGACATTTTGACATAAGTGCAAGAAAGTCCGAATGAGCCGCGTCATCCATGTTTACACAAAAAGACTCCATGCATGCCATGCGAATATGCCTTAGTTACCTGAGAAATACATTGCGAAAACGGTCAACATAAAGTTGGTGAATAATCATAGGTTTGTAAGTAAATCGTAAGTACATAAACCACAAGTATATAGTCAAGTGACAAATTGTCAAAAAGTTACATTGTCTCTTAAGCTCATGACCCCGAAGCTAGACGAACTAAAATATGCCCCAAAGGAGTGTTTACCAGACACTCGTACTATATTAGACATGAAATGCATTCGTCCCGTTGGAGCAACCCAACGCGAATGGAGGCGTCACCCTCGATAGATCTATCCACTCACTCTCGCTTAGCAATATAATTAACGGTCCATGATAATAAAGGGGACTTGCAGTGGTAGTACTAGCAACTTAAGCAATGTACGGAATTTTAATACTTGGGCACGTACAAAAATAATAGTGCAATGTATTCTCCCCCGTGGGATTTAAAATCAAATAAGTACTAAAAACGGGGCTATGAGAACTCACCTCGAAATGATGGAACAAAGATGGTGCAATGAGGTAAAAGTAGTCGGGACAATGAGGCGCGTACACTAGCCGCAACCTAAATGAATAATCGCGATCTAATTAAGATCAAGCCGTAATGTAGTGAATGCACATGCACATGCTACCTATACCACTCGTAATTTAGAAATACTAGTTTTCGTCGTAGTAAAATAGTTTCCATACTTAGGAAAATAAGTCCTTATATAGGAGTATATAACTCGTCGTACTATCTCGTTATGAAAACGTTAGTGTTACATTCTTGTATCGAAAGCCTTGAAATAACGTCGTTAAGTCGTATAAGTATTCCCTTGGGTCATACGTATTCATTTGTTAAGAAAATAGTCATTAGTAACTTTGTTAGAAAATATACCATTTAGTACGTACGTTATTATTTTTATTTGTGACTATATATATATATATAGTTTTGACGACGTTAAAATGGGTATAACTTGGTCGTTTTAAGCTCGTTTTCCTTGTTCTTTATGTCCACGGATTCGTCTTTGTATATACTAGTATATTTTAGATAACTCGGCTCCTTTAAGTTACGTTTAATGCCTCTAATTACCCGTCGTATTCTGCCAAACAGCAAGCAGTTTTTTTGGAAAAGTAGTTTTCGTCGTTAAATTTGCAAAAATCATAACTCCTTCGTTATAAACTCGTTTTAATCCATTCTTTCGCCCAAAGTTTCGTTTTTGAATGTATTTTCTAAATATTTGGTCAAAACTTAGTCACCATCTACTGATTTTCCCACGAAATTAAAATAGGGACAGTAGGTATATCAAAAGTTTCAAAAACCATTTTCAAGTCTCCAAACTAGTTCCATCCTCCATCAAACCACTTTCAAACACCACAAAGCTAGTCTAAACCTACCATACACCTTCTTAAGGTATCATGGGTCCTTAAACATCATCAATCCACTAGGTCTAACAAGGGTTTCTTATGTGTCCATTTCTAGGGCTTGAAAGTTACATATGTACAAAAATGGAGTGGTATAAGTTAATGCATGTATGAGATCTTGTAAGAAAATTATATAAACATAATAATAACTTGTAAAAATCATAAAAATGAGTTTGTTTACTTACTTGATGGTTTAGAGAGTTTAGATGATGAAAACTTACTAATCCTTGAGTTTTTATTTCAAAACTCTAACAAGGATGATTATATAAACTAGTTTATGACAAGATCTTGTAAAATTTATACTCCTTGCTCACCTTAATTCGAACCAACCTCAAGAGAAAAGAGAGAAAAAGTTTGCTTGTGTCTAGTAAAAATGATTTTTGGTGATAAATGAGTAAGAAAAGTTTATTATATACTTGTAGACAAAAGTTTGGTGAGCCATTAAGAGTGTTGGTGAGGTTTAAATGAATAAAGACCATGGGGGGGGGGGGGGGGGGTTGGCCGGTTCTAAAGGAGGGAAAGGGGGGAATTGGTCTAGGTTTAATTAGGAAAAAGTTAGTGGTAATGTGTAGTTAAGTTAGTTTTAAGTTTAGTCGGGTACCGGGTTAACTAAAAATAAATTTTATTGAAGTTATTCGGGTCATAATAAAGTTATAAAAATTGTAAAAATATGTCGGGTACAAGTACGGAGAGTTAGGGTGATTATCGTTTAATTTCGGTGAAAACCGTCGTTATTAAGTTAAACGTACGATACGTAATAAATAAATTTCCAAAATACCGGGTAAATTAATATTATAGTTTTTATATTATAGAAATGAGTATAAAAATATATTGGGATCATAGTCGGGAGTGTCGGACATGTTAGACACTTTTATAGTTCGCGTATTAGCGTTTATTTAAAATAAACGTACGTAAATTGTTAATTGTATCAAAAGTATAAATTTAATTATCTTACGAGTGGAATAGCATGCAAGTGCCCTAATGATGATGTGCAGACTATTTCTAGTCCGTATGAAATGTCCCTGATAATAATGCATGAATTCGCTCCTGAACCAATACGGTTACGCGAATTTGAACACTCGTAAACTAAATTTACGATGACATGAGTAATGCACGTGAATAGTGGTTTCCTCTCGGAAATGAATAGTGTCAAGTGAATAGTAAAATTTCTGAAGGTGTCTCGGAATGTCAAATTGACCTCAAAAACGATGAATAGTAAAACGATGAATAGTGATCAATGAATAGTAATTTGTGAATAGTAGAATGTCGAAGTTTGGAAAAATGACCTGAAATTGTGGGTTGTGACAGTCGCCCATCCAAAAAGGAATTCAGTCCCTGAATTCAGTTAGTGTTGGTCTCGGTACTAGGCTCGGTGAAAAGTTGTGGATACTTGCGTCGCATTTGGTCTTCTCGTTCCCAAGTAAACTCGGGTCCTCTTCGAGAATTCCAACGAACCTTCACGATCGGAATTCGACTTTGTTTCAACTGTTTGATCTCGCGATCCATTATTTCAACTGGTTCTTCCACAAAGTTAAGCTTGTCATCAAGTTGTATTTCTTCTAATGGTATAATGGCAGACTCGTCCGAAAGACATTTCTTGAGGTTCGAAACATGAAACGTGTTGTGTACGTTGCTAAGTTCTGACGGAAGTTCAAGCTTGTAAGCAACCGGACCAATCCTCTCCAGGATCTTGAATGGTCCAATGTATCTCGGGTTCAACTTCCCGCGTTTTCCAAATCGTATCACGCCCTTCCAAGGCGAGACTTTCAACATGACCTTGTCTCCGTCCTGAAATTCCAATGGTTTGCGTCGAACATCTGCGTAGCTTTTCTGTCGACTTCTAGCAGTTTCGAGTCTCTCTCGAATCTGAATTATCTTTTCTGTTGTTTCTTGTACCATCTCCGGGCCAGTACATTGTACTTCACCGACTTCGGCCCAACAAACTGGAGATCGACACTTACGACCATAAAGTGCCTCGAATGGTGCAGCCTTAATGCTCGAATGGTAACTGTTGTTGTAGGAAAATTCGATCAACGGCAAATGGTTAGCCCAACCATTTCCAAAGTCAATCACACATGCTCTAAGCATGTCTTCAAGTGTCTGAATAGTTCTCTCGCTCTGACCATCGGTCTGAGGATGGTAAGCAGTGCTCATGTCTAACTTGGATCCAAAAGAATCTTGTAATGACCGCCAAAAGTTTGAAGTAAAACGACTATCTCTGTCGGAAATGATGGAAACTGGTGCACCGTGTCTTGAGACTATTTCCTTGACATAAAGTCTAGCAAGTTGTTCCATAGAATAAGTCTCTCTAATAGGTATGAAATGTGCTGATTTGGTAAGTCGGTCAATGATTACCCAAATAGCATCGAAACCTCCTGACGTCTTAGGAAGTTTAGTGACAAAGTCCATAGCAATACGTTCCCACTTCCATTGTGGAATTTCTGGCTGTTGAAGTAACCCTGACGGTTTTTGGTACTCGGCTTTCACTTTAGCACAAGTAAGACATTTGCTGACGTACGTAGCTATTTCTGCTTTCATGTTCGGCCACCAATAAAGCTTTTTGAGATCCTGATACATCTTATCAGAACCTGGATGAATAGAGTACTTCGACTTGTGTGATTCATGCATAATCAATTCTCGCACTCCACCATAGAGTGGTATCCAACTTCGGTCCTTGAAGCATAACACTCCATCTGATCTCTTTACAAAGCCATTATCGCTTTCTGGCATACCATAAATTTTCTCGTGTGGTCGATTTTCTTCTTTGAGAGCCTCAATCTGAGCTTCTAGAATTTTTTATGGTAATGGCGAAATGATAGTCATTCCCAATGACCTAACTCTCAAAGGTTTGAGTCGTTCTTTCCGGCTAAGTGCATCTGCTACAACATTCGCTTTTCCTGGGTGATATCGGATTTCACAATCGTAATCACTCAACAATTCTAGCCAACGACGTTGTCTCATGTTGAGTTCCTTCTGATCAAGTATATGCTGTAAGCTCTTGTGGTCGGTAAAAATTACGCACTTGGTACCATAAAGGTAGTGTCTCCAAATCTTGAGTGCAAAAATGACCGCACCCAACTCCAAGTCGTGCGTAGTGTAATTCTTCTCGTGTATCTTAAGTTGTCTAGATGCATAAGCTATCACCTTCTCGTTTTGCATTAGCACAGCTCCAAGTCCTTGATGTGAAGCATCGCAATATACTACAAAGTTCTCGATACCTTCAGGTAGTGACAAAATCGGTGCGCTACAAAGCTTTTGTTTCAATAATTGAAATGCGGACTCTTGTTTTTCTCCCCACTCGTACTTTTCATTCTTTTGTGTCAGCTTTGTCAACGACTTCGCTATCTTAGAAAACCCTTCGATAAATCTTCTGTAATATCCGGCAAGTCCTAGGAATTGACGAATTTCCGTAGGAGACTTGGGCGTAGCCCAATCCTTAACTGCCTCGATCTTTGCCGGGTCGACTTGTAATCCTTGGCTATCAATAACATGTCCAAGAAATTGAACTCTTCGTATCCAAAAATCACACTTAGAAAATTTGGCATACAATTGCTCCTTCTTGAGTAGTTCCAGGATTGTTCTGAGGTGTTCTTCGTGATCTTCCTTACTCTTGGAATAAATCAAGATATCGTCAATGAATACGATCACGAACTTATCGAGATACGGTTTGCACACCCTATTCATGAGATCCATAAATACCGCAGGTGCGTTAGTTAATCCAAAAGGCATCACTTGAAACTCATAATGACCATAGCGTGTTCTAAATGCCGTCTTCGGGATATCCTCTTCCCGAACTTTAAGTTGATGGTAACCGGATCTTAAATCAATCTTGGAATAAAAACTAGAACCTTGTAACTGGTCGAACAAGTCGTCGATTCTGGGGAGTGGATAACGGTTCTTAACCGTTAACTTGTTCAGCTCACGATAGTCGATGCACATTCTGAAAGTTCCGTCCTTCTTCTTCACAAACAAAACCGGCGCTCCCCAAGGCGAGGAACTCGGTCTAATGAATCCTTTGTCCAAAAGTTCTTGTAATTCATTCGACAATTCTTGCATTTCCGAAGGTGCAAGTCTATACGGTGCTCGCGCAATTGGTGCAGCTCCTGGCACTAATTCGATTTGAAACTCAACTTGGCGTGTAGGCGGAAGTCCTGGCAATTCTTCCGGAAAAACTTCTTGAAATTCCTTAACAATTGGCACATCTTCAAGTCGTTTCTCATCCGACTTCTTCTCCGTGATGTGAGCCAAGAATGCATAACAACCTTTCTTTATGTACTTCTCGGTTTTAATGCACGATATAATACTGAGTCTAGTTCCACTTCGCTCTCCGCGAACAACCAAAGTTTCACCGTTATAAGGAAGGTGAACAACTTTCTCATCACAAATAATTCTCGCTCGATGCCGAGATAACCAATCCATACCGATCACAACGTCGAAACTTCCAAGTTCTACGGGCATAAGGTCTATATTGAATGGATGGTTTAGGAAATTTATAGTGCAACCACGAACAATGGTGTTGGTGTTAACTAAAGACTCATCGGCTAATTCAACGATATAGGAAATGTCTAATGGGGTTGGTTCTATGTTAAGCAAAGGTGCAAATGCAATAGAAACAAAACTTCTATCCACTCCTGAATCAAATAAAATGGATGCATAACGATTATTAACGAGGAACGTACCCGCAACAACATTCGGGTCTTCTTTGACATCGTCTCCTCCCATAACATAAGCTCTTCCTCGAGCCATTCCATTCTGGTTTCCAGTTCCTTGATTCTTCTTCTGTGGGCACTCTCCCTTATAGTGTCCAATTTCTCCACAGCCAAAACATGTTACCGGTGGCCTCTGATTGTCACCCAAGGTTGGAAATTTGCAATCTTTGATGTGATGACCAACCTTCTTGCAGTTACCACATGTGTTTGGACAACGTCCTGGGTTATGATGCTTCTGACACCTTTCGCACTTGGGTAAATTACCCTCATATCCTTTCCTTTCAGTCGGTCCCGCAGCATAGGCCTTTGCCATTTCTTGCCTCTTTGGTGGCGGCTGAACAGCGTTTCCACCTTGGTTGTAATCGAACCTTCTCTTGTTGTTGTTATTGTTGTTTGGATTGTTGTTTCGGTTATTGGGATAGTTGCGGTTCCGATTGTTGTTATAGTTGTTGTTGTTCCGAGTGTTGTTGTAGTTGGTGTTGTTTGATCGGTTATTGTTGTTGACAGTAGATTTCCCTTTTACCACTTGAACCATGAGTTTCTGAGTTATACGAATAGCCTCTTCCATTGATTGCGGATCAAAAGAAATCACATCTCCTCGAACACTTTCGGGCAATCCTCCAACAAAGTTTTCCATCTTTTTCTCATCATCGGGAACCATAGTTGGACATAGTGCAGCCAACTCCTGAAACCTCCTAAAGTAGGTCTCGACGTCATCACCTTTAGTTACAAGCCCATAGAATTCTGTTTCCAATTTCTGTATCTCAGTACGCGGGCAAAACTTTTTAGACATCAGTTTCTTGAATTCCTCCCAAGTGAGCTTGTAAGCATTCTCCATACCAATCGGCTGAGCATACGAATTCCACCAAGACATAGCGTCATCAAGAAGCATACCTGTAGCAAATTTTACCTTGCTGACGTCCGGGCATCCGCACATGAGAAATACATTCTCAGTCTTTTCAAACCAGCGGATCAAAGCAACCGCTCCTTCAGTGCCCTTAAACTTGATAGGATCACTAATCTTGAAATCTTTCCATGTACATTCCCGCTTAGCAGCGGTTGGTTCAACTGTTCCTGTATTAGAAGCAGTCTCAGCAGCCCTTGCAGCAACCTCAGCTCTCTCAACCTCCAGAGCTTCTGCAATACTATCCCTGACCAACTTGCGGATAGCGGCTTGAGTCATAGTGGGGGTTTCTGTGCAGTCTTACTCTTCCTTGGTGCCATATTTCTGATAAATCATAATGGAAATAACCATGAGAGAAATCATAATAGAAATAGTCATCGAACCAAAGATATACACCCACAACATGTATAAATATATACAACCACAACAAGTATAAATACAACCACGACATATACGAATACAACCACAATCTGTCTAGACATCACCACGACAAGTATATATATACAACCACAACAACCACGTCACGTATATATACAACCACAACCTGTGTCGATACAACCACAACATGTACGAATACAACCACGACATGTATATATACAACCACAACCTGTATAAATGCGATAATAATAAAGAGCAACCACGAAACATCATAAATATAATCACAACACATGAATATAATACATGAAAATTTCGGCCTACATGGACCGATATAATATATATAGCACAACATTTCCAACATAGTAGAGTCGCACTTGATATATTTGTTTGTACAACAACCAAAAGACTACAAGTTCTTGAACTATGTCCCACATCCCGGGACTAGGAAAATAATACAAGCTAATATAATACCAGTCTACGTCTAGGCTCCTCCCGGTGCTCTAGATGGTCCAGGCTCTCCCCTCAAGCGGCGAATCTCACGATCCATTGCCACCACGATCTCCTCAAGATGCTCAAGTCGTAACCGAGAAGAAGCATCCCTACGCTCCAAAACAACTACCCTCTCTCGAAGCAATGTCAACTGGTCTACCTGCTCCCACTGGGTCTCCTGTGTCGCCTGAGCTCCATCTCGAATCTCAGGTAACTCATCCCTAAGTAGCTCAATCTCCTCCTGATGCCTCAACTGTTGTGCCTCGAGTCCATGGTAAGACACATCAATACTAACCCTACCCTGAATCAAATCCTCAACCTGCTCCTCAACGGTCTCAAGTCTAGTGGTGATAATCTCATCAACTCTATACCCCAAGCTATCAACTTGCTCCTGCTGAGCATCAAACTGATCCTCTAGTGTAACGGCTGTAGGATCCCTAGCTGCAGCCGCTCTAGAACTCTCACCTATGTGGTACTCTGGTGGTGGTGAAAGGTCAGCAGTCTCGGTAATGGGTGAATCTGGAGTGGTAAGCCTTGCGCGCTTCCTGAGCGGCAAGAGTGAGGTAGGTATAGGAGTGGTAGTGGGTATGGCTGGTGGTGGTGGTGTAGGCACAGTAGGACTAGGGAGACTCCTATAAGTACATGTAGCATAACGAACTCTCTTCCTAGCAACCTGAATAGTCTTATCCCTAGGGAACATAAGTCTCGGCTCTGAATGGACAGTAGTAGTAGGAGATGATGGTATGTCAGTAGGTATAGTAGGATGGACATGGGGAGTAGGAGCCGTCTCCTCCTCCTCGAAAGGCTCAGTATCATCATCTGACGCCAAAAGTGGCAACTCAGGTGTAGGAGAAACAAATGGTGAAACAGCAGTGGAGGACACAGAGCCCTCATCATCAGAGTCTGATATAGTGTAAAGTATGACAGTGTCGGGATTCGAAGACATATCTCTGTGATAATCAAGGTGAAATAAAAATAAATAACTCGTAACAATGGAATCACCTGAAATAAGTAAATATGCACTTATGATGAAATGATGATATGCTATGATAGTGTGGTTATAGTCTAGGGTCTATGATGCAACCTAGTTCGCTATAACCTTAGCTCTGGTACCAATCTGTCACACCCCCAAAATACCTGAATGGCAGCGGAATGGAATACCTGAGGGTGTAACGGATCATAGCACACAAGCAAGGAAATATTGAACGACCTAAAGTGTCGTTTTAAAATACGTCGTTTGATACATTCAAAATATAATCAGAGTTATAAAGACATAGGTCCCAAAAGTTGGAAAAGTTTACTGAAACAAGTTTAATACAATCAAACGACATTTTGACATAAGTGCAAGAAAGTCCGAATGAGCCGCGTCATCCATGTTTACACAAAAAGACTCCATGCATGCCATGCGAATATGCCTTAGTTACCTGAGAAATACATTGCGAAAACGGTCAACATAAAGTTGGTGAATAATCATAGGTTTGTAAGTAAATCGTAAGTACATAAACCACAAGTATATAGTCAAGTGACAAATTGTCAAAAAGTTACATTGTCTCTTAAGCTCATGACCCCGAAGCTAGACGAACTAAAATATGCCCCAAAGGAGTGTTTACCAGACACTCGTACTATATTAGACATGAAATGCATTCGTCCCGTTGGAGCAACCCAACGCGAATGGAGGCGTCACCCTCGATAGATCTATCCACTCACTCTCGCTTAGCAATATAATTAACGGTCCATGATAATAAAGGGGACTTGCAGTGGTAGTACTAGCAACTTAAGCAATGTACGGAATTTTAATACTTGGGCACGTACAAAAATAATAGTGCAATGTATTCTCCCCCGTGGGATTTAAAATCAAATAAGTACTAAAAACGGGGCTATGAGAACTCACCTCGAAATGATGGAACAAAGATGGTGCAATGAGGTAAAAGTAGTCGGGACAATGAGGCGCGTACACTAGCCGCAACCTAAATGAATAATCGCGATCTAATTAAGATCAAGCCGTAATGTAGTGAATGCACATGCACATGCTACCTATACCACTCGTAATTTAGAAATACTAGTTTTCGTCGTAGTAAAATAGTTTCCATACTTAGGAAAATAAGTCCTTATATAGGAGTATATAACTCGTCGTACTATCTCGTTATGAAAACGTTAGTGTTACATTCTTGTATCGAAAGCCTTGAAATAACGTCGTTAAGTCGTATAAGTATTCCCTTGGGTCATACGTATTCATTTGTTAAGAAAATAGTCATTAGTAACTTTGTTAGAAAATATACCATTTAGTACGTACGTTATTATTTTTATTTGTGACTATATATATATATATAGTTTTGACGACGTTAAAATGGGTATAACTTGGTCGTTTTAAGCTCGTTTTCCTTGTTCTTTATGTCCACGGATTCGTCTTTGTATATACTAGTATATTTTAGATAACTCGGCTCCTTTAAGTTACGTTTAATGCCTCTAATTACCCGTCGTATTCTGCCAAACAGCAAGCAGTTTTTTTGGAAAAGTAGTTTTCGTCGTTAAATTTGCAAAAATCATAACTCCTTCGTTATAAACTCGTTTTAATCCATTCTTTCGCCCAAAGTTTCGTTTTTGAATGTATTTTCTAAATATTTGGTCAAAACTTAGTCACCATCTACTGATTTTCCCACGAAATTAAAATAGGGACAGTAGGTATATCAAAAGTTTCAAAAACCATTTTCAAGTCTCCAAACTAGTTCCATCCTCCATCAAACCACTTTCAAACACCACAAAGCTAGTCTAAACCTACCATACACCTTCTTAAGGTGTCATGGGTCCTTAAACATCATCAATCCACTAGGTCTAACAAGGGTTTCTTATGTGTCCATTTCTAGGGCTTGAAAGTTACATATGTACAAAAATGGAGTGGTATAAGTTAATGCATGTATGAGATCTTGTAAGAAAATTATATAAACATAATAATAACTTGTAAAAATCATAAAAATGAGTTTGTTTACTTACTTGATGGTTTAGAGAGTTTAGATGATGAAAACTTACTAATCCTTGAGTTTTTATTTCAAAACTCTAACAAGGATGATTATATAAACTAGTTTATGACAAGATCTTGTAAAATTTATACTCCTTGCTCCTTGATCACCTTAATTCGAACCAACCTCAAGAGAAAAGAGAGAAAAAGTTTGCTTGTGTCTAGTAAAAATGATTTTTGGTGATAAATGAGTAAGAAAAGTTTATTATATACTTGTAGACAAAAGTTTGGTGAGCCATTACGAGTGTTGGTGAGGTTTAAATGAATAAAGACCATGGAAGGGGGGGGGGGGGGGTTGGCCGGTTCTAAAGGAGGGAAAGGGGGGAATTGGTCTAGGTTTAATTAGGAAAAAGTTAGTGGTAATGTGTAGTTAAGTTAGTTTTAAGTTTAGTCGGGTACCGGGTTAACTAAAAATAAATTTTATTGAAGTTATTCGGGTCATAATAAAGTTATAAAAATTGTAAAAATATGTCGGGTACAAGTACGGAGAGTTAGGGTGATTATCGTTTAATTTCGGTGAAAACCGTCGTTATTAAGTTAAACGTACGATACGTAATAAATAAATTTCCAAAATACCGGGTAAATTAATATTATAGTTTTTATATTATAGAAATGAGTATAAAAATATATTGGGATCATAGTCGGGAGTGTCGGACATGTTAGACACTTTTATAGTTCGCGTATTAGCGTTTATTTAAAATAAACGTACGTAAATTGTTAATTGTACCAAAAGTATAAATTTAATTATCCTACGAGTGGAATAGCATGCAAGTGCCCTAATGATGATGTGCAGACTATTTCTAGTCCGTATGAAATGTCCCTGATAATAATGCATGAATTCGCTCCTGAACCAATACGGTTACGCGAATTTGAACACTCGTAAACTAAATTTACGATGACATGAGTAATGCACGTGAATAGTGGTTTCCTCTCGGAAATGAATAGTGTCAAGTGAATAGTAAAATTTCTGAAGGTGTCTCGGAATGTCAAATTGACATCAAAAACGATGAATAGTAAAACGATGAATAGTGATCAATGAATAGTAATTTGTGAATAGTAGAATGTCGAAGTTTGGAAAAATGACCTGAAATTGTGGGTTGTGACACCCAGCTTGAATCATCTAAGGCTTTTGTAATGTTTTTGGGTTCTAGTTGAGAGAGAAAGCATGAAAACAGGCATATGTGGGCAACTTCAAGGTTCTTTTCTTCATACACAGCTAGGACAAACCCATCTTTGTCTGAAGATAAGACTTGAGTTCTTGTTTTAACACCAGAATCAATGCTGCCAATCACATTATCAATGGAGTGATCTTTGAGAATTCTTGTGTTGTGTGTTGTAGGAACATCATAGGAAATTGGAAGGTTTCCAATCCCTACATCTTCTGGTAAGGAATCATCTGATAGAACATTTAATGGTTCAGCAGGACCAATTTGTGAACTGGCAGTACCATCTGTTGAACTGGCAGTACCATCTTGTGAATTGACAGTACCATTTCCATTTTCAGAATTTTCTTGATTCCCTTGATCTTGAGTTCCATGATCATCTTCAACACCTTCATTTGTAGTATTTGAAGGCTCTCCAAGACTTGAAGATGAATCCAATCCTGTCCAAATTGGCATCAAGATGTAATCTTGATCCTCAGTTGTTTCATCATTGTCTTCAAAACCTGCATTATCATTAGTATTTGTACCTGTGACAGGCACATAATTCATAGATTTTGAAAGCTTATCAATGTCAAAACACCAATCTGGTCCAGTGCCTGCAACATTTGGTAGTTTCTCTTGGAACTATATGTGCAGGTTTTCTTCCATTAGCCTAGTGCATTTATTATACACCCTATAGGCCTTACTTTGCAAAGAATACCCTATCATGTAGCCTTCATCAGTTTTTCCTTCAAACTTTCCTAGATGATCTTTGATATTGAGAATAGTGACATGACATCCAAAAGGTCTCATAAAACTTAGAGATGGTGTTCTACCAAACAAAAGTTCATAAGGAGTCTTTCTATGAGGTTTAATCACAAGAACCCTATTCTGTACATAACAAGCAGTACCTACTGCTTCAGCCCAAAATGAAATAGGCAACTTAGAATCTACTAGCATTGTTCTAGCAGCATCAATAAGTGTTCTATTTTTCCTTTCTGCTACTCCATTTTGCTGTGGGGTTCTAGCTACACTATATTCTCTTTTTATTCCTTTTTCTTTGCAAAATTCATCCATAACTCTATTCTTGAATTCTGTCCCATTGTCACATCTAATTACTTTTACTTTCTTATCAATTTGGTTTTCTATCCCTGTAATGTAGGACTTAAGGATCTCACTTGTTTCATCCTTAGTTTTTAAAAAGAAAACCCAAGAGAATCTGCTGTAATCATCAGTAACTACAAGACAATATCTTTTACCATTCAAGCTATTCACAGAAGTAGGACCAAAGAGGTCCATATGAAGCATGTATAAAGCTTGAGAAATTGAGTTATGGGTCTTGGGCTTACAAGAAGCTCTATGTTGTTTGCCTTTTAGACAATCAACACAGGTTTGGTCATTTTGAAAAATCTTTTTGGGTAAACCTCTAACCAAATCATATTTTGCAATTGTATTGATTGTTTTAAAGTTTACATGACCAAGTCTTCTATGCCAAAGCATAGATTCATCCAATGAGGCTTTTGCTACTAGAAAGGTTAAACTCTCTTTAGGAACAATGTTCTTTAAATCAACAATGTACATATTGTTCTTTCTAGGGATTTTAAGAAGAATCTGACTTTCATCAGGGATTTTAAAATCAAGAGAAAGTACAATGCATTCAGTGTCAGTAAAAAGAACTTTGTTCTTTGTGTTACACATTTGTGAGACACTTAAGAGATTAAACTGTAGTTCTTTCACAAAGTACACATTTTCAAAATCTAATTTACTGGTTTTAATTGTACCTTTACCAGTAATCTTTCCTTTGATTCCTCCCCCAAAGGTAACATATCCTCCATCAAATGATTTGAAGTCTGTGAGGTAAGACATGTTGCCTGTCATGTGCCTTGAACATCCACTATCTACATATCCTTGATCTGCAATATCATTTGAATGTTCCTGCACATGTATACACATATTAGTTTCCTTGGGGTACCCAAGCCATGACTGACTTGGGTTTGCCTCGTGCATCAATGTAATCAAATCTTTTTAGGACTGTTGATGCACCATTTGATTGGAGTGGTCTCCAAATCCAACATGCTGAGGACTTAACAACATTTTCATTTTTGACACATTTTGTGGTTTTTGGTCTGACAGTACCAAATTTGGCAGTACCATTTGGTCTAGCAGGACCATATGGTCTAACAGAACCTTTTGGTTTTGGTTTCCAGTCTTGTGTTTTATCCACAAAATTCCTTTCAATATGACTTTTCACAACTTTTGGTGTATGTTTGAAAGTATTACTTGCACCCTTAGTAGTGAATTTTGGGTAAACAGGCTCATTTGTTCTAATAGTATGATTGACTTTTGGTGTGTTAGATTTCACAGAACCTTTTCTAGGGTTTGTTTTACTTGTTTTAGACCTTGATGTACTCCCAGAAACCCAATTGTTACAATAAGCATGAGTATGATTAAAACTACCACAGTAATAGCATGCTTTATTGTACCAAACAAAGTTATCACCAAGTTGATGTGACTTAAGATTGTTCCAATTTCTCTGACTACCTCTAGGTTTGCTATTACATTTAGCACAACATTCAACTGTTTTTAGAACAACTTTAGTCTTTGTTATACTCTCTACACTTTTAGGACTGATTGGTCCTACTTTGTTTCCTTTCTTAGAAACAGTCTCTTTTCCATTCTCATCAGATGTACAACCTTCAATAGTTGTAACATCTGAGCTCTTATCAGTGAGCACCTTTTCTTTGGAGAGAGAAGTATTACTTGTACTCTCAAAAGGTTCACTATTTTCTATAGGTTTTACCTTTTCTAGAGGTTTATTTGTGAGTTCATGTAAACCTGATTCAGCAAGATCTAAACCTGGGGGACAAGGAATTCCTCTGTAAGGAGGTGGACATGTGTTGTATCCAATCCCAGATTTGATTTTCTTGTTCATTTGGTTCTCAACTATACTTTTAGTACAAGCAGAAGCATTTTCTAATGTTGCAACAGTTAGTTGAATATTATCTTTTGCTTGTTTCACTTTAGCAAACTCGGTTCTTAACAGGTTTATTTCAACATCTTTAAGAAATATGTCTCTATTAAGAATAGCTTTTGTGTCAAAAAAGGTGAGTTCATTTTCTCTAAAGTGAATTATCTGTTTCTCAAGTTTGGACATACCACACTTATGATTAACTAGGACTTGATGAGTTTTTCTTTGTTCTACTTTCAGTTCATCATAAAGTTTTCTTAAGATTTCTAGTTCTTTAAAAACTTCACAAGTAGCAGAACATTTAGTAATTTGTACCTCAGGATTGGAGAGAGCCATTAAAGCTAATTCATTTGAGGATGACTCTTCTTCACCCATAAAGCTCCAATCAAAACCCAGCCCATCAATAGCTACCATAGCTTTTGTTTCAGTGATGTCCACTTCCTTGCTTTTGTTCTCATTGTTTCCCCTGTTCTTGTTCTCAAAACCTCTTCCCTTATCACCCTGCTTCTTTGGTCTTCTACATTCTCTTGAGTAGTGACCCTTCATGTGGCAGTTGTAGCACTCCACTTTAGACTTGTCATACCCAGCAGGTTCATTGCCATTGATGACAATCTTCTTTCCAGTCCTCCTCAAATATTTCTTAGCCCTCATGCTAAGAAGTGAAAGCTGCCATTTTATGTCCATTTCTTCAAGATCATCATCACTGATCTCTTGAAGATCTTCAAAGGTCAGTGTGGAACCATTGTGTTGTGATGTTAGGAAAGCACAACCAATTGTTTCATCTAAAATGGTTTTGTACTGCTGGAAGTACTGGCAGTACCAAAATTTGTGTTGGCAGTACCTTCTTCTCCACCATCCTTTTCTTCATCAACTTTCTTGGAAGTACCATGAGATGACATAAATGCCATATTTCCTGAGCTTGAACTAGTAGACTTCTTTAGTTCATGCTCTACTATTTTGAAGTTGCTGTAAAGATCATTGAGACAAATGGAATCAATATCTGGTTTGTTTTTCCAGACAATGACATGCATGGCCCATTCAGAGGGTAGACTTCTAAGGAATTTGGAGTTTAAGTCTTCTTGAGATATTATCACTTCATGAATGGCTAACTGACTAGAAAGCTTTTGTAGTCTATTGAACATGCTGTCCAAAGACTCATTTGGTGTGGCTGAAAAGTTTTCAAACTGTTGTTTTAAAAGTGTTTTCTGGGTTTTCTTGGTGGCATCATTACCACCAAATCTAGCCACAATAGCTTGAAAAAGGGTTTTAGCACACTTGTATTTGTTAAAGACTAGAAGCTATCATTTGGAATAGACATGAGAAGCATACTCCTGGCTTTAAGGTCATTTCTCTTTTGAATTCTTTCTTCAGCAGTTATTGGATTTACTTGCACAGTTGTGACAAGTGCATCATTTACTGTGGAGGTGGTGGTTACTGGTTTAAATGAGTTTCCTTCTTCAATGATCTCCCAAAGTGCATAGTCTTGCACTTGGAAGTATTGTTCAACCCTCAGTCTCCACATTTCAAACTCATTTTGTTTGAGTAATGAAAGTTTCGCAGCCACATTGGTTTGAATGTGCTCAACATCCATTTTTGCTTTGTTCTTTTATGTCGTAAATATCAGCCTTGCTCTGATACCACTTGTGGAAGGATTCTATATATATATATATATATATATATATATATATATATATATATATATATATATATATATATATATATATATATATATATATATATATATATATATATATATATATATATATATATATATATATATATATATATATATATATTGATTTGTGCAAACACTTGGGATGTTAATCTCAGTAATGTGTTTAGGATATTTATGAATGAATGTGAGTTAGCACGCGGAATTTACTAAAACACACTAAAGGAACAAAGGTGATGAATAAGTAAATGAGAATGAACACAATATGAATAACACAAAATGATTCAATATTATTGATGAAATAATACGGGTGATCTAAACTATCACCAGGATTACAAGTGTAACCTTGAATCTTTGATACGTGAAAGGGTTTAAATATGGAAGTTATGCATGGGAAAGATGAGTGTGAGAGCTGGGAAAATTGTATCTAAGATGGTGTCTTAAGGGTTCCTTTTATAGTATAAGGAGCCCTTATTACAAGTGGTCAAGTTGCTTAATATAATATATTAGAGGTTTATCTTATCATAATATTACACCTTTCAAGGTAAAACACTTCATTATATCTACTGAGACTTCTGTACTACTTCTACTTAACGTATAACTTTGTACAAAGACTAATAATACAAGTAAATATCTCTAATTAAAATATAGCAACTTGTCGTGAAAACTGGCAGGACCTTCTTTAACTAGCAGTACCTTCTTACCCAGAAGGTACTGTTAGTATATCTTCAACATTAGCAAAACTGAAGAGGCAGACTTAACTATCACTAGCAGGCTCTTCTGGCAGACTCTTTACTTTGTGCATTTTATTCCCAACATATATATATATATATATATATATATATATATATATATATATATATATATATATATATATATATATATATATATATATATATATATATATATATAATTGAGTTCAAATAAGATCTAAGTTAAAGTTGTAAAAATAAGATACATTCAAAAACCAATAAAATTTTGACAAGTGGAATTTAATTACTAAAAAAAACTGAAAATTAAATATATAGTGAAAAGGGTAATATAGTTATTTTGTATTTCTAAATTAAATAATAATTATCCTTAATAATGATAACTACCTCCTCCCTCCCAGTATCTCACTCACCACCCAATGTCTCCTCCCTCCCATCTCTTTTTCTCCACCGACTCTAAGCCTAAATCTAAACACAGCCGCCGCCCCTTTATTATATACATTCAATGTTTTTAAAAAAAAATTACAGATCTTGTTTTCCGGTGCCTCACGACTAATCTATACGTATTTTCCATCATCATTTATACAAGTTGCATCTCAGATCTATCAAGTCAACATTTTCCATCGACAGTTCTTGTTTTAAACAACAGATCGTTCTATATAATCGCCATAAAATTATAGATCGGTAAATAAAGTCCAACCCACATTTCAGGTGGCGGCTCCTTGTGTTTAACCAAAAGTTTTCGATGGCAGGACCTGGTACACCACCCTCGTTTCCAGCGTCGTCTTCAGATCCAGTTTCAGGTGGCGTTCCTTGTGTTTAACCAAACGGGTCGGATCCTCATTTGGTGCGGTTCCTGTTTCAAGAAACTATCAAGGTAACTCATATCACCTTTCAAACGAATAACCACCTTTGATCTATCTCCCGTGACAGAACGAGCACGGATGATGGTACAAAACGGGCACGGATCTGGGTTTTGCAAACTAGGTTTGTTGTTGTTTATCGTGTATGAGTGATACACTATCTACTTTGCTGCTGCCACCATGGTGGATATTTGATATGGACCGGCGGCGGTTCTTGGTACATAAGTCACATTTTTGGTGTATCTAGATGGCGGGTCTCATTTTTCCGACGACCATTCGTTTTTCCGGCGACTATTCAGTGATTTTTTGGCATTGTATATCTTGGAGCTGTCTCGACATGTGTATGAGTTAGGTTGTATTGTCATGAGTTAACTGGGTTCATTGTTTTAATTATTATTTGTAAGAATTGTATTATATTATTTAGTTTTTTTAAAGGAATGTGTAAGTTCTTTTTGACATTTATGTATATATTTTTGGAAAAGATGTACCAGTGTTTTGACGTGTATGAATGATACACTATTTGCTCGTGTGTAATGTACCAGACCCGTTGTCGTGACATATGGCATATTAATTTGTTAAAGGTGTGCGCACGTGTAATGTACGCCTGGTCATGGCACATGGTATATTAATTTGTTATACGATGTGTGTATCGTGTATTAATTTGTTAAAGGATGTCTCAATAAATGTTTGACCGAAAAATAAGACCTCATCAATATTTTTCAATTAAATAATGTCTCAATAAATGATTGACCAAAATACCCTTAAAAAGTGAATTATTTACTAAAATGCCACTCCATCAAATCAGCCAATAAATAATACTAATTAATAGATCCAACGGTGTAGATTAAGGTCTTACTTTTACAACTTTAAGCATGATCTCACAATAACCCTCCCCTATATATATATATATATATATATATATATATATATATATATATATATATATATATATATATATATATATATATATATATATATATATATATATATATATATATATATATATATATATATTTGTTTGTTTGTGCCTCAAACATATGGAGCTTCACGGTGAAACTCCTAGACCTAAACGCCTTTCAGAATAGAGGATGCAAGGATCCGCTTGACGAACCGCAGTTATTTTTGGCACTTATTATTTATTATTTCACTTTTACTTGCCTCAAGCGTACGGAGCTTCACGGTGTAACTCCCAGACCTAAACGCCTTTCAGAATAAAGGATACAAGGATCCGCTTGTCGAACTGTAGCTGTTTTTGGCATTTATTACTTATTAATGATGTTATTTACGAACCTCATGTGCCATAGACAAAACGGGGAGCTCCAAGACCTAAACGCATTTCAGAATAAAGGATCCAAGGCCCGTTTAATTCTTATGCCACACGTAAAGTGAGTTGAAATTTAAATAACTGTTAGAACCACATAACTCTAATTATTTTATTTTTGGGTTTTCAATCTTGTGGGAGCAAGGAACTACAATTAACCGTTATGAGCTCTAAAGAAATCCAACTATTCCATGTTTAGCATCTAATCACATAATTAACTTTTCAATCATTTCTCGTTATCCGCAAATTTAAAATCTCAAGTAATGAGATCCGCGAATGCTTAGCCTAATGAGTTAAGGGAACAAGCTAGGGCTCAACACGGCCGGTCAAGTTAAAAATTCTATTTCTACTCTACCCAGCGGAAAGTCAAACAAGAAATCAAAACTTATTATATTTTTGCAAAAATTTTCAAAATTTTCATTTTTTTGTACTTTTCTGATCATTTTTTCATTTTTTTTGGAAAAACGGGGTTGCATGAGTAAACGGCTATATGAAAGTGCAAGTCAAATTAAATCGAAGATACCCCCCCCCCCCCCCCAGACTAAAGTTAAACATTGTCCTCAATGTTTCAACGGTAAGGGTCATCCTACATAACATCTAAGGCCATTTATTGATTATGCCAAAAGATAACGTTAATCAATAAGATTTTTGCATACCAGACTTCTTTGGGCACTGAGACTCGAGTGGAGTAAAGACCAAACACGAGCACGAGAGTCTTCACAATCCTGAACACAACAATCACAAACACAAGACATAGAAGAGGTTGCCTCCTTCTTGTTACTTTATTAGAAAATAGAAAGAAGATGGAAATACGGGTTGTCACCCATGTGATGCTAATGTTTTTGTTAACCGAGTCACTAGCTTGACTCGACCCCCAATTCATTGGTCCATGGGGAAGCAAGTGGAAGAGAAAATCTTCATCGAACTTTCATTCAAACTGTTTGGATAAAAATTGAATTTAATGAAAGTTCCACTCCGATGAGATACATCCGGCTCAAAAGAATGATAAATGGATATGCCAGGATCAAAAATGATGTCCTCACTCCCGAAGGAGTGAAGAAGAGAAGAAGTCACAGGATAGGTGAAGAAAGGAAAGAAATTCATGATAACAATCATGATAAACTCATCAAGAAATGTCCTGGGAGGGAGGGTTGGGATTTTGTCATCAAGCAAATTCTCATGATTGAGAATTTCTCCCCCCGGGTTGCAAAGATCATCTTTGTGAGTTTTCTCAAAAAGTAATATACCGGGTTTGAAGATTTTATCCTCAGAGAGAAATGAGACGGAAATATCAACCACGGTAAAATCCTCACAAGAAAATGAGTCACTCTCGGGAGACAAAGTATTAAGATCATTTTGCTCAAATAAGTCAATTCCCGGTGGAAGAGGATCAATGTGAGCGAGTTCACCGGCGAACTCCTCAAAGGCAAATGATTCATATTCGGGGAGAGAAAGATGAGAATGAAAAGTGGTATTGCCACTAATCTTCTCTCCTATATGATCAAAACAGAAAGCTTCAAATTCCGGAAGAGAGTCATCGGAAATAAAGTCACTATCCTCAACGGGGATAGGAGATGAAATAGGTTTATCATTCAAAGCTTCGATTTTAGAAATGAGAAGATTGACATTCAATAATTTTTCACGGAGAGCCTCATCTTGGATTTCAATGTCAATATCTTCCTCATTTTCTTCTTCTAAGCTGAAGAGCTCAGAAGGTAATTCCTACACATAATCGATGTCTCCACAAGATAAAGAATCGTCATTATCGTCAGAATCAGAGAACATCTCAACATGATCATCCAGATTGTCAAGAGGAGAAGGCACATCACACACATGATCAAGAATACCCTCGGACTCACTTGGGATTGGCACAAGGTCCCCAACACTAGACGATTCCGTTTCCGGGATAGTGCTAAGATGCTCGTCCCCCATACTTAGAGAGTTAGCGGGCTCTTCGGGTGTGATAGCAGCGGACGAAGTTTCATAAAATTTACCAATTTAAATAGTAACTTCGTCGTCGTCATCATCATCGAGAAGAGCAGCCTTGCGAAATATGGCACGTGTTCTAGCTGCTCGTTCTTCGGCAAGTAATTCTTCCATGCTAATTTCATTGCGAGCTGCTCGTTCTTAAGCAAGTAATTCCGCAATAGTTTTCTCATGAGAATCTTGATGAATGACGGGAGATTGTGGGGGTGAAAAATTGTCAAAACCAGAAGTATCAAAACTAGAACAATGATTAGGTTCATAGTACGGTTGACATTGAAAATCATAATTAGGACCCTCACAATCTGGACAAGAAAAACTTGGTGTATTTTGAATCATTTGGTATTGTGGAGGTTGGTCATGATAAGAATAGCCATAATCGTTACAAGGAAACGGATTCCTTGTTTGACAATTGGAGCTAAAGTGCGGACCTCCACAATACTCACAACAATATGATTAATGTGACTGATTCGGTGAATAATATGTATATTGATCGAAACCAAAGTTTTGATTATTACATGGAACTTGTTCATAGACAAACGTGTTCCTTTCTTGACAATCGAAACCTTGGTGAGGACCTCCACAATATTCACAAGAGAAACTCGGTGTATCTTGAAACGATGTATCATTGAAAGTCTGATAGTACGGTTCTTGCTCGTATGAGTTATGAGGAGGGTGGTTGAAATCGTTTTGAGAATAATCGAAAGAGTTCGGATCATTCAAAGAATCAACAAAATCAACACGATAATCCAAATGACTATCAAGTCTCGAAGAACATCCTGAAGAATCCGGAGGTGGGACAAGTGGTGTGCTCTGAGAGCTAGGAATTTCCACCACTTCCGTTATGGTCTCTGGTTCTTTTTCTTGATAAACGTGAAGATTAGGCAAGTTGTTCCTTCTAGTCACCGCTTTAAGCTCAGTACGTTTGCTTGATAAACTTTGAACCGTAAATAGTGAAAGGTCTGGATCAAATCTTGACGGTTTGCCAATAATAGATCTCGGGCTGTGAAGGGAAGTAGGAAGAACTTTGAGAATCATTGAGAGACTTTTTAGTGTGTAATTCACACGAATAACAATATCCGCCTCGACTAGTATTCCCACCCCTCTTAGACATACACCTGTAACAATGATATTCATCATCCACTGGACCTTTACAATGAAAACAACTATAGTCGAGTGATGACATAAGAATTAAACATTTAGGAGGGGTAAGAAGTTAGAATTAAACATTTAAGAGGGATAAGAAGAAAACTAAAAGAAAATATTTTTGGGTTTTTCAAAAAACAACTCAATTAAAACGAGACCGAATCAAAAAACACAGGGAACTTAAACCAATAATCACAAGTGAATGGTTACTTTGAATGAAAAATGCTCAGAGTGGCGGGAGAACAAAGGTGAGCAATAAATGCAGCTTAAGTACCCGTTTTTCAGTTGGTTCGCAATTTAATGTCAGAACCTACCTAGAACCTCTCTTTTATCAATCAAAAGTGAACCAATTTCACAAGGGATACAAAGGCAAGTTTTAATCTTTTGTTTGGGAACACACTAAATTAATGTAACCATTAAAATAGCCTTCAATGCAAAAATACAATCAATAAATCACATGATACAAATCAAACAAGCTATTAGAATAAATTTTTATGTACTCTCCTCAAACACACTAAAACATTCACAAAATAAAAGTTAATACAACCTATCCAAAAAAAGTAAATGGCATGTCTATATTATTTACTATTTACTTTTAACATAATATAGTCTGTCATTGTTTGAAGTTAATAGAACCTAAAATTCTCGTCTTCTATAAAGTTATTGTCACGAAAAACGTATTATCAAAAAACATTGTCGAAAAATTTAATTACAGGGTATCCGCCGCCGCAACGTGCGGATACCTTGCTAGTAGATTATATTAATATCCTGCTATAATTAGTATCTCAATTTATGCTAGTAGATTATAATTAGTATCTCGATTTTTGTCTGAAAGATAGTGTTGTTTTAGATTAGCCCTCTTAATGAAACACTCAGAGTGCATTTAGTTAGAGAAAAAAAATTATATTTTTTTACATTACATAGAAAACGCGTTCATATAAAATCGTTTTCTAATTTGAAAAAAAAGAAAGAGTACAAATGAAATAAGGAAAGCATAAAAAATATGTTTTGTAGTTTCTCTTTTACTTTAAATTGGGAAATACACGTCTTGTGTTTTGTAAAGAATATGTTGAAAAAAGATTGATTTGAACACAATCTCTATTTTTCTTGTTTTGTATAAACCATTTTGTAAAAAACACGTGTAATCTTTCAACTAAACGCAGCATCAAGTTCTCAGCTTGTTCTAAAAAGGTTAGTCTATTACGCATTCAGATGAGCGTATCATGATTTATAAGGCACATATAAAACAAATAGGGCTGCAACAAGTCACTAAATCCAGTAATCTTAGTACCTCAAGAACACATACCCGTATGTTGCACACTTCAATTTTTGATTGGGCCACTCAATTATGTGCATGAAACTGTTTACTGTAAATGTACACTGCTTTAACCAGTTGTATATCTGAGTGTACCAATCAAAAAATAAAGTGTGCCAATCATTTCCCTACCAGTATAGTCACATCCCCTATTTGAACACCTTCAAATATCTTAAACTTTTGATACCAAACAGTCAAACACCATCTACACTACAGCTCAGCTTGCTTGTGTAGTTGGTTCATGACATAAAACACCGCCAATATGGCCAGAAAACACAACCAATCTGCATATTATAAAGCTGCTCGAAATTTCTAGTCGATACCTAGCAACTTCATGCACAGCTGCATTCGCTTACTAAATGTATACATCCTAAAGACCATAAGTCTATCAATGTTCAAGACAACAAACCGCCTCATTATAACAACATAATGCACCCTGCATTGCTATGATAAAGCAATATACGAGGTATAACATGGTCAGTCCTGAATCAAGCTAGGAGGTTGCAACAGTATCCCAACGCCAAATAGTGCCATCTTCACAGCAACTAAGAATTGTGCTGAAATATACAAGTCAAATTGATCAATGATTGGCAAAAAAATTGTTGCTGGCTATGAGCTGATATATATTATAAATTGTACCTTCCATCAAACGACATAGCAGTTTGCCTGATGGGAGATTTGGATTGAATATGAGATAACCTGACAAGCACAAAGATTTATGTCAAGTTTTTTTTTATTGGATTCAGAATAACATAAAAATATTTGAAAGGAAATCAAACCTTGCAATAAGAGTAGGGGGGCTAGTCTGCAATTCCCATACAAAGATTTTCCCTTCCCTGTTCCCTGTAATACATAGTGCCAATTTCAAATCATCAGGAATTTTACCAAGTGGACTTTCACCCAATGATACAGTTAATGTCTAAAATTCTTAGCTTGTGAGTTCCAGCCTCTTTAGAGACATAAAGCCCAGAAGTAGAAAAATGGGTGGGTCGAATGGGTTAAGTATTTATGGTCTGCCGGTCTGGTCAGGTTGACCCACAAACTTCTCTGCACATTTATAGATTCTCCTATGAATACTTGGTGTTAAATATGATTTACAAAAATTATATTTTACAATGATAAACCAAGTTGTATAACATAATGTTGTATTCATTCACACATCTTTGGTGATTTTGGACCCGTCCAACCCACTTGACCTGTTACCCTCTACATTTTGTATTTGACTCATTTGACTCACTTGAGATAAGATATAACCCAAATGACAGGTTCAAATGTGTATGAGTCGAAATTGCCACCTTCGACAACATACCGGTTTGTTGACCATTTAAAAAGAATCATTTGGGAGTTCATAGTCATTGCACAGATATACAAAAACCATATCTCCTTTTTAGTAATACCAACAGCAATATATATGTAGTAATGGAAAGTTCATACCTATAGCTGCTGCGTTGTAATGGAAATCACAGGAAAGCTTAATAAACCAAATGTCACACTCAGGGACGGGATATTTTTGAATTATATCCACTGTACCCTGAAACAGAAAAAATAATATATGAAGAGCCATATGATTGTTAAGCCACAAATGCAAATGGCTTCACTTTACCAGAAAATGTGGTAACATAGCAAATCTTCGTATATAATGATAATTGGTTTTATTAATTAACTTTTCAAAAAGAGTCACGAAGAAGAAATATCAAACCTCTCCTGGGGAGTGCTCTTTCATCTTTGGCTCCCATAATATAAACTCGTTATCAACGCTCTGCGGAAGTAAATTTAAAAATAAGCTTAATAGGGGCTTACTGTCAGATTCAGCTTAATGCAACTAAAACTGTTTAGGACTCTAGGGTTTTCTGTATGGATCAAATTCTTATTTCTTTATTAGTTGAAAATAATCATGACACGTGGTACCTTCTTTCTCTGTAAAGCAGAAAGTTTTTATAAAGAGAGATAGACACATAAACATCAAATAAGGTTAACTACAATAAAAAGTAAGGTTATATGAAAACAATAAATATTTGCAAAATATGAAGATAAGAGCAAAAAAGCAGCTTAAAGTTCTATAAGAAAATTAAAAAAAAAAAAACGATCGACCAAGCATAGTAGACAAAAACTCAATGAGGACCTTATGCAATAAAAGATAAAGGGTGGCAATGTGGAATACAAAAACAAATGGAAGTAGAGGAAGAGTGTAAACTCAAGCTTCGAATAATTACTAAACACTCATTATTCACCTTAGATAGCATGAAATCGCCAAGCCACCTATTGCAGTCGACATAATTTGTATGGATTGAAGCAAGTAAGACCTGAATAAGTTGAGTTAAGATTAGTATAAGAACAAATACCCACTTGACGAAAGCAATCGACATTCACACACAAAACGAGAAAATAAGATGCGAACCGGAAACTGCACATATTTTGTAGGAAATTGAGAAGGCAGTCCCTCCCATGTAAAAGACCTCTCGACATACGTCCAAAATTCTGCAAAAAGCTCAATGGCAGTAAATGAGAACAATATCTAGCACAAAACCATCAATTTTGAAGTCATATGAGAATTTAAATTTGACAGCAGCATAATACAATTTTCTACACGCAAGTCTTTATAACTTATCAGTTTTTGCCAAGAAAAACTAAGATGATAATCTCAAATGCAAAGCTGGAAAAAAGTGAGAAAAACTAAGATGATAATCTAAAAAAGGGAGTTGGAATTTGGAAATTAATTTTAACTCATAAGGTACACCTCTTTCCTGTGTCTATGGAATGCAGCAGTGAGAAAGCCCAAAGGAAGGGGATAGAAAATTAAATAAGCACCATATGCTGCATGAAGGTTTATAAAATTAATAGCAACTGACACAACAACAATACCCAATCCCGTCTGAGCGAGGTATGGGGGAGGTGAAGTGTAGACAGATCATACCCCTACCCTATGGTAAACCCGAGAGTAGGGAGACTGCTTTCATGAAGACCTCCGGCAAGTGAATGTGTGACTAACAGTAAATTATACCTTTCATCGACCATATCTTTACGGTGTTATCCATACCACAACTGGCAATACGATATATATCTGAAGGATGAAAATCCTGAAACAAATATCAACCCCATCCTACCTCGTTAGTAGTAAGAAAATAAAAAACATGACTAATGAATCTGTCAATTCGGGCTGTGCTTTATCATAAATAGGTAAAATAGAACATTCTAAGCTAAAAGAGGGTCGAACTAGCTGAAAGTCACTAAGAGTCTATTTTTAATGTATAAAGCCCCCTAAATCGTTCCATTAACATATTTAGATTACTAGTTTACAATATTGTTTTTGTCATCACATCAAAGCGATAATCATTTGTAACGAAATTTTAAAAAATAAATAGAAACAGTGTTTGAGGGTCAACCCAGCCAGGCCCGACCTGTTTCGACCCATTACCCAACCCACCGAGCAGCCATCTCTAACTTCAAGTTTTAACTCAGTATTGAGCTACAAACGAATTGCAATACAGTCTACACTTACCACACTCAACACTTCATTGCGATGACCACCAGCTCCAGCAAATATCAAAATGCATATTCCAGTTTCAACATTCCACAAACGGACAGATTCATCCTATGCGAATTTGAACATGTCAGTTTTGGAAGGCATAAAAGTTGGATATTATTCAGAGCACCCAAATAAGAAGTTGACGTCAAACTTACTTTACTTGCAGAAAGCACAAGAGAAGGTCTTAGTGCTTGTGTTCTGATTTCATTCACCGAGTCCCCGTGACCAACGAAACTCTGCAGCAAATAATGATGGTTTTAGGTTATGAAATTGAAAAACCATGCATGTCCACAAGCCAAATATCTCAATTAAATCTTTATTTTTAACAACGATTGCAAAAGGTTGAGCTATGAAAAATGTAACCTTGTGTATCTTCTCATTTCCAGCATCAATGACACGGATTATACCATTAATTCCTCCAGCAACTAGCAATGGTCGCCCGTCAGCATCACATGCCCAGCTCACAGTGTAGAAAGACTCGTCCTTCTGATATGGAATGTACAGGGAAACAGGTTTTGTTCATATACGCTTATACTTCTCCCATTAAAAAAATAAAATGCTCAAATCAACAAAAGTCAAATATAAAATACTTTATCTTACATCTTCGTCGATGTAGGACTGAAGTACAGCAATAACGCCACCTTCAAGGCATTGGTACACCGTGACCTAGAAAATTGAAGATCTTACTTTAGTAATCAAAATCACATAGATCTTACTTTATAGGATATGTGAGCAGTTTAGTCATAATTGCTAAAGTTATCGTTGCAATCCAAGTCATGTTTGAACTTCAAATGTGTAATGATCATTTTATAATAAGGTCCCTTTTTGAGCTTATAAGCAGGAATAAAGTGAGCTTATTGTATTCTCCCTAAAAGGTACTTCAAGTAGCTTATTCTTAAAGAGTTAAGCTTAAACCCTTACAGAAATCAAAATGTGTTTCAAGCTCGAACCAACCTCGAATAATTTGATGGTAAGCTCAAACATTACTTTTTTTTTAACCAAATCAAAACCACATTTTCATTCTCCAACAGTAAATTTCAACTACTAAAAAACATAAATAACCACAATTTCATTCCTATTTCTAATACTCAATTTCTATTTAAAAAAAAAAAAAAAAAAAAAAAAAAAAAAAAAAAAAAATGAAACCTGTAACTTACATGATTACCACTGACAGTAGCAAAGAGATTATAATAACGAGAATCAATAAAGTTGAAAACGACATAGCGTATACAACGTTTGCCTTCTTGAAAACTATTAGTGACCACATAATCCCTCTTTCTTGACGGCATTAAAGACCAGACAACAGGTTCACATCCTACCGTTGTCTTCACCATTCTTTTTTCTCTTTCCGGTTTAACACTGACGGCGATAGTCGTCAAATGTGACAAATTTAAACCTACTATATTTTTTTGTCTTTTAATGTACTATTCATACCCTTCTAGTTTTGATAATGACATTTTATATCATACAAGGTTTTTATTGCCTCCCGTTGCGTGTGGCGGAACCAGCTTCGTTAAGGGACCGGGTGAACAAATATTTTCAGTTTTAATATAAGAGCACGTGGTTTTTTTACCAGGTGCAATTGAAAAATCATAGTATATTACGAATACTAACACTAAAAAGCATAATTGTATCAGGTCTTGTGACACCACAGGATACCCTCTAGTTCCGTCATTGCACGCTGCAAAAGGCTTAGAATAATTGTGTGGTAAAAGTGTAACTAATAACTTGGGCTAATCACGCCCAAAAAATGGGCTGGACTGAAAACAGAATTGACAAAAACAGCAGACCGAGGACCGGATCAAAATGTTTTCGGTCCGGTTAGGTCGGGCCGTTCAGTCTAACAAAGCATATTGGCCGTTCGGTCCGGTCTAACAGAGCATATTGGCCAGATTTGCGTCTGACCGGACCGGACCAAGGATATAATTTGAGGAAAAAGTTAGACCGAGGACCGGTTTGTTTCGGTTTGTGAAACTTTTTGAAATGAATAATAGTAGGTTTGGAAATAGATATTAAGGGAAGAGTTTTATGTTATCTTGTCTTATTATAAATAGTACATTGAGGGTCCATATGGTAGGCGTTAATCAATACGTATAGGTTTTTTGCTCTTTTTGTAATGTTGATAATCTCTAATTCGGGAAACCTTAACACCTACAGTTCCTTGCTCAAACGAACATAAATTTACTCTGTTATAACCCTCATGTGCGAGGCAGATGAGAGTAATATGGTCATTTCATCACCAAATTGTCATTGTAGGCAATGAATTATTTTCTTCACTATTAATTTAGCGAAATTATATCTCGTTACCTAATATGCCTTTAACAACGTAAAAGAGTTGATATAACGTGCCACCACAACATTAAAAAATGACAATAAGAGTAAGTTTGTTACATTTGAAAAGTATAAGTCATTGTTTTGTCATTTTTTATTGCAATAAACTGAAAACATAGAAACTCAAGGTAAACAAGTCAAGTATGCAAATCATCTGATTGTGGTTTCAGTTATGTAACTTTATGTAGAATTGTTGACACGTGGATCCTATAACATGGTTTTAAGTAACTTCACGCATCGAAACTGTATCTACATATATGGTCAGAGGATTTAGGGTGAATTATAATGAACTTTAAGGCATGTGAATAGGAGAAACAATCTAAATTTTTGTCAAGTAAGTGATTTGATATTAGTTTATGGATCTTTTTTACCGATATATCATTTGACTCCTAGGTGACGGATCCAAGATTGTTAACTTGGATATGTACCAGCATTACACAATTCTTCAGACATCTCTAACTCAGATATCTCTAGCCCTATGCAAAAACTATACACAATAACAAACCTAAACTCAAATATACAGGGACAAGCTCAGCTTAAATAGCTTAGTTATGAGCTTTTATAATAAGCTCCTTTTTTGAGCTTATAAGCCGGAATTGTATTCTCCCTAAAACGTGCTTCAAGTAGCTACCTTGTTCTTAAAGAGTTAAGCTTAAACCCTTACCCAACTTAAAAAAATTCATTTCAAGCTCGAACCAACCTCGATAGAAAGCTCAAACACTAGTTTTCTATATACCAAATCAAAACCACATTTTCATTCTCCAACACTAAATTTCATCTACTAAATAAACATAAATTTCATTCCTAATTCTAAGATTCAACTTATAAAAAAATAAATCAACAACTTACACGATTACCACCAACAGTAGCAAAGACATTAAAATAACGAGAATCAATGAAGTTGAAAACCACGGCGTATATAGGACGTTTGCCTTCTTGTAGCCTATTAGTGACCCTATAATCCCTCTTTCTTGACGGCGTTAAAGACCCAACAACAGGTTCACACCCTAACGTTGTCTTCACCATTGATTCACTTGACGGCAATGGCGGAACCAGATTTTTGTTTGTCACAAATTCAAACCTACTTTGACTAGATTTCTTTGTCTTTTATATTGTATTTTCATGCCCCCTTCTAGTTTAGAATAATGACATTTTATATCATACAAGGTTTTGTTTTTTATTGCCTCCAGTTGTGAGTGGCGGAGCCAGGATCGTTAAGGAACCGGGTGCACACATATACTCACTTTTAATTTAAGAGACATGTTTTTTTTCGACTAGGTGCAACTAGAAAAAATACATGATTTTATGAAAGTTAACACTACGAAACGTAATTCTATCGGGTCATATGACAATGTAAAGTAGTTGATATAACGTGCCACCATAATATAAAAAATGGCAATATGTTACATGTGCGATAATACCTCTTATAAAAGGTCAATTGTATGCAGTACATTGCTAGTATTTAACATTTTGGTATTAAAAAGTACAATAAGAGTAAATTTGTTACATTTAAAAAGTAAAAAAGTCTTTCTATTATCACTTTCTGTTGTAGTAAACTCAAAGTTGACAATAAGAGTAATTAGTGACAAGAAAATATAGAAATAAGATATTAATATTTGGCTCAAGTTAAACAAGTCAAGTACGCAAATTAGCTGAGTTACGTAACTTTCTATAGAATTGTCGACACATGGATCTTGTATCATGGTTTTAAGTAACTTCACTCATCGAAAGTGTATCTACATACATGGAAGAGGATTTAGGATGAATTGTAGTGAAATTGAAGGCGTGTGAAGAGGAGAAACAACCGAGATTTTTGTCAAGTAAGTGATTTGATATTCATTTTGATTTACATTGTATTATATTTATTATTTTGTTTAAGAGTTTGATAATGAATGTGTTTAGTTGTCTGTGATTATATATTGGTCTTGATTCATCTTGATTTTTTAAACTTGTAGTGCATATATTTGATTATGTGATCAACTAGTTTGTGGTGCATATAGGTGTCTCTTAGTTGTCTTGCCTCTTGCGTTGTTAGAGATTGAGCCCCTTAGCTTGTTCCCTTGGGCTCGGTAGTTGTTTAGTGGCTTCTCTTGTCCCTTTTGCTTTACCTTAGCTTTTAGCCCCTTTGTGTTACTGATGCAGGATTTACTGACTAGGTTTTAAGGTTTTATAATTTATACTCGTCTACCTAAGGTCTACCTAATGCACTAACAGGCAGTGTATTCGGTCGTGTGAGGTATAGCTAGATGGTAAAGCCGAGGTCGTCCCAAGAGCTAAGGTGGGGACAATATCTAAGTTTCAATATCACTAAATAAAAGGGGGTTTTAATAATTGGTTTAGTTAAGCTAAAGAAATAAATAAACAAAACAATTAATAAGTGAAAGGAAATTAGTTGGAGAAAGTAGTGTTAACCTAATTACTACTCTTGTTATCAATATGACAAGTTTTCTATAGATGCATCCTATCGTCTTATACGGGGGTTCAATTGAATAAGATCAGTTGCTCAATTCGCCTATCCTATTTCAATAATCCCCTACTCCGATATCTAAGGATTTTACCCTTAGTAATGAACGGAGGTCCGCGGATGACTATGTAAAGTCTTTAAGTGCCTCTACTAACTTAGACTAGCCTAACGGGAAGTGTTGTCACTTACACATCCCCTCTAACTTCTCAAGTAAATCTACCAGGTAGGTGATCATTTGGTCAATTCGCACATGTATGGTAATGGAAGTGTCTACGGTTCGTCTTAACCATTACCAAGTCACAACCTTCTAATGAAATGCGGGCACGGTCGCCATCGACACTCCACTCGAAGGACTACCCAATATCAAGACTCTTAAAGCTAAAGTGTCCAGAGACAAGCTAAGAAAGTATACAAATAAAACGACTAGAGATGCGAGAAAACTAAATCATATAAATAACAATTTCATAATCGGGCTAACACCAAGAGGTGTTTAGCCACCTATGTTCAATAATACAGTAAAACAAGTGTTTATCATAATGAATGTAAACATTGAATCGATACAAATCAAATCAATGAATAAACTTATGGTTATGGCGTGAATTCTCCCTTGGAATGTACTTGTATGTTGATAGAACTTCGTCCCTCTTGCTCCCTGAATTCCTCTCTACTTCTGTGTGGTGAAAAGTGACTGATAAAACTCGGAATTAGAGTTGGTATTTATAGGCCCGACTTTGCTACGGCGTAGCCCTATAGTCAGCTACGTCGTAGCCTTTGTAAATAATAGCTACGCCGTAGCTTGATCATGTGCTACGGTCGTAGATTCATCATGTGTCATGTCTATGGCGTAGTTTTGTAAGAGCTACGCCGTAGATTCTTCATTGGCCTCGAAGGTTCTCTACTGCTTGATTTAGAGGGTTACACTGTAGGTGGAGAGAGGTTACTGCGTAGAACCCTTTGATATATTATTACGCCGTAGCCATGGTAGTGGCAACGCCGTAGTCTTCAGAAATAAGTGCTACGGTGTATGTAGATGGAGCATCTACGCCGTATTTAGTGCAGAATCCGCATACTTTAGTGATTTTCATCTAAAACCTTCCAAATCCGCGTCTCTTCGAACCTTTGCTCATCTTTGCCCTGAAAACAGAATATAACTAAATAAGAGTATATATCCTAACATATAAACATAAAAGATGAACAATCTAGGGAGAAATTAACACTAGAAACCGGGTACTATTTGATGTTATCAAATATCCCCCCCCCCCCCCACGTGAACTCTACTTGCCCTCAAGTAGACCTTATTAGAATAATTCTCAAAAAGATATCTCCCAAGAAACTGGAAAATATTAATCTAAAAATTTCCTATTCTAGAATATCTCAAAGCCGAACACCTCACGAAATGGGAACAAACACTCATGCTCACTCTCCTAGTCTAAGTGTTAATTTCGGGGTGATCACTCAACGCACAGTCATAGAATGTATTCTATCATAGGCTTGGCGGTTACACAAATCTCCACCGCTAGAGCTAAAGTCAAAACAATTCTTAAAGGCAATATTGGGTGAACATTTATAAGGCTAAGGGTGTAGTGTTGTTACTAACATACTACGGCGAAGGCGACAAAGGAAATGGTACATGACCGGAACGCCGAGCAAGACACCAATGACTGCTCGATTCCCTCACCTAAGTACGCTTCACAACTAAAGGGTAGGATAAGACATGGGATTCACAATAATGGTGTAAAATAAAAAAATATAGAAACAAATAGTCTTAACCTATAACCGGGTTGCTACCACTTGCCGTTCATCAAAGGTCAAAGCTCCAAGACACAAAAATTGGATCATAAAAAGTGAATGTACCATTAGAGGACGTCATTATGGGCACAACAGTTGGTCTTCAAATCTTCAATAGTGATCGAGGTGGCCTCCTCGATGCTAAATCTTCATAAGCTCATAAACATGGTGCCATAAACAATTGCACCGGAAAAATAACTACTAAATGTCGCATTTTTTTTCTTCATATAACAACTATTACAAGAAAAAGAAATACATCCCCCCACTTGAGATGAATCATACATGGAATAAATTGGGGGGTCTCAAATGATCTTCAAAGGTAGGTCTTCGACGTAGGCGTGATTTCTGGATCTCTTTACTCGAACCTTGGACTAGAGCAAGTATCAACTTCTAGATTACAAACCAAGACTACACGGTAGGCTAAGGCGAATAGGTGTATCGAAATATTTATAATGTTGGTAAGAAACGAAAGGATAGGCTCAAAAGGGTGTAACTAGGGGTATCTTGCACTAAATATGAGTGCAACAAAAGGGTTTAAACACGGGGGTCGAAGAGTCAATGTGACTAATCGATAAACATACACATATAGGCTTTTTGGTTGATAATACTAAAATATTGCCTTCTCAAAAGTTTCTTTAAAATGCGTCAAGTAATCTCAACACACTACTCGTCTATGGTCTCAAAATGATGTAAAGGCCAAGTTCTAAAGTCTACCAACTACCGACAAACTCATATTTGGGTGGATTTGGGTAAATCAGGGGAAATTGAAAAGGTTAAACCTCACCATGGGAATAAAGGTTAATGTGCTCGGCTAAGGTCTATTCTAGTTAGGTTCGGAATAACATGTCAAAATTTTTACGAATGGCATAATTTTTCAATATAAACTAGAAAAATTGGGCAAATAAAAGTTCAAGTTATATTCTACTCCCGTCCTCCCACTTGAAATGTACAAAGTCCCTAATGATAATTAGAGGACATAAGTAGAATAAGAACGAGAACTTCCCTGAAAGATGCTCTTGAAAATAGTAGAAGGATCATGTTTAAGAAAACGTGCCTTCGCTTTGCCTAAAGAGCAATCTTCATATCCCTGAAATCACGAAACACCTACAAACATAAAACCTAAAAAAGAAAAATAAAAGGAAAAATAGAAACCTAACTCACTTTTGTAGGAATCATGGTTGCATTTAGCGTATGCAACAAGCCTTTTAAACCACTTGGTGTCCCAAGTGGACGAGTGAAGTCTCATGAGGGTTTACAGTGAACACACCCACAAAGTTCATTTAAAAACTAATACAAGGTTTATAATTGTTTGTACTAAAAATCTTGTGAAATTAGATGGCACAGGAGAAAACTACGGCGTAGTAGCAATTGTAGCTACGCCGTAGTTGGAAAAAACTGACAGACTGACACCTGGAGGGTGCTACGGCGTAGCTACTTAGTGGGCTACGCCGTACACTTTTCCTGGGGAGAATTTTCTAGAGTAGAAAACTCCATAGATGGCTTAATTCATCGTCCCCTTCTCTTTTACCTGCAAAAATTATAGAACAAAACATGCAAAACCAAACTATGCTACTAAAATGAAAAGCGGAGGATAATTCGGGTTGTCTCTTGAAAGAGCACTTTTGTTTATTATCGAGTCTTTAAGTTAGACTCACTATCGCGTAGCTTAATGTTGCTTTCATGATTGCCCAACCTCGTTCATTTCCTTTATAAGTTTGTGCCTAATCCAAGTGACATTCGTAGAAGTACGGCTATATTCTCTTTCACTGATCTTCCGTATCTTAGAGAATCTTTCGTCACGTCCCAAATTATACCTAGTCACTTCATAAGCTTCCGCGATAATAGGGGAGGTTTGGTATAGGTTAATCCTAGCAATTTACACCGCCGTTGTTCGTTGCCTCATCATCCGGATCCATGAACCCGTCATGTCCTTGCATTTCAAGGTAATCAATAATTCCATCAATATCATCGTCATCGGAATGCGTACCTTTAAACCATTCGTCATCGATCTTATCCTCAATGAGTTCTTTTTTGCAACGGTCCTTCTCTTCTCCCCATTTTGTCTTGTACACTTCTTCTCTTTCAAAACCTGGTTCGTTATCAACTTCGCATTCACTTGGGTCAAACTTGCTCATACATCCTTTCCATATCTTTTCTTTTGTGGTAGCATCAATTCTTCCGTACTTAATTTTTACCCAATCTTCGAAGCTTAACCTATCAAGCCATGGTAGATCACTTCTTAGGTTGTCGTTTGTTGATGTCCACAAATATTCATCATCTCCAACTCTAGCAATGCTGCTTCCACCATTGCAATCATCATCGTATGGATTACAAGACGCCCATAATTGACCTTCATGGCTGTCACGGGTCTTGATTTGCTTACACCAATGTTTCTTTTCTAAAGGACAAGCCTCCTCCTCATGATTAAAACATTCATTAACGAGATTAATGTTCTTCTCTTGCGGAGTTTTGTTGTTAATGGGGATGTGTTCTTCTTCTTTATCTTGACCGTTTAAGATGTCCCAAAGCTTCCACTTCTCATCTCTTTCCATTTTACCGTGAGTGATTTGAACCCAATCGTCAAAGGGTATAGTCCCTTTCCATTCAAGATTCCTTCTATCACAATCATTCGTCGAGCTCCATAAATGTTTATTGTTTCGGGTTATTTCTTTATCTCTGCCTCCGTCACATTGGTCATCATTGGGGTCGCATGATGCCCATAAGTCGTAACTCATTTCGTTGTCCACGGGAATTGCTTCGCACCAATGGTACTTTTTCACAATTACCTTGGTGTTAGCTTTTGTTTCATTATCATGTTGGGCAATCATTCCCATAAGATTCTTGGCCTCACTATCATTTATTGAGGCTTCTTCGATCTTATTCCATCTGTTAACCGTCCTTTCATCCCGGAACTCAATGTCAGCGACTGCGCTACGCCGTAGCTTAATAGGAGAGCTACGGCGTAGTTCCTCTTTGTTTTTGTTTTCCTGCACAATTTTCTTTTGCAAGTATTCATGATTAGTATCGAGGTGTGTGTGTGCAGGTGGGTCAGAAGCAATGCTATCTTCCTTCCTATGCCCAGTGTTCCCTTTGTTAACTACACAAACTGATTCGACCCTATGGCATTTTCCTCCTTCATCCATATTAAAAACTATTTTCTTATCATTAACTGTCAGAGAAATTAGTTTGCTAAACACATCAATCATAGCATGGGCCGTGGCAAGGAGTGGTCGTCCTAGAATTATTGGCAATTCACTATCTTCTTCCATATCGAGAATCACAAAATCAACAGGAAAAGTGAATTCATCTATTTTAACTAACACATTTTCTACGATCCCTTTAGGTATGCTAATTGTCCTATCTGCAATTTCAATAGTCATGTAAACAGGTTTAATTGGGCCTAGACCTAACCGTTTGTACATAAAGAATGGTATTATACTTATACTATCTCCTAAATCGGCTAAAGCATTACTAATGGACAAGCTACCAATTGGACAAGGGAGAATAAAACTTCCTGGGTCCTTTTCCTTTGGAGGCAATTGGTGTTGAATGATAGCTGAACATCTGGCATTTAGCTTTACTTCTTCTCCCCGTTCATCATCCAAGGGGTAGAGCTCTACTTCGTCGAACCAATTTCCGTCATTATCAAAGTTAAACTCCTTTTTAAAAAAGAATTCCAGCTCTTCGTCTGAGTACCTGAAAGGAGTATAAAGTGGTTCCCCATTGTTAGCAAATATTGCTTTGCATGCTCCGGAATCCTTGGAACAGCTACCCTTAGTGTCGGTAGTCCTCTTCTTCACTTGATTACTCAAAAGCCTATTTTCGCTTCGAGGCTTTTAATGGTATCGTCATGACTTTTCAAGTTTAGCGATGTTCCTTCTTAAAAGCTCTTGAGCCATTGTTCACGGTCCCTTTGCTTTTTAGCCGATTCGTCAAGATATTTTTGAATGGAATCTTTAAGGCTAGTCTTCCCGTAAGACGGGCGGTCATCTCCTTTAGACTCTAGAGTAGTAGTTAGGATGCCCAGTACGATATCTATTCCCTCCATTATTCTTTAGAAATGGTCTTCCTTCTCCATATTTGACTTCTGATGCGTGGAATTGCGCCCTCGCAAAAGATTTTACTTCTCAAGGGATCTTGAGAAGCTTGCAATCCACACCAGGAAGTGTACCTGACCGTTGTAGTATAGTATAGTGACAAGTACCGGGGGATTGATCGTTCAACTCAAAGAATAGTGTTCGCTAGGGTTAAAACTCAATTAAACTAGGTCTAGAGGTGAGGGATGATTCTTTTTGTATTTTTATATTTTATAGAAAGCAAGTAAAAATCTCGAGTTTTGAAAGAGCGGGCGGAATTAGTTGCTAGTCAACTAACCCAAATAACTACAAATGCAAACAAAATAAAATAAAATAAACTTAAAGTAAATGTGGCGAAAACAATAATAAGAGAAAATGTGTTTACTTAGATTTCACTACTCCCTAGCTATCTTTTACCGGTTGATTAGTTTGTTACAATTGCATGGATGACGGGTTATATTCCTTAATACCATTCGTAGGGCTGTGTACAATCTTCCCTAACTCTATAAGCTTCTACCTCTTCCTATGTCGAGCCGACTACTAGCTCCTAACATGGCCTCATTAGTAGTTACCTATGCATTAAATATAACCAATTTATCGTAGTACACCTCCGATCATGTTTCTTAAGACGTTCAAGCAAGTTACCAATTGGAAGTCTGCCAGTTTTCTTAAGCCTAACATCGAAATCATTCATCCACAACAATTATAAACAAACAACCAACCAACCAATAATCAATATCTAAGTTTCATTGCATCTAAGCAAACACAAAGAAAACCTAGCCTAGCATGTTAAAGAGAAGACAAGCATAAGATAGAATCAAACAACACATAAACATATTAAATGATTATTGAAAAACTTATCTTCAATTAAGCATGGATGAAACAAGGGTTTGAAACCCTAAAAAATACAGTAAAATTCATCTAGGGTTTTCTCCTCTCAAAGTCGCACACAATGAATGAAAAATCAAAAACTATATATAGATAATTGAGTCTGACGGCGTCAAGAGTAAGTTCTGACGCCGTCAACTCGCTGCCATAATTATCATCGTATTGCCTAGATCCACTTCTGACATCGTCATGTGTAAACTTCATCTTGGCCGTCACGTGCAAATTACTCTTGATGGCCTTGCTGACGCCATCACGTACAATTCTTCCAAAATCTCTCTGGCGCGTCACGTGTAACTTGATTTATCCACCTTTTTGTCAAAGGGTGACGACGTCACATGCAATTCCTGACGCCGTCAGGTACAATTTCAAGCATGAATTTGAGACTTTGTCGTTTTCTTCACTTTTGCGCTCCAAAAACGTCCAAAATGCTTCCTTTTACAGATTTCCTCTCAAAAGTACTTAAAATGACAAAAGGAACGATTTAGGGCAATATTTGATCAAATAATCTCGAGTTTGGGCTTAAATGACCCCCCAAAAGCGGTTCACTTTTCGTCTCATCAAATACCCTTACACTTGAGATTTGCTTGTCCTCAAGCAAATGCACTTTTATTCTAATCAAAATACAAGCTATGGGTCATTTAACACAAATATAAAATTAATTGCAACAAATAATCGTTCCACTTCAACCAAAACAAGCACGGAAATTATACACTAGCACCTCACAAATAGTGTTTAGATACTCACATCTCTCGGGTGTAATAAAGTATATATCACAATATAGAAATGGAAAACATCTCTCACTACCTGTCATAGCAAATAGATTACCATAGGCTTGGGAAAGGATCAAACCTCTACCACTTGGCGTAAGCACCTAGGATAAACTATCAAAGAGGTCGATCTTTTAAAAAGGGTTATAACGTGAGGTGTAGTGATATGGTAAACACGGTTTTGTTGGATAAAGGCAATATTTACTGGTAGCGAGTTAATCATCTTGGTTAATTACATGTACAATGTGGCATTGCTAAGCCAAGACTCGACTCGACTTAAGCTAATGAAAAACTAATCAAAAACATAAAACAAACATAAAAGGAAACGGGATGGTAGTCCGTATGTTTTTTCTCTTTTTTCTTTTTATCTTTTTTTTTTCTTCATACACTCTTGCCCTACCATCCAAAATAATACATCACAGGGAATTTGCATTCCCCTTACACTTGAACTTTTACATACTCTACAATTAACTATTCTAATGACTCGAATTAAGATAATCAAAACACTCGGAGTACTTTTTAAGATTAACGCACATATGGGGGTAATAATTGATGTTCTTCCCCATTACTCCATAACACTAGTACTTTACCCAATCGTCCCAATCGTCCCAAAACAATATGTACAAGATATGACTCGACTTACCAACCATGTAATCAATTAGACAATTAACTAAGGGTTTAAACAAATAACAATAATGCACTAAAGACGAGTGCATACAAGGAAGGCTACGGCGATTTGGTTGCACATTTGCGGTAGATTGTAAACAAATTCTTCCTTTAGGTAAAATGCTTAAGGTTAGAAATGAAAAAGATAGGTTCGGAGGGGTGTACTAGGGGTATCGTGTACTAAAAATGAGTACATCGCAAAGGTGTGGGAAAAATTAATTGACTTTACTAGTCAAGTGATTATGACTTCATTGGTCAAGTAATTATGATACGGGTTTAAACACAAGGGTTATCCTAATGCCTCTTATCATGTAGTAAATCCTACTACTCGAATGTAGTCTCATTAGCGGTCTCGGGATGCATCACTAACGCAAGTTCTAGTATCTAAGTACTACTGGTACACTCATAAGCATCTTTTCCTAACAAATCTAGGGGCGAACCTCACATATTTGGGGTGCAAAATTTTGAGTGGTACGGTTTTTGTGCTAGTTATACAACTCCTATCTATGAGACGCTTATTAAGGCTAAAGCTTCACTCCTAAATGTTGTAAAAAATTTTAAATTTGGCGCTAAAATTGCCCTAACAAGTATTTCTCTTAGTTTTATTACACACCTACTATTAAACAAACAAACTCAAGTGTAATTGTATTCTCTAAGGTATCATCATTTACCCTCCCCTTACACTTAGGCTAAACATTGTCCCTAATGTTCAATAAAAAGGATGTAAAAGTAATGAAGGTAAAAGAATGAGACAAATACTCCCCTGATTCGTTCGGGGTGGATAATTGGATAACATGGTTAAATCCTCCTCCAAGAAAATGAACGTTGAAAGCTTCCCTCCAGAAATATAAATCATCTTCTTGTCCAATATAACCTGTTAAACCTGAGAAAACAATCAAGGCAAACCTCGGGTAAAATCGGCGGCAATCTATATATATAAGGATATAATGCTTGTGGAATGAATGTTTGCAGATTTTCTGGAGTTTATAAAACTAAAGAATTAACAAAGCTTTAAGACTCCGGTAAAAAAAACAAAACTTGCAAAATTCTACAAATTTTTACACTTGACGCCGTCAGGTTATAACCCTGACGCCATCAGAGTGTTCTGACAGAAATCTTATGTTAAGTTTCCGGAAAATTTCTAGAAAAACTCATGCCTTAATTCATGGAATTCCTGCAAAACATCATTATGAATCTATACAAGCATTTGACTCAAACAAATAATAATATACATGTTCATTTAATATTGTTGTGGTTCATGTTCAATTTTCGTTCTTAGAAATAAATTTAGATTTCCCTTACACTTAGCTTTTGCGAAATACCTTTTTATGAAGTTAAGACAAACAACAAGGTAAAGCATTTTCACAATTTATTTTGAAACATGATCCATAAACAATAAAAATAAAAGCATGCATACGGAAACAAATAAAATCAAACAAACAAACAAACAAACAAAACAAATAAAACTTGGGTTGCCTCCCAAGAAGCGCTTTTCTTTATTTACGAGTCTTGTAGCTAGACTTAAGGTCACATCCTACCATGTGTCGCTTATGCTCACATACCCAAGTGTGAGCCATCTAATAGTTGCCTCATCTTTCTTATAGTCATCACTTAGCTCTAAACATCCGCGATAATACCTTTTGTTCTTTTCATGAGGATATTTAAGCCCTTTCCTTTTATCATTCTCACTTAGCATATCGAGAGGTTGATACCTATTACATTTCTGAATAGAAAAATCCTTGAACCTAGGGTGTGCACGGGGCATTTGGTAAACAAAATCTTCATCCCCGTCCGAAAATGTAATTAACCCTTCCATAAGTTTTTCATCTAGTTTGGTTAACCTTTTGAAGGGCTTCCCACACACAACTTGGGTTAAGTTACTATCGATAAATTCTCCTAGATTCTCCATAACCATAAACTCAACCAAATAAACAAAGCTTCCAACAAACACATGCAATGTCTTTGCCCTAGCAACAATATTATCTCCTTTGTATTCTAACTCATTTACCATAATTTTATTGTATTCACTACGCGAGATTATGTTCATTGGTAAAGATGAGTTAAGGTAAGCATCAAAGCTCCTAAATCCTATCTTACAAGGGAATTGCATATTAAATGAGCTGTCATTCTCAATCCTTGTCCTAGGGTCGACATACCTAAGAGGGTTCATCTCATCTTCCACCCTATCCTCATTGATTACATCACCATCATCTAGGTCCTCATCGGAGTCCGAATAGTAAAAAGGACTAGCGCTATGGTCATTATCATGGTGAGACTCCTCCATCTCAGAATTATTGTCAAAGTGATGGTCAGGCGAGAGGTTAGGTGGGTTCTCATTTTCCACTAAAGGGATTGGGACGGGTAATTGAAAAATCCTACGACGAAAAATACGAATAACAGGAATCAAACGATCAATGCTATTGTTATCCATCGAGATACTTTACGAACAAAGGAAACAAAGAAATAAGATAGACTAAAGAAACCTATAAAAAAAAATCTTACTAGAAAGGAATCTAGCAAGTAGACCTAATAAAAAGAAATTTCAACCTAGACAATAACTACTCCCCGGGCTGCGGCGCCAAAAACTTGATGCATGGAATTGCGCCCTCGCAAAAGGGTTTACTTCTCAAGGGATCTTGAGAAGCTTGCAATCCCCACCAGGCAGTGTACCTGACCGTTGTAGTATAGTATAGTGACAAATACCGGGGGATTGATCGTTCAACTCAAAGAATAGTGTTCGTTAGGGTTAAAACTCTATTAAACTAGGTCTAGAGGTGAGGGATGATTCTTTTTGTATTTTTATATTTTATAGAAACCAAGTAAAAATCTCGGGTTTTGGAAGAGTGAGCAGAATTAGTTGCTAGTCAACTAACCCAAATAACTACAAATGCAAACAAAATAAAATAAAATGAACTTAAAGTAAATGTGGCGAAAACAATAATAAGAGAAAATGTGTTTACTTAGATTTCACTACTCCCTATCTATCTTTTACCGGTTGATTAGTTTGTTACAATTGCATGGATGACGGGTTATATTCCTTAATACCATTCGTAGGGCTGTGTACAATCTTCCCTAACTCTATAAGCTTCTACCTCTTCCTATGTCGAGCCGACTACTAGCTCCTAACATGGCCTCATTAGTAGTTACCTATGCATTAAATATAACCAATTTATCATAGTACACCTCCGATCATATTTCTTAAGATGTTCAAACAAGTTACCAATTGGAAGTGTGCCAGTTTTCTTAAGCCTAACATCGAAATCATTCATCCACAACAATTATAAACAAACAACCAACCAATAATCAATATCTAAGTTTCATTACATCTAAGCAAACACAAAGAAAACCTAGCCTAGCATGTTAAAGAGAGGACAAGCATAAGATAGAATCAAACAACACATAGACATATTGAATGATTATTGGAAAACTTATCTTCAATTAAGCATGGATGAAACAAGGGTTTGAAACCCTCAAAAATACAGTAAAATTCATCTAGGGTTTTCTCCTCTCAAACTCGCACACAATGAATAAAAAATCAAAAACTATATATAGATAATTGAGTCTGACGGCGTCAAGAGTAAGTTCTGACGCCATCAACTTGCCGCCATAATTATCATCGTATTGCCTAGATCCACTTCTGACGTCGTCATGTGTAAACTTCATCTTGGCCGTCACGTGCAAATTACTCTTAATGGCCTTGCTGACGCCGTCACGTACAATTCTTCCAAAATCTCTCTGGCGCATCATGTGTAACTTGATTTATCCACCTCTTTGTCAAAGGGTGACGGCGTCACATGCAATTCCTGACGCCGTCAGGTACCATTTCCAGCATGAATTTGAGACTTTGTCGTTTTCTTTTCTTTTTCGCTCCAAAAACGTCCAAAATGCCTCCTTTTACAGATTTCCTCTCAAAAGTACCTAAAATGACAAAAGAAACAATTTAGGGCAATATTTGGTTAAATAATCTCGACTTTGGGCTTAAATGACCCCCTAAAAGCGGTACACTTTTCGTCTCATCAACTTCCTCTGTTCTTATGTCATCATCTTTCGAAGGGCAATCTCTAGCTAGATGAGCTCCTTCACAAATTTCACATCCAACTTGAATGGCATGTACATTCTCCTTAAGCTTCTTCATATCACACCCCAAACTCTCCAATTTGTTAGTTATGAGGGCGATTCCATCCGAACTCCCAACAGTGCTTCTTCCACTTCCCCCATCATGCCACTTCTGAGAGTGGTCAGTTATATCTTCAATAGCCCTTAGGGCTTGGATAGGGTTCTTCCCAGGGATCGGCCCCTGAGAATCAAGCATTTGTCTGGTGGAGATGTTGATTCCCTTATAAAAAAATGTTCACCATTTGCTGTTTGTTGAGATCATAAGTTGGACATTTGAAAAAAAGTTCATTGTACCTATCCCAAGCTTGGTACAGCGATTCATCACCTTCTTGTTTGAAATTATGGATCTCTTCGAGCTGTTGTACCATCCTTGAAGGAGGGCAACACCTTTGGATGAACTTTTTCTTCAGCAGTGCCCAAGTATCAATCGTTCCCGCTGGCAACCTATCAATCCATCTCTTGGCTGCACCGGTAAGAGTCATGGGAAAGACTATAAGCATTACCACATCGTGAGACACTCCAGGAATATTGAACAAACTGATAATGTAGAGAACATTCTCAATGTGTTCGTGATCATCTTCAGTCTTTGGTCCCGGAAAGGGGTCTTTCCGCAACTCCCTTATGAATTGGTTCTTGATTTCAAATTGAACCTCCACTCCAATAGCTGGCCTAACCAAACCAGGCCCTTGTTCCTCTCGCGTAAGATCTAGGTACTCTTCGAGAGTGAGAGTGTCGATGTCAACGTCACCCATACTTCCTGAAACTTGAAGAGAAATCGTGAGTACTGAAAACAGAATTAAAAATGCAAAACTTAAATAAAATCCTAATAGCTCCCCGGCAACGGCGCCAAAAACTTGATGCAGGATTTGCTGACCAGGTTTTATAATTTATAATAGTCTCGTCTACCTAAAGTCTACCTAATGCACTAATGGGCAATGTACCCGGTCGTGTGAGGTATAGCTAGATGGTAAAGCCGAGGTTGTCCCAAGAGCTAAGGTTCGGATAATATCTAAGTTTCAATGTCACTAAATAAAAAGGGGTTTAATAATTGGTTTAATTAAGCTAAAGAAATAAATAAACAAAACAATTAACAAGTGAAAGGAAATCAGTTGGAGAAAGTAGTGTTAACCTAATTACTACTCTTGTTATCAATATGACAAGTTTTCTATAGATGCATCCTATCGTCTTATCTAGGGGTTCAATTCAATAAGCTCAGTTGCTCAATTCGCCTATCCTATTTCCATAATCCCCTACTCCGATATCTAAGGATTTTACCCTTAGTAATGAACGGAGGTCCGCGGATGACTATGAAAAGTCTTTAAGCGCCTCTACTAACTTAGACTAGCCTAACGGGAAGTGTTGTCACATACACCTCCCCTCTAACTTCTCAAGTAAATCTACCAGGTAGGTGATCATTTGGTCAATTCGCACATGTATGGTAATGGAAGCGTCTACGGTTCATCTTAACCATTACCAAGTCACAACCTTCTAATGAAATGCGGGCACGGTCACCATCTACACTCCACTCGAAGGACTACCCAATATCAAGACTCTTAAAGCTAAAGTGTCTAAAGACAAGCTAAGAAAGTACACAAATAAAACGACTAGAGATGCGAGAAAACTAAATCATATAAATAACAATTTCATAATCGGGCTAACACCAAGAGGTGTTTAGCCACTCATGTTCAATAATACAGTAAAACAAGTGTTTATCATAATGAATGTAAACATTGAATCGATACAAATCAAATCAATGAATAAACTTATGGTTATGGCGTGAATTCTCCCTTGGAATGTACTTGTATGTTGATAGAACTTCATCCCTCTTGCTCCCTCAATTCCTCTCTACTTCTGTGTGGTGAAAAGTGACTGATAAAACTCGGAATTAGAGTTGGTATTTATAGGCCCGACTTTGCTACGGCGTAGCCCTATGGTCAGCTACGTAGTAGCCTTTGTAAATAATAACTACACCGTAGCTTGATCATGTGCTACGATTGTAGATTCATCAGGTGTCATTTCTATGGAGTAGTTTTGTAAGAGCTACGCCGTAGTTTCTTCATTGGCCTCAAAAGTTCTCTACTGCTTGATTTAGAGGGTTACGCCGTAGATGGAGAGAGGTTACTGCGTAGAACCCTTTGATATATTATTACCCCATAGCCATGGTAGTGGCTACGCCTTAGTCTTCAGAAATAAGTGCTACGGCGTAGGTAGATGGAGCATCTACGCCGTAGTTAGTGCAGAATCCGCATACTTCAATGATTTTCATCTAAAACCTTCCAAATCCGCATCTCTTCATTCCTTTGATCATCTTTGCCCTAAAAACAGAATATAACCAAATAAGAGTATATATCCTAACATATAAACATAAAAGATGAACAATCTAGGGGAAATTAACACTAAAAACCGGGTACTATTTGATGTTATTAGTTACCCTGCTTTGTTTTTTGTTATTTTCTTAGGTCCATGATTTTTTGTTTTTACCTCTAACCCCATGTGTTTTATATTGTATTTTCCTAAAGATGCAAGAGTTTTCCTCATTTTCCTAAAGAAATTATTTTATCATTTCGGAATCCCGAAAGCATTAGTTAGCGACAAAGGGACACACTTTTGTAATCATTTAATGGTAAAAGCAATGAAGAAATATGGTGTAAACCATCGTTTCTCTACTTCATATCACCCTCAAACGAGTAGCCAAGTAAAAAACACAAGTAGAGCCTTAAAAAGAATTCTTGAAAAAACTTTGAAAGACAATATGGCTATATGGTCAAGAAAATTAGACGATGCTCAGTTGGCTTTCCGAACAACTTATAAAACACCCACCGGAACCACACCTTATAAACTCATTTATGGTAAAGCATGGCACTAGCCATTCAAAATCAAACATTGTGCATATTGGCACTCAAGAATTGTAATACATGCTTAATGGCTGCTGGATAAAAAAAATGTTTCAACTCCACGAGTTAGACGTATTTCATTTACAAGCATACGAAAATTCTCGGTTATACAAAGAAAGAACCAAAGTCTGGCATAATCGTAAACTAAGAATCCGTAGAGAATTCAAGCAAGGAGATAAAGTACTCATGTTCCACTCAAAATGTAAATTCAAACAACCAGAACTCCGATCACGATGGTTTGGTCCCTATATGGTTAAACACGGTTATCCATCCGGATACGTCGAATTATATGGACGAAATGGAATTACAAGGATGTTGGACGTATTGTTTTTTTTTTTACTTTATTGTACTCAAGTGACCATGTTTACTTGATTTTATTGATGATTAATAAAAATCAAGTTCAATTTATTTTTGGCTTCAATTGAAATATATTTGCGAAAAACTGAATTTGTTGGTTGCTATGATGACTAACTAATTAACGAATACAAAACCGTACCAAATGACTTCTATAGCAAACACAAAAATGTGCCAAATATTTTTGGCAAGGCAGATAAAAATGTGCCAGATACGTTTGGCACAAAAACGTAAAATGTGCCAAATACGTTTGTCACGGTATATAAAACCGTCCCAGTTAATTTTGGCATAAATAAAAATGAACCAAATAAGCATTCGGCATGGTAAATGAATTGGTACCAAATAAGCATTTTGGCACGGTAAATACAAACTGTACAAAAAAAAAAGCATTTGGAACGGGAAATGAATTGTTACTGAATACACATTTGGCACGGGATATAAAAATGTGACGAATGCCCATTTAGAATGGAAGATTATCAGTTGTGCTAAATGCCTCACTCATGGCACCCCAAAGTTAAACCGTCCCAAGAACTGTGCCAAATACTATTTAGCACGGTTTCAACCCGAACCAAATACATTTGGCACCCTCATATTTAAGATGGAGCTAAAAGTGTGCCAAAGCCGTGCCAAATAGCATTTGGCACAGCTTTGAGTATTTGGCACAGTTTTCTACCCTTCCAAATACCACTTTTTCTTGTAGTAAGCCTACTATAACCAAAGCCCAAAGGGGTGTACCCAAAGCCCAAAGGGGTGGCTAATAATCATCCATATAACAAATTCGAATACATATTGGACTAAAATATGTTCAGTCCGGCTAGGTTAGGCCATTCAATCCAGTTCGTCTATCCGATCTGGTCTAATAAAACATATTGGTCAGTTTAAGCAAGACCATATCTGACCGAGGACAATATACAAGGAAAAAGTTGAAGCGATGACCGATTCGTTTCGATCTGTTGTTCATTGTGCTATGCTCTATTTAACTATATAATAATATCGAAATATGAATCATGAACCAAGTTCTTATTTATGTAAAGAAAATGGAAAAGGTAAAATGTGAAATGTGAAACTTTCTGAAATGATTAATTGGTTGGAAAACGATATTAAGAAAAAAGTTTGTATTTGTAACACCCCCAAAATTCGGGTCTAGCGGAAGCATACATGCATTGGGTTGCTACTAAAATTGGTATCACAACATAAGTATAAAGAATGGTTTTTATTTCATTCGTTGAAAATAAAATGCATTAACAAAACATTAAGTTTACATTTTATAAAAGAAATCCGGAAATAGGCCCATAAAACGAATAAAGCGGTCCCAAATTATAGTTGTCAGAGTCTTCTATGACCAATGCCCCTTGCCAAGCGCCTTCCAATCATGAGCTAACGCCTTATACCTGAGAATACTTGCTAAAGGTCAGCTTACGCTATTGAGTTCATAGTTTTAAGTTATAAAGCAGTTGTGGACCTAAAGAGTTAAGTGCTATGTGTGACTAGAGGCAGGCATAGATTTCGCAATTCAACATCATCCAAATCAATTCCATATCAATCGCTATTTAGTGTTCGTAGTGAGTGGGCCCCTCGGCGGTCACTAGCCAGGCATACGTTATAGCAAGGAACCACCCATTGCTACCCTAACTAGGCCGGAGATAGATATCTATTCTTAGCTAGGTTCCAAGGCTGCCCTAGCACAAGGCAACATCTACCGCAAATCTAACCTCATCTAGCCAACACAATATAGCAAAACAAAAAGTAGTAGCAGGTCCGAGAAAAATAGTTTTGAGCTAGGGAGCTCACATATATCAGGTAAACACATAATGCCTTCGGATAGCAAATTCAAATATCAGTCAATTAATCAATCAATCAATTCTTAATCAAACAGTTCACGTATTCAGATAAACAATCATTGAGTTTAGTTAAAACGAGCATGTATCCTCCCCCAAAATAGTTATGAAAACTGTTTAAAAAGTAGGGGGTTATGATCTCACCTTAGCCACAGCAAAGCAATGATCACGATTGACACAACTGACATCTAGAGCTAATCACAATGGTATCCAGAAGATAGGTATCACGAGTACAATGGTATAGAGATGGCGTAACCTAATACGCATACGATTATCTCAGAAAATAGCTCGCGAAATAATAAATTCTATAAAAGACAATGTGTCATAGTTTTCGTGGATTATTCGTATCGTTACTTATAAAAAATTTAGTATCGACGTTTCGTAAGAAAGCTTTATGTTTCGTGTGGTGGTAAGAAAGTACCGACTCCAAATGTTACTCACGCCAAAGTGGAAAAGATATCGACAAACAACTCACGCCAAAGAGGAACAGACATCGATATAGTCATGAAAAATGCTGACAACGTTCAAGCTAACCAAAGAAAATCTAGACAATGACGACAATTAACCATGTAATATAAAATAGGTAAGTTTCGGTATTTTCCCATATTTCCCAAAATAGTTTGAAAACAATCAATAAGTTTGAAAAGGGTCATTTAAGTTTTATAGCGAAACTCGATTTATTATATCAATTAACAAAACTTTTCAAGTTAAATAAGATTATAAATTTTGACCATTGCCGGGTTTTATAAAAATAAATGGGTTTGATCAAAAGTATTTAGAACATTTTACAAATTTTGGCATGACCTGCCAAATTATATCATAATCCCAAGTCATCGTGACTTTTGAATAAATCAAATTTTAATTATCACATTCTATAAATTTTATTTATCGTTATCACTCGTGTAATTATTAGCCTATGGCTTTATTGAATATTTTGTGTCTGATCCGTGTCTAACATATTAGATTCTTATCGAGTCCAATATATCATAACGTCTTGTCTAAAATATCCAATAATTTCCATCGTCCAATATCGTAAGTCCAATAACGGTCAAAACATCTAAGAATGGTAGTTTATACGTCCAACTCCAAGTATCAATTCCCAATATTTCCGAAACGTACTAATGATCACGAAGAACCAAAACAAAGTACTACATTAATTTATAAATCAGTAAAAGTATAAATGTAGATTTATGCCTAACAGTTTAAAGCTCTACTAGTTAAATCAGTGGGCTTTGGCCCATGGTAGTAACTAAATGCACCCAAATGTATATACATGTGGACTTGTGGCCTGCTATCCTCAAATAAACCAAACATAACTCATTACACTAGCGAGACACATTACAAATTTTAGTTTTTAAAACAAAGCCACTCTAATACATCTTGACAAAATGTTTTATTGACACGACTCGACCCGAGTTCAAATGAGCATACACCATTGAGGTGTTGATGCTGACTCGCAAAAAGGACCAACAAACAAACACCCTTTTGGGTGTAGTCGTGGTGATCCAAGCATAATCAAATCAACGCACCCTAATGTGATAACCAAACAAAGACTAAACTTTCGACACCCTTGTGGTGTTGTCAAGCCGAGACCCAATCTAAAGTACATAACCAACTTCCATCTAAATCAAGACAATAACCAAGCTTATCAGATGAACAAGAATTTAACAAGAAGAAATCAAATCCAGAATCAAACCATAGATAGGTTCGGGTCGACCTGACCCGAATAATAACTGATAACGAGAACAACACCATTAGTCCATTTTACACGATTTCCTTACCACACGAATTATTGTCACCTTGTTTTAAACACGTATTAAATCCACATATTAATCACAAAAACTACTAACACCAATTTATCTCTGATTTTAAATCCATTTAATCCACGAAAACGATAACAAGTTTCATCAGTCGATTATATCAAAGATAAAAACAAACAAACGGGTTCACGGTTTACCAAATCAAGAAAGAAAAAGGAGAGAAACGAGAGACGAGGAGATGGAGGAGATGGCGGTGTGACTGTGGCGGCTCTGGTGGTATCTCCGAACCAAACGGACCCAAACAAAAACCTTCAACCAATCTTACAATCTTTGATCTATTCTTTACCTTCGATATATACATGAAAACAAAACGAAATATGGGGCGGAGGTGACGTGTGAACACGCGTTTTCTTAACAAAATGGATACATGAGATGTTGTGGTAATGTTGTTTGGTGTTAGTTTGATGGTGGTAGAGGGCGGAGAACAGTGGTGGCCGGCTGTGGAGGTGGCGGAAGTGGTTTTGGTCGCGCGTGAGTTACCTCATGATACGTGGGAATCACACCAGGCTTTACCTCTCGAGGGATCTCGAGAAGCTTACAACCCCCACCAGGCAGTGTACCTGATTGTTGTAGTATAGTATAATGACAAGTACCGGGAGATTGATCGTTCAACTCAGGAATAGTGTCGCTAGGATTAGAAAGTCTCCTAAACTAAGTCTAAAGGTGAGGGATGATTCTTTTTGTATTTTTATATTTTATTAAAGCAAGTAAAATCTCGGTTTTTGAAAGAGTGGGCGGAATTAGTTGCTAGTCAACTAACCCAAATAACTACTAATGTAATCAAAATTAAATAACAGAAATGAAAATGAAACTAATTATACTAGTGTGGTGTAACAATGATAGGGAAAGTTGTGTTTACTTAGATTTCATTACTCCCTAGATATCTTTTACAGGTTGATAGTTTGTTACAATTGCATGGATGACGGGCCATATTCCTTAATACTAGTCGTAGGGCCGTGTACAATATTCCCTAACTCTATAGGATCCTACTTCACTCCTATGTCGAGCCGTTAGAAGCTCCTAACATGGGATCATTAGAATTCTCCTACGCATTACATACAACCAAAAATCATAGTATACCTCTAATCATGTTTCTTAAGACGTTCAAGCAAGTTACCAATGGAAGTCTGCCAGTTTTCTTAAGCCTAACATCGAATACAATCATCCGTAACAACTATAAACAAACAATCAACCCATAATTAACATCTAGGTTTCACTACATCTAAGCAAACACAAGAGAGATCTAGCCAAGCATGTTAAATTGAAGACAAGTGTAAGATATATTCAAGCAACACATAGACATATTGATTGAATTGAAAGAGTACTTATCTCAAATTGACATGAAAGATTCAAAGGGTTGAAAACCCTTGAAAAAGTTGTGAAAATCGGCCTAGGGTTTTTCCTCAAAGTTGCACCCCCAAAGTTACACACTAATGAATGAAATTTGGAAAACTATATATAGATTTTACAGGGTGACGGCGTCAAGAAGGAAATTGTGACGCCGTCAACTCGCCGCCCATAATGAAATCGGATTGCCTAGATCCACTTTTGACGCCGTCATGTGTAAAATTGTTCTGGGCCATCACTAATATTTGGACCATGACGGCCTTGGGTGACACCGTCATCTCCAATGCACAAAACTCTCTGGATCGTCACGTGTATAGTCCACATCCACCTCTTGTATTACTCTTGACGCCGTCACTTGGAAACTCTTGACGCCGTCAGGTACTGTTCCCAGCAAGGAAAATTAAGACTTTGCCGTTTTCTTCACTTTTATGCTCCAAAAAAGTCCGAAATGCTTCCTTTTCCAGATTTCTCTCCAAAAGTACCTAAAATGACAAAAGGAACGATTTAGGACAATATTTGATCAAATAATCTTGACTTTGGGCTTAAATGACCCCCTAAAAACGGTTCATTTTTCGCCTCATCAAATACCCTTACACTTGAGATTTGCTTGTCCTCAAGCAAATGCGCTTTTATTCTAATCAAAATACAAGTTAGGGGTCATATAACACTAATATAAAAGTAATTACTGTTGGTCCCTTTTACTTGGTTATCAGTAACTAAAAAGCTAAAGTAACCAAGTTATATGACTTGAACACAGATGTATGAAAATGATTAACAATAAAGTAACGTAAAATAAGAGACAATATTTTCCAACGTTTAATTCTTTATTAGAAGTTAATCACAAAGAATCATACCCAAGTGTTTGTGGAATAACACTTGGGATTGAAAATGACAAGTATTGTATGGACTCCTCACTAAACTCAATCTATGTTGAGTGACAACTTAAATTACCCACTGAGCTATCTCAGGGGCTTGTGTTGTTCTTTGGAGGAGTAAAGTGGTTTATGAATGCTTTGTATTAATTGCACAAACTTGTCAACTTTTACTCCTCACATATGCTTCCTATTTATACACAAGTATAGAACAACTAGTTATACATTGGACATAAAGCTTCCCTAACAATATCTCAAAAGATATTATTCTTCTGGCAAGGAACCTTCATTGAGTTAAGTCCAAAAGGCACTTTCTGATGACAGACTGGTTTTAACCATTTTGGGAAAGGTTGACATTAAAGTGATAAAGCACTTTAATAATGCAGCTCAAACTTTCCCGCCCAGTCCCGCCAAAACTTCAGTGTTCTTGTCATCAGTCTTCAGTACTATAAAGTTGTTGAGGAGTCATGGGGTTCAGTGAGTTATTGTCATCCTCACTGAACCCATCACCTTCTTCTTGGCTTAGATCACACTTCACTGAGTTCCGCCTCACTGAATGGAGAACCTTTCTTCTTAGGTTCGGTCTTAGCATCCTGAAGGTGACTCACTGAGTTACTGTTCACTCAGTGACTTGTTTATACTTAGGTTATTTTACGTTCAAATCCTTGTAAGAAGAGGATTGGGGAATTCAGTGACCCAACAATCTCCCCCTATTTAAACATACAAATAGCCTAAGTGTTTCTTGATTCAGCATGAGTTGTCAGGGTACTTCTCCTCTTGCTGAATGTTTGTTGTAATTGTAAGTAGGACATAATATTTAAACAAAAACATCAGTTTATTCATAGCTATTACATTTTCTTACAAATTACAAATAAAATAAAGATAGTTGTTGTAGATCAGATGTTCAGATGATAGCCAAGTCCCTCAATCTTAGCTTTCTTTGATCTCAGCAGGTGTTTCTCAGGATGCTTCTCAATCTTGGCCCTAATGTCCTTACAGAACCTTTGGTTTTCACCACTTCTTACAGGAGAAGCTAACATCAGGTACGTTAACATTGCCTTGACCCCTGCCTTGTCTATATCAGACCATCTTTGGAAAGCAAGGTCTCCATATTCATCCGTAAAGCATAGACCTCTTTCAGGGTGTTCAAGCACAGTGTTGTTCACGAAGGTGATTCCTTCAGGAATGGACCTATCACAATCCAATCCTGGGACATTGATCTCAGGCTCGGATTCAATGTGCTTCCTTTTTCTCCTGGTGGCTGTTGATGAAGCAGTTCCTGTTGTTGGAGCAGGAAGAAGGGAGGGAATGTTGAGGGCTTCAGGCATTGCTCTTAGTCTATTATACCTTTCATTCAGTGACTTGAGAAGGTCGGGTACAACAACATTGTTTTTCTTGGCAATGATAGGACGGAGTTCATCAAGTTCAGTAATCCCAAAGTCAGCAAATCTGAATGGATTATGAGTGTCAATGACTCTTTTATCGTCCCCCTGAAGACAGTGACCATTGCGGGTTTGGTGTTCCTGTGAATTTTAATGTCAGTGATGGTTTCAGGCTTCAATCTTTCCTTCATCACCCAATGATATCTTTCAACCCTGGTCTTTCTGATTTGAGCATCCCTTTTCAGCTTTGCTTCCTTTTCCCTTTTAAGAGCATTCATCTCTTCTTCCTGAGCCTTTTTAAAGGCCGCACCAGCTTGCTCAGTTGCTAGTGCCTCAGTATCCAGACCAATCTTTTCAGCCTCCTCATGAACAACCTGTATCAGTTCAGGCTTGCTCAATCTCTCTTCTTCAGCTGCCTTTGCCACTTTCTCAACTCTTTCCATATAGTCTTGTATTTGGTCATGGGTGAGTTGATAGATTTTTCCATTGATTTCATACGGGACCCTGATTGGTTCATCAAGATCAACTCTGATCATTGTGGAGGCAGGCTGGAGCACAGTTGTAGGTTCAGAGGTGATGGCAATACTTTTTCCTCTGTCCTGAATGAGAGTGGAGGAGACTGGTTCCTATTGAGGTGGAACTTCGGTGATTGGTGTGGCTTCAGTGACATACTCCCCCTCAGTGTGAGAGGGCTGTCCAGCATCTTCTTGTTCATCAGTAATAGGGGTTTCAGGAACATTCTCCCCCTCAACAATTGCCGGAGCTGCAGTGATGGCAAGTGTTGGAGTTACTGAAGACGAAGTAGAGTTACCCTTGAAGACTTGAAACATTTCCGTCACCATTGACTTAATCTCCGCAGTATCCTGATGGATGATAGATACCTTGGAGTCAAGTGCAGCCTGAGAGTTTTCAAGGGCAGTCATTCTGGATCCCATTGTCCATGCCAGAGAAGTGGACTTCAAGGATTGAGCCGTCACTGATGTTTCCAACTGAGTGAAGGAGGACTTGAGAGCCTCCACTGTGGAGCTGAGATTCTGAACATTTGAATCCCTTATCAAACCAAGTAACTCAGTAAGAGCCGCCAAGTTTACCTGGTACGTCTCAGATGCCTAAAGAATTTTCTTGTTGAGCTCAGGATCATCCTTGACTGATTCTTGAACCGACTTAACCCCTGTAGCCAGCTCTTTGAGGGATTCCAAAAATTGATTGATGTGAGAAGCCATTTGTGTCAGGGAGTGAGAGACAGCGGAATTTTGCTCCCTGACATCATCATTGTTGTCTTCAACAGCATCTTTGAGGAGGTGATAGTGAACTGCTTGCTCAGCATGCATGTCAAACACCTCTTCAGTGACCCCCCTGTACAAAACATTGGTCATTTTCTTGATGAATCTTTTGAAGGCTCTTTCAGTGAGAGGAGTTTGAGCGTCTTCTGAGGTTTCTGGCTCGGAATGTGTTTCTTCTTCAGCATGGTTAGAGGCTTGAGGAGACTGGGTAACAGGTTCAGGGACTGTCTCCTCAACCTCTATATCATCTCCGGCCGTGAAGACTTCCTCATCACTGTTAAATTCATCATCAGAAAATAAGAGAGCCTGAGCATCTGCCAGGGAGGTAATCTGCAACATGTGGAGGTTATCCGGCTCCTCTTCATAAGAAGATTTGCCTTCGTTTTGGCCAGGTCCTGACCCCTCAAATCCGGTAGGTTGGGTTTTATCTACCTGGTCTTTAAGGCCAGTTCCCAAGTTTTGCGCACCTCCGGGAGTGGTTATGAGTTCCATATCAGCGGGGGGTATATTTCCCTCTGAGTCTTTGTCCCTCGTGACCCCTTCAGGCACTGATGGGTGTTTCTCAGTACCATCACTAGGAGCCGTGATTGTTGTGTCCCTATTAGCGGGTTGTAAGTGTCCCTCTGAGTCTTTGGGATGAGTTTTTGTGCCCTCAGACAAAAGCGTTGTTTTGCAAATGTCCTCATCAGGCACCTGAGTGGTTGTGTCCCCCTTTCCAACAGGCTTGTTCTGGCCTGTCGAAGATTTAGGAACGTTAACTCCCTGATGCTTGGGTTGTGATTTACCCGAGCCTTTGGCAGGATGTGAATGTTTGTAGACCCCCTTCTAAGTGGAGTAGTGCTGCCCCACCGAGGATTTAGGATCCCTTACTCCCTGAGACTCTGGTTGTGATTTGCCAGAGCCTTTAGCAGGATGTGAAGGTTTGGTTTGTTTCGGCTCAACTGTCTTGTTTATGACAGTAGAGTCTTTGGAAACGGGTATGCCCGAGGACACTGAGTGTGATGTCTCAGTGCCCTCCGTTGGCTTTTGTTGCAGGCCTAGTGACTGGGTTATTATTCTCATGGTGTCAGCAGTCAAGGGCTGTTGTGGTTGCCTCATTGTAGGCTTAGGATCAGAGGTCTCAGTGTCGAGTGACTTGGGTTGAGCCACCTTCCTGGACCCCTGTCCCTTCTTCCTCTTCACCTTTTTGGTGGGAGAGGGAACTGGTGAAACTTTATTGTCACCCTGGATAGCAGTACGCATGTACAATGTCAGGGTGACAGGTGTAACCTCAAGAGGGTCACGTGAGTAATTTGCCTTGTGTAGGACATCAGGCTCAAAACCTATTGTGTCAGGCTTATCATACTCAGACCCAAGCAAGTCTTGTAGGGTACAAGAAACAAATCTAGGATATGACATGTGTTTTTGCCTAGACTTCCCCCTAACTTTGCTATGAGGTCCCTGAAGATGATTTCTCCAAGGTCTATCATTTTACCCTCAATGAGACAGAACACTATCATTGCCTGAGTAGTGTTCAATTGTTCAGTAGAGGATTTATTTCCCCAGAGAACCTGAATGACAAAAGTCATTAGAATCCTCCAGGGAGCTGGGAACCAGGTCTTAATTATTGGGGCTTTGGATAATAGGGACCCTGGTGTCACCTCAGGGTGATTTTTGTCATAGGGTCCCAATTCCAGTAAGACCTCCTTTACCTTTTTCTCAGAGGGTTGGGCAGTGAAGGTCGTGGTGTAGTCAAGGCCAGTGGCTTTGACAAAAGTTTTATAGTCAAGAGTTAGGGACTTGGTTCCATTCTTGACTGTAAACTTTATTTTGGCCTCTTTTGGCGCATCAGGGTTTTCAACCACCGCTGTGCACCAAAATTCCCTCAAATAGTCATGATAGATGACTGAGGGGGTCTTTGTGAATGAGGTGGTCAGGAAGCAGTTCTGAAGGAACTTCACCACATCCCTATATTCAGGGTACCCAGCAGGGTAGGCAAAGTTCCCCACCACATTGTTCTTGGTAAGGTCTACGCTTTCCATTTGGAAATCCACATTGGGTGCGTATTTTATGACCTTAGAAGAATCCATTTGGTATAGATAAAAAGCCTGGTTTTTGTTTGAAAATGGGTATGAGTGAGGGAAACACACGCAGTTTTGAAAATAATTTGCAAGAGTTTTGTTAAGATTTTAAAAGCGTGTGTGTGTTTCCCTTTTTGTGGGGGTATTTATAGGGTGAGAATTGGGGTGGTGATGTTGCGGATACCAAAGGTTTAATTTATTTAACCGAAACAGCATAATAATTTTGGTTTGATATCCGCATTAAATATCACGATTCCCATTACCCTATTTTCTCTTTCATCGTGGATGAACAGTTGTGCGGCTCTACAAATAATGCATTTTTGCAGAGAGAAATTATCACAACTTTTGTGTGTGAGGGAGCATTTAATGCTCAGTGGTGTTTGGTGAGAGGGATGTGGGGGCCCAAGGAGTGGATGCCAGTTGTGTAAGTGACATATATTCCTATATTTAATAGGATTCAGTTACCTACCTGGGACATTAACTAACTAAATACTTAGAGCATTTAGTTAGGGTATTCAATGCCATTTTTCATTCTGAGCCCCCCGAATGGATTGTCATTAAAAAAAATTTCAGGAAGGGTATGATCAGGGACCTAGAGAATTTACATCAGGTCGGAACACTTTTGATCAGTTTCCTGATTCTATGTCCAACATGCCCAATTCAGCTTTCAATATTGTGAAAGTGGGTTCATCCAAAGGTTTTGTGAAGATATCAGCTAGCTGATATTCAGTGGGGATGAAATGTAGTTCAATTTCTCCATTTGATATATCGTCCCTGATGAAGTGGTATCTGATGTCAATGTGTTTGGTTCGTTGATGAAGTACTGGATTGTTTGAGATGGCTATGGCACTTGTATTATCACAAAAGATAGGTACCATCTTATACTGAATGCCATAGTCACACAGTTGGCTTTTCATCCATAGTACATTTGCACAACATCCTGCAGCAGCCATATATTCAGCTTCAGCTGAGGACATGGCGACTGACTGTTGTTTCTTTGTACTCCAACACACAAGTTAACCACCATGAAATTGGCAGGATCCTGAAGTACTTTTCGTATCCATGTTACATCTTGCATAGTCAGAGTCAGTGTACCCTTTGAGATCAAATCCTGAACATTTTGGGTAATACAAACCAAGGTTTGGAGTACCCTTCAGGTACCTGATGATTCTCTTGACAGCAGTGAGATGTGATTCTTTAGGGTCAGCCTGGTATCTTGCACACAGGCAGACTGAGAATTGGATATCAGGCCTTGAGGCAAGTAAGTACATCAGGGAGCCAATCATTCCTCTGTATTGGGTTTGATTCACTGACTTCCCAGTGAGATCAGGACCAAGGTTGTTTGGAGGAACCATAGAAGTTTTTACTGAAGAGCAGTCAGTGAGCTCATACTTCTTCAGTAGGTTCCTGAGGTATTTCTCTTGGCAAATGGATATTCCTTTTTCAGTTTGTTTAATTTGTAGTCCAAGAAAGTATGTGAGTTCACCCATCATGCTCATTTCAAACTTTGTGTTCATAAGTTTTTCAAATTTTTTGCAAAGTTTGTAACTTGTTGAGCCAAAGATGATGTCATCAACATATACTTGGACAAGAATGACATCATCCTTTGTTCTGTAGATGAACAGTGTGTTGTCAATTCTTCCTCTGACAAACTTGTTTTGGATCAGGAAGGCTGAAAGAGTTTCATACCATGCCCTGGGTGCTTGTTTCAGTCCATAGAGGGCTTTGTTAAGCTTGTAGACATGGTTAGGGTATTCACTACTTTCGAAACCAGGAGGCTGTTGCACATAAACATCTTCTTTTATGTTACCATTCAGGAATGCACTTTTAACATCCATTTGGTAAACTTTAAAGTTCCTGTAAGTTGCATAGGCAAGGAAGATCCTGATGGCTTCCATTCTAGCAACAGGTGCAAAGGTTTCCTCATAGTCTATACCTTCCTGTTGATTATATCCTTTGGCAACCAGTCTTGCTTTGTTTTTGATGACTGTGCCATTCTCATCAGTCTTGTTCTTAAAGACCCATTTCATACCAATGATTAAAACACCTTGGGGGCATTCAACAAGGGTCATGACATCATTTCTGTCAAATTGTTCCAATTCATCTCTCATGGCCTGAACCCAGCTTACATAAGTAAGGGCTTCTTTAACATTTTTAGGCTCAATCTCTGAGAGATAGTCAGCATAAAGACATATATTGGCAGTGGCAGCCTTTAGTTTAGCAGCCTTGCTTCTTGTGAGCATGCCTTCAGTGGGTTCACCAATGATGTTCACAAGCTCAATGATTTTGGATCTAGTCCAGCTATCCTGAGGTTTGGGATAAGGATTTGAGCTTGAAGGAGCCTGATTAGGTTCAGACTCAGGAACATGAGGTAACTCATCAATATGTGCTTCAGTGACTACTGTAGGAACAATTTGTTCTGAGGGTTCCTGAACATTTTGTTCAGTGGTGTCAGTCTCATTTGAGATAGGCTGAGTTTCTATGAACTCACTGATAGGTGGTTGGGGTAGGTTGTGAGGGATGATGTAATAGGAGACATCAGCATCAGCTTGGTATTGGGTTGAGGGATTGTTCTCAGGATGATACTCATCAGGAGGATATCTTTATGAGTCATCAATACCAATTTCTTCTACTGAGGAGTTTGAGAACCTGATGGATTCAGTGCTCTCATCAACAGTAATGTGATAAGTTTCCTCAGTTTGTTGTCTCCTTGTGTTGAACACCCTGAAGGCTTTAGAAACCAGGGAATATCCCAGGAAGTATCCATCATCAGCTTTGGCATCAAATTTACCCAAGTGATCCTTGTGATTATGTATAAACACAGGACACCCAAATACATGAAAGTAGCTGATGTCAGGAATCCTTCCTTTGAATATTTCATAAGGAGTCTTGTTATGCCTTTTCACAATGATTGACCTATTTTGAGTGTAGCAAGCTGTTTTAACTGCCTCAGTCCAAAAATGTTTTGAGAGGACTGAGCCATTCAACATTGTTCTTGCTGCCTCAATGAGTGTTCTATTTCTCCTTTCAGCTACTCCATTTTGTTCAGGAGTATAGGGAGTAGTGAAATTTTGAGAAATTCCTTTCTCATCACAAAAACACTCAAGGTCTTTGTTTTTGAATTCAGTGCCATTGTCAGTCCTGATCTGTTTAACTTTGACATCATTTTGATTTTCAATGTTCTTGACAAATGACATGATTGTTTCAGCTGCCAGACTCTTTTTGGTCAGGAAGTAAACCCAAGTATATCTTGAGTATTCATCCACTATGACCATAGTATACTTCTCATGGTGAATGGACATTGGACTGACAGGTCCAAAAAGGTCCATATGAAGAAGATGTAGGAAGCTTTTGATGGAAAAGGTTTGTTTGGTTTTGAATGATGCCCTGTGGTGTTTTCCTTTTTCACAAGTAGAACAAGGCTTGTCTTTGGTATACACCAGGGATGGAAGGCCTAGAACTTTGTTCTGTTTGGCCAGGTTGTTGATGTTTTTGAAGTTGAGATGAGAGAGTCTCCTATGCCATAGCCAGTTGATTGTTTCACTTGCCTTTGAGAATAGACAAGTCCCATTCTGAGTCAGGGATGACATGTCAAGGACATATACATCATCCCTCCTAGGGGCAATCAACACAACTTCCTTATTGGCATTAAAGATGGTCCCTATCTTGTCATCAAACTGAACTATGTATTTGGCATCACATAGTTGGGAAACACTTATCAGGTTGTACTTGAGACCATTAACATAAGCTATTCTTGTAAAAACTATACCATTGCAGTTTACTGAACCATAACCTTCAGTGGGAGCTGATGAGTTATCACCAAATACTACTTTGGGTCCTGGTTCTTCCACATATTTGTGCAGAAAACTTTTCACACTAGTCATACTTCTGGAGCATCCACTGTCCAGATGCCAAGTAGGATCCTTGATGTGTTTCTGCACAAACAGTAAACTGGGTTAGTTTTTCTTGTTGACCCACTTTCTAGTGGGCTTAGTCCTCAGGGACTTTTTGAACTTAGTTAATGAATCATGGTCTGAAGTTGTGTGACCTGAGTTTCCACATGTTTTACATTTTGTGGAGGTTGATGCCTCAGGTGACTGAGAAGTGTTGGTTTGGTTTTTCCTTCTGGACTGAATCACTTTGTCATGTCCCCTGGTTTCATGGGAGGGATCTCCACAGATGTCACAACATTCTTTCATCATACAATCATCAGGAAGATGATCATTGAAACCACAGTGAGGACATGGTGAGAAAGGCTTAGCCTTCAGTCTTTGTTTGGAAGGTGTGGCATACTGATAGCCTTGGGTTTTGTATAGACCCCTTGCTTTTAAAGAAGCAGTGTGGGGGATGTGATCACAAGTTCTGTGGTCCTCTTGTTTGCATATCATACAAAACAGGACTCTGTAGCATTTATCAGTGCTGTGATTTGGATAATTGCATAGTTCACATCTCCCTGAGGGTCTGGATGTGGTCTTTGGTTTGGAAGAACCTGAGGATACTGAGGGCATTGTAGATTTTGAGTCAGAGTTTTTCTCAGTAGACTCAATTTTCTCACTCAGCATCCTGACAAGTTCAGCAAGCTGATCAACCTTTGAGTCAGTGCTTTCAGTCTTCACTTCAGTAGTTACTGAAGGTTTTTGGTGTTCAGTGGGTGCAGGAGTAGGTCTTTTCAGAATAGTCCTTCCTAACCCTGGTTTCTCTTTTGGAGAATGTGGTTGAAAGACTAATGGTGCAAGGTCAGAATTGGGTTCTGCTCCCTAAAGTTGTTTCAGTGGAGGGAGTGGTGAATCAGACTTAGACTCAGTGATGGACTCAGTAGGACCAAGTTCATCAGTAACTCCTAGCAGCTCCTTAATAGCCTGACTTTCAGGCTCCAGGATTCTTCCAGTGTTAAAATTTGGCAATTTACTATCAGGATTGTTTCTTTCAATCCAATCACTGGGTTTGGGAGCTAGTTCTTTGCTAGAGAGTATGTTGGTTAATAGAAAAGTTGTAGAATGGCTACTCTCCCCAGAAACTTTAGTGAGTTGATCATCACCCAGACCAGCCTTTTTGGGGCTGGGTGAGAGACTCAGTGTTTCATAAAGTTTGGGGTTTTTCTGAGTCCATTTCCAAATAATTTCCTTTTCTTTCTTAAGTTCTTCCTGAAGAGCTTGATTTTGTTTTACAAGTTCAGAGTTTTGAATTTAAAGTGTAACACTTTCAAGCTTGGCTTGTTTTAAGGCAAGTAATTCATCTCTACAATGATTTAATTCAAAACTTAGTTTGTTAAATTTTGAAAGTAAATTAAGTCTTTGCTCTTCAACATACTTAAGATCAACATTAATATAGTCTAAGTAAGATTTCCAATCATCATTATCATCCATAGAAAGTAAAAGATTTACCTTTCTCATAGTGATGTTGACCCATTCACCATTTCTTGCATGACTCTTCCCCACAGCAAGTTTGTTGTCTTCTGACAGAGCCATCAGGGCACTGATGTGAACTTCATCATCATCAGAGGACACTTCAACCTCATCCCAGTCATATGTTTCAGCAACAAGCCCTTTGTTCTTGGCTAGAGTAGGCTTTGGAGCCTGAGGAGGCTGAGAGAATGTTGAGGATGATTCAAGAAGGCCAAGTTTAGATTTTGCCTTTCTGTATTTTGCTTCAAAGTCAATTTGAGGGACTTTTTCAAATCTTTGACTGACTGAAGCATTTTTGGTTGAAATTTGCTGGGGCCTGAAAAAGAGTTATTTCCTGAAAATTTGAAAGATGGTTCTGAGGTTGTTTTTGAAAAACAATCTTTAGCAAAATGCCCCATTTTGCCACATTTAAAGCATTCAGTGTTGTCATTTGCTTTAGAAGGAAATTTGTTTTTCTTAAAAAACCTTTTAGAATTAGCAAGGAGTGCTCTTTCATGAAATTCAATTTGAAGATCATTAAGATACTCCTCACTGGTTCTTTGGTCAACCTCATCATCAGATCTATCCTGAAAATCCTGCACAACACCTTTTGAATAGAAAGCAGTTGATATGGGTGTAATTGTCAAGGCCTTTTTGGTCTCCTGAGCTTTACCAGGGTATCTTCTGGTGATAAGATTGTCTTCATAGACAAACTTCCCATAGATGGCAGGGAGCTCAAGGTTCTGAACGTGGTTTGCATTTCTCAATCCCTGAGAGAAGTTTAACCACTTCTCAGGGAGACTGTTGACAAAACCAACATTGATTTCATGTTTTGACAGTATAACACCATCATTGGTCAGCTCATTCAGGAGGGTCTTATACCGAGTATAAGTCTCAGAGAGACTTTCAGAATCCTTGGCCCTGAAGGTATTGAATTCAAGCTTCAAGTCCATGATTCTATTCTCTTTGGTATCAGAAGGCCCTTCATAGCTATGAACCAGGTCAGTCCATGTCTGCTGGGCAGTGGGATAGTTAATCACTGATTCCATTATATCATCAGGAAGGCATGATATAATGATGCTTTTCAGGCGCTGGTCTTGATTGACCACCCTCCTTTCATCTGGGGTCCACTGAGCTTCAGGTTTGATTAAACCTTGGGCAGTTGTTGGGACATATGGACCCTCATTAATCAATTTGATGTAATAAGGTTCCATCCCAGTTAAGTAGCAAAGCATTCGCTTTTTCCACTTATTAAATTTGCCAGCTTCAAGTCGACGGGCAGTTGCTGAATAACTTCCACCCTTTTTATCAACAAGCATGGGAACATCTATGTCAGTCATAGTGGGATCTTGATTTTAAAAACTTGAGCACTCTTAAGTTTTGAAAAACAGGTTTAAGTTTTACAAATCAGAGGCTCTGATACCACTTGTTGGTCCCTTTTACTTGGTTATCAGTAACTAAAAAGCTAAAGTAACCAAGTTATATGACTTGAACACAGATGTATGAAAATGATTAACAATAAAGTAACGTAAAATAAGAGACAATATTTTCCAACGTTTAATTCTTTATTAGAAGTTAATCACAAAGAATCGTACCCAAGTGTTTGCGGAATAACACTTGGGATTGAAAACGACAAGTATTGTATGGACTCCTCACTAAACTCAATCTATGTTGAGTGACAACTTAAATTACCCACTGAGCTATCTCAGGGGTTTGTGTTGTTCTTTGGAGGAGTAAAGTGGTTTGTGAATGCTTTGCATTAATTGCACAAACTTGTCAACTTTTACTCCTCACATATGCTTCCTATTTATACACAAGTATAGAACAACTAGTTATACATTGGACATAAAGCTTCCCTAACAATATCTCAAAAGATATTATTCTTCTGGCAAGGAACCTTCATTGAGTTAAGTCCAAAAGGCACTTTCTGATGACAGACTGGTTTTAACCATTTTGGGAAAGTTTGACATTAAAGTGATAAAGCACTTTAATAATGCAGCTCAAACTTTCCCGCCCAGTCCCGCCAAAACTTCAGTCTTCTTGTCATCAGTCTTCAGTACTATAAAGTTGTTGAGGAGTCATGGGGTTCAGTGAGTTATTGTCATCCTCACTGAACCCATCACCTTCTTCTTGGCTTAGATCACACTTCACTGAGTTCCGCCTCACTGAGTGGAGAACCTTTCTTCTTAGGTTCGGTCTTAGCATCCTGAAGGTGACTCACTGAGTTACTGTTCACTCAGTGACTTGTTTATACTTAGGTTATTTTACGTTCAAATCCTTGTAAGAAGAGGATCGGGGAATTCAGTGACCCAACAATTACAACAAATAATCGTTCCACTAAAGACCAAAGACAAGCACGGAGGTCATACACTAGCACCTCACAAATAGTGTTTAGATACTCACATCTCTCGGGTGTAATAAAGTATATATCACAATATGGAAATGGAAAACATCTCTCACTACCTTTCATAGCAAAATAGATTACCATAGGCTTGGGAAAGGATCAAACCTCCAACACTTGGCGTAAGCACCTAGGATAAACTATCAAAGAGGTTGTTCAAAGGGTTATAACGTTAGGTGTAGAGATATGGAATACACGGTTTTGTTGGATAAAGGAAATATTTATTGGTGGCGAGTTAATCATCTTGGTTAATTACATGTACAATATAGTGTTGCTAAGCCAAGCCTAGACTTGACTTAAGCTAATAAATGAAAAATAAAAAAAACATAAAACAAACATAAAATGAAACGGGATGGTAGTGCGTATGTTTTTCTCTTTTTTTTTTTTCTTTTTTTTTTTTTTTTTTTGTTTTTGTTTCGCATACACTCTTGCCCTACCATCCAAAATAATACATCATAGGAAATGTACATTCCCATTACACTTGAATTTTTACATACTTTAGAATAAACTAATCTAATGACTCGAATTAAGATAATCAAAACACTTGGAGTACTTTTAAGATTAACGCACATATGAGGGTAATATATGATGTTCTTCCCCATTACTCCATAACATAAGTACTTTACCCATGAGTCCTAATCGTCCCAAAACAGTATGTACAAGATATGACTCAACTTAGCAACCATATAATCAATTAGATAATTAACTAAGGGTTTAAATATTTAACAATAATGCACTAAAGATGAGTGCATACACGGAAGGCTAAGGCGATTTGGTTGCACATTTGGGTAGGTTGTAACAAATTCTTCCTTTAAGTAAGATGCTTAAAGTTAGAAACGAAAAGATAGGCTCGGAGGGGTGTACTAGGGGTTTCATGTACTAAAAATGAGTACAACGCTAAGGTGTGAGAAAATTAGTTGACTTTACTAGTCAAGTAATATGACTTAAATGGTCAAGTAATCATGATACGGGTTTAACACAAGGTTGATCCTAATGCCTCTTATCATGTAGTAAATCCTACTACACGAATGTAGTCTCACTAGCGGTCTCGGGATGCATCACTAACGCAAGTTCTAGAATCTAAATGCTACCGGTACACTCATAAGCACTAATAATGAATGCTTTTCCTATCAAATCTAAAGGCGAACCTCACATATTTGGGTGGAAAATTTTTCTGAATGGTACGGTTTTGTGCTAGTCATACAACTCCTATCCATGAGACGCTTGTTAAGGCTAAAGTTTCACTCCTAAATGTTGTAAAAAATTTTAAATTTGGCACTAAAATTACACTAACAAGTATTTCTCTTAGTTTTATTACACACATACCATCAAACAAACAAACTCAAGTGCAATAGTATCCTATAAGGTATCATCATTTACCCTCCCCTTACACTTAGGATGAACATTGTCCCCAATGTTCAATTAAAGAATGTAAAAGTGAAATAGGTAAAAGAATGAAAGCAAATACTCCCCTGATTCGTTCGGTGTGGATAGTGTGGTAACAAGGTTAGATCTTCCTCCAAGAAAATGAACATTCAAAGCTTCCCTTCCAGAAAAATAAATCATCTTCTTGTCATACATAACCTGTTAAACCTGAGAAAACAAACAAGGCAACCTCGCATAAAATCGGCGGCAATCTATATACACTAACAAGTCCTAGAAAACAAGTTAAGATATAATGCTTGTGGAATGAATGTTTTCAGATTTCCTGGAGTTTATAAAACTAAAGAATTAACAAAAACTTTAAGACTCCATTAGAAAAACAAAACTCACAAAATTTCCAGAATTTTACACATGACGCCGTCAGGAATTAATTCATGACGCCGTCAGAAGTGACCTGTAGAAATCTTTACGTTAAGTTTCGGGAAAATTTCTGGAAAGACTCATGTCCTACTTCCTGGAAGATCCTACAAAACACCATTATGACTCGATACAAGCATTTGACTCTAACAAATACTAATACACATGCCCATTTAATATTGTGGTGAATCAAGGTCAATTCGTTCTTAGAAAAAAATTTGGGGTTTCCCCTTACACTTAGCTTTTGAAAAATACCTTTATATGAAGTTAAGACGAAGTTAAACGACAAAATAAAGCATCTTCACACTTTTAGTTTGAAACATGATCTACCAACAATAAAAATAAAGCATGCATATGGAAGCAAATAACAATCAAACAATTAAAAATCACACAAAACATGGGTTGCCTCTCAAGAAGCGCTTTTCTTTATTTACGAGTCTTGTAGCTAGACTCAAGGTCATGGGTAATTACGTGACCTCATCGTTGGTCTCATTCTCTAGGTCATCTCCAATCTTAGTTTTGTATTCCGGACCTAGTTGAAAACATTCCTTGTAGAAACCAAGGATTCTATTCATGACATAATCTACTCCTCTACGTCTATCCTCATCATTCCTATAATAAACGCTTGCTTGTGTTCCTTTTCTATGTTTGATAGAAGGCGGTATTGTTCAATCTTATAGGGCATTTGGTAAGCAATCTCATCGTTCCCTTCCTTGAATCTAACTAAACCTAGGGTCGGGTCATAACTCATCTTAGAGGCCTCAACAAATGGTTTTCCGAACACTACTTGACTTAGGCAATCATCTATTACCGGACGAGTATCCTCTACTATCATAAAGTCGATAACATAAGTGAAGTTCCCTACAAATACATGCAATCCTTTCACTCTTCCTACAAAATTGCTCATCAAATTTGTGTTAGGCATCATCCTATACCCAAGTTGCTTCTTCATTACCCAATTATAATAGGTTCTAGTCATGATGTTTATAGGAGACCTAGGATCTATATAAGCTTTCCACACATGCATATGCCCAATGTTGCATGGTATGTTGATGTTAGAGGGATCACCCACTTTAATAAGGGGTGAACCAAGGATGTATGGTGTCTCGGGATCATCGAATAGATCCTTGTGATACTCCCGTTCTTCCTTGGTGGGTAACTTATCAAAGTATTCTTCTATGTTTTCAACTTCCTCTAGCTTTTCTTCCTTAGTATCCTCAACTTCCTTAATCTCATCCCTAGTCTTGGTTTCTATTCCAACTTCAGCCTTGTCACTTTCGTTTATATTCTTATCTATTGGCTTAATGGTGACAACATTGACAAAGTGGACGTGTTTGGATGACGAGGGGTCCTTAATTTGGATTCCGCTATTAGTGTCCCTAGTGTCCTTCCTAGGTGTAGTTAGCACTTGGTTGTTGAGGGCTTTCAACAAGTTGTCAATCTTATTGGTCATCTCCGTTTGTTGTTGATTGAATTCGGTTTCAAACTTAGCTATGCGAGCTTCTTGAGATGCCATAAACTTGGACATCAATCCTTCAAGATTATTGGTACTACCATAGTTGTTGGAAGGATTGTTGTTGAAAATACGGTTAGAGGGTGGACCGTTTGGTTGGTAACGATTAGGTGGATTGGAAGAATTGTTTTGGTTTTGTTTCCACCTAAGATTCGGGTGATTTTTCCAAGAAGGGTTGTAGGAATCACCGTAAGGGTTTGGCTCGGGTTTGAAAGTGTACCACTTGTCTCCCGCTTCGTCGGTACGCGAGGATGCGTAGTCCGCAAAAGCTTGTCCGGGGAGTTCCACGTAATCACGAGTGTCATAGGGACCACTACATAATTCGCATGAAGAAGTGATTTTGTTCACTTGGCTTGAAGGCTTAGGAGATACGTAGGATTTCATGAGAAACTTGACTTGGTTCTCAAGTGCCATGATCCTACGGTCGGGAGTGCTAGAATTGTTCGAAGGCAAAGATATTGCCTTGACCATTTTGTTCAAATCACGGGGATCATTCCAACTTTCGTTGTCATAGAGAGCAAGATCTTCTATGAGTTCCCATGATTCTTCCGCACTTAGATCACGTAGCTTGCCACTGGCCGATTGGTCAATGGTTCGCCTTGCGGAGAGATCGATATGGTCATAGAAGATTTGGATTTAGAGCCAAAGATCTATGCCATGATGAGGGACTTTTTGGAGTAAGTCCTTGAAACGAGTCCATGCTTCATATAGAGTTTCACCTTGGCGTTGTTGGAACATCAAGATGTCATTTCTAAGCTTGGTAGTTCTCCCCGGTGGGAAAAATTGAGCAAGGAAACGAGTGGTGAGATCATCCCATGAGGTGATGGATCCCACGGGTAAACGTTCAATCCATTGACTAGCTTGATCACGTAGAGAGAATTGGAATAGGCGTAATCGGGTCGACTCTCTAGTTGTAACATCAAGGTCTATAGAATCTACGATTTTAAGGAAATCCTTGAGATGTTGATTAGGATCTTCGGAACGAAGTCCATGGAATGCACATCCGCTTTGCACCAACCGAATGGTGTCGGATCGCAAGGGGGACACATTGGCTCCTTGAGTGAGCTCAATAGTGTTTCGATAGCCTTGGTGGCTAGGACGGGAATACTCTCCTAAGGTTCGAGGCCTAAGAGGTTGGTTTGCTAGTGGTGGGTTTTGTGGGTGGTTTTGTTGTGGTGGGTTGATGGCTTCAAAGATGTTACCACCTTCCATGATGTCGGATGGTAAAGGTTACGAACAAAGACACGAAGAAATAAGATAGACTAAAGAAAACCTAAAAATAAAAATAAAATCTTACTAGAAAGGAATCTAGCAAGTAGACCTAATAAAAAGAAATCCTAACCTAGACAATAACTATTCCCCGGGCTGTGGCGCAAAAAACTTGATACGTAGGAATCGCACCAGGCTTTACCTCTCGAGGGATCTCGAGAAGCTTACAACCCCCACCAGGCAATGTACCTAATCGTTGTAGTATAGTATAGTGACAAGTACCGGGGGATTGATCGTTCAACTCAGGAATAGCGTCGCTAGGATTAGAAAGTCTCCTAAACTAAGTCTAAAGGTGAGGGATGATTCTTTTTGTATTTTTATATTTTTATATTTTATTAAAGCAAGTAAAATCTCAGTTTTTGGAAGAGTGGGCGGAATTAGTTGCTAGTCAACTAACCCAAATAACTACTAATTTAATCAAAATTAAATAACAGAAATGAAAATGAAACTAATTATACTAGTGTGGTGTAACAATGATAGGGAAAGTTATGTTTACTTAGATTTCATTACTCCCTAGATATCTTTTACAGGTTGATAGTTTGTTACAATTGCATGGACGACGGGTCATTGATGAGTGATTAATCACACATCCTTTTTAGGCCTTAATTCAGACCAAATATACCAAATACTCACCAAATATGCCAAGAGAATGTATGTTTTTGTATTTGTGTATGTGCAGGTACGGATATGAGAAAAATGAACAAAAACAAAGCAAAACCGACAAAAACGAGCACGAGATTGGAAAAAGGTAAAAAGCCGAAGCCGAGGAAGAAATTTATCCAAGAAAAGCCCAAAATGACAAAAGTAATCCTTAGAGATTCAAAGAATAATAAAAGAGACTCTTAGTTGAAGTATGAAGACCTTGACAATAACGGTCCTTCAAGTTTCAGCAATTTGTCAACTTTGGTCCTTTGAAGAACTTTGGAAGAAAAGTCAACTCGAGTCCTCTAAGCTACAAGATCATTACGTTAATTATTAAGTCATATTAGTCGCATTTTAATGAGTTTTAAGTAGCTTTTCATGATTTTGTAAAAGTCTAGGGGCTAAATATGCAACAATGGCAAAGTTAAGAGAAGCCCTAGCCCCTAGCCTATAAATAGATCTCATAAGCCTCATTTGAGAGGTTGGTTAGTTTTTGGTTAAGTTTTTAATTTTAAGTTGTTGTTCTTTAGTTTTTTTTATGGTTAAATATGGTTTAATTTTTGTCAAGTCTCATTTTACTTTCTCTCTCTAAAAGCTTTATCTTTCTAAAAATCTTTAATTTCTAGTTGTTAAATTTGTGTTTTTATTGATGGGATTTAAAGTTTATGGTTAAACTAGTTTGTTTGGTAATAAATTTGGTGAAAAAACATTAATTTTTAAGTTTTATTTTGGATCAAAATGGTGTTTTGTTATAATGTTTTCGAGTTTGCTTTTTAATAATTTTTTTTATCGAGTTAGAAATATAAGGTCTATCGAGTTTGCGTTTTAAAATAGCATATCGAGTTAGGTGTTTAATAAGTTAGTATCGAGTTAGGTTTACATGTGTCTATCGAGTTAGGGTGTTATTTGTTTATCGAGTTAGGGCCAAGAAAGTTTATCGAGTTAGAGGTTTAAGGTGGTATCGAGTTAGGTATTCTTTCTAGGGACCTAGGTGCAATTTTACTTTAAGTTTTTTTTTTTTTTTTTTTTTTCTGTAATCTTTCGAGTTAGGATATTTTGTGGTATACCGAGTTTGAGTCTTTAAATTTTATTTTTATTTTATTTTTTTTTTACTTTTTATTTTTTTTATCAAACATTGTTTTTACCAAGTTTCATTTCTTTTGGCGAGTTAGCCATGATTATCGAGTTAGATAATCGTTGCCTCATCGTTTTTCGAGTGAGGTTTTCTTATGCTTAATATCTAAACGAAACTCTGCCGAATTTTTCTAAAAATTTATCAAGTTAGGATTTATTATACAACAAGTTAGTAGCTTTTATTTAGTAACGTCATCTAGTAAACATTTATAAATTGATAATAATTAGTTTTTATTTCTTTTACTTATTTCCTTTTTAATTAGTCTTTATATCGTTTTCATTTATTAAAATTAAAAAGCCAAAAAATTTAATTTTCCTTTTACGTTATTTTTCTTTTACATCTTTTTATTTAGAAAAAAAATCTATTTGCAATCGTAGGACTAGTATCGCTTTTATTTTTCTTTTTAAACTAGTCGTGTTAAGTTTCCTTTACGTTTTTATTTCTATTTCATTTTTGAGAATGTTTGTTTTATTTGCTCATTTGTTTTGCATTATTTGCTTGTTCTCTTTGCTTTAATTGCAATTTTATTCTCATTTGTAGTATAATCAAAAAAACCAAAATATCTCTTCTATCCTCATTCACTTCACAAGATTCACAAACCGAGCCGACAAGATCAATTCAACCTTCGTTGGGAGAACGACCCGGGGAACATACTTTCACCGGTATTTCTTCGGAAAAACAAAACTATACACTACAAAAAGAGCAATCTATCAATGGTGCCGTTGCCGGGGAAGCGTTGTTAAGATTTCGTCGATCATTTGTTTGATTTGTGTTTTGAAGAACCTTCCTTTGGAAGTTATCGCTTTTATTAAAATATAAAAAAAAAAAAAAGAAAAAAAAGAAAAAAAAAACTAAAACAAACCAAACAAAAAAAAAAGATTTTCTTTTCAAATTTGTTTTCCTTTTTCTTTCACTTTTGTTTCTTTTAAGTATATGATCACACGTTCACGGTCGAGATTAATCGATAATTCTCTGACCATACCGAACCAACGCAATCGTAGACGTCGTAAACAAGCTTACGTACCCGAGTTACGTACTCTTGTTGAAGCACCCATCACCGAGATGGCCGATCAACGTACTATGCAAGAATTGCTCCAGTGTCCCACCGAGGGATATGGGGACGCAATTGTTTTACCACCTATTCTTTCTGATAATTTTGAACTTAAAACTGGATTAATTCAACTTGTCACATCAAAACAATTTCAAGGATTTGAAAGGGACGATCCTCACGCACATATCCGATGGTTCAATAAGTTAACTTCGACCATGAAATTTAAGGATGTCCCTCACGATGCTATCAAATTGATGTTGTTCCCATTTTCACTCGAGGGTTCAGCCCGGATTTGGCTTGAAAAAGAACCCCCTCATTCCATCCACACATGGGAAGAACTCGTTTCGAAATTTGTTAATCATTTCTTTCCACCATCCAAAACAACTAATCTTAAGAATGATATAACTAATTTTCAACAACGTTTTGATGAGAACTTTGGTGAGGCATGGGAACGTTTTAAGGATCTTCTTCGAAAATGTCCTCACCATGGTTTCTCCGAATTGCACCAAATCGACACGTTTTATAACGCTTTGACTCAAAACGATCAAGATTCTTTAAACGCAGCCGCCGGTGGCAATATCTTGAATCGTACGCCAATGGATATTTTAACAATCATCGAGAACAAATCAAAGGTTCCAACTTCTCGTAACAAACCGAATGTTTCGAAAGTAACTTCTTTTACTCCTTCTTCTTCGTCGGTCCAATCATCGGAATTGGCCGGACTTACCGATGCTATCTATTGTATGATAAAAGAGTTTAAGTCGCAGAACCAAAAACCCGAGCCCGTTAAAGCCGTTAATGAAAAATGTGTGATTTGTGGTGGACCCAATCCGTATTATGATTGTCAAGCCACCGATGGCCAAGTTTATAATGCTAACGTAGCAGCCGTAAACTACAATCGAAACCAAGATTTTCGTGCCAACCAAACAAGTCCACCTGGGTTTCCACCCGTGCAAACTAATCAAAACCGTTATCCTCAAAATAACCAAGGTTATCATAACCAAGGTTACAATCAAAACCGTGGAACCAATTTCAACCAAGCTCAAAATCATCAAAATTATCAAGTCCCTCCACCCCAACAAGTTTATCAACCACCACAACAAGTACAACCTTCTCCTGAGCTTGCTAATTATATGAAAACAAATGATGTTAGCATGCGAGCAATGCAAAATCAAATCAACAACATGAGGGTTGAACTTAGAAAGGAGATCGACACAACCATGACTCGACAAACGAATGAGCTTAAGCAAATGATGAGCAGTTTTATGCAGATGAATCAAGCGTCGACGTCTGGCACTCTTCCAAGCAATACTATTCCAAACCCGAGGGGCGAGATTAAGGCGATCACGACTCGCAGTGGTGCTTTATATGAACCCACGGTTCCGACTACCTCTTCTTCTCTTCCACCAAAGGTAGTGGACCGTGAGACCAAGGTGACAAAGGACCCGGTACCTCCTACTAATAACGGAGGTGCTGAAAACGTCCAACCTCCGGTTGTTCAAGTTTCAAAAGATAAAGGAAAAGCCGTTTTTGAAAACAATGTGAAATACAAGTCAAAATTGCCACATCCATCAAGATTTAATGATGAAGAGCTCCGTGCAAAATCTAAAAAACAAATGGAAAAGTTTCTCGATATTTTTCAAAAATTGCACTTTGATATCAGTTTCATGGATGCTCTTGTTTACATGCCAAAATTTGCCTCAACGTTTAAAAATCTCGTAAGTAATAAAGAGAAATTGCTCGAATTAGCCGAAACACCGATAAATGTTCAATGCTCTGCTATTCTTCTCAAGAAGCTTCCCGAGAAGCTTGGAGATTCGGGAAAGTTTCTCATTCCTTGTTCATTGAAAGATCAAGAGGTTTGCAAAGCCCTGGCCGATTCAGGTGCAAGCATTAACCTTATGCCTTTGTCAATCTATAAACAACTTGGAATGGGAGAACTTAAACCGACCCGAATGACTTTAGAGCTTGCTAATCGTTCGATTACTCATCCGGTTGGAATTGCGGAAGATGTTTTTGTTCAAGTGAACTCGTGTACTTTTCCGGCCGACTTTGTCGTTGTTAATTTTGAACCCGATCCGAGAGTTCCTCTTATACTAGGGCGACCGTTTTTACGAACCACAAAAGCCCTAGTAGATCATTTTGAGGATACTCTAACTTTACGACATGATGATGACATAATGATTTTTAAAGCCGATGCTCCGAAATCAAAGAAGTTTTCCGTAAAAAGCGTTGATGTTTGTGATTATTCCTTTGATGATTTTGTGAAAACGTTCGTCTCCGACTCTTCCCCATCATTTCCTCCGACTAAGGAACATGATTCTTTTTGGGAAGAGGTCGATGAATTTCTTGCTATTGATACGATTTCGTTTTCTGAGATTGACAATTTTTACTTTGATTCGGAGGGAGATACTATTTTTCTTAACAATTTGTTGAACGATGAACCGTCAATCCCTCCGGATAAAGTTAAGACAAAGATTGAGCTTATAATTGACGATCCTTTGGAGCCCGAGCTCAAGGAATTTTTACCCAACTTTGAGAGTTTTTCGTTCGATACGACTAAGAAGATTAGTGACAATCCCACTTATCGTCCTGATTTTTCTTATCCGACTTATGAAGCTTTTCATTTTGAAATCAATCATACGGAAGAGACGAGTCGTGGCAGTACCACTTCTCATGCTTTTATCTCTCTTCCGGAGTATGAGTCGTTTTGTTTTGACAAAATTGAATGTGAAATTGAAAAGTTTTCTAATCCTAAATATGAAAGTTTCAGTTTTGATCTTGAAGTTGATCATGATCCGGGTGTTTTTCTTAAAAATGAGAGTTTTAATAAAAAATTTATCCCATCCCTCCCACCCGGAAAGGATTTTAAAAGGAGCTTGAATGATAAAATTCATAATTCCACAATTATGAAGTTTTCTTTTGATGAGGATGAGTTTTACAAGATTGTTATCATGACTTTCTTGCTATTTGTAATGTTTGGTGTGGATTCTCTTATCCTTCACTCCGTGGGGAGTGAGGATGTTGTTTTTGACCCTGGTATCGTTTCTAAATGTTTTCAACATTAAAATACCAGTGGTTATCTTTTCGGGATGGAACTTTCAATTAAGTCTTATGTTTTTCAAAATATTTTGAATGAAAGCCAGATGAAGATTATTTTCCATTTGCTCTCCCCAAGGACGAATTAATTCGGGGATCGAGTCAAGCTCATGTGACTCGGATATAAAAAACAAGCGCTTCGTGGGAGGCACCCCATGCTTATCCATTTCATTTTCTTTATTTTCTATTTTCTTTAATAACGTGACTTGAGGGGGGCGACCCTTTCCAAACTCGTGTTTTCGTGGTTGTTGTTTATGAATGTTCAGGAATTTCCCCGAAGTTTGAGGACTCTCGTGCTCGTGGTTTGTCATTCTCTCCACTCGAGTCTCATCCGTCGCTGCTCTTTCGGAAATTCACCATATCCAAAATCTTATCGACTAACGTTTATCTCTTGGCATACTTAATAAACGGCCTTAGATTTTACGTTGGATTACCCGTACCCTTAAAACATTGAGGACAATGTTTCACTTTAGTCTGGGGGGGGGGGGGGGGTGAATCTTCGATTCGATTTGACCTGTACCATCGTCTGAGCTGTTAACTTACGCAACTCCGTTTTCCACCAAAAATTTTTAATTTTTGTCACCGCTTTAATAAAAAAAAAAAAAAAAAAAATGAAAAATGAAAAAAATGAAAAATGAAAAAAGATATATGATATGAATAATAAGTTTTGACACCTTGTTTTGACTTTCCTACCGGCGAGAGTAGAAATAAATGTTTCGACTTGACCGGGCGTGTTGAGCCCTAGCTCGTCTCCCTTAACCAAAATAATCAAAAGATTATGGCTAAGCATCCGCGGATCTCATTATTTGGGATTTTAAATTTGCGGAGATTGAGGAATGATAGAGTTTATTTAGAAGTTTCGTGCTATACACGGATCGCATTACTGGGATTTAAAAAACCCACGAGAGGTACTTGTGGCCTCCTTGTTCCCATCAGATACGTCACCAATATATAATAGATGTTCTAGGTTAATTAGTGGTATTTCGGTTTGAATAATATTTAGTTCTTTATTTTCTTAAGAGAATTTTTGCTTTAGAAGTTGGGTACATATCAAGGAATATCAAAAATAAGAGCAAAAAGTGAAAAAAAAATCAAAAGTCAAAAGTTGATTATCTATGTGGTTTTGGAGCTACCCAATAAGCTTCCATTGATGTTGAGAAAAAAGTCAAGAAAGAAAAAAGTATCAAAAGTATGAAAAAAGTGAAAAATGAAAAAAATGAAAGTTGTAGTATTGTAGAATAAGAGCTATGTATGTATCAATAAGTTGTTGGCGCGTGAGGTGCATGTGATAAGTGATTAGTAATCAGTCACATGAGGTGCACGTGATTGTACTCCGCAACTTATATCCTTGATATTGTATGTACCCCAAATTCCTTGATGTGGACCGAATTTCTATTGCAGTGGTTCTTAAGAGAAAATGAATAACTACTTATCGTTTTAACTTAGGTGTCACTATCGGACTAAAAAAATATCGAAACGAGAAAATATGAAGCAATTCATTTCTCACAATTAAAATCTTTAGATACAAAACTTAGGACCTGGGGACAAGAGGTAATACACAAGTAACTTTTGTGGGCAGTGTTAGCATCTAACTTCTGATAAACAATGATCTCGATTTTACGCTTAGTTTGGGAGCTTGTGAAAAATCAAGGATGACGATTTTTATCCGTACGGTCTCTTCTCTGTGAGAAGTGTTTCTACTCGTTGACCCTGAAAATTATCAACAGATAAGAATTGATAATGAAAGTCAAGGCAAACCGTCACATATAAAAATGAAAAAGTACAAAAATAGTAGTTGTAGTTGTTATTCCTGAAAATCGGAAAACGGAGCGTTTTTGAGAATAAATGATTTTACTATCTCTTTTGAAAGTCATTGCTACTTTACAACGTCAGTAAAGAGAGGTTTTGAAAATTATTTATCTCTTAAGCGTGAGGTGATGACATTGCGTGAGGGCAAGGCAATACCTTAGTCTGGGGGATTTTGATGAGTGATTAATCACACATCCTTTTTAGGCCTTAATTCAGACCAAATATACCAAATACTCACCAAATATGCCAAGAGAATGTATGTTTTTGTATTTGTGTATGTGCAGGTACGGATATGAGAAAAATGAACAAAAACAAAGCAAAACCGACAAAAACGAGCACGAGATTGGAAAAAGGTAAAAAGCCGAAGCCGAGGAAGAAATTTATCCAAGAAAAGCCCAAAATGACAAAAGTAATCCTTAGAGATTCAAAGAATAATAAAAGAGACTCTTAGTTGAAGTATGAAGACCTTGACAATAACGGTCCTTCAAGTTTCAGCAATTTGTCAACTTTGGTCCTTTGAAGAACTTTGGAAGAAAAGTCAACTCGAGTCCTCTAAGCTACAAGATCATTACGTTAATTATTAAGTCATATTAGTCGCATTTTAATGAGTTTTAAGTAGCTTTTCATGATTTTGTAAAAGTCTAGGGGCTAAATATGCAACAATGGCAAAGTTAAGAGAAGCCCTAGCCCCTAGCCTATAAATAGATCTCATAAGCCTCATTTGAGAGGTTGGTTAGTTTTTGGTTAAGTTTTTAATTTTAAGTTGTTGTTCTTTAGTTTTTTTTATGGTTAAATATGGTTTAATTTTTGTCAAGTCTCATTTTACTTTCTCTCTCTAAAAGCTTTATCTTTCTAAAAATCTTTAATTTCTAGTTGTTAAATTTGTGTTTTTATTGATGGGATTTAAAGTTTATGGTTAAACTAGTTTGTTTGGTAATAAATTTGGTGAAAAAACATTAATTTTTAAGTTTTATTTTGGATCAAAATGGTGTTTTGTTATAATGTTTTCGAGTTTGCTTTTTAATAATTTTTTTTATCGAGTTAGAAATATAAGGTCTATCGAGTTTGCGTTTTAAAATAGCATATCGAGTTAGGTGTTTAATAAGTTAGTATCGAGTTAGGTTTACATGTGTCTATCGAGTTAGGGTGTTATTTGTTTATCGAGTTAGGGCCAAGAAAGTTTATCGAGTTAGAGGTTTAAGGTGGTATCGAGTTAGGTATTCTTTCTAGGGACCTAGGTGCAATTTTACTTTAAGTTTTTTTTTTTTTTTTTTTTTTTTTTCTGTAATCTTTCGAGTTAGGATATTTTGTGGTATACCGAGTTTGAGTCTTTAAATTTTATTTTTATTTTATTTTTTTTTTACTTTTTATTTTTTTTATCAAACATTGTTTTTACCAAGTTTCATTTCTTTTGGCGAGTTAGCCATGATTATCGAGTTAGATAATCGTTGCCTCATCGTTTTTCGAGTGAGGTTTTCTTATGCTTAATATCTAAACGAAACTCTGCCGAATTTTTCTAAAAATTTATCAAGTTAGGATTTATTATACAACAAGTTAGTAGCTTTTATTTAGTAACGTCATCTAGTAAACATTTATAAATTGATAATAATTAGTTTTTATTTCTTTTACTTATTTCCTTTTTAATTAGTCTTTATATCGTTTTCATTTATTAAAATTAAAAAGCCAAAAAATTTAATTTTCCTTTTACGTTATTTTTCTTTTACATCTTTTTATTTAGAAAAAAAATCTATTTGCAATCGTAGGACTAGTATCGCTTTTATTTTTCTTTTTAAACTAGTCGTGTTAAGTTTCCTTTACGTTTTTATTTCTATTTCATTTTTGAGAATGTTTGTTTTATTTGCTCATTTGTTTTGCATTATTTGCTTGTTCTCTTTGCTTTAATTGCAATTTTATTCTCATTTGTAGTATAATCAAAAAAACCAAAATATCTCTTCTATCCTCATTCACTTCACAAGATTCACAAACCGAGCCGACAAGATCAATTCAACCTTCGTTGGGAGAACGACCCGGGGAACATACTTTCACCGGTATTTCTTCGGAAAAACAAAACTATACACTACAAAAAGAGCAATCTATCAGTCATATTCCTTAATACTAGTCGTAGGGCCGTGTACAATATTCCCTAACTCTATAGGATCCTACTTCACTCCTATGTCGAGCCGTTAGAAGCTCCTAACATGGGATCATTAGAATTCTCCTACGCATTAAATACAACCAAAAATCATAGTACACCTCTGATCATGTTTCTTAAGACGTTCAAGCAAGTTACCAATGGAAGTCTTCCAGTTTTCTTAAGCCTAACATCGAATACAATCATCCGTAACAACTATAAACAAACAATCAACCCATAATTAACATCTAGGTTTCACTACATCTAAGCAAATGATGTGTGCTTTTTCACACATCCTTTTTAGCCTAAAATCAGACCAAATACACCAAATACTAACCAAATATGTCAAGAGAATGTGTGTTTTTGTATTTGTGTATGTGCAGGTACGAATATGTGAAAAATGAACAAAAACAAAGCCAAAACTGACAAAAACGAGCACGAGAATTGAAAAAGGTCAAAAGCCGGAGCTGGGGAAGCTTAATGATCAAGGAAAGCACTAAAAGTCATTAGAAGTCCTCAGGAATTCATAATGTTGCATAATTAGTCCCTGGACAAAGTTTGAGAGTTTGGCAATTTTAGTCCCTGCATTTTCTGGAAATTACATAAATGGTCCCTTGGAATAAATTTCAATGAAAAGTCAACAAAAGGTCCTCCATGATTCAGAGATTGACAACTTAGGTCCTTGGAATAAAGTTTGGAAAATTTCAGAATTGGTCCCTGGAATGTCAGTTTTACACATTTAGTCCCTAGTAATATTACTACTCTTAAAACAAATACACCACCGGATCCAGTCCACAACTATTAAACCATATCCTCCAAGCCCAAAAATATTACAAGCCCAACACCCTTAAATCCTATACCCGACCTGCTTAAATAAAACCCACTACCCGGTCAACCCACTCTTATAACCCGGTCAAAACAATAAATACCCAATTCCCTTTTTAATATTACCCGCCCCCCAATTTTTACACTCACCCAGAATTACCACTGTTTCATGAACCCTAGAAATCACCCACGCTCAATTACCTCGTATGAATAATAATTACCCACTCATTGGGCTTCTAGAAGCTGACAGCTGGTGTCAGGGATGGCAGGGACACGTGGTCCAATGAGGAGATACACGGAGGATTCGCAATACTATTACACACGATCAAAGGGACAAGAATGAGGCGTATTATTGAAGCATGAATCAAGGGACGAGATTGAATATGAAGAAGCACACCTGAGATCTTCCAGGACCTTCTTACAAACCCTAATTCACCTCAGCTCAAGCCTATATATACCCCCTCTCATATCATGTAACGAGTGTAGGTTTTTTATTAAAGTTATGCTGTTATTTTGTTTTCCTTAATGTAATTTTCCATTTCCAAAGCATTGTACTCAGTTTATTTTATTAATGAAATTCTAGTTTGTTTATCAAATTTCTCTTTTAATTCCTATTTAGCTTATTCCTAATTACATCCCTTGTTTACTGTTTGATTTACTTTCAGTTATCATTTTTAAATCTTCTTATTTAGTTGCTTGTTGTTTATCTTACTAAAAGAAAAAAAAATACAAAAAAATCAGAAAATATTATAAAAATAAAAAAAATATGTTTATTTTTTACTTAAAAACCGGCTTCAATAAGCCTTTTTAGTCTTTTATACAAGCTTGTTTAAGCTGTCATAGCTTGTAGTAAGCTTATTAGTTCATTACTTCACATTTTCACAAAAGTCAAAGCAAGTCAAACTGAATAGCTTATTGAATAAGCTCAGCTTATTGAGGAGTTAAAGGCAGCCAAGAAGGAGCCACTTGGCCTGTCAAAAGACATGCTAGCTTAGTGACCCCCCTCTGTTTGAGCTGAGGGGGTTTTGAGTTTGTAAGTTTCATTTCTATTACTGTTTCATCAATTAGTAGTCTAGATCTGTTTTGATTGCTTGTTTCTGTCTTGTTATTCATAGTTGCATAATATCTAAGTCTCTGTTATCATTTCATATCTGTTTATGGTTATTTTGTTGTGATACTGTTTCATTTAGATATCATACTTCTAGATCTGAGTTTGAGTAGTGTTTGTGTTGGAAACTTGCATTTCTGAATTGTTAGTGGTTTATTTGAGTAGTATAGATTATGTTTTGGTGTATTGGAATTGAATTGAGGTTAGTGGATTCATTACTAGTGAGACAGTCATACCATAAGAGGGTGTTTGGATTATTCTGGTTTGCTGGTATAAGTAATGTTTCAGGAAGAATTTTTGGGTCAAACATCTCACCTAGGTTGCATTTAGGTTTAGTATAGTCTTAATATAGTTTTTCATTTTATAAAAAGTCAATTTCACTTTGGATCATTCATTTTTATTTATCTGTTATAGTCATTAATTGCATAATCACTAATATAGTTGCATCATTTGTAGTTTTAGCTTTATTAAATCATTAATTAGCTTAATATACAAGTCTCAGTAAGAAATTAGTAATCAAATCTCATTAGAGTCAAAGTTTTCATAAAAGTAAAAAGTCAAATACATAGTGAATATCAGATTTTGGTCACAACTTTGAGGTTACTTCTAGGATTCAATTTTGGTTAGAAATTTATTTGGTTTACTGTTTTGAATAGCTTAGCAGTTAGTTAATCATAAACAAAAAGAAAATTTCAATTTATAACTCATTTGCTTATTGAAAACTTGGATTGAAGTTGGCTGATTAGACTGTTTACTCCCCTGCTCATCTGGTTTTAGTCAAAAGTCTAGGGCAATTTTAGGTCAGTTAATCAATCTAGAAATCATAGTTGTTAGTGTTTTTAAGATCTCAGTTGGTTAGTAGGTTAATTGCCCCCATAAGCTTTCAAGTCTCAGCTTATTAAGTACTGCTTATTTGCTTATCAAACTGGGTGATTGAAACTAAGATCTGTCATTCAACTAGGGCTGCTTTTACTTGTTTTTGATCACACTATGAGTTTTATTGGTTCAATTAAGTTCAATTCACTTGTAGTTGCTGTTTCAGTTGAGTTTTTGCTTATTGCTTATTTGCTTGTGCTTATTGCTCTTTCTCACTTTTGCTTATTATATCTGTTTTCACCCAAACCTGTGTTTCTGTGTGACTTTTGGTCTTCGTTTTATTCATTTAAGCCTTTCTAAGTCAAAAAGTAAATTGGTTAAGGTCTGGTCAAACTGCTTATCAATAAGCAAATTCATATAAGCTGATTTCAAAGCAAGTAACAACTACAGTGCTTAATTCTCATTTTTTATATTTTTCCCAAGTTTAGAATATTAAATTAGAATTTCCCTGAATTTTTCATATTTTTTCAAGTTGATTTGCTATTTTTCTTATTTTATTTCCATTTTTATTCAATTTTTAATACATTTTAATTTCTAAAAAATCCAAAAAAATCAGAAAAAGCCAAGAAAAATCCAAAAATATTTTCGAAAATTATTTTCAGTTATTTTAGAAATTTATTTTGCATTTTCCCATTTATTTTGAATTTAATTTGAATTTTTAATTAGATTTAATAGCTTTTAATTCCCAAAAATTACACAAAAAGCCAAAAAAATTAGTTTTCAGTTTTAAAATTACTTTGTAGTTATTTTATAATTTTCAAAATTTATTTTGCAATTTTCTCACCTTATTTGCATTTTCTTTTAATTTTTAATTAGATAATTAGTTTTTAATTCATAAAAAATAAATAAAAAGTCAAAAAAATATTTTTTCTTTTTCTTAAAATTTTCTTTTATAATTTTTAGCTTTTAAAAAATATTTTCAAGTCCATAGGAGTAGTGTAGCTTAAAATTCGCGTTTTATTTCGTATGTTAACGTTTAATTTACGTTTAAGCGTACGGTTTCGATTTTACGTTACGTTTTTAGTTTCCTTATTTGAAATACGTGCTTAAGTGATTATTTGTGCTTCATTTGTTACTTCATTAGTATAATCTCATCAAAATCACTTTTTGCCACTTTCACGACACGTTTCACGATTCGGAAATTCGAAATTCCATTCACCCTTCACACGGACTACGACCTCGGGTTATCCGTATTTCTTTGCGGATCTCTTGACTAATACTTATACTATATATATAACTTGATTTTCACGAATCAGCAAACACAAGAGAGATCTAGCCAAGCATGTTAAATTGAAGACAAATGTAAGATATATTCAAGCAACACATAGACATATTGATAGAATTGAAAGAGTACTTATCTCAAATTGACATGAAAGATTCAAAGGGTTAAAAACCCTTGAAAAAGCTGTGAAAATCGGCCTAGGGTTTTTCCTCAAAGTTGCACCCTCAAAGTTACACACTAATGAATGAAATTTGGAAAACTATATATAGATTTTACAGGGTGACGGCGTCAAGAAGGAAATTGCGACGCCGTCAACTCGCCGCCCATAATGAAATCGGATTGCCTAGATCCACTTTTGATGCCGTCATGTGTAAAATTGTTCTGGGCCATCACTAATATTTGGACCATGACGGCCTTGGGTGACGCCGTCATCTCCAATGCACAAAATTCTCTGGATCATCACGTGTATAGTCCACATCCACCTCTTGTATTACTCTTGACACCGTCACTTGGAAACTCTTGACGCCGTCAGGTACTGTTTCCTGCAAGGAAAATTAAGACTTTGCCGTTTTCTTCACTTTTATGCTCCAAAAACGTACAAAATGCTTCCTTTTCCAGATTTCTCTCCAAAATAATCTCGACTTCGGGCTTAAATGACCCCCTAAAAACGGTTCATTTTTCGCCTCATCACCTCAAAAGAAAGAGAATGAGATGGGGATGAACCTGGTGATGGCGGTGTAAGGTGGTGATGGGCGGTGACGGCTCAGGTGGCCGGATATGGAGTAGGCGGCTGTGAAGTTAAGGAGGAGGAGGGTGAGTTAGGGTTTGTGTAAGAGATGTTATCATAAAATGAATAAGAAAACCTAGGTGCCATCTTTTTATAAAAGAAATTGTAATTGTCAAATACAAAGTGCTAGATTCACAAAAGGTGAGGGGTCGAATGTGTAAATATCTCCACAGGGACCAGATGCGTAATTTATCATATCTTTCACGAATATGAGGTTCAAGGCTGGTTTAGGCTAGAAAACAAGGGATTTAAAATACGAGAGTAATGCTAATGTTCTTAGAATAATATTTCTGATAAAAATGACTATAAAGACACTTAGTTTCTCGAAAATGATTCCAATCTCAAAATAATGTATTGTTTCTCAAAAATAGAACATGACGGGAAATTTGCGGGTTGTCACAGTGTTATCTTTTCTTATTATAAGTAGTACATTGACGGTCCATATGGTTGGCGTTGATCAACATGTATAGGTTTTTTTTAACTCTTTTTATAATGTGATAATCTTCAATTCGGAAAGCCTTAACACCTACAGTTCCTCGGTCAAATGAACATAAATTTGCTCCGTTATAACTCTCATGTGCAAGGCAGATGGGAGTAATATGATTATTTCATCACCGATTTTCATTGTAGGCAATGGATTATTTTCTTCACTATTAATTTAGCAAAATTAAATCTCGTTACCTAATATGCCTTTAACAATGTAAAATAGTTGATATAACATGTTACTACAACATAAATAATGGCGACATGTTATACGATAATACCTTCTATAAAAGGTCACTTATATACTAATGGGGTGTAACTTCATTTCCTTTTAAGGGGTTTTAGCCTGTAAATTCGTACATATATGATCATTTATTGCTCTAAATTGTTTCTATTTGAGTTTTAGGATGCAAATGCTGGAAAAACACATGTTTCGAGCTCAATTGGATGGAAAAACGAAGAAAACGACAACATCGGGAATTTTGCCACGAGAAGGCCTCGTGACGCTATCACCTAGGGGGTGTAGATGATACAGGCTTTGGAGACGGCCTCAAGATGACCAAGAACAAAATTATGGAGGCTGACGGCGTCACAACCTCAACGTGATGCCGTCAAAGATGTAAAACTATATATATATTTTCGCAATGTTTTCATTATTGTGGGTGCAACTTTGGAGGATAAACCCTAGACGAAAATCCACAGTTTTTGTAGCCTTTTGGCTAATGATGTCTTCATGTTTGTGAAAGACAAATTATTTATTTAATCATAAAATCATGTCTATGTGTTATTGTTTGATTTATTTATTTGTTTCTCTTTTCATTACCATGCAAGGCTAGATCACTTAGTATTCGCTTAGGATTGCATGAAACATAATTATTGATTGTTATGTTGTCGTCACTTGTTTAATGGTGTATGCGTTAGGAGTTGGAAATCTGGCTAGGGAAAACTATACTAGCTTGAACGTCCACTAAACCGTGACTAGTTAATAACTTATGTCTTAGGTTAATTAATTCGAGGTGAGTATTTACTGCGTAGTTAGTTATTGCGTGAGCTTGAAAAATCATATACGCGTCGTTTACTTAGGCTAATCTATAGACGAGGGATTGACCAAACTACAACTGGTAATTAGGAATACTCCATATTATATTATACAAGGACGTGACAATTCAACAACGTAATAAGATTTAAATAGAGATTAATGAGATTCTAAGTAAATATGTTTTTCCTTTTATAAGAAGTTCACCAATTTACTTTTATTGTCATTAGTTTAGTTTTTAGTTTAAAAACAACCTCTTCCAATACCTGAGATTTTACTTGCTTTCTAATAAATATAAAATACCAAAAATAATCTTCCCTCATCCCTTAGGCTTATTTACCTCACTATTCTCCTAGAGAATGATCAATCTCCCGTGTCTTGCCTATACTACACTACAACGGTTAGGTACTCTGCCTAGGAGGATAGAACTTAGTGGTTTTGTAAAATTCTGCATCATATACTTTGCAAGCAAAACTAGTGCTAGCAGTATTTGACATTTATGTATTAAAACGTATAATAGAAGTAAGTTTGTTACATTTAAAAATTAAAAAGTCACTCATTTGTCACTTTTTGTTGCAATTAACCGAAATTTGATAATAAGAGTATTTAATGACAAGAAACCATAGAAACTGTAACTTTTTGTAGAATTGTCGACACGTGGATCCTGTAGCATGGTTTTAAGTAACTTCACGCATCGAAACTGTATCTACATATATGGCAGAGGATCTAGGGTGAATTATAATAAAATCTAAGGCGTGCGAAGAGCAGAAACAATCAAAATTTTGTCAAGTAAGTGATTTGATATTAATTTATTTTACATTGTATTTTATTTATTCTTTTGTGTATGAATTTGATAATGAATATGTTTAGTTGTATATGATTTTATATTGGTTGATTCATATCGAGTTTTTGAAACTACAGTGCATATATTTGAGTATTTGATCAACTAGTTTGTGGTCATTTTACAATTCAATATGAGAATTTTATGTGATTTGGTTTATTATTATCATATTTGATCTTTAATTTGATTAAAATTTTTTTTGTTAAATTATTTTTATTTAAAACTAAAATCTTTTTGACACGTTAATATGTTAATGATTTTTAGGATATTATGGTTTTTTTCTTGCGGTCTGTGACTTTATTAGGATACAATGATGTATAGTTTATGGATCTTCTTTTTACCGTATAGTAGTTTTTCGGGTGTGGTGGTATAATAATAATTTTTTGATATTTTTTAATTATTTGAGTTTCGTATAATGAATTGTTATAATAATGTTTTGCGTGTGCACTGTTTTAGTCATTGTGTACTTTGATAAAATTGCCAATGTAGGTAAGTACGTAGGTTTTTCTTTATTTTAAAAAGAAGTAATTATACCTCATCAAATATACTATGGTTGTTAAGATCATGATCATAATCTTAGGATCTTGCAATTTTACACTACTACAAAGCAAAACCGATCAATATCAGCGTACGATCCTAGCAAGCTTACAATCTTATAAGATCCCGATTTTGACCATATGATCTTAAGATCTAATCCAATTTGACCTTACTTTTCTGGAATAGTAAACTAAAAAATTATAAAATCATGGATTATGTTTTATGGAATTCAAAAAACATTATGTTAATTTTCTTAAACATTTCATATTCATATTTTAGGACAACATTTACATGAAACATTCATATAATTTGTGTTTATGATATATAATAATTTATAGATTTTGAAAAGTATTACAAAGACTATTAATTAAATTACATTATAGTAGGATCTTAAGATCCCAATCCGATATTACGATTTCGATCTTACAAAAACAAAAACGATTCTGAGTAGGATCCCGATCTTGAAAACATTAAAAAATACATTTAATCCTCAAAGTATTATTGTAACTGATTTGGCTTCCAATGTTTGAAATTGTGTTTCGTCCTTAAAATTTTAAATTAATATGCATATAAATCTGAGGTATATGTGTAAGTGATAATTTAGTTGAAGAACCAAGGCACTCACAAAGTAATAGTTTTTGAATCAGTTTTAAGTAACCTAAAGCTGAATTAACTATCAAAAAACTAAACAGGCTCAATCAAAATTTCACTTGCTCGAGGTAGTAGCGGTGGTCTGACAACCTCCACGTCAGCGCCAAATCATCTTTCACTACCACCACCTTCTCTTCACATTTACCTTTTTAGAAATTACCAGTTCCCCTACTTCTTAAATTGTTTTTATTCAACACTTTATGAAACTAGACGAGTACCTGTGCAAATGCGGTGAAATTTTAAAACAATCATTATAATTGCGAAATTGTGGTACAGCGTTTCAATGTTTCATGTATAAAATGGACTAATCTTATTTAGTGGGTTAAATTTCTTCTATTAAGTGGTCATGGAAGGAAAATATATAGATATAAAGTATATTATTTAAAAGAATAGCGGGTATGGGTAGATTAATAATTTCATTGTTCTCATTTCCAAGGTTTTTAAACTAATATGTTTTTTACTTTTGTATAGTAAAAATAAGAGTTTTATAGAAAAAGAGTTTGATAAAACTTTAACAAAATCACACATTAAATAAAAGTTAGTTATATAAAGAAAATTAAACTTATCCACCCACCCCCAACCACCCATAACCCACCCGTATCACCTTGAAAATAAACTAAACATTAAAACCCACATAACAATCAACACACACTTTATGCACACCTTCAAACATCTCTCGTTGGGGTGTTTTTCTTCTTATCCTTATTGTGATTTCCCCTAACCACCAAAAAAATGCTCGAACCACGTGTGGTGGTGGTGTCACCTAGAATAGCCCTCGTGGTTGTCTCTCTTACTATGTCCAACCTTAATCATAACCTATCAAAAAACTCAAATTTGACGTTTTTATTTTTAAAGGAGTGAAACTTTCATTCAAACACAAAAGAAAAAGTTGGTTGGTCAACATTTTACAACATTGGATCCTAAAAAAATTAAAAATTGATGTATCATTCTTTTACATTTACAAACTTTAAACTTCCACTCATTTTTTTAAGGGCAAATATTATTAAGCAAACAAAACCTAATTACAAACAATGGCATTCACTATATTAACAAGATGATTAAAATAGCAGACCAAAAAAAGACAAACCAAAGATATACAAATGAAAGATACACTAAATGTAAATAAAACAAAAAACAACTCACAAAAACTGAAGCCCACAACTAACTCAAAAGCAACCTGGACCTGCTAGACCAAAACAAAACCATGATAACATAGGATCACGTGATAACATATATAATTGGAGACATCTTGCAGACCCAACATAGCAAATCAAACAATCTAAAAATAAAGGCATCATTATAGTCGGCATATTAAATCTAGCAAGCTTTAATCGGATATGAACATCAATCTAACCATGACGAGATTGCTCCTCTTGATGTATTAGAAATCCAAAAAATGTAACAACCTGCAGCTCATCACAAATTGTAGTGAGATTGAAAACTATATTTTCAAACACCCTCTTGTTTTGAGAATACCAAACAAGGTCTAACATCGACCAAAACACCGCTTGTCAAATTGATTTTTGTTTCAAGTTAAGACTATTATTATCATTATGACTAATAGTATTTTGAATAGGTCCAATATTGAAACTTTCCATATTCCACCACTTAAAAACTTATTCCAACCCTCCACAACCTTTAAACACTCTAAAAAGGAATGCTTCACCGTTTCTATTTTGTCATCACAATGAGGACAAAGCATTGAATTTAGGTCCATACCATTGTGATCAAGCTAAGTAAACACCGGAAGTCTTCTTTTTTGTAGACGCCAAATAAAAATACATATATTCCTTGAAGTGAGCTAGTTCCACATTGACTCTTGTATTATATTTGTTGTGTTTAGTATCTGGTCGTCAATCATCTCTCTTAGTCTCTTAACCGTAAAGATTCTATCATCGTCATGTATCCACCTCCACGAATCAAGTTCTAACACATTTGGAACAAAAAAATTAATTAAATCCATCAATTCATCCGGTTCATCCGCCCATACCTCTTGGATTTCTAGCCCAATCCCAACGCCAATCCTATGACCCCCATCCCAAATTCTTTTTTAACCAACCCTGATTCGTTGATTCATATCAAGTATATATAGTCTACAAAACTTGTCACTAAGAATAATTCCGTTTCCCACCCAACTATGTAACCAAAAAAGAATACTACTTTTTTAATAAAAGAGTTGCAAAAATTTATTCCTGTTTTATGAATCATCCCACCCACTTTCACAATTTCCCCCAATTTCTCTCAATTAACCTATTACTTCTATCATTTTCTCTAAGATCTCATCCTCACCATATATATTTTATAATTGTAACCCATAATGTATCTCCTCTACTCCAAACATCCATCACCATTTACCAATTAAAGCCCAATTATTTTTACTCCATTTGATAGTTAAACAAATTTCCAATATCTGACATTGTAAAATTTGTGATTACTCCGTTTGATAGTTAAACAAATTACTAATATCTCATATTGTAAAATTTGTGATTATTGATTATTTTTCTTGGTAACTTTATTTACTTCACGTTACATCTTAGTCAGTGGAAGATGGTTTCGAGTGCTACTTGAGTCATTTGTAGCCCTTCAAAAAGATTAATGTCATTAGTAGTATCATACTTTGTCAAATTGTTTGAATCAATAAGTACATAAGTGTGACATGGAAAGATGGCGTGGCTTTGCATGTGATCATTGTCGCTAATGATAATCTTTGAGTAAACGTTAAATGTTTCAAGATTTTCATATGTTTATCTAACATGCTCTGTTTTAGTTAGGCTCGTTTACCAATTGTACTATTATAATTATTATTGATTTTATTTTTTATCATTTGGATTAAAGTAATTAACTAATTGCCAGTTTTAAAGATTAAAGTAATTAACTAAATCCTAGAGCTCGTTTGGTATGAGGGTGTAGTATAAGTTAGAGTGAAAAGTATTGTTTGATTGAATCTCTTAATTTAAAATTTGAGACTCATTGCCAAATTTATACGCATCTACAAAACTCCACCACTCATCTTACTTTTGTACACTTTGCGTTTATTTGTGAGCCTATGTCACACATTTCTCTCATTTTATTTATTTTTTCTTTATATTATAGAATTATATTTTTTTTATTAAATTTTTCTCTCTTCTCATTTAATTAAAACATATCTTAAATACAAATCCAAATTCAAATCCTAAAACCATTTACAAACCAAACGGACCCCTAATCCTATTTCAAGCCTATAACAAAAGAAACGGGCCTAAACTTTATGGAGTTGTCTCTTCTAATTATTAAACTAATGTAAGTGTTACTATTTTTTGTTTAAAAATGACACACATTAGTTTAGTTGCTACAACGTAAGATAAATTACTTGAACTAGACCAAAAAAGTTTAGTTACCAAAATCAGCAATTACACAAACGATATATAGTTATATACTCCTTTACTAGTTATAATACCTGTGCACGCACAGGGTTTTTAAATTTTCGTTTTGATTATGTATTATTATCGATTAAGAAATGAATAACTTAACATGTTTCAATTGATTTTACTTGGTGGACTAAAAATACTAAATCATATGTATATATGTTATAATCTACCTATTATTTTAGGAGAATACTTTTGGATTAAAAATTATATTTTATTATTCAAGCAAAATCACATGATGATATTTGACTTGCCTGAGATGCTAGTGATATATGCTTTTAAATTTGCAAACTCATGCGATTAATTTACGATGTGTTGTAGTATTTCTTTTACTTATATTTTCATTAAAATATGTAACATATTTAGATAACTTTAAATATTGATTCATTTCCTTGATTATAAATAATAATCATACCATATTTACTAATGTACCTTTTTGTTTAGAAAATTGTATTTTCATAAGTTTGTGCTATTTACTTCTCATGTTAGATCCTAAAATTACCAAATTAGCATAGATTCTTACACTATAGCTTCTTTATGATATAAAGAGAAAAAAAAAAAAAAAAAAAAAAAAGATGTAATGGGTATAACTCAAATTTAATCTTACGTTTATGTATAATGTATAAAAATAATTTTTCTCTAAGACCGAACTATATAAGGAAATTATAATTACTTGTATAACTAAATTATAAATGCATGAAAAAATGACAAAGAATACATTCACAAGTCTTTTAGGATTGTTCGAATCCTTACCGACCTTTCACTTTAGTGCAACTTTCTTTACAATTGGCCTAAATCATCAAGGTAAAAGACACCAATATTTTAGACCGTTGGTTGATACCCATAGTGTTATCAATGACATCAAATACCTGCTAAGTTTCATTAACTCTTTTAAAGACACCTGCTAATAATTCCTACCATAAAATTCCCCATATAGGCACTAAAATACATCTTTGGTACATTGAAATACATTCATGTATTATCTAAATCAGCAACTCAACTTAATTATACATTCATACTTTGAGCAGGCGTAGAAAATCCTTCCATGACAATCATGTGTTGATACTTAATCCTCCTCTAAAAAATGCACGCAACAAATTGCATTACACTTTAGTGTGTGTGATAAGATCATAAAACTGCAAAAACCACTTACATGTTTATTATAGTAAGGATAGCAACAAAGTTAGTTATAATATCAAATAAGAAAACTTCACATTAGAACTAAAGGGGTGTTTGGTTATGCTTATCAAAGGTGCTTATTGGCTTATTCAATTACCATAACACAATAAGTTTGTGATAAAGCTACAAGTTTTTTGAGAAGCTTAGTAAAAAACCCTTGAACTCACGACTATTTCTATCATAGCTTATTGTGTTTATAGTAAAAACACAAATATTAAGTGTAGAAGTTTTCAATAAAACATAAAAAATAGTAATAATAAAAAATAAAAATTTACTAAAAGTGGGTGTATATGACAAAAAAGTTAAACCATAAAAAAGGTACTAAAACTATCAGCTAGATAAGGCATAAGCCAAAGTTCTATTGAGGTCTCTTTCGGATTCTATCCAGAAGCAAAAAGAGGTTAACACATAAATCATAAGTATAGAAGAATAGTTGTATCTTACATCCGTGATTACCAACTTAATAACATTATCGCAGTATAGTAACGTAATAACCTGATTAAAAACTATGTATTTTTGCTTAATAATTCTCATGTACATACTTTAATTCCTTTACAACGGCCAACTATTACGTTTATTATTTTTTATTATTATTTTTTAATTTTTTTAATGAAACATCACGTCAATGAATAAAGTTAGGTTATCACCTACGACCTAGGTAGTTTTTCTTTTTTTGATTTAGGAGGTGATTGTTATTAAATAAGGATTGTGATGCATGTATTTTTTTTTATTATTATTTTATTATTTTTTTTATAATTTAAGAAAAACACCTTATAAATTAAACAATGACTATCTAACCCATATATATATATATATATATATATATATATATATATATATATATATATATATATATATATATATATATATATATATATATATATATATATATATATATATATATACGGGTTAGATAATCATTGTTTAATGGATGGTAGCTGCTGTTTTTTTTTTTTTTCTCTGAAATGTTTGTGAACTGCTTTTGTTTTAGGTGTTTTAAACTTCTCAACTTTTGTTTTTGGTTATGAATAAGTGGTTTTGTTTTTGTTTTTGTTTTGCTACTAAAGTGGTGTTTCCATGCTTCGTTTGATTGTAGAAATACACAAAAGGGTCAGGTCTTAGAGAGCAGTGTTAGGGGTATGAGCATCTACATCATATCTCCCTCGTTTGGGAATTGTTGTTGTTGTTAGAGTCTAGAAACCGTCCAGCGTAGTTGGAACTTTACTCAGTTTGTTGTAACTTGTAACCCGACCCATTGGTTACAAGAAGACAACTTTTAGGTTCCGCCATTAGACTTGAATAAGTACTATATCGAAATAAGTATTATGAGGCAAGTTTTAATTTATATAAAGAAAATAGGAAAAAGTAAAATGTTAAATGTGAGACTTTTTGAAATGAATAATAGTAGGTTTGGAAATAGATATTAAGGGAAGATTTATGTTATCTTGTCTTATTATAAATAGTACATTGAGGGTCCATATCGTAGGCGTTGATCAATACATATAGGTTTTTTGCTCTTTTTGTAACGTTGATATTCTCTAATTCGGGAAACCTTAACACCTACGGTTCCTTGCTCAAACGAACATAAATTTACTCTGTTGTAACCCTCATGCAAGATGAAAGTAATATGGTCATTTCATCACCAAATTGTCATTGTAGGCAATGAATTATTTTCTTCACTATTAATTTAGCGAAATTATATCTCGTTACCTAAAATGCCTTTAACAACGTAAAAGAGTTGATATAACATGCCACCACAACATTAAAAAATGGCAATATGTCATACAATGATACCTCCAATAAAAGGTCACCTGCTAGTAAAGCTATTGCTAGCAGTATTTAACATTTCTGTATTAAAAAGTACAATAATAGTAAGTTCGTTACATTTGAAAAGTATAAGTCATTCTTTTGTCATTTTTTATTACAATAAACTGAAAACATAGAAACTCAAGGTAAATAAGTCAAGTACGCAAATCATTTGATTGTGGTTTCAGTTATGTAAATTTCTGTAGAATTGTTGACACGTGGATACTATAACATGGGTTTAAGTAACTTCACGTATCGAAACTGTATCTACATATATGGTCAGAGGATTTAGGGTGAATTGTAATGAAATCGAAGGCATGTGAATAGAAGAAACAATCGAAATTTTTGTCAAGGAAGTGATTTGATATTAGTTTATGGATCTTTTTTACTGTATAACAGATTTATCTGAAGTTAATGTTCCATACTTTGACCGATATATCATTTGACTCCTAGGTGACAGATCCAAGATTGTTAACTTGGATATGTACCAGCGCTACACAATTCTTCGGATATCTCTAACTCAGATATCTCTAACCGTATGCAAAAACTATACTCGATAACAAACCTAAACTCAAATATATACACAGGGAAGAGCTAAGCTTAAATAGCTTAGTTACGAGATTTTATAATAAGCTCCTTTTTTGAGCTTATAAGCCGGAATTGTATTCTCCCTAAAACGTACTTCAAGTAGCTACCTCGTTCTTAAAGAGTTAAGCTTAAACCCTTACCGAACTTAAAAAAAAAAAACATTTCAAGCTCGAACCAACCTCGAATAACTCGATAGAAAGCTCAAATACTAGTTTTCTATATACCAAATCAAAACCACATTTTTATTCTCCAACACTAAATTTCATCTACTAAATAAACATAAATTTCATTCCTAATTGTAAGATTCAACTTATATAAAAATAAATAAACAACTTACACGATTACCACCAACAGTAGCAAATACATTAAAATAACAAGAATCAATGAAGTTGAAAACCACAACGTATATAGAGCGTTTGCCTTCTTGTAGCCTATTAGTGACCCTATAATCCCTCTTTCTTGACGGCGTTAAAGACCCAACAACAGGTTCACACCCTAACGTTGTCTTCACCATTGATTCTCTTGACGACAATGGCGGAACCAGATTTTTGTTTGTGACAAATTCAAACCTACTTTGACTAGATTTTATATTGTATTTTCATACCCTCTTCTAGTTTCGAATAATGACATTTTATATCATACAAAGGTTTTATTTTTTATTGCCTCCTGCTGCGAGTGGTGGAACCAGGATCGTTAAGGAATCGGGTGCACAAATATATTCAGTTTTAATTTAAGAGTACACGTTTTTTTTTCGACCATGTGAAACTAGAAAAAATACATGATTTTATGAAAGTTAACACTAAGAAATGTAATTCTATCAGGTCATGTGACAATGTAAAGTAGTTGATATAACGTGTTACCACAATAGTTACACGATAATACCTCCTATAAAAGGTCAATTGTATGCAGTACACTGCTAGCAAAGCTAGTGCGAGCAGTATTAGTATTTAACATTTTGGTATTAAAAAGTACAATGAGAGTAAATTTGTTACATTTAGAAAATGAAAAAGTCTTTCTATTATCACTTTCTGTTGTAATAAACTCAAAGTTGACAATAAGAGTAATTAGTGACAAGAAAATATAGAAATAAGATATTAATATTTGGCTCAAGTTAAACAAGTCAAGTACGCAAATTATCTGAGTTATATAACTTTCTGTAGAATTGTCAACACATGGATCTTGTATCATGGTTTTAAGTAACTTCACTCATCGAAAGTGTATCTACATACATGGCAAAAAGTGTATCTACATACATGGCAGAGGATTTAGGATGAATTGTAGTGAAATTGAAGGTGTGTGAAGAGGAGAAACAACCAAGATTTTTGTCAAGAAAGTGATTTGATATTCATTTTGATTTATATTGTATTATATTATTATTTTGTTTAAGAGTTTGATAATGAATGTGTTTAGTTGTCTGTGATTATATATTGGTCTTGATTCATCTTGTTTTTTTGAAATTGTAGTGCATATAATTTGATTATGTGATCAACTAGTTTGTGGTGTATATAGGTGTCTCTTAGTTGTCATGCCTCTTGCGTTGTTAGAGATTGAGCTCCTAAGCTTATTCCCTTGGGCTTAGTAGCTGTTTAGTGGCTTCTATTGTCCTTTTTGCTTTACCTTAGCTTGTGGCCCCTTTGCGTTACCTTGCTTTGTTTTTTGTTTTTTTCTTAGATCTATGATTTTTTGTTTTTACCTCTAACCCCGTGTCTTTTATATTGTATTTTCCTAAAGATGCAAGAGTTGTCCTCATTTTCCTAAAGAAATTATTTTATCATTTCGGAATCCCGAAAGCATTAATTAGTTAGCGACTGATGTGTGTCAAAAGCTTTAAATTTATAATACTAGAAATACCGGTTAATTGACTAAAGACACAACACAGGCAGTGTACCCTTTCGAGTGTAATATAGCCTAGGTAAGTCCAGGTCGTCCTAAGAGAATTGTAGTTCTCTCGGAATGTTTACAATGATGCTAAGGTCAATATGATTGTCACTTATCAAATTAACCAAATGCGCATATAACCAAGATTATAACTAGTAAGATGGTTCAAGCAAATGATGTAACAAACTCAATATAAATACTCCATAATTAAATGAGTAACAATCATGATATACTCAGAATTCTTAGAAACATTCATATTAAATAAGTATTAGAAATGTACCGAATCACAAAAGTATTAATGTGTAGAACAAATGCTAGTGCCAAATTCAAGATTAACAACCCTTCGCCACTATTCATATGTGAGCCACAAATGATCAGAGGTATGTCACGCCTTCTGGAAATGGATGTAGGTTGCTGTAAAATGTGGTTGCGGTGGTGGTAAGGTGCCAAGGGTGTTGGATCAGAGGTTTGTCAATCCTCTTTCACTAATTCCCTTATTCCAAGTGGTATTCTTGGGAAAAGATGATTTGTAGTGAGATGGATATCATATGCCCCTGTATTGGGGTCTATTTATAGGCTAAGGATCACCCTTGGGGACCAAGGGAAGGCTTGTGATTGGTTAGGTATTCAATGGAAGCCATAAATGTGACTAGTTCTGATCTATCCTTGAAGGATAGCGGTTTTCCAAGGAAGCACACCGGTTTTGGAGGTGACAGCAGACCAAAGTTTTAGATAATTCTCTTAGCTTTCCGTGGCCGAAAACGGAAGATAAAACCGAGTCCGTATGCTCCAGATATGACCAAAACAGTGAAGGTGTGTCGGGAGATCTTTAACTTAAGTTTCATTCTTCGTTTAAGCTTCAAATCTTTACTTCTGATTCTACCACAACACCGGCGAACATTGTTCTTAACACCGGAATACTTGAATACTTTTCTTGGTGCCAAAGGGTCATTAATAGAGCTGAAGGCCGGCACACATTTAGAATAAGATAGCCGCAATTTGCTTGACTGACTTAGATTTGTGTAGGACTTCATACGCCCCCGTAACCGGCGTACATTTACAATAAGATCGGCGCTCTTTATACTTGGACAAGTCCTTATAATCCATTAATATATAAGCATAAAAGCATAGATAATGCGCATATAAATATGTATAAAAGGAGCGTTATCATCGACAAAGGGACACACTTTTGTAATCATCTAATGGAAAAAGCAATGTAGAAATATGGTGTAAACCATCGTTTCTCTACTTCATATCACCCTCAAACGAGTGGCCAAGTAGAAAACACAAGTAGAGCCTTAAAAAGAATTTTTGAAAAAATTGTGAAAGACAATCTGGCTATATGGTCAAGAAATTAGATGATGCTCAGTGGGTTTCCGAACAGCTTACAAAACACCCACTGGAACCACACCTTATAAACTCATCTATGGTAAAGCATGCCACTTGTCATTCAAAATCGAACATCGTGCATATTGGGCACTCAAGAATTGTAATACAGGCTTAATGGCTGCTGGAGAAAAAAGAATGTTTCAACTCCACGAGTTAGACGAATTTCATTTACAAGCATACGAAAATTCTTGGTTATACAAAGAAAGAACCAAAGTCTGGCATGATCGAAAACTAAGAATTCAAGCAAGGAGATAAAGTACTCATGTTCCACTCAAAATATAAATTCAAACAACCAGAACTCCGATCACGATGGCTTGGTCCCTATATGGTTAAACACGGTTATCCATCCGGATACGTCGAATTATATGGACGAGATGGAATTACAAGGTTGTTGGACGTATTGTTTTTTACTTTATTGTATTCAAGTGACCATGTTTACTTGATTTTATTGATGATTAATAATAATTAAGTTCAATTTATTTTTGGCTTCGATTGAATTATATTTGTGAAAAATTGAATTGGTTGGTTACTATGATGACTAATGTTGATACAAAAGTTGGGCGTTCCTTATTTGGACTCATGTTCTCGTACCAATTGGATATTAATGCTTGAGATCAGCACATTAAGAAAGCAAACAACACCATTAGGCTTACCGTGGGATTGTCTCCCACGATTATCCTCTGGCGTGAGAGTAAGTAATCGGTTTTAGGGTTCTAGTGAAGAGTTAGGGTTTTTAGATAATACCTCAATGAGAGCTGTGATATTCTTTATATACACACGAAATCCTTGTTAGTTTCGTGTTCCTTACTCTTCGGCGTATCTCGCCTTATACGGTCTATTGATCTTTATCCCATAAATAAGAGATCATTATCAAGACCATAAATAATATATTTGAGTTTGGGCTTTCGTGACCCCAAATTGTTATTATGATAGCCCACGCGTGATGGGCTTGGGTATTAGTAGTGTCCATTAGTCGGGTTCGTGACCCGAGTGCGGACTATACGTCATCATGTCCCTCTAATCTAGTATGCGTAAGGTGCAACCGCGTATGCTAGACTAACAACTATAGCGGAAAGCTAGGCGTGGCGGGGAAGCGTCAAATATTTCCCGCCAAAAAGAAATATAGGATGTATCTAGTCCAAATTACTCCTACGTATCCCTCAGAATTCGTGAGGAGGTAGGTGAAAAAGTGTTGTACCTATTGATCTCCCAGCCACACGATTAGAGTTAGTGGGATCCACATGTCAAGTATCAAAGACTATGGGTACCTTATATAAAGAGTACCTCCCTTTTCAATGTGATTATCACAGTAAAAATCCATTTTCGCCATTGTTAAATTCTTCAATACTCCAATCAAGAAATCAACTTTATACTAAGCTAATAGCTGATGAGACGAAAAATGATCCGTTTTTAGGGGGTCATTTAAGCCCGAATCCGAATTTATTTGATCAAATATTGCCCTAAATTGTTCCTTTTGTGATTTTAGGTGTTTGGAGAGTGAATTCTGGAAAAGAAGCCATTTTGGACGTTTTTGGAGCATAAAAGTGAAGAAAACGGCAAAGTACCAAATTTCCATGCTGAAGATACAAGGTGACGGCGTCAAGAGTAATACCTTGACGGCGTCAGACATGAAGATTAAAAGACCGTAGGTGGTGACGGCGTCAAACGCCTTCTTGACGGCGTCAAAGTGGCAAGAATAAAATACCGTGGTCAGTGACGGCGTCACATAGGCCGTCATAAGTAGATCAAGGCCGTCCGAGGAAGTATATGGCGGCGAGGTGACGGCGTCACAAGTAACTCTTGACGCCGTCAGCCTACTTTTCCTATATATAGTTTTCTAGTTTTTTCATTAAAGAGAGAGAAGTTTTGGTAAAACCCTAAAGACGAATTTGGTGTATCTTTTACAGGTTTTTCAAGGGTTCCAAACCCTTGAGACCTTGCATTGTAATTGAGATAAGTGTTCTTCCAATTCAATCAATATGTCTATGTGTTGGTTGTTTATATCTTGTTCTTGTCTCAATTCTACTATGCTAGGCTAGATCTCTTTTGTGTTTGCTTAGATCTAATGAAACCTAGATGTTGATTATGTGTTGATTACTTGTCTATTCTTGTTTTGGATGAATGATATTATATGTTAGGCTTAAGAAAACTGGCAGATCTCCAAATGGTAACATGCTTGAACGTCTTAAGAAACATGAACCGAGGCGTACTAGGTCTTTATTGGTTGTATTTAATGCATGAGCCACTGTTTACAATCCCTATAGTTGTGCTGGGTCATGGTGTAGGAGGAGATAAGAGCTCATAGAGTTGGGGAGTTATGTATGCCACCCCACGAATGGTATTAAGGAATACAATCCGTCATCCATACAAGTGTAACAAGTAATTAATGTGTAAAAGATATCTAGGGAGTAGTGAAGTCTAAGTAAACACAATTTCTCCAATTACTGCTCACAACCTTAGTATAATTAGTTTATTTTCATTTTTATTATTTTATTTTGATTGCATCTTAGCTTTGGGTTAGTTGAATAGCAACTAATTCCGCCCACTCTTCCAAAACCCGAGATTTTACTTGCTTTTATAAAAATATAAAAAATACAAAAATAATCATCTCTCACCTTTAGAACTATTAATTAGGTTTTCTAATCCTAGCGACACTATTCCTAAGCTGAACGATCAATCCCCCGGTACTTGTCACTATACTATACTACAACGATCAGGTACACTGCCTGGTGGGGGTTGTAAGCTTCTCAAGATCCCTCGAGAGGTAAAGCAAGGTGCGATTCCCACGCATCAAGTTTTTGGCGCCGCAGCCCGGGGAATAGTTATTGTCTAGGTTAGGATTTCTTTTTATTAGGTCTACTTGCTAGATTCCTTTCTAGTAAGATTTTTATTTTTATTTTTAGGTCTTCTTTAGTCTATCTTATTTCTTTGTGCCTCTGTTAGTAAACTAACCTCATTGACTATTCCGTTGACCATTATGGAAAACGCGAATCCACCCCTTTCCCCTAGTGAAGTGGCTGTGTTACGTGAACAAATTGAGAGTGAGATTAGGGAGCTTAGAGAGCTTAATAGGTTGATCAAGATTGAACTCGAACATACATTTAGCGACCTAGCAACCGCCTTGTATTCAAATAAGGACCTAGGGCCTAATGACTTTGTGAGTATTGTTGAGAGACTAGAAGAGGAGGAAATGGATCCGAGGCTTAACGACTACTTTAATCTATACCCCACTAAGGAGGAGATTGCATACTATAATAATCTCATTGATAACCCGCGATCTCCCTTCACCATGATTGAACCTAAGATCAAAAGAGGCGATCCTAAGAATGCTAAGATACCATGTATGATTGGATATAGGCACATTAGCAATGCCTACATTGACTTTAAATCTCCAATCAACATTATGTCCTCAACGGTTTATAATGATATAGTAAACACAAGACTTGAACCTAGAAGGGATCCCAAGTGCCCCGGTGGAGTTTGTAACTTTGTCGGGAGAGTTAAAGGTTTACGTGTCTTTGTGGGTAATTTCACTTTTGTTACCGACTTTATGATTGTGGAGGATCTTGCTAATGTCATTGATTGTCGATTATCCAATGTTGTGTTTGGCAAACCATTTGTTGAGGAGTCTAAGTTAGAATATGATGAGATAGAAGGTACGATCCGATTCGCAAGTAACACCGATAGTATCACCTATAGGATGCCCAATAGGATGAAAGAATTTCGCTTTATATCTCGTCTTGATCAGGACAACGTTGGTGCTTTTGAGGATATTGATGAGGAGGATAAGAAAAAGGGCATGGATTATGTATGGGAAAAAAGGAGTCTTTACTACAAGGATTGCTTGGCCCTTGGACCAAGGTATAAAGTTGATGAAGAATTTGCCCAAATGATTATGGGGGCAATTGAGAAAAAGGTGATTGGTTTCTACAAGGAATACTTACAATCGGAGAGTGGAACCAATGATGAGATCACGTAGTAACCCATGACTTTGAGTCTAGCTACAAGACTCGTAAATAAAGAAAAGCGCTTCTTGGGAGGCAACCCATGTTTTGTGTGTTTTTATTTGTTTGTTTGTTTGTTTGTTTGATTTTATTTGTTTCCGTATGCATGTTTTATTTTTATTGTTTGTGCCTCATGTTTCAAAGTAAATTGTGAAAATGCTTTATTTTGTTTTTAACTTCGTCTTAATTGCATATAAAGGTATTTTGCAAAAGATAAGTGTAAGGGAGATCCAAATTTGTTTATAAGAACGAAATTGAGCATGAACCACAACAATAATAAATGGACATGTGTATTAGTACTTGTTAGAGTCAAATGCTTGTATCGAGTCGTAATGATGTTTTGCAAGATTTTCCAGGAAGTAGGACAAAGTTTTTCCAGAAATTTTCCGGAAACTTAACATAAGAATTTCTGCAGGTCCATTCTGACGGCGTCAGAGTATTGCTCTTGACGGCGTCAGGAGTTAAAATCTGGAAATTTTACCGGTTTTGTTTTTCTAACGGAGTCTTATGGTTTTTGTGAATTATTAAGTTTTATAATCTCCAGGAAATCTGCAAACTTCATTCCACAAGCATTATATCTTACTTTGTTTTCTAGGATTTAGTAACTTATATAGGATGCCGCCGATTTTACGCGAGGTTGCCTTGTCTATTGTTGTCAGGATTTACAGGTTATTTATGACAAGAAGATGATTTATATTCTGGAAGGGAAGCTTTGATGGTTCGTTTTCTTGGAGGAAGATTTAACCTGGCCAACCTATAATCCATACCGAGCGAATCAGGGGAGTATTTGATTTCATTCTCTTTACCTCTTAACTTTTACATTCTTTACTTGAACATTGGGGACAATGTTCATCCTAAGTGTAAGGGGAGGGTAAAAAGATGATACCTTACATATGCACTTTCGCTTGAGTTTGTTTTGTTTGATAGTAGATGTGTAATAAAACTATGAGAAATACTTGTTAGTGTAATTTTAGCGCCAAATTTAAAATTTTTTACAACATTTAGGAGTGAAACTTTAGCCATAGCAAGCGTCTCATGGATAGGAAATTGTATGACTAGCACATAACCGTATATTCAGAAAAAATTTTCCACCCAAAAATGTGAGGTTCGCCTTTAGATTTGATAGGAAAAGCATTTACTATTAGTGCTTATGAGTGTACCGGTAGCATTTAGATTCTAGAACTTGCGTTAGTGATGCATCCCAAGACCGCGAGTGAGACTACATTCGTGTGGTAGGATTTACTACATGATAAGAGGCATTAGGATCACCCTTGTGTTAAACCCGTATTACAATTACTTGACCATTTAAGTCATATTACTTGGCTAGTTAAGTCAACTAATTTTTCCCACACCCTTAGCGTTGTACTCATTTTTAGTACACGAAACCCCTAGTACACCCCTCCGAGCCTATCTTTTCGTTTCTAACTTTAAGCATCTTACTTAAAGGAAGAATTTGTTACACCCCACTTAAATGTACACCCAAATCGCCTTAGCCTTCCGTGTATGCGCTCATTTTTAGTGCATTATTGTTATTTGTTAAACCCTAAGTTAACTTTCTAATTGATTACATGGTTGCTAAGTCGAGTCATATCCTTGTACATATTGTTTTGGGACGATTGGGACGATTGGGTAAGTACTTATTTTATGGAGTAATGGAGAAGAACATCACTTATTACCCCCATATGTGCGTTAATCTTAAAAGTGCTCCAAGTGTTTTGATTTTCTTAATTCGAGTCATTAGATTAGTTAATTGTAAAGTATGTAAAGATTCAAGTGTAAGGGGAACGTTTATACCCCTATGATGTATTATTTTGGATGGTAGGGTAAGAGTGTATGCAAAAAAAAAAAAAAAAAAAAAAAAAAAAAAAAAAAAAAAATTGATAAAATTAAGAAAAAAAAAATAGAAAAAAAAAAAAAAAAAAAAAACATACGGACTACCATCCCGTTTTTATTCTATGTTTATTTTATGTTTTTGTTATCTTTCATTTATTAGCTTAAGTCGAGTCTAGTCTTGGCTTAGCAACGCCATCTTGTACATGTAATTGACCAAGATTGTTAACTCGCCACCAGTAAAATTTCTTTTATCCAATAAAATAGTGTCATTCATATCCCTATACCTAACGTTACAACCCTTTTTAAAAAGACCTCTTTGATAGTTTATCCTAGGTGCTTACGCCATGTGGTGGAGGTTTGATCATTTCCCAAGCCTATGGTAATCTATTTTGCTATGACAGGTAGTGAGAGATATCTTCTATTTCCATAATGTTATATTATTTTATTACACCCGAGAGATGTGAGTATCTAAACACTATTTGTGAAGTGCTAGTATATGACCTCCGTGCTTGTCTATTGGTCTTTAGTGGAACGATTATTTGTTGTAATTACTTTTATATTAGTGTTAAATGACCCCTAACTTGTCTTTTGAGTAGAATAAAAGCGCCTTTGCTTGAGGACAAGCAAATCTCAAGTGTAAGGGTATATGATGAGGCGAAAAATGATCCGTTTTTAGGGGGTCATTTAAGCCCGAATCCGAATTTATTTGATCAAATATTGCCCTAAATCGTTCCTTTTGTGATTTTAGGTGTTTGGAGAGTGAATTCTGGAAAAGAAGCCATTTTGGACGTTTTTGAAGCATAAAAGTGAAGAAAACGGCAAAGTACCAAATTTCCATGCTGAAGATACAAGGTGACGGCGTCAAGAGTAATACCTTGACGGCGTCAGACATGAAGATTAAAAGACCGTAGGTGGTGACGGCGTCAAACGCCTTCTTGACGGCGTCAAAGTGGCAAGAATAAAATACCGTGGTCAGTGACGGCGTCACATAGGCCGTTATAAGTAGATCAAGGCCGTCCGAGGAAGTATATGGCGGCGAGGTGACGGCGTCACAAGTTACTCTTGACGCCGTCAGCCTACTTTTCCTATATATAGTTTTCTAGTTTTTTCATTAAAGAGAGAGAAGTTTTGGTGAAACCCTAAAGACGAATTTGGTGTATCTTTTACAGGTTTTTCAAGGGTTCCAAACCCTTGAGACCTTGCATTGTAATTGAGATAAGTGTTCTTCCAATTCAATCAATATGTCTATGTGTTGGTTGTTTATATCTTGTTCTTGTCTCAATTCTACTATGCTAGGCTAGATCTCTTTTGTGTTTGCTTAGATCTAATGAAACCTAGATGTTGATTATGTGTTGATTACTTGTCTATTCTTGTTTTGGATGAATGATATTATATGTTAGGCTTAAGAAAACTGGCAGATCTCCAAATGGTAACATGCTTAAACGTCTTAAGAAACATGAACCGAGGCGTACTAGGTCTTTATTGGTTGTATTTAATGCATGAGCCACTGTTTACAATCCCTATAGTTGTGCTGGGTCATGGTGTAGGAGGAGATAAGAGCTCATAGAGTTGGGGAGTTATGTATGCCACCCCACGAATGGTATTAAGGAATACAATCCGTCATCCATACAAGTGTAACAAGTAATTAATGTGTAAAAGATATCTAGGGAGTAGTGAAGTCTAAGTAAACACAATTTCTCCAATTACTGCTCACAACCTTAGTATAATTAGTTTATTTTCATTTTTATTATTTTATTTTGATTGCATCTTAGCTTTGGGTTAGTTGAATAGCAACTAATTCCGCCCACTCTTCCAAAACCCGAGATTTTACTTGCTTTTATAAAAATATAAAAAATACAAAAATAATCATCTCTCACCTTTAGAACTATTAATTAGGTTTTCTAATCCTAGCGACACTATTCCTAAGCTGAACGATCAATCCCCCGGTACTTGTCACTATACTATACTACAACGATCAGGTACACTGCCTGGTGGGGGTTGTAAGCTTCTCGAGATCCCTCGAGAGGTAAAGCAAGGTGCGATTCCCACGCATCAATAGCGCATGCGCATCTGAAACCATCAAATTTTAAGAATGGTTCTCCAGTTATCCGATATTACCTCCGATATATCCGAGGATGATCTTCGTGAGTTCACCTCGGATTACTATATCCCCCTCACGTTGCATCCGGTAGTACCAGTGGCGACCGCATCTATTTCTGACTTCCCTGAGGGAAAGGTAGGGGTATACACGCGCTTCTTCGAATTTGCGAATCAAAGATTCAAGGTTACACTTGTAATCCTGGTGATAGTTTAGATCACCCGTATTATTTCATCAATAATATTGAATCATTTTGTGTTATTCATGTTGTATTCATTCTCATTTACTTATTCGCCACCTTTGTTCCTTTAGCGTGTTTTAGTAAATTCTGCGTGCTAAATCACATTCATTCATAAATATCCCAAACACATTACTAAGATTAACATCCCAAGTGTTTGAACGAATCCTTCCCACAAGTGGTATCAGAGCTAGGCTGATATTTACGACAAAAGAACAAAGCAAAAATGGATGTTGAGCACATTCAAACCAATGTGGCTGCAAAACTTCCATTACTCAAACAGAATGAGTTTGAGATGTGGAGACTGAGGGTTGAACAATACTTCCAAGTGCAAGACTATGCACTTTGGGAGATTATTGAAGAAGGAAATTCATTTAAACCAGTAACCACCACCTCCACAGTAAATGATGCACTTGTCACAACTGTGCAAGTAAACCCAATAACCGCTGAAGAAAGAATTCAAAAGAGAAATGATCTTAAAGCCAGGAGTGTACTTCTCATGTCCATTCTAAATGACCAGCTTTTAATCTTTAACAAATACAAGTGTGCTAAAACCCTTTTTCAAGCTATTGTGGCTAGATTTGGTGGTAATGATGCCACCAAGAAAACCCAGAAAACACTTTTAAAACAACAGTTTGAAAACTTTTCAGCCACACCAAATGAGCCTTTGGACAGCATGTTCAAAAGACTACAAAAGCTTTCTAATCAGTTAGCCATTCATGAAGTGATAATATCTCAAGAAGACTTAAACTCCAAATTCCTTAGAAGTCTACCCTCTGAATGGGCCATGCATGTCATTGTTTGGAAAAACAAACCAGATATTGATTCCATGAGTCTCAATGATCTTTACAGCAACTTCAAAATAGTAGAGCATGAACTAAAGAAGTCTACTAGTTCAAGCTCAGGAAATATGGCATTTATGTCATCTCATGGTACTTCCAAGAAAGTTGATGAAGAAAAAGATGGTGGAGAAGAAGGTACTGCCAACACAAATTTTGGTACTGCCAGTACTTCCAGCAGTACCAAAACCATTTTAGATGAAACAATTGGTTGTGCTTTCCTAACATCACAACACAATGGTTCCACATTGACCTTTGAAGATCTTCAAGAGATCAGTGATGATGATCTTGAAGAAATAGACATAAAATGGCAGCTTTCACTTCTTAGCATGAGGGCTAAGAAATATTTGATGAGGACTGGAAAGAAGATTGTCATCAATGGCAATGAACCTGCTGGGTATGACAAGTCTAAAGTGGAGTGCTACAACTGCCACATGAAGGGTCACTACTCAAGAGAATGTAAAAGACCAAAGAAGCAGGGTGATAAGGGAAGAGGTTTTGAGAACAAGAACAGGGGAAACAATGAGAACAAGAGCAAGGAAGTGGACATCACTGAAACAAAAGCTATGGTAGCTATTGATGGGCTGGGTTTTGATTGGAGCTTTACGGGTGAAGAAGAGTCATCCTCAAATGAAATAGCTTTAATGGCTCTCTCCAATCCTGAGGTACAAATTACTAAATGTTCTGCTACTTGTGAAGTTTTTAAAGAACTAGAAATCTTAAGAAAACTTTATGATGAACTGAAAGTAGAAGAAAGAAAAACTCATCAAGACCTAGTTAATCATAAGTGTGGTATGTCCAAACTTGAAAAGCAGATAATTCACTTTAGAGAAAATGAACTCACCTTTTCTGACACAAAGCTATTCTTAATAGAGACATACTTCTTAAAGATGCTGAAATAAACCTGTTAAGAACTGAGTTTGCTAAAGTGAAACAAGCAAAAGATAATATTCAACTAACTGTTACAACATTAGAAAATGCTTCTGCATGTACTAAAAGTATAGTTGAAAATCAAATGAACAAGAAAATCAAATCTGGGATTGGATATAACACATGCCCACCTCCTTACAGAGGAATTCCTTGTCCTCCAGGTTTAGATCTTGCTGAATCAGGTTTACATGAACTCACAAATAAACCACTAGAAAAAGTAAAACATGTAGAAATTTTACTATGGTAGTTTTAATCATACTCATGCTTATTGTAACAATTGGGTTTCTGGGAGTACATCAAGATCTAAAACAAGTAAAACAAAACCCAGAAAAGGTTTTGTGAAATCTAACACACCAAAAGTCAATCATAATGTTAGACCAAATGAGCCTGTTTACCCAAAATTCACTACTAAGGGTGCAAGTAATACTTTCAAACATACACCAAAAGTTGTGAAAAGTCATATTGAAAGGAATTTTGTGGATAAAACACAAGACTGGAGACCAAAACCAAAAGGTCCTGCTAGACCATATGGTCCTGCTAGACCAAATGGTACTGCCAAATTTGGTACTGTTAGACCAAAAGCCACAAAATGTGTCAAAAATGAAAATGCTGTTAAGTCATCAGCATGTTGGATTTGGAGACCACTCCAATTAAATGGTGCATCAACAGTCCTAAAAAGGTTTGATTACATTGATGCACGAGGCAAACCCAAGTCAGTCATGGCTTGGGTACCCCAAGGAAACTAATATGTGTATACATGTGCAGGAACATTCAAATGATATTACAGATCAAGGATATGTAGATAGTGGATGTTCAAGGCACATGACAGGCAACATGTCTTACCTCACAGACTTTAAATCATTTGATGGAGGATATGTTACCTTTGGGGGAGGAATCAAAGGAAAGATTACTGGTAAAGGTACAATTAAAACCAGTAAATTAGATTTTGAAAATGTGTACTTTGTGAAAGAACTACAGTTTAATCTCTTAAGTGTCTCACAAATGTGTGACACAAAGAACAAAGTTCTTTTTACCGACACTGAATGCATTGTACTTTCTCCTGATTTTAAAATTCCTGATGAAAATCAGATTCTTCTTAAAATCCCTAGAAAGAACAATATGTACATTGTTGATTTAAAGAACATTGTTCCTAAAGAGAGTTTAACCTGTCTAGTAGTAAAAGCCTCATTGGATGAATCTATGCTTTGGCATAGAAGACTTGGTCATGTAAACTTTAAAACAATCAATACAATTGCAAAATATGATTTGGTTAGAGGTTTACCCAAAAAGATTTTTCAAAATGACCAAACCTGTGTTGATTGTCTAAAAGGCAAACAACATAGAGCTTCTTGTAAGCCCAAGACCCATATCTCAATTTCTCAAGCTTTATACTTGCTTCATATGGACCTCTTTGTCCTACTTCTGTGAATAGCTTGAATGGTAAAAGATATTGTCTTGTAGTTACTGATGATTACAGCAGATTCTCTTGGGTTTTCTTTTTAAGAACTAAGGATGAAACAAGTGAGATCCTTAAGTCCTACATTACAGGGATAGAAAACCAAATAGATAAGAAAGTAAAAGTAATTAGATGTGACAATGGGACAGAATTCAAGAATAGAGTTATGGATGAATTTTGCAAAGAAAAAGGAATAAAAAGAGAATATAGTGTAGCTAGAACCCCACAACAAAATGGGGTAGCAGAAAGGAAAAATAGAACACTTATAGAGGCTGCTAGAACAATGCTAGTAGATTCTAAGTTGCCTGTTTCATTTTGGGCTGAAGCAGTAGGTACTGCTTGTTATGTACAGAATAGGGTTCTTGTGATTAAACCTCATAGAAAGACTCCTTATGAACTTTTTTTTGGTAGAACACCATCTCTAAGTTTTATGAGACCTTTTGGATGTCATGTCACTATTCTCAATACCAAAGATCATCTAGGAAAGTTTGAAGGAAAAGCTGATGAAGGCTACATGATAGGGTATTCTTTGCAAAGTAAGGCCTATAGGGTGTCTAATAAATGCACTAGGCTAGTGGAAGAAAACCTGCACATAGAGTTCCAAGAGAAACTACCAAATGTTGCAGGCACTGGACCAGATTGGTGTTTTGACATTGATAAGCTTTCAGAATCTATGAATTATGTGCCTGTCACAGGTACAAATACTAATGATAATGCAGGTTTTGAAGACAATGATGAAACAACTGAGGATCAAGATTACATCTTGATGCCAATTTGGATAGGATTGGATTCATCTTCAAGTCTTGGAGAGCCTTCAAATACTACAAATGAAGGTGTTGAAGATGATCATGGAACTCAAGATCAAGGGAATCAACAAAATTCTGAAAATGAAAATGGTACTGCCAATTCACAAGATGGTACTGCCAGTTCAACAGATGGTACTGCCAGTTCACAAATTGGTCTTGCTGAACCATTAAATGTTCTATCAGATGATTCCTTACCAGAAGATGTAGGGATTGGAAACCTTCCAATTTCCTATGATGTTCCTACAACACACAGCACAAGAATTCTCAAAGATCACTCCATTGATAATGTGATTGGCAGCATTGATTCTGGTGTTAAAACAAGAACTCAAGTCTTATCTTCAGACAAAGATGGGTTTGTCCTAGCTGTGTATGAAGAAAAGAACCATGAAGTTGCCCACATATGCCTGTTTTCATGCTTTCTCTCTCAAGTAGAACCCAAAAACATTACAAAAGCCTTAGATGATTCAAGCTGGGTTGAAGCAATGCAAGAAGAGCTGCTTCAATTCAAACTGCAGAAGGTTTGGGTACTGGTTGATTTGCGCAAAGGTTACAGGGCAATTGGAACCAAATGGGTTTTCAGAAATAAGAAAGATGAAAGGGGAATAGTGATAAAAAACAAAGACAGATTAGTGGCCCAAGGGTATACTCAAGAAGAAGGAGTGGATTATGAAGAAGTTTTTGCTCCAGTTGCAAGAATTGAAGCAATTAGGCTATTCTTGGCCTATGCTTCTTTCATAGGCTTCACTGTCTACCAAATGGATGTCAAAAGTGCCTTTTTATATGGTACTATTGAAGAAGAGGTGTATGTTTCTCAACCTCCAGGCTTCATTGATGCAGAATATCCAGACAAGGTGTACAAGGTTACCAAAGCTCTTTATGGTCTACACCAAGCTCCCAGGGCATGGTATGAAACATTGGCTTTCTATTTATTGGAAAATGGATTTCAAAGAGGCAAGATTGATCCAACTTTGTTCATCAAAAGAACCAAGAAAGACATCTTGCTGGTGCAGATTTATGTTGATGACATTATCTTTGGATCCACAAATCAGAAATTGTGTGTAGAGTTGAAAAACTTATGCATAGTAAGTTTGAAATGAGTTCCATGGGGGAACTTACTTTCTTTCTGGGTCTCCAAGTGAAACAATCAAATGAAGGCATATTTATCAGCCAAGATAAGTATGTAGCTGAGATCCTAAGGAAATTTGGGTTTGCAGATTCAAAGGTTGCAAGTACACCAATGGATCCAGAAAAGGGGTTACACAAAGATGCTGAGGGTGAAGATGTTGATGTGTACAACTACAGATCAATGATTGGGTCACTAATGTATCTTACATCATCAAGACCAGATATCATGTTCTCAGTATGTGTATGTGCAAGGTTTCAAGTAAATCCAAAAGTTTCTCATCTCACAGCAGTCAAAAGGATCTTCAGATACCTCAAGGGCCAGCCTAAGTTGGGTCTATGGTATCCAAGGGAATCATTTTTTGATTTGGTAGCTTATTCAGATAGTGACTATGTTGGTGCAACCTTAGACAGAAAATCCACAACTGGTGGATGTCAATTTCTTGGCTGCAGACTCATATCATGGCAATGCAAGAAGCAAACAATGGTGGCCAACTCTACAACTGAAGCAGAATATGTTGCAAGTGCAAGTTGTTGTGGCTAAGTTCTTTGGATCCAGAATCAATTGCTTGACTATGGGTACAATTTTCTTAACACCATTATTTACATTGACAACAGCAGTACTATTTGTATCATTAAAAATCCAGTTCAACATTCAAAAACAAAACACATTGAAATCAGACACCATTTCATAAGAGATTGCAATGAGAAAAGGTTAATACAAATTGTCAAAATTGATTCCGAAAATAATTTTGCAGACCTTCTCACCAAAGCTTTTGATTTAGGTAGGTTTAAATACCTGGTAGCAGGTATTGGTATGATAAATCTTTGAAAAACATGTGTTTTGTATATAAATAAACAAGTTTTGGCCTCTAAACATGGTACTGCTAGTTAGTCATAAGGTGCTGTCAATACATAATTGGTACTGTTAGTTCAAAGTTTGCTCTGTTTTTGCTCATCTTGATGTTTAAATGTTAACAATGCTATAAAACAAGTGCTTTGCACTCTGTTCTTTTGGTTTACAACTAACCATTTCAGGTTACTCAAGATTGCTAACAAAATCAGGATGTGGAAATGGTAATCAGTTCACCAAGTTTTTCAAAACTTTAAGAGCTGACTAGTCCAAAGCAAACGGCTCTTGGTAAAGACTTCTCAAATCCGTTGATAGCTGATAGTTTGCTAAAAACTATAAGGTAATCAGTTCACCCAGTTTCAAAAACTTAACGAACTGACTAGTCCAAAGCAAACGGCTCTTGGTAAAGACTTATCAAATCCGTTGATAGCTGATAGTTTACTAAAAACTATAAGGGATATTTTCTAAAAATTTCAAAAGGACTGCCAAGTTTTATTTCAAAAACAAGGTACTGGTAGTTCAAATTTTAGTACTGGTAGAGTAAAATGGTACTGCTACATAGCCGTTGAGTCTGTCAGGTTAAAAATTATAGCCGTTGTTTTTAAAGGGTATTTTTGTGAATTTCTCATGTTTTCCTCGAATTAAGGATATAGTTATTATAATAAAAGATCTTTTTGACCGCCTCTTCAATTACTTATCCATATCTTTTATAATCGGTCAAAAGTCATTTTTCTCATAATCAATCCTTATCATAATTCACACTCACCTTTCATCTTCTACCTGTACAACAATAAAATCCCACCATCGAAATCAAAATTTTCATCAAACATGGCTCATCTAAGTTTTGTTAAACGTCACAACCAATTAGCATTTTTGGAAAAGTCTGATGACAATGAAACTTTTCATCAAGCAGTGGATTTTCTAAACAATTCTTATGTCAGGTTTACTTTACTCGTGAATCCCACTATTTTTGAATCTCAAATTTCACAATTTTGGCAAACTACTAAAGTTAACACTCTTAGGGATGGGATTCAAGAGTTAATGGTCAAAGTGATGGTAGAACCTTGACTTTTACCGAATCATCCATTAGAAGACATCTTCATTTGGATGATTCAGATGGCATTAGTCAACTACCTGATACTAAAATCTTTGAAAATTTGACAAAAATGGGGTATAATGTAACTTCTACAAAGCTTACATTTCTTAAAAAGCATTTTACCCCTCAATGGAGATTTTTGATTCATACCATCCTTCATTGTTTAAGATAAAAGAAAACCTCATGGGAGCAATTTAGTGGTAACATGGCTGCAGCTCTCATTTGCCTGGCAACAAACAAGAAATTCAACTTTTCAAAATATATTTTTGAAGGATTGGTTAAAAATGTGGACAGTGAAACAAAGTTTTTGATGTACCCAAGGTTCATTCAGTGCCTCATCAACAAATCCAAACATTTGCTACTTCCCCCAAACAAACCTTTTAAAACTCCCAAACTTACACACAAGGTGTTTTCAAACATGAAAATTGGTTTTCAAGGAGAAGAAGTACCACTTTTTGAGGATATGTTACCACAACATTCTGAAGAACCATCCACATCATCTGATCATTCATCACCACATCCATCACCAGTACCATCCCACTCATCAACAGTACCATCAGTCACACCACCATCACCAGTAGCATTACCATCTCACCAACCAACACAAACACCATCTGCAACATCACCATCATTATCACACCATAACTCACCACCACAATCTCCTCCACAACAAAGTGTAGATGCTCAGACTATCAGGGAATTAAAGGAGCAAGTGTAGTACTTGCAAACTACTCTTGAAAGTCAAAACAAACATTTTACAGAGATCAATACCAGGTTAGTTAAGAGGGTCGAGAAATTAGAGTTGAAGGTGAAACTGTTGAAGGGTAAAGGAACATCTCAGTTGGTTGTTTCTAGTTCCTCAAGTTCAGATGCAGAGGGTTTGGGTCTCTCTTCCAAAAAGGGGAGGATGGGTAGTTCTAAAAATGAAGAAGAGATTCAATTTCAGTTTCATGAAGGAACTCCAGTGATTGATGAAGAGCCTGCTATTCAAGAAACAGAGCCTGCTACTCAAGAAAAAGAGCCTGTTAGCGTGAAAGATACTGCTGCAACAGATACTGTTGAAGCAGAGCAAGATACTGCTGAAGCAGAGCAAGAGCCTGCTGGGATTCAGAGGCTATTAGCTATGAATTTAAAAGGTTCTGATCAAGTGTCTTACAAAAGAAAGAGGGGATCGCAGCCTCAGGGGAGGTTTCTTGTTTCTGATGAACAATCTGCTGCTCCAAGTCCAGTATCTTCACCAAAAGACAAAGGCAAGAAAATTGTGGTTGAAGATGAACCAAAGCCTAAAAAGTTGAAGAAGAAAGAGCAAGCACAATTGGCTGTAGATGAAGAGTTGTCCAAACAGCTTCATGAAGAAGAAGTAATAGGGGCTGAAGAAGAATCAAGAATGCTGCAAGAAAAGTTTGATGCTCAGCTGCAATACATCATTTCCATTGATCCAATTGTAAGAGGTGAAGCTTATACTCTGGTGTGTGATGAGTATCTTAGCTCAGATGAAATGACAATCAAGCTCAATGATTTCATCACCAAGAAATACAATCAAGAGGCATTGGATGATGTCTATCAGCAGATCCAGAAGAATCAAAAGAAAGGATTTAAAATGCCACATTTTGAAGTAGATCAGAAGAAGTTCTTCAAGATATATCTGAAAAGAGAGGTGAACATGAAGGATCATCAATTCAAAGGTAAATCCTTTGATGAATTGAAGCTTCTATACTTAGAGGCTTACAGAAGAAACAAAACCAGTTTTCTCATGGATACATTAGAAAGGCCTTCCAAAGGAAGAAAAGATGATCAGAAGGAACAAAAAGAGAAAGCAGAATTGCCTTCTGTTCAGTCAAGAGAAATGGTTGTCCATGTTCCACAAATTATTTTTGCTGAACCTTTACATGCAAGGCATCCAGTCATAGATTGGGAAATCTACAATGATAAGTTTGGCAAAGCATGGAAGATAACAAGAGTTGGAAACAAGGTTGAGATTTTCAAGAACTTTGAAAATCTACTTAGAGCATGTAACACAATGGATTTAGATGAATTATGGGTATTAGTACAAGAGAAGCTGAAAACCAATTATAAGCCAGATGCAAAGGAGCAAGAGCTATGGGTTGAGTTCAGCAGATTGTATGATCCAAATCCTACTGATACTCATTGGAAATTTCCTTACTATGATTTATCTGTTACATGGGAATACTTCAGCATGAGTCATGTTCATCATCTTTCCACTCAGAGTGGAATAGAGCTCTTTATGCTAGGTGAGAAAGAGTATCCTTTAAGCTATGAAGTATTATCAGTCTTGATCTCCAATAAGCTTTTGTGTGAAGAAGAAACTGATGCAGTCAAAAGATTGAAGGAGAGCATATTTGATCAGTATGAAAGCATAAGGAGAAAAAGATAAGGTTTTTAGAAGAGTTCCCTCAAATCCTCAAGGTATGAATTTTATTCACAAAGAAACTTGGTTATTTTAAATGGGAATAACAAGTTTAGGGGAGGATTGTTAGGAATAAAATGCACAAAGTAAAGAGTCTGCTAGAAGAGCCTGCTAGTTGATAGTTAAGCCTGCCTCTTCAGTTTTGCTGATGTTGAAGATATACTAAAAGTACCTTCTGGGTAAGAAGGTACTGCTAGTTAAAGAAGGTCCTGCCAGTTTTCACGAAAAGTTGTTATATTTTATTTAGAGAAATTTAGTTGTATTATTAGTCTTTGTACAAAGTTATACGTTAAGTAGAAGTAGTACAGAAGTCTCAGTAGATATAATGGAGTGTTTTACCTTGAAAGGTGTAATATTAGGATAAGATAAACCTCTAATATATTATATTAAGCAACTTGACCACTTGTAATAAGGGCTCCTTATACTATAAAAGGAACCCTTAAGACACCTTCATTGATAGATCTTTCCCATAGTTTTCCATGCATAACTTCCATCTTTAAACCCTTTCACGTATCAAAGATTCAAGGTTACACTTGTAATCTTGGTGATAGTTTAGATCACCCGTATTATTTCATCAATAATATTGAATCGTTTTGTGTTATTCATGTTGTATTCATTCTCATTTACTTATTCACCACCTTTGTTCCTTTAGTGTGTTTTAGTAAATTCCGCGTGCTAAATCACATTCATTCATAAATATCCGAAACACATTACTAAGATTAACATCCCAAGTGTTTGAACGAATCCTTCCCACACCTTTCTTGCTATCCACAGCGGCTGCTTCCCCTTGGATAAAGGACCTCGTGTGCTTCATAAGTTCATCAAAGGTTTGGGCAACGTTATCATTTAACCTTCTGATAAGTTCTGGGTTATTGATTCAATTCATGAACCCTGAGATCTTTAGTATTTCGGGGCATGCCTTAATGTGTATGCATTCATCCTTATAGCGCTCCACATAAGCGTTTGTGGATTCCCCTTGGCGTTGTTTTACCCTGGAAAGTTCGACAGGGTTTTTGGCGCACTTTTTCCTTTGAGTCAAGTTCAAGCGAAACGCCTTCCGCAACTTTTCAAACCCGTCTATGCTTCTTCGTGGCAGCTTACTAAACCAGGTTCGCGCATTCCCCACCAATGTAGAATTAAACATGTGGCACCACACTGGTTGTGGCCAATTTTTGATGGTGGCGGCTGATTCGAAAATATTTAGGTGGTCATCAGGATCACCCATCCTATCATAAGTTTTGACATTAGCGGGCATGCGCCTTCTCTTATCTTCTCAAAAATCACTGATGCGCCGAGTGAATGCGTCAACCTTTTGGCGGCGCCAGGGACGGGACATATCTTCGTCCTCCTCGTCGCGATATCTTCTTTTAGACTTCCAGTATCCTGTGTCTTTGTCTTAATTGTCCAAGGAGTCACTTGAGGATGAGCTTGCCCTTTTACGATGCTTGCGCCGACTTCCCTCGGAGTCCGAGCTTGAAGGACTTTCGCTTTGGGAACGTTGTCGCCCAAGTCTATCATGAACTCTTCGACTGCTAAACCTTGGAGGGCTTTCGCTTGGTGAGTGCTGTCGCCCAAGTCTATCCTGAACCCTACGACTACCAAGCCTATCGTGGACATTGGTACGCCTTCCATCGTCTTCGTACTCCTCCAGGTATTCCAAGTCAGCTGCTTCATCATCCACAACTTTCTGTTCGACCCTAGTGAACACTAGGAGTCGGCACCTATCCTTCTCGCGCCTCTCCTTTCGGTGGCGCGGAGGGGATGCTTCATACTCAGGGCCGAAGTTGAGCTGGGCTTGCAGGCTCTGACTTGACCTTCTTTTCCCTTCTTCTTGCATAAGGGCAGCCAAGGTCTCGTAGTTTTGAGATACAAAATCACTTGGTGCTAGTTAAGGCGTGACTCCTTCTAGCGTGAGGATGTCTGTTTCCACATCAGGACCCCTGTCTCGATTAGGCGCATGTGGTGGCTCAGTGAGGTGTGGCACCGTTTGGTGGGGAGTGGTGAAAAGAGTGCGCTGTAGATCTTCCGCGCTAGTGGTTGTCGTAGTGGCCTGGGTAGTCCCTGTAGGCAGTTCTACTGTTGGAAAGATCATATCTGAGCCTGATCCTTGGTGCCTGGGTGCACTGGTTGTCCTAGAGGCCTGCTTAGAGGTTGAATCACTTTGCTGCTTCTTCCCCTGTGGGTCACCATGTGTTTTCTTCACCTGCGGAGTCCGCTGGTTTACGTTTCCGTGCTTCGTCATTCTAGTTCTTAGTGTAGGGTCCCACGGATGGCGCCACTTGTTGATACAAAAGTTGGGCGTTCCTTATTTGGACTCCTGTTCTTGTACCAATTGGATATTAATGCTTGAGACCTGCGCACTAAGAAAGCAAACAACACCGTTAAGCTTATCGTGGGATTGTCTCCCACGATTATCCTCCGGCGTGAGAGTAAGTAATCGGTTTTAGGGTTATAGTGAAGAGTTAGGGTTTTTAGATCATACCTCAATGAGAGCTGTGATATTCTTTATATACACACGAAATCCTTGTTAGTTTCGTGTTCCTTACTCTTTGGCGTATCTCGCCTTATACGGTCTATTGATCTATATCCCATAAATAAGAGATCATTATCAAGACCATAAATAATATATTTGAGTTTGGGCTTTCGTGAGCCCAAATTGTTATTATGATAGCCCACGCGTGATGGGCTTGGGTATTAGTAGTGTCCATATGTCGGGTTCGTGACCCGAGTGCGGACTATACGTCATCAACTAACTAATTATCGAATGCAAAACCGTGCCAAATGACTTCAATAGCAAACACAAAAATGTGCCAAATGTTTTTTTTGCAAGGCAGATAAAAATGTGCCAAATACATTTGGCACAAAAACGTAAACCGTGCCAAATACGTTTGTTACGGTATATAAAACCGTCCCAGTTAATTTTGGCATAAATAAAATATGTACCAAATAGGCATTCGGCACTGTAAATGAATTGGTACCAAATACGCATTTTGGCACGGTAAATACAAACTGTACAAAAAAATGCATTTGGAATGGGAAATGAATTGGTACTTAATACACATTTGGCACGGGATATAAAAATGTGACGAATGCTCATTTGGAATGGAAGATTATCAGTTGTGCCAAATGCCTCACACATGGCACCCCAAAGTTAAACCGTCCCAAGAACTGTGCCAAATACTATTTAGCACGGTTTCAACCCGAACCAAATATATTTGGCACCCTCATATTTAAGATGGAGCTAAAAGTGTGCCAAAGCCGTGCCAAATAGCATTTGGCACACCTTTGAGTATTTGGCACAGTTTTCCACCTTCCCAAATACCACTTTTTCTTGTAGTAAGCCTACTATACCCAAAGCCCAAAGGGGTGGCTAATAATCATCCATATAACAAATTCGAATACATATTGGACTAAAATATGTTCAGTCCGGCTAGGTCGGGCCATTCGATCCAGTTCGTCTATCCGATCTGGTCTAATAAAATATATTGGTCAGTTTAAGTCGGACCATATCTGACCGAGGACAATATACAAGGAAAAAGTTGAAGCGATGACCGATTCGTTTCGATCAGTGGTTCATTGCGCTCTGCTCTATTTAACTATATAATAATATCAAAATATGTATCATGACCCAAGTTCTTATTTATGTAAAGAAAATGGAAAAAAGGTAAAATGTGAAATGTGAAACTTTTTGAAATGATTAATTGGTTGGAAAAAGATATTAAGAAAAAAGTTTATGTTATCTTTTCTTATTATAAATAGTACATTGACGGTCCATATGGTTGGCGTTGATCAATATGTATAGGTTTTCTTTACTTATTTTATAATGTGATAATCTTCAATTCGGAAAGCCTTAACACCTACAGTTCCTCGGTCAAATGAACATAAATTTGCTCCGTTATAACTCTCATGTGCAAGGCAGATGAGAGTAATATGATCATTTCATCACCGATTTTCATTGTAGGCAATGGATTATTTTCTTCACTATTAATTTAGCAAAATTATATCTCGTTACCTAATATGCCTTTAACAATGTAAAATAGTTGATATGACATGTCACTACAACATAAAAAAATGGCAACATGTTATACGATAATACCTTCTATAAAAGGTCACTTATATACTGATGGGGTGTAACTTCATATCCTTTTAAGGGGTCATTTAGCCTCAAAATTCGTACATATATGATAATTTATTGCCGTAAATTATTTCTATTTGAGTTTTAGGTACTCGGGATGCAAATCCTAGAAAAATACATGTTTTGAGCTCAATTGGATGGAAAAATACATGTTACGACAACATCAGGAATTTTGTAACGAGAAGGCTCATGACGCCATCACCTAGGGGGTGCAGACGATACAGGGAGATGGCCTCAAGCTGATCAATACCAAAATTATGAAGGCTGACGACGTCACAACCTCAACGTGATGATGTCAAAGATGTAAAACTATATATATTTTTTCACAATGTTTTCATTATTGTGGGTGCAACTTTGGAGGATAAACCCTAGACGAAAATCCACAGTTCTTGTAGGCCTTTTGGCCATTGATATCTTCATGTTTGTGAAAGAAAAGTTATTTATTTAATCATTCAATCATGTTTATGTGTTATTGTTTGATTTATTTATTTGTTTCTCTTTTCATTACCATGCAAGGCTAGATCACTTAATATTCGCTTAGGATTGCATGAACCTAGTTATTGTTGTTATGTTGTTGCCTCTTTTTTAATGGTGTGTGCGTTAGGAGTTGGAAATCTGGCTAGGGAAAACTATACTAGCTTGAACGTCCACTAAACCGTGACTAGTTAATAACTTATGTCTTAGGTTAATTAATATGAGATGAGTATTTATTGCGTAGTTAGTTATTGCGTGAGCTTGACAAATCATATACGCGTCGTTTACTTAGGCTAATCTATAGACGCGGGACTGACCAAACCACAACTGGTAATTAGGAATACTCCACATTATATTAGACAAGGACATGACAATTCAACAACGTAATAAGATTTAAATAGAGAGTAATGAGATTCTAAGTAAATACATTTTTCCTTTTATAAGAAGTTCACCAATTAACTTTTCTTGTCATTAGTTTAGTTTTTAGTTTAAAAACAACATCTTTCAATACCTGAGATTTTACTTGCTTTCTAATAAATATTAAATACCAAAAATAACTTCCCTCAACCCTTAGGCTTATTTTGTCATACATTTCGAACCTACCTCACTATTCTCCTAGAGAATGCTCAATCTCCTGTGTCTTGCCTATACTACACTACAACGGTTAGGTACTCTGCCTAGGAGGATAAAACTTAGTGCTTTTGCAAAATTCTGCATCATGTACTTTGCTAGCAAAACTAGTGCTGACAGTATTTGACATTTATGTATTAAAATGTACAATAGAAGTAAGTTCGTTACATGTAAAAATTAAAAAGTCGCTCTTTTGTCACTTTTTGTTGCAATTAACCGAAAGTTGATAATAAGAGTATTTAATGACAAGAAACCATAGAATCTGTAACTTTCTATAGAATTGTCGACACGTGGATCCTGTAGCATGGTTTTAAGTAACTTCACGCATCGAAACTGTATCTACCTAAATGGCAGAGGATTTAGGGTAAATTGTAATAAAATCTAAGGCGTGCGAAGAGGAGAAACAATCAGAATTTTGTCAAGTAAGTGATTTGATATTAATTTATTTTACATTGTATTTTATTTATTCTTTTGTGTAAGAATTTGATAATGAATATGTTTAGTTGTATATGATTACATATTGGTTGATTCATATCGAGTTTTTGAAACTACAGTGCATATATTTGAGTATTTGATCAACTAATTTGTGGTCATTTTACAATTCAATATGAGAATTTTATGTGATTTGGATTATTATTATCATATTTGATTAAAAAAATTATTGTTTAATTATTTTTATTTAAAACTAAAATCTTTTTTACACGTTAATATGTTAATGTTTTTTAGAATATTATGGGTTTTTTCTTGCGGTCTGTGACTTTATTAGGATACAATGATGTATAGTTTATGGATCTTCTTTTACCATATAATAGTTTTTCGGGTGCGGTGGTACAATAACAATTTTTTGATATTTTTTAATTATTTGAGTTTTGTATAATAAATTGTTATAATAATGTTTTGCGCGTGTACTTTTTTAGTCATTGTATACTTTGGTAAAATTGCCAATGTAGGTAAACAACTAAGTTTTTCTTTATTTTAAAAAGAAGTAATTATACCTCATCAAATATACCACCATGATCATAATCTTAGGATCTTGCAATTTTACACTACAAAGCAAGACCGATCCAGATCAACGTAGGATCCTAGCTAGCTTACAATATTATAAGATACCGATTTTGACCATATGATCTTAAGATCTAATCCAATTTGACCTTACTTTTCTGGAACCTTAAACTAAAAAATTATAAAATCATGGATTATGTTTTATAGAATTCAAAAACATTATGTTAATTTTCTTAAACATTTTATATTCATAATTTAGGACAACATTTACATGAAACATTCATATAATTTGTGTTTCTGATATATAATAATTTGTAGATTTGAAAAGTATTACAAAGACTATTAATTAAATGATATTATAGTAGGATCTTAAGATCCCAATCCGATATTACGATATCGATCTTACAAAAACAAAAATGATTCTGAGTAGGATCCCGATCTTTAAAACATTGAAAAATACATTTAATCCTCAAAGTATTATTGTAACTGATTTGGCTTCCAATGTTTGAAATTGTGTTTCGTCCTTAAAATTTTAAATTAATATCCATATAAATCTGAGGTATATGTGTCAGTGATAATTTAGTTGAAGAACCAAAGCACTCACAAAGTAACAGTTTTTGAACTAATTTTAAGTAACCTAAAGCCGAATTAAATATCAAAAAATTAAACAGTCTCAATCAAAATTTCACTTACTCGAGCTAGTGGCGGTGGTCTGACAACCTCCACGTCAGTTCCAAATCATCTTTCACCACCACCACATTCGGTTCACATTTAACTTTGCAGAGATTACCAGTTCCCCTACTTCTTAAATTGTTTTTATTCAACATTTTATGAAACTAGACGAGTACCTGTGCAAATGCGATAAAATTTTAAAACAATAATTATAATTGCGAAATTGTGATAAAGTGTTTCAATGATTCATGTATTAAATGGATTAATCTTATTTAGTGGGTTAAATTTTCTTCTATTAAGTGGTCATGGAAGAAAAATATATAGATATAAAGTATATTATCTAAAAGAATAGTGGGTATGGGTAGATTAATAATTTCATTGTTCTCATTTCGAGAGTTTTTAAACTAATATGTTTTTTACTTTTGTATAGTAAAAATAAGAGTTTTATAGAGAAAGAGTTTGATAAAACTTTAACAAAAACACACATTAAATAAAAGTTATGTATATCAAGAAAATCAAACTTATCCACCCACCCCCAATCACCCATAACCCACCCGTTTCATCTTGAAAATAAGCTAAACAGTAAAACACACATAACAATCAACACACACTTTACACACACCTTCAAACATCTCTCGTTGGGTGTTTTTCTTCTAATCCTTATTGTGATTTCCCCTAACCACCAAAAAAATGCTCGAACCACGTGTGGTGGTGGTGTCACCTATAATAGCCCTCGTGGTTGTCTCTCTTACTATGTCCAACTTTACTTATAACCTATCTAAAAACTCAAATTTGATGTTTTTATTTTTAAAGGTGTGAAACTTTCATTCAAACACAAAAGAAAAAGTTGGTTGGTCAACATTTTACAACATTGGATCCTAAAAAAAATTCAAAATTTATGTATCACTCTTTTACATTTACTAACTTTAAACTTCCATTCATTTTTTTTAAGGGCAAAATATTATTAAGCAAACAATACCTAATTACAAACAATGGTATCCACTATATTAACAAGATGATTAAAATAGCGGACCAAAAAAAGACAAACCAAAGATATACAAACTAAAGATACACTAAGATGTAAATAAAACAAAAAACAACTATCACAAAAACTGAAGACCACAGCTAACTCAAAAGCAACCTGGACCTGGAAGACCAAAACAAAACCATGGAATAGAATAACATAGGATCAGGTGATAACATATATAATTGGAGACATCTTGTAGACCCAACATAGCAGATCAAACAATCTAAAAATGAAGGCATCATCATAGTCGGCATATTAAATCTAGCAAGCTTTAATCGAATATGAACATCAATCTAACCATGACGAGATTGCTCCTCTTGATGTATTAGATATCCAAAAAATGTAACAAACTGTAGCTCATCACAAATTGTAGTGAGATTGGAAACTATATTTTCAAACACCCTCTTGTTTCGAGAATACCAAACAAGGTATAACATCGGCCAAAACACCGCTTGTCAAATTGATTTTTGTTTCAAGTTAAGACTATTATTATCATTATGACTAATAGTATTTTGAATAGGCCCAATATTGAAAGTTTCCATATTCCACCACTTAAAAACTTATTCCAACCTCTACAAACTTTGAACACTCTAAAAAGGAATGCTTCACCGTTTCTATTTCGTCTTCACAATGAGGACAAAGCGTCGAATTTAGGTCCATACCATTGTGATCAAGCTAAGTAAACACCGGAAGTCTTCTTTTTTGTAGACGCCAAATAAAAATACATATTTTCCTTGAAGTGAGCTAGTTCCACATTGACTCTTGTATTATATTTGTTGTGTTTAGTATCTTGTCATCAATCATCTCTCTTAGTCTCTTAACCGTAAAGAATCCATCATCGTCATGTATCCACCTCCACGAATCAAGTTCTAACACATTTGGAACAAAAAAATTAATTAAATTCGTGAATTCATCTGGTTCATCTGCCCATACCTCTTGGATTTCTAGCCCAATCCCATGACCCCCATCCCAAATTCTTTTTTCACCAACCCTGATTCATTTATTCATATCAAGTATATATAGTTTAGAAAATTTTTCACTAAGAATAATTCCATTTCCCACCTAACTATGTAACCAAAAAAGAATATTATTTCCACCACCCACTTTTTTAATAAAAGAGTTGCAAAAATTTATTCCTGTTTTATGAATCATCCCACCCACTTTCACAATTTCCCCCTATTTCTCTCAATTAACCTATTACTTCTATCATTTTCTATAATGCCCCATCCTCACCATATATATACTTTCTATAATTCTAACCCATAATCTATCTCCTCTACTCCAAACATCCATCACCATTTACCAACTAAAGCCCAGTTATTTTTACTCCATTTGATAGTTAAACAAATTTCCAATATCTCACATTGTAAAATTTGTGATTGCTCCGTTTGATAGCTAAACAAATTACTGATATCTCATATTGTAAAATTTGTGATTATTGATTATTTTTCATGGTAACTTTCTTTACTTCATGTTACATCTTAGTCGGTGGAAGATGGTTTCGAGTGCTACTTGAGTCATTTGTAGCCCTTCAAAAAGATTAATGTAATAAGTAGTATCATACTTTGTCGAATTGTTTGAATCAATAAGTACATAAATGTGATATGGAAAGATGGCGTGGCTTTGCATGCGAGCATTGTTGCTAATGATAATCTTTGAATAAACGTTAAATGTTTCAAGATTTTCATATGTTTATCTAACATGCTCTATTTTAGTTAGGCTCGTTTACCAATTGTACTATTATAATTAATATTAATTTTATTTTTTTATCATTTGGATTAAAGTAATTAACTAATTGCCAATTTTAAAGATTAAAGTAACTAACTAAATCTTAGAGCTCGTTTGGTATGAGGTGTAGGATATGGGATTGGGAGTTAGAGTGAAAAGTATTGTTTGATTGAATCTCTTAATTTAAAAATTGAGACTCATTGCCAAATTTATATGCATCTACAAAACCCCACCACTCACCCTACTTTTGTACACTTTGCGTTTATTTGTGAGCCCATGTCACACGTTTCTCTCATTTTATTTCTATTTTCTTTATATTATAAAATTATATATTTTTATTAAATTTTTCTCTGTGCTCATTTAATTAAAACATACACTAAATCCAAATCCAAATTCAAATCTTAAAACCATCTACAAACCAAACGGGCCCTTGATCCTATTTCAAACCTATAACCAATGTTGCAAAAATCGTGAATCGGTAGTCGGGCGGTCGACCACCCTGCAGCCTGTAATCGGTCAAGGCAGTGATTAATCGGTTTGGCATTTCCTGCATGTTTTGGGAATTTCTGGAGAGCAAACTAAAGATCTTAACTGATTCCAAGCCTTCTATGTTTACAAACCTCAATAAAAGGCTTCAATTCTGATTATGAGGCCCATTGTACGTTATAAATGAAATAAACGATCCCCAAATTAAGTAAAATGCCTAAATTTCTATTTTTTTAAATTGACCGATTCGGCCGATTTTTGGCCGATTCGACAGATTTTTGGCCGATTCGGCCGATTTTTGACCGATTTTTTCTGATTTTTTTGCCTAGGCCGATTTTTTCACCGATTTTCGAAAATCGACAAGGTGCATCACCGATTAGCGATTAATCGGCGATTAATCGGCCGATTCGGCTGATTTTTGCAACATTGCCTATAACAAAAGAAACGGGCCTAAACTTTATGGAGTTGTCTCTTCTAATTATCATATCATACTATATTATAATGGAGAAAGACCTACAATTAATAGAAATACTTAAAATTAAGCAATACAACTTCTAAAGCTATAAGTACAAGAACCAATGCTACTTATAGAAATTCCCCTCATATTTAATTCTAACATACAATTAATACTAACATTAATACAATTAATAAATCATTATATACATTAAATACAATTAATTAACTGGTCAATAAATATAATTAATGCACTTATTAAAATACCCTTTACATAAGAAATACAAATTATCAAGCATATTGTACAACCAACTTAAACACAATTCCTGCATTAAATGTCACTAATACAAATAATAAAGCATATTATACAAATATTCAAGCCCCGAACGGGCAATGGGCCAAATGGGCTCTAGCCTGAACGGGCACGGGTCAAACGGGCTCGAGCCCGAACGGACACGAGCCAACGAGCTCGAGCCCGAACGAACACGAGCTAAACGAAATTTTTGATATCCGTAAATTTATTGTCAAAAAAAAAATATAATAAACTAAAATATGTTCACATATTGTACAAACAAAGCAAACTACTAAACAAAAAAAAAATAATAATAATAATAAATAAAATAATACAAACTAAGCAAAATTTCATCAAACTTTTGCTTTAAAAAACTAATCAGTAAAACTATTGACAAAAAACGTACAAATAAAATAAATTATTAGCTGAAAAATTAAATTACAGGGTGTCTGCAGCTGCATCGCGTGGGAACCCTGCTAGTTAAACTAATGTAAGCGTTATTTTTGTTTAAAAATGATACGCATTAGTTTAGTTGCTACTTCAACAAATACAACGTAAGATAAATGACTTGAACTAGACCAAAAAAGTTTAGTTATCAAAATCGGCAATTACACAAACGATATATAGTTATATAACCCCTTGTATATCTATATGTTATTTTTATTCAAATTTGTTAGGTCTGTATATTAGATTTTACAAAAAACCATCTTTTAATGACCCATATGTAAAAGAAAGACTGTAAGAAAACGTGAACAATCAATTACACTCTAAATCAGGTGCACTGCATGGGGGTCTCATGGGAATCATGCATACAACCTTAATTATGAAATTAAACTTTTGGCATGGATATAAGCTGCTTTATTGCTTCAAATGTCGTATTTATAATAACTCATTCATTTCAGATAAAAATACTGTGTCGCTTGGTCATCCGTTCTCTCACATGGAGGAGCATTTTAGGAAGCTAGCTATAGCACGACCTTTTAATGGTTCGTGGGAAGCTGTGGAAGCTAACATGGCAGCCTTCGAGCATATTCTCTCCAGGCTTCCTGTTAAAACTGTTTTAACATCAAAATCCATTTCAAAGCTATGGCACAATGTCCTGTCCACCAAACGTTTCATATTATCGCACCAAAATTTTTCAAAACTCAATCCCAAATATATCGTCTTTCATGATGCTGATGAACGTGAAGATGGTATAGATCGAGAAATGTATCAAATGGAACCAAACGGCGTTTATACTCAATCCTATGTTATTCCTGAACTTAATACTCTCCGCGACCCTCATATATTATCTTCTTTCAATGGTTTGATTTGCTTTCTAGACTTTGTCAACTCGTCTTCAAATAGATATGAAGTGGATATACATATTTGCAACCCTGCAACTCGTGAAGTTTTAAAGCTACCAAGAGGCCAACCATCTATGATCATTCCTATTTATGGGCTATTGTGTTCTAAAATGTTTCATGTTTATAAAATATTCAGATTTTTTGGTGAGCTGGTGGATATGGTAGATGGTTGTGTTCAGTGTGAAGTATACTCTTCACTGACTAGATCTTGGAAACGATTGGGTCGGTTTGAAGTATGGCCTATGGCGAACCCATTTCGCCCGTTGGTTGCTGATCACGTTTTTTTGGATAGTAAGTTATATTGGCTAATCGATGCAGATGTGGCGAATAAAGCATCCTGGATTATGATGGTTGATATGCATGAAATGTTTCATAGAATTGACCTTCCAACAAAAGCTAATGGCTCGATGTTTGGCTCGTTTTTAATTGATTTTAGGGGTCAGCTTTGTTTTATAGATTGGAGTGAGCCCTATATTTATATATGGGGTTATGAGGAAGAGAAAAAAAGCTGGCAATTGTTGGGCATGCCGCAATTTCCTGATTGGTCTGAAGTTTGGCTATTTAACTCGGCTGTTCCCAATGGAGATGAGATATTGTTTGTGTATGACAAAAAATCTTCGTTGCGACATGAAATTGTTTATGATGTTGGTCTTAAAATGTGGAAAGAGTTTTCTATACCTGAAGCTGACAAAGAAAAACGAATGATAGTGTTTCCATTTGCCGAAACTCTTTTTCCGTGTGGTAAGTGTGAGGGTTTTACTAATTATATTCATGTAAAAAGTGTCTTGAAGTGTCAATCTTATAGTTACTGACCATTTTTTTATGGGTTCATTGACAAGGTCAGTTTCTTGAAGAATGCAGAGCTAAATATATCTATTGTAAGTAGCCGCAACAACAGTTGTATATACCTTTTATTTTAAGTAGTCACAAAGACAGTAATAACTGGGCTGTCTTGGTGCATTTGGTCACTTTAGATAGATATGAAGGGAGCCCGTTTTCGTTTTCTTTCTGACATGAGTTATTTTTTGGTTGCAGATTATGCAAGACAGAAGGTTACTCTGGTGGCTGAGTAGGAGCAGCATTGGGTGGTAGCTGCTTTTTTTATTTTCTTTCTCTGAAATGTTTGTGAACTGCTTTAATTTTGTTTTAGGTGTTTTAAGCTTCTCAACTTTTGTTGTTAAAACTCAAGTATATGTGTCATTGTCTTTGAACTTGAAGATGATATAATGGTTATGAATAAGTGGTTTTGATTTTGTTTCGCTACTGAAGTGGTGTTGCCATGCTTCGTTTGATTGTAGAAATACACATAAGGGTCAGGTCTTAGAGAGCAGTGTTAGGGGTATGAGCGTCTACATCATATCTCCCTCGTTTGGGAATTGTTGTTGTTGTTAGAGACTAGAAACCGTCCAGCGTAATTGGAACTTTACTCAGTTTGTTGTAACTTGTAACCCGACCCATTGGTCACAAGAAGACAACTTTTAGGTTCCGCCATTAGACTTGAATAAGTATTATATCGAAATAAGTATTTTGAGGCAAGTTTTAATTTATATAAAGAAAATAGCAAAAAGTAAAATGTTAAATGTGAGACTTTTTGAAATGAATAATACTTAGTAGGTTTGGAAATAGATATTATCGGAAGATTTATGTTATCTTGTCTTATTATAAATAGTACATTGAGGGTCACTATGGTAGGCGTTGATCAATACGTATAGGTTTTTTGCTCTTTTTGTAATGTTGATAATCTCTAATTCGGAAAACCTTAACACCTACAGTTCCTTGCTCAAACGAACATAAATTTACTGTTATAACCCTCATGTGCAAGGCAGATGAGAGTAATATGGTCATTTCATCACCAAATTATCATTGTAGGCAATGAATTATTTTCTTCACTATTAATTTAGCGAAATTATATCTCGTTACCTAATATGCCTTTAAAAACGTAAAAGAGTTGATATAACGTGCCACCACAACATTAAAAAATGGCAATATGTTACACAATGATACCTCCAATAAAAGGTCACCTGCTAGTAAAGCTATTGCTAGCAGTATTTAGCAATTCTATATTAAAAAGTACAATAATAGTAAGTTTGTTACATTTGAAAAGTATAAGTCATTCTTTTGTCATTTTTTATTGCAATAAACTAAAAAAATAGAAACTCAAGGTAAACAAGTCAAGTACGCAAATCATCTGATTGTGGTATCAGTTATGTAACTTTCTGTAGAATTGTTGACACGTGGATCCTATAACATTGTTTTATGTAACTTCACGCATCAAAACTGTATCTACATATATGGTCAGAGGATTTAGGGTGTTTTAATGAAATTGAAGGCATGTGAATAGGAGAAACAATCGAAATTTTTGTCAAGTAAGTGATTTGATATTAGTTTGTGGATCTTTTTTACCGTATAACATACTTATCTAAAGTTAATGTTCCATACTTTGACTGATATATCATTTGACTCCTAGGTGACGGATCCAAGATTGTTAACTTGGATATGTACCAGCGCTACACAATTCTTCGGATATCTCTAACTCATATATCTCTAACCGTATGCAAAAAACTATACTCAATAACAAACCTATACTCAAATATATATACAGGGACGAGCTCAGCTTAAATAGCTTAGTTATGAGCTTTTATAATAAGCTCCTTTTTTGAGCTTATAAGCCGGAATTGTATTCTCCCTAAAACGTACTTCAAGTAGCTACTACGTTCTTAAAGAGTTAAGCTTAAACCCTTACCGGACTTATAAAAATTCATTTCAAGCTCGAACCAACCTCGAATAACTCGATAAAAAGCTCAAACACTAGTTTTCTATATACCAAATCAAAACATCATTCTCCAACACTAAATTTGATCTACTAAAAAAACATTTAGATTGCTAATTCTAAGATTCAACTTATATAAAAAATATATAAACAACTTACACGATTACCGCCAACAGTAGCAAAGACATTAAAATAACGAGAATCAATGAAGTTGAAAACCACAGCGTATATAGGACGTTTGCCTTCTTGTAGCCTATTAGTGACCCTATAATCCCTCTTTCTTGACGACGTTAAAGACCCAACAACAGGTTCACACCCTAACGTTGTCTTCACCATTGATTCTCTTGACGGCAATGGCGGAACCAGATTTTTGTTTGTCACAAATTCAAACCTACTTTGACTAGATTTTATATTGTATTTTCATACCCTCTTCTAGTTTCGAATAATGACATTTTATATCATACAAAGGTTTTGTTTTTTATTGCCTCCTGCTGCGAGTGGTGGAACCAGGATCGTTAAGGAACTGGGTGCACAAATATATTCAGTTTTAATTTAAGAGTACACGTTTTTTTTTCCGACCAGGTGCAACTAGAAAAAATACATGATTTTATGAAAGTTAACACTAAGAAACGTAATTCTATCGGGTCATGTGACAATGTAAAGTAGTTGATATAACGTGTTACCACAATATGTTACACGATAATACCTCCTATAAAAGGTCAATTGTATGCAGTACACTGCTAGTAAAGCTAGTGCGAGCACTATTAGTATTTAACATTTTGGTATTAAAAAGTACAACGAGAGTAAATTTGTTACATTTAGAAAATGAAAAAGTCTTTCTATTATCACTTTGTGTTGTAATAAACTCAAAGTTGACAATAAGAGTAATTAGTGACAAGAAGAAAATATAGAAATAAGATATTAATATTTGGCTCAAGTTAAACAAGTCAAGTACGCAAATTATCTGAGCTATATAACTTTATGTAGAACTGTCAACACATGGATCTTGTATCATGGTTTTAAGTAACTTCACTCATCGAAAGTGTATCTACATACATGGCAGAAAGTGTATCTACATACATGGCAGAGGATTTAGGATGAATTGTAGTGAAATTGAAGGTGTGTGAAGAGGAGAAACAACCGAGATTTTTGTCAAGATAGTGATTTGATATTCATTTTGATTTATATTGTATTATATTATTATTTTGTTTAAGAGTTTGATAATGAATGTGTTTAGTTGTCTGTGATTATATATTGGTCTTGATTCATCTTGATTTTTTGAAATTGTAGTGCATATAATTTGATTATGTGATCAACTAGTTTGTGGTGTATATAGGTGTTTCTTAGTTGTCTTGCCTCTTGCGTTGTTAGAGATTGAGCTCCTTAGCTTATTCCCTTGGGCTTAGTAGTTGTTTAGTGGCTTCTATTATCCCTTTTGCTTTACCTTAGTTTGTGGCCCCTTTGCGTTACCATGCTTTGTTTTTTGTTTTTTTCTTAGGTCTATGATTTTTTGTTTTTACCTCTAACCCCGTGTCTTTTATATTGTATTTTCTTAAAGATGCAAGAGTTGTCCTCATTTTCCTAAAGAAATTATTTTATCATTTCGGAATCCCGAAAGCATTAATTAGTTAGCGACAGATGTGTGTCAAAAGCTTTAAATTTACAATACTAGAAATACCGGATAATTTACCAAAGACACAACACGGGCAGTGTACCCTTTCGAGTGTAATATAGCCTAGGTAAGTCCAGGTCGTCCCAAGAGAATTGTAGTTCTCTCGGAATATTTACAATGATGCTAAGGTCAATATGATTGTCACTTATCAAATTAACCAAACGTGCATATAACCAAGATTATAACTAGTAAGATGGTTCAAGCAAATGATGTAACAAACTCAATATAAATACTCCATAATTAAACGAGTAACAATCATGATATACTCAGAATTCTTAGAAACATTCATATTAAATAAGTATTAGAAATGTACTGTCACACCCCGAGAACCGGGTCCAGCGGAAGCATACATGTAGCTGGGGTGTAACTCAATTGGTATTACAAAACAAGTGTAAAATGGTTTTCATTTCAATCATTTAGAATAAAATCGTTTAACTAAAAGTATTGAATTTTACATTGTTTAAAATTTGTGCGGAAGTAGGCCCTTAACATAGTTTAAAACGGTCCCCAAATGAATATCAGAGTCTTCTATGACCATGCCATGCCCTGCCAAAACCTCCAGTAGCGTGCCATTGCTTAATACCTGAAAATACATGCTAAAACGTCAACACGAGGTTGGTGAGTTCATAGAGTCTAGTGTAAAATGAAATACATTGCATTTAAATGAAGATTTCCCGGCAAAGGCATCGTAAATCCACTCAATTGCAAGTCCCGCCATAAGAGACTTGTAACCTGTGTGTTTACGACCCACTGCCAAATATGAATTGGTTTATGTAAACAAAAGTAATAAGTATTTTGCGGAACACGAGATTTTCAGTAGGGTTAACCATTATAACAAATACAACGTTAACCCAAAAGTAAAATACAATGCCTTAAGCTCATGGCCCCGAAGCTCGACGTAATCGTATGCAATCAAGCATAAAATGCCCCAAGTAAGTGTTTGCTAGACACTCGGAAGTAATCCGAATGATATGCGTCCGTTTGACAGGTTGGCGCGACCAACTCGGATGGGGTGTCAACCCAAATAGATCTATCCACAGCATTCGCGCTCACACGCATGTAATTAACGGTTCATGATAAAGGGGACTTCAGTGGCAGTAATAGGTAACTCAGGCAATGTAACAGTTTTGTATTTATGTCCGCAATAAAGTAATGTACTTGCATTCGTAATAAAGTAATCAAGGATGGAATAGGTAATTCATAATGTATACAAGTATTCAATCAAGTATTTCAACCATCCAGTAATGTTTGAGAAAATGAATCGCGTTCAAGTAAAACAAGCATTGAATTTAAATAGTAAGGAGCATGTATCTTCCCCCAAAACAGTTGTAAAACAAGTAAAAGTAGGGGTTATGAACTCACCTGGTGCGATAGCTATGATGACAACAATGAATACACGAAATGAGGCACGATCTCTAACAGTAACCTAACATGAATGATATGATCTAATGTAAGAAATGAAATGATGCTACACATGCAAATACGTACGTTATCAATACCACTCATTAGTTTTGAAAATAACGTTTATCGTTGACAAATACGTTTTGACGTCTCGTTAGGTTAATAACCACTTTTCATGGAAATAGGTTGAAACGGTACTCCACGATCCTTGTTTGGTGTTCTATCGGCAAATATAAGGTTTTTGTCGCAAAAATAACATTTTCATTACTTGAAAATATGCCCAAAATGGCCTCGCAAAACAAGTCGCGAAATGTTGTACGTTAAGGGTTAGTGATGAAACTCAGCGTTTTTGAAAACCTTGCAACAATATCTAGAAGTCGTGTCATTTAACTTTTGGCTATACGCGTCTTGATCGATGAGAAAATCGACTCTCATTGTTGTTACTTGAAAATATTATGTTCAACACTTAGAAAATTTTATTATAGTAAAAGCTGTCAAAATATATATAGTTTATCAGGTATATAGATGAGATCGTAGTTTATTCGTTACGAGTCCAATGATCAAACGGCCAATTGATTTGAAAAGCTTGCTGGGAATACTTGAATTTACTTAACTACGGCTCGGACTCAAACCATATCAATCATGGAGAAAAACAGCTGAGAAGGTGGTGTCTCGCAAAGACAGTTTTGCGGCAAAAATTGTAATAGAAAAGCTGATGGAAATATATATATATATCGTCGGATTTCAAACACTTGTATCTTTTTCGTTATAAGCCCGTTTTCTATGTTCTTTATATCCCCGCGAAGGTAATCAAGTATACTTTAAGTTTATCAAGGTCTCGGCTAGTCTAGATATCATTAAATATCAGTTTTCCTAGCTAGAAAAATCGGGACAGATTCAATATTTTCAGAAAATATAGTTTTCGTCATTAATCTTGAAAATAGCATATCTTTTTCGTCGTAACTCGGATTTTAGTGATTCAAGCGGCCACGGTTTCATATTTGAGAGTATTTTCTGGATATCTAACCCAATGTTACCCAAAACCCACTGATTTTCCTAGCTAGAAAAATCGGGACAGATTCAATATTTTCAGAAAATATAGTTTTCGTCATTAATCTTGAAAATAGCATATCTTTTTCTTCGTAACTCGGATTTTAGTGATTCAAGCGGCCACGGTTTCATATTTGAGAGTATTTTCTGGATATCTAACCCAATGTTACCCAAAACCCACTGATTTTCCCACGTTTCATGTTTTTGGACAGAACCTTTATATAGTTTGTAAAAATCAACTTTTCTAGTTCGAGGCTTGTTCAAAACTTAACCAAACTATCTCAAATCAACTCCACAAGTACCCAATCCTACCATACACCTTCTTAGGGTGTCATGGGGTCCTAAACATCACCAATCTTGGTGGATCTCATGCTATTGCTAATAAAAATTATAGATCTATGTTTATAAACAAAAATAATCAATAAGTGGTATGGATCATAGTATATTTGCATGTTTTTGTTACTAGATCATGAAAATATATAAAATTGATGTTTAAAAGGGTAGGAAAGATTGTTAGCAACTTACTTGTGATGATTATTAAGAAGTGGTGATGAAAACCCATTTAATCTTTGTGGTTTTTATTTCAAAACCCAAACTAGATTATTACTAACATTTGATAAACACTTTAATCTTGAAAAATTAATGGTTTCTCCTTCTTGATCTTGTTCTTGGCCGATCCACACACCAAGGGAGGGATGAGAGAGTTTTGCTTATTTATTGTTGGTTAAGAGAAAATGTGAAATAAGGTACTAGTTTTAGGTGTAGATATATATAGCAAATGAGTAAAAATGTTGGTCAAAATATCTTGTATTGGTCCACATGGTTGCCGAGTTTTAGGGAAAAGGAGGGGGACAAATGGTTGATCTAGCCTCCTAAATTTATTACATGTCTCACTTGTGTTTAAATGGTTAAGATTTGGTAGATTTTTGTAGTCTTTTTCCAATACAAATTAGAGGGGGGGGGGGCGGCTCATAGGACTAAGATAGGAAGAAATTGGTTTGAATTAGTATAAAATGTGTATTTTGAATGTATTGGGTAGTAAAAATATGTATTGGGTATTAGTTTAGTAGTTAACGAAAGTTACACGTAATTAAACGTAAGACGTAAAGAATTTAACTTGGACGTCAGAAAATATTCTTGGGACTTTTGTAATAATTTTGGAAGTATAAAAATACCTTAAAAATAATTGTTAAGAAAATCCGGTATGTCGGGTGTTAGAATAATTATCGTTTTGAGATTACGCAAACCGACAGAGTATTAAGCTCCGACCGTAAAATATAGTCATTGGTTTCAAAACACTGGGTAAATTAATAATATAATTTTTATATTATTATAATGAGTATAAAAATATGTTAGGATCGTAGTCGGGAGTATCGGGTATCCGTTCGTAGTAAAAACTGAGTGATAACGTTAATTACAAATTAAGCATACGTAAATTGAAATAATGCATATCCGTGTAGTAACTAATGTGATGAGAATTTGTAGACTGCTCCAGTCTATATGAAGTGTCATTAATGAATGATGCATGAATTTGCAGCCAAACCACATTGGTTACGCGAATTTGAAGACCCGTAAACTCAGTTTACAATGAAATGAACAGCAATCGTGAATAGTGATTTCCTTCCGGGAATGAATAGTGTCATATGAATAGTAAAATTTCTGAACGCTTCTCGGAATCACAAACTGACTCCAAAAATGATGAATAGTGACCGGTGAATAGTAAATGATGAATAGTAACTGATGAATAGTGAATAGCAGAAATGTCCTGAAAATGCGGGTTGTTACATGTACCGAATCACAAAAGTATTAATGTGTAGAACAAATGCTAGTGCCAAATTCAAGATTAACAACCCTTCGCCACTATTCATGTGTGAGCCACAAATGATCAGAGGTATGTCACGCGTTCTGGAAATGGATGTAGGTTGCTGGAAAACGTGGTTGTGGTGGTGGTAAGGTGCCAAGGGTGTTGGATCAGAGGTTTGTCAATCCTCTTTCACCAATTCCCTTCTTCCAAGTGGTATTCTTGGGAAAAGATGATTTTTAGTGAGATGGATATCATATGCTCCGGTATTGGGGTCTATTTATAGGCTAAGGATCACCCTTAGGGACCAAGGGAAGGCTTGTGATTGGTTAGGTATTCAATGGAAGCCATAAATGTGACTAGTTCTGATCTATCCTTTAAGTACGGCGGTTTTCCAGGAAGCACACCAGTTTCGGAGGTGACAGTAGACCAAAGTTATAGATAATTCATTTAGCTTTCCGTGGCCGAAAACGGAAGGTAAAACCGAGTCCGTATGCTCCAGATATGACCAAAACAGTGAAGGTGTGTCGGGAGATCTTTAACTTAAGTTTCATTCTTCGTTTAAGCTTCAAATCTTTACTTCTGATTCTACCACAACACCGGTGAACATTGTTCTTAACACCGGCGTACTTGAATACTTTTCTTGGCGCCAAAGGGTCATTATTAGAGCTGAAGGCCGGCACACATTTGGAATAAGATCGCTGCAATTTGCTTGACTGACTTAGATTTGTGTAGGACTTCATACGCCCCCATAACCGGCGTACATTTATAATAAGATCAGCGCTCTTTATACTTGGACAAGTGACATGTTGCTTTAACACGGATTTGTCTTGATTCTTGAAGTTCTTTGTCGACTGGACCTGAAATGTATATTCATGCAATTAAGTATCGAAAGTCCTTATAATCCATTAATATATAAGCATAAAAGCATACATAATGCGCATATAAATATGTATAAAAGGAGCATTATTAGCGACAAAGGGGCACACTTTTGTAATCATCTAATGGAAAAAGCAATGAAGAAATATGGTGTAAACCATCGTTTCTCTACTTCATATCACCCTCAACCGAGTGGCCAAGTAGAGCCTTAAAAAGAATTCTTGAAAAAACTGTGAAAGACAATCTGGCTATATGGTCAAGAAAATTAGACGATGCTCAGTGGGCTTTCTGAACAGCTTACAAAACACCCACTGGAACCACACTAAACTCATCTATGGTAAAGCATGCCACTTGCCATTCAAAATCGAACATCGTGCATATTGGGCACTCAAGAATTGTAATATAGGCTTAATGGCTGCTGGAGAAAAAAGAATGTTTCAACTCCACGAGTTAGACAAATTTCATGTACAAGCATACGAAAATTCTTGGTTATACAAAGAAAGAACCAAAGTCTGGCACGATCGTAAACTAAGAATCCGTAAAGATTTCAAGCAAGGAGATAAAGTACTCATGTTCCACTCAAAATATAAATTCAAACAACCAGAACTCCGATCACGATGGCTTGGTCCCTATATGGTTAAACACGGTTATCCATCCGGATACGTCTAATTATATGGACGAGATAGCATTACAAGGTTGTTGGACGTATTGTTTTTTACTTTATTGTATTCAAGTGACCATGTTTACTTGATTTTATTTATGATTAATAATAATTAAGTTCAATTTATTTTTGGCTTCGATTGAATTATATTTGCGAAAAATTGAATTGGTTGGTTGCTATGATGACTAATGTTGATGCAAACGTTGGGCATTCCTTATTTGGACTCCTGTTCTTATACCAATTGGATATTAATGCTTGAGACCTGCGCACTAAGAAAGCAAACAACACCGTTAGGCTTATCGTGGGATTGTCTCCCACGATTATCCTCCGACGTGAGAGTAAGTAATCGGTTTTAGTGTTATAGTGAAGAGTTAGAGTTTTTAGATCATACCTCAATGAGAGCTGTGATATTCTTTATATACACACGAAATCCTTGTTAGTTTCGTGTTCCTTACTCTTCGGCGTATCTCGCCTTATACGGTCTATTGATCTTTATCCCATAAATAAGAGATCATTATCAAGACCATAAATAATATATTTGAGTTTGGGCTTTCGTGACCCCAAATTGTTATTATGATAGCCCACGCGTGATGGGCTTGGGTATTAGTAGTGTCCATTAGTCGGGTTCATGACCCGAGTGCGGACTATACGTCATCATGTCCCTCCAATCTAGTATGCGTAAGGTGCAACCGCGTATGCTAGACTAACAACTGTAGCGGAAAGCTAGGCGTGGCGGGGAAGCGTCAAATATTTCCCGCCAAAAGAAATATAGGATGTATCTAGTCCAAATTACTCCTACGTATCCCTCAGAATTCGTGAGGAGGTAGGTGAAAAAGTGTTGTACCTATTGATCTCCCAGCCACACGATTAGAGTTAGTGGGATCCACATGTCAAGTATCAAAGACTATGGGTACCCTATATAAAGAGTACCTCCCTTTTCACTGTGATTATCACAGTAAAAATCCATTTTCGCCATTGTTAAATTCTTCAATACTTCAATCAAGAAATCAACTTTATACTAAGGTAATAGCGCGTGCGCATCTGAAACCATCAAATTTTAAGAATGGTTCTCCAGTTATCCGATATTACCTCCGATATAACCGAGGATGATCTTCGTGAGTTCACCTCGGATTACTATATCCCCCTCGCGTTGCATCCGGTAGAACCAATGGCGACCGCATCTATTGCTGACTTCCCTGAGGGAAAGGTAGGGGTATACACGCGCTTCTTCGAATTTGCGAATCAGCGCGTGCCCATTTCACTATTCTTGTGCGATGTACTCAATTTCTATCGCCTTCACATATCCCAGCTGCACTGTATAGGCGCAGCTAAAATAACCAATTTTGAAGTAAACTGTCGTTTACTGGCCATTAACCCTACTATCAATCTCTTCCGCGCGTTTTATCACACAACGTGGTCAAACGGGTGGGTCTCCTTTTCCAAGCGCACAGGGCGACTTCAATGCTATACGGAAAAGCTAGACGCACTTAGGAATTTGAGGGAGAGGTTTTTCTGGGTTGACAATAAAGTGTTCCCCTGGACCTTTGAGTTCTATACCCAGGGGACGTTACCAAAGGACGAGCGCCCAAACCCCGGGACGTACAACGTAGATGACATGGAGACCATAAATGCCAACCGCATCCCCATTAACTCCTACCCAGAAGAGTTTTTGGTGCATATGGGGATCAGTCGCAACTACTTCCAAGGCGCTGACGAGGTACCAACTTTCCTGGATGAGGATAACTGGGGTGGGTGCTTGTCCTTCCTTTCCTTCGCATCTGTAGTGTAAGCGTTCTCTTGTATTTGTATCTTTATATAACTCCGTTTTGTTTGTTGTTTGTTGTTGTTGCACAGAGATGGATTTGTTCAGCGTAGTGAAGCTAGCAAAGCCCACATAGGTAACCGTGGGGTACGCCCTTTGAGAGATGGTGAGACACCAATTTTGGAGGCCACCGCGGGGCGCACCATGGAGTATGCACAGGAGGAACCAGCCAATGCCTCCCCCCCCCCCCATTGTTAGAGGCAACCCCAGTGCGCAGTGTTCATCTCAGGAGGTGCAATCCCCAGAGCCTTCGTGCACAGATTCTTCAAAGGGTATGAGGATCCTGAAGGCTGATAGTGGGCCGGAAGAGGCGAGCTAGGGAGTGAAGCGCAAGAAGGCTTCTGGCGATGGTGGCGCGGGTAAATCCAAGAGACGCCACATTATTACTGTGGATGTGTCATCAGATGAGGATGCGTCGCCATCCATCACTGCGCAGGATACAGCTGAGACTCCTTCGCCCAAGTAAGTAATGAAACCTATGCCTCATTTATTTTATATTTTATATCTTTTGTTGATAGAATAACCTTGACTTCTTGTCCTTTGCGTGCAGTGATGAAGCTGCAGGGGGTGATGCAGCGCATACTGGGAAGTCGCCACCTGAGGTGAGTCTCCCTCAGATGGATGAGCCTTCGAAGGCATGTGAGGATATGCCTGCAGAGCAGCTAATAGAGGAGCTTGGCTTGGCTGCTGCGCACCAAGCCGCGTTGGTTGCTCAGCTTAAGGCTAAGTATGCTGATGAAGAGTGCAGCAGTGCGCAGAAGGATGAAGAGATTGCGCTACTGAAGGCGCAGTTGGCTAGTGCTCATGCTGCAGTAGAGTCGGCAAATGCGTACGCCCAGAGGCTCGTTGATGAGAGAATGTCACTACTTGTCCAAGTCAGCCAAGTGCGTTCTGCCTTTGATCAGTACAAGTACACTTGCATATGGGGGGCTGAAGTACATGGAGCAAAACAAGAGCAAGCACTTTGCTCAATTGGATGAGTTCCGCAAGACTGTGGAGGATGTGCTGGAGAAGCAGGAGGGTAAGCTGCGCAAGCTTAGTATAGAGTATGATGAGGAGCTGTACCCACACTTGGTATCCTCCATTGCTGAGCGAATGTAGCATTTGATTCCTTTGAATCCCATATTATTTTCCAAACTTTCCGTATTTAATTCCTTTGAAATTATTATCTATAAAACAATGGGAATGGTGTTGTGTTCGCAGGTGGCTAATCAGCCATGGTCTTCGCCTGGCTGCCATGAGCACATTAGAGTCCCAAGAAGTTGTTGAAGCTTTTGGGAATGTTGTTCAATGCGCCTTAGCTCGTGGCAAGGCGGAAGCTGTAGAGGAGCTGCACGAGGGCCAAATGTTGATGGTGCCCATAACTTAATATATATGCGAATATAAAATACATAAGTGTATGGGTTAACTTGCAGCATACTGCAAATACCATATCAAGGAATCAAGAGTCTTGACTCCTAATTTGTTAAACGCGCACAGTGTGCATTATCGCGTATCCGTCGTGGGATGCGCATTGAACTTACTCCAACGTCTTGAGAGTAAGGTGTTTAACAAGGATGCATGATCCAATGTTGATGGGTTTGCAACCCTCTTACTCAACGAGTTATTTAGTAGGTTTACTCATCCTTTTACCATCGTGGGTTTTAATAAATGTATGCACGCCATGTAGGTAAAAAGATGAATCAACAATATTGAGACATAAATAAGATGTAAACAATAAAGTTAAATGTGTCGTGGAGTTAGCTAGAAACCGCGATATTTGATTAATTCTTGCAAGTTTTTGGAAAAAGAAAAAATAAAACATTTGCCTAAACAAAACAAAATGTAAATACACGGACATTTATTGAGCACTTACTAAAGTGCGGAGGTGTCTGTGCACGGGCCATAGCCTTTCCTAAAGATAGCATCTCTTGAGATTGCAAATATTCCATGTGCGTTGTAGCTCACGGCCATCCATATCACGCAGCTTGTACGCGCCTTTTCCTAGTGCCTCTGTGACCTCATAGGGTCCTTCCCACTTTGGTCCAAGTTTTCCTGTATCTTTTACGTGGCTTGCATCATTAGCACGATATACAAGGTCGCCTGGTCTGAATGAGGTGCTTCTGACTTTAGCATCATAGTATCCCTTCATCTTTGACTTAGCTCTTGCCTCACATATAGCTGCACATTCGCGCCTTTCTTCCAATAGATCCAAGTCTATACGTCACTCGTCGTCATTGGTTGTGACATTAACTTCCGTCGTACGAATAGTTGGCATCCCAATTTCAGATGGTATGACAGCTTCTGTCCCATAGACAAGAGAGAAGGGGGTGTCTCCAGTGCTAACCTTGATTGTCGTGCGGTGCGCCCATAAGACGTGCGACAATTCATCCACCCATCTACCTTTGTGTTTGTTAAGACACGCTTTAATTCCTTTGCCCAGACTACGATTCGCACGCTCAACCAAACCATTGGTTTGTGGGTGCTTAACTGATGCGAAGTGTTGTATAATATTTAGTTGCACGCACCAGTCTTTGAACGGGTTATCGCAGAATTGTTTTCCATTATCCAAAATGATTTCTCCAGGTAGTCCAAAGCGGCATACAATGTTCTCCCAAACAAATCGTTTGACTTGGTTGCCTGTGATTGTTGCCACTGCTTTTGCCTCAATCCACTTGGTGAAGTAATCTGTAGCCACAATAAGAAATTTCAGTTCCCGTGCTGCAACAGGAAAGGGGCCTGCAATATCGATACCCCACTTATAGAATGGCCATGGTGAAGTGATAGGCGTTAGTTCTTGTTGTGGTTGGCGCGGGATGGGTCTATGGACTTGGCAGTCGCTGCATTTCTTTATCATGTTCCGCGCATCGCGATACATAGTGGGCCAGTAGTATCCTGACCGCAAGGCTCGTGCTACAACGGACCGTGGTCCTGAGTGCATACTGCATGAACCGGCGTGCATCTCTCGGAGTACGTAATCTGCTTGAAGAGGTCCAACGCACTGGAGCCATGGATGTAGAAATGAACGTCGATATAGGATATCATCTCGAAGTTCAAACCTCTGCGCTGTGCGCCGTATCCGTCGAGCGTCCTTCTGCTCTTGGAGTAATATACCCTTACTTATGAATTCGATGACAGGGTTCATCCATGTAAGATCCTGCTCTTCTATCACCGTGGATATCTCCATCTCCGAGATGGATTTGTTTTTCAGGGTCTCCACCAATACTTGCTTTGACAGGTGTGCGAAGCTTGTAGATGCGATCTTGCTTAGTGTATTCGCTTTCCTGTTTTCTCCTCTAGGAACTTGTTTGGTGGTGAACCTGTCAAAACCCTGGATTAGGGATTTGATCTTGTCGAGGTATTGGACCATGTTATCCTCTTTAGCCACATATTCGCCCAACACATGATTGTCTACTAATCAAGAATCGACATTTGCTTCTAGGTTGCGTACACCCATTCGAGTTGCAATGCGTAATCCCACGATTAGAGCTTCATACTCTGCCTCGTTGTTCGTAGCTGTGAATTCAAAGCGCAGTGGGTAAGTGAATTCCATTCCTTCTGGGCTAGTGAGGATAAGGCCTGCGCCTGACCCGTCCACGCACGAAGATCCGTCTATGAATAGGACCCATGGTTCTAGTAGTTCTACCTCGCTTCTTGGAGGTGGGGCATCAGTATCTGGTTTCTTAATGATGAAGTCTGCTAGTATCTGCCTCTTAACCGCAGTGCGTGGTCTATAAGAGATGTTATGCTCACTTAGCAACAAGCTCCATTTTTGTAATTGCCCCGATGCGTCGGGTTTGGAGATAACCTGCTTGATAGGTTGGTCCGTGATTACTGCTATTGGGTGTGCTTGAAAGTATCTGCGCAGTCTTTTGGCTGCGAACACTAACGCCAGTACCAACTTTTCCGTTGCTGTATAGTTAATCTTCATCTTTTTGAGTGCTTTGCTTACAAAATACACCGGTGTTTGTACGGAGTTCCTATCTATCAATAGCACCGCGCTGACTGCTCCATGAGTTGCAGAAAGGTACATAATCAACTGTTCCCCTAGTCAGGGTGCGACTAGTGTAGGAACCGCTGCTATATGTTGTTTAAGCTGTTGAAAAGCTTCTTCCGCTTCCTCAGTCCAACGAAAGTCTCCCTTTTTTTTACACTTCGTGAGTGTTTTGAAGAGAGGAAGTGACTTATCCGCTGATTTGGACAGGAATCTATTCAATCCGGCTAGTTTTCCATTCAGGACTGGACTTCTTTCAATGTGCGTGGTGAAGGGAGTTGGATGACAGCCTTTGTTTTTTTTGGGCAGGCTTAATGCCATCAGGCTCTATCAAGTATCCGAGGAACATGCCTTCTGTAGCACCATAAGTGCATTTCTTAGGATTTAACTTCATGTTGATCTTTCCCAGCGTCCTGAATGTTTCTTCAATGTCGCGTACCAACTCTTCTTCGGTATGGCTCTTTATGACAAGGTCGTCAACATAGACCTCCAGGTTGCGGCCCACTTACTTTTCAAATGCATTATCTACTAATCGCTGGTAAGTGGCGCCTGCATTTTTTAAGCCAAAGGGCATTTTTGTGTAGCAATAGACACCCTGGCTTGTGTGGAAGGCCGTTTTTTCCTCGTCTTCTTTAGCCATTTAGATTTGATGGTACCCTTTGTATGCGTCTAGGAAGCATTTAAAGGGGTATCCGCACAAGGATTCTATCTTCCAGTCTATCTCTTGTAGCGGGTAGCAATCTTGTGGACATGCTTTGTTGAGATCAGTGGAATCCATGCACATCCTCCAGCTACCATCACTCTTTTTTACCATTACTGGATTGGAAATCCAGTCATGGTAATAGACCTCTCGCATGATACCTGCATCCACAAGCTTGTGTACTTCCTCTAGAATGGCTTTTGCGTGCTCTGGAGCCTTGCTGTGCTTTTTCTGCCGTACTAGAGGGAATCCTTGTCGGATTTTCAACTTGTGTTCTGTAATCTATCGTGGCACGCAAGTCATGTGCTTTGGTTCCCATGCGAAGATATCTAGATTCCTTTGCAAGAGTGCGCATATGGCCGCTCTGCCTTTGTCAGACAGTGATCCCCCAATCGATACCTCTTGCTCCGGGTAATCAGGATGGATTGTGACCTTCAGGTTTGATACTTTAGCTGCGTGCTGTTCTGGGGTGCGTGTCGTCTCACATGTAACTGTGTTACACTCTCTAGGTGGTACAGTGGTATTGTAGAGGGTGACAATGCCTCCTTCTACTGGGAATTTGAGCATCCCATGTGCTGTGGACGGCACCGCGCGCATGGTTGATATTCCTGGTCTTCCAATGATGCCATTGTATGGCGAAGGAGATCTGATCACCATAAAATTCATCCAGGCCACCGTGGAGTGTTCCTTATTACCAACGACAACTAGTAATCGTATTTGCCCCATGGGCCATATCTTTTCTCCTGTAAAACCAGTCAACGACGTCGTGGCCGGGCTTAACTGACTTCATATCTCAGGTCGCAACCTTTTGAAACAGTGTTCATACATTATATCTGTAGATGCTCCTCCATCAACATACATGCGGTGGATATCGTGACCCCCCGTATTTATCTCGATAATGAGCTGTTCCACTACTGCGTTGTCCGCAGCCAAGGTGGGGAAAGAGATTTCGCTCCCATAAGAAAATTTTTGGCTGACTTTTTGCCTAGTCTTTTTCTGCCATGATTGTATCATGTAGATGGTGTCAGCCTTGTCCTTAGGTGTTTCTTTCTTGCTCCCAACCTTCTGTTTGTCTTTTCCATCTTTGATGCTCTTAACTAGATGATCCAATTTGCATTCTTTCACTAATTTATCAATTAGTTGGCGCAATTAGACGCACTCATTAGTGGTATGGCCCTTCTGTCCATGGTACTCGCAGTACCCATTCCCTACTCGCTGATCTTCTGGGGTGCGCATTGGTGGGGGTTTTGGGAAGTTCGCGGCTTCCGTCACAAATATCTCCCTTGGAGTCTTTGTTAGTGGCTTGTACTTGTCATTATCTCGTCCGCCCTCTGGCTGCGGTAGCTTTTGTTACGGTTGCTACTCTGGTCATTGGATTGTCTCTTGGGCTGTTCTTGTGACCTATAATTTGAGTAGCCTTTCTTGCTATCCGCACCGGCTGCTTCCCCTTGGATAAAAGACCTCGTGCGCTTCATAAATTCATCAAAGGTTTGGGGAACCTTATCATTTAACCTTCTGATAAGTTCTGGGTTATTGATTCCATTCATGAACCTTGAGATCTTTAGTATTTCGGGCATGCCTTGATGTGTATGCATTCATCCTTATAGCGCTCCACATAAGCGCTTGTGGATTCCCCTTGGCGTTGTTTTACCCTGGCAAGTTCGACAGAGTTTTTGGCGCACTTCTTCCTTTGAGTAAAGTTCAAGTGAAACGCCTTTCGCAACTTTTCAAACCCGTCTATGCTTCTTCGTGGCAGCTTACTAAACCAGGTTCGCACATTCCCCACCAATGTAGAATTAAACATGTGGCACCACACTGGTTGTGGCCAATTTTTGATGGTGGTGGCTGATTCAAAAATTTTTAGGTGGTCATCAGGATCACCCGTCCCATCATAAGTTTTGACATTAGCGGGCATGCGCCTTCTCTTATCTTCTAAAAAATCGCTGATGCGCCGAGTGAATGCGTCGAACTTTTGGCTGCGCCAGGGACGGGACATATCTTTGTCCTACTCATCGCGATATCTTCTCTTAGACTTCCAATGTCCTGTCTCTTTGTCCTCGTTGTCCGAGGAGTCACCTGAGGATGAGCTTACCCTTTTGCGACGCTTGCGCCGACTTCCCTCGGAGTCCGAGCTTGAAGGGCTTTCGCTTGGAGAACGTTGTCGCCCAATTCTATCATGAACTCTTCGACTGCTAAACCTTGGAGGGCTTTCGCTTGGTGAGTGATGTCGCTCAAGTCTATCCTGAACCCTGCGACTACCAAGCCTATCGTGGACATTGGTACGCCTTCCATCGTCTTCGTACTCCTCCAGGTATTCCATGTCAGCTGCTTCATCATCCACAACTTTCTTTCCGACCCTAGTGAACACTGGGAGTCGGCAGCTATCCTTCTCGCGCCTCTCCTTTTGGTGGCGCGGAGGGGATGCTTCTTACTCCGGGCCGAAGTTGAGCCGGGCTTGCAGGCTCTGACTTGACCTTCTTTTCACTTCTTCTTGCATAAGAGCAGCCAAGGTCTCGTAGTTTTGAGATACAAAATCACTTGGTGCTAGTTCAGGCGCGACTCCTTCTAGCGCGATGATGAAGCGAAAAGTGAACCACTTTTAGGGGGTCATTTAAGCCCGGATTCATGATTATTTGATCAAATATTGCCCTAAATCGTTCCTTTTGTCATTTAAGGTAATTTTGGAGAGAAATCTGGTCAAGGAAGCATTTTGGACGTTTTTGGAGTATAAAAGTGATGAAAATGGCAAAGTCTCAATTTTTCTTGCTAGGAACAGTACCTGACGGCGTCAAGACCTTCTACATGACGGCGTCAAGAGTAACAAAAGATGTGGATGTGGACAATACACATGACGATCCAGAGTTTTGTGCATAGGAGATGACGGCGTCACCCAAGGCCGTCATGGTCCAAGTATTAGTGACGGCCCATAAGAAAATCACACATGACGGCGTCACAAGTAGATCTAGGCAATACGATTTCATTATAGGCGGTGAGTTGACGGCGTCACAACTCAATACATGACACCGTCACCCATTGTAATCTATATATAGTTTTCCAAATTTCATTCATTTTTGTACAACTTTGAGGGAAAAACCCTAGGTCGAATTTTCCAGCTTTTTCAAGGGTTTCAACCCCTTGAATCTTTCATGTTCTATTAAAGATAAGTACTCTTTCAATTCATTCAATATGTCTATGTGTTGGTTGAATATATCTTACACTTATCTTCAATTTAACATGCTAGGCTAGATTTCCTTTGTGTTTGCTTAGATGTAGTGAAACCTAGATGTTAATTATGGGTTGATTGTTTGTTTATAGTTGTTACATATGATTGTATTCGATGTTAGGCTTAAGAAAAATGGCGGACTTCCATTGGTAACTTGCTTGAACGTCTTAAGAAACATGATCAGAGGTGTACTACGATTTTTGGTTGTATTTAATGCGTAGGAGAATTCTAATGATCCCATGTTAGGAGCTTCTAACGGATCGACATAGGAGTGAAGTAGGATCCTATAGAGATAGGGAATATTGTACACGGCCCTACGACTAGTATTAAGGAATATGACCCGTCATCCATGCAATTGTAACAAGTTATCAACCTGTAAAAGATATCTAGGGAGTAATGAAATCTAAGTAAACACAACTTTCCTCATCATTGTTTACACCACATTAGTATAATTAGATTTATTTTCATTTCTGTTATTTTATTTTGATTGCATCTTAGTTAATTGGGTTAGTTGGCTAGCAACTAATTCCGCCCACTCTTCCAAAACCCGAGATTTTACCTGCTTTTATAAAATATAAAAATACAAAAAGAATCATCCCTCACCTCTAGACTTAGTTTCGGAGACTTTCTAATCCTAGCGACACTATTCATGAGTTGAACGATCAATCCCTCGGTACTTGTCACTATACTATACTACAACGATCATGTACACTGCCTAGTGGGGGTTGTAAGCTTCTCAAGATCCCCCAAGAGGTAAAGCCTGGTGCGATTCCCACGTATCAAGTTTTTGGCGCCGCTGCCGGGGAATAGTTATTGTTTAGGTTGAAATTTATTTTGATTAACTCTACTCATTAGATTCCTTTTTAGTGAGATTTTTATTTTCATTTTATTAGCTTTCTCGTTGTCTAGCTTTTCTTTGTGTCTTTGTTCGTAAAAACCTTTCCATTAACTCTTCCGTTCACCATTATGGAGTACGCGAATCCACCATACTACCGACCACGAAATCCATTCTACCCTAATGACATCTTGATGTTCAAACAATATCGAGATAAACCCATATATGATGTGGACTCGTTTTAAAATTTTACTCCGAATAGTCCCTCATCATAGTTTTGCTTTAGCATCCCTAACCCAAACCTTTTACTATCGTGTCGACCGATGTGACCAAATGTGCATTGAGGATTTTGCCAATGGGGAACTTTAGGGAATTAAATGCTGAAGAAGCATGGGATGCCATAGAAGATTGTGCCCAATATTATTATAGAGTAGACAACCCAACAAACGTTAGTACAAGTCAATTGACCACAAATTTCAAGGATAATGAAACAAGTTTGTTTGGGGATGGGGGTAGAGTTGAGCCACCTAGCTGCATGTCATGGTTAGGCACTACCATGATATGGGATGAACACATAGGTGATCTTGACACCATAAGCCCGCTAAATACCCCACAAGTCCTACCATCATTTGAGGCACCCACACCGCCCGTGACTTACCCGGAAGAAGTAGAAGAGACTTTAGGAATCCCGATAGAGGCAGAACCCTTGGACCAAGCACAACTAGAGGATATAGGTTTGAATACTTATAGTGATAACCTTACCTTTAGTTCTAGGGAATTTTCTAGTGTTGATGAGCCAGAACCTCAATCTTTACACAACTTTCCATCCTTAGATTTACATCTAGGAGACAAAAGAAGAACCAACCCACCCATCAACCAATATTATCCGGGTAGTTTTAGGATGAAGGAAGCCATTCACTTACCCCCTTCACCTCACGTGGCATATTTCCACCCTAAGGGTGTGTATCTCTACTTCCACCCGCACTTAATTCAAAGTGTAGCGAAAACCTCCCCTATTTCCGTTAAATAAGGGTAGAGTCAGGCTCGTGACTCGAACAAAAACAAGCGCTTATTGGGAGGCAACCCAAGATTTGTTTATTTATTTGTTTGTTTGTTTGTTTGTTTGTTTGATTTTATTTGTTTCCGTATGCATGTTTTATTTTTGTTGTTTGTGGCTCATGTTTCAAAGTAAATTGTGAAAATGCTTTATTTTGTTTTTAACTTCGTCTTAATTGCATATAAAGGTATTTTGCAAAAAATAAGTGTAAGGGAGATCCAAATTTGTTTATAAGAACGAAATTGAGCATGAACCACAACAATATTAAATGAACATGTGTATTAGTAATTGTTTGAGTCAAATGCTTGTATCGAGTCATAATGATGTTTTGCAGGATTTTCCAGGAAGTAGGACATAAGTTTTTCCAGAAATTTTCCGGAAACTTAACATAAATATTTCTGCAGGTCACTTCAGAAGGCGTCAGGGTTTAACACCTGACGGCGTCACGTGTATAATTCTGGAAATTTTGCGAGTTTTGTTTTTCTAATGGAGTCTTAAAAGTTTTTGTTGATTCTTTAGTTTTATAAACTTCAGGAAATCTGCAAACATTCATTCCACAAGCATTATATCTTAAATTGCTTTCTAGGATTTATTAGTATATATATATTGCCGCCGATTTTACGCGAGGTTGCCTTGTTTGTTTTCTCAGGTTTAACAGGTTATATATGACAAGAAGATGATTTATATTTCTTGAAGGGAAGCTTTGAATGTTCATCTTCTTGGAGGAAGATCTAACCTTGTTAACACACTATCCACCCCGAACAAATCAGGGGAGTATTTGTTTTCATTCTTTTACCTGTTTTACTTTTACATCATTTAATTGAACATTGGGGACAATGTTCATCCTAAGTGTAAGGGGAGGGTAAATGATGATACCTTACAGGATACTATTGCACTTGAGTTTGTTTGTTCGATGGTAGGTGTGTAATAAAACTAAGAGAAATACTTGTTAGTGTAATTTTAGCGCCAAATTTAAATTTTTTTACAACATTTAGGAATGAAACTTTAGCCTTAACAAGTGTCTCATGGATAGGAGTTGTATGACTAGCACAAACCTTACCATTCAGAAAAAATTTCCACCCAAATATGTGATGTTCGCCTTTAGATTTGATAGGAAAAGCATTTACTATTAGTGCTTATGAGACCGGTAGCATTTAGATTCTAGAACTTGTGTTAGTGATGCATCCCGAGACCGCTAGTGAGACTACATTCGTGTAGTAGGATTTACTACATGATAAGAGGCATTAGGATCACCCTTGTGTTAAACCCGTATCATAATTACTTGACCATTTAAGTCATATTACTTGACTAGTAAAGCCAATTAATTTTCCCACACCTTAGCGTTGTACTCATTTTTAGTACACGAAACCCCTAGTACACCCCTCCGAGCCTATCTTTTCATTTCTAACTTTAAGCATCTTACTTAAAGGAAGAATTTGTTACAACCCACCCCAAATGTGCAACCAAATCGCCTTAGCCTTCCGTGTATGCACTCATTTTTAGTGCATTATTGTTACATGTTTAAACCCTTAGTTAATTATCTAATTGATTACATGGTTGCTAAGTCGAGTCATATATTGTACATATTGTTTTGGGACAATTGGGACGATTGGCTAAAGTACTTATGTTTTGGAGTAATGGGGAAGAACACCAAATTATTACCCCCATATGTGCGTTAATCTTAAAAGTACTCCAAGTGTTTTGATTATCTTGATTCGAGTCATTAGATTAGTTTATTGTAAAGTATGTAAAAATTCAAGTGTAAGGGGAATGTACATTCCCTATGATGTATTATTTTGGATGGTAGGGTAAGAGTGTATGCGGAAAAAAAAATAAAAAAAAAATAATAGAAAAAAATCGAAACATCAAGAAAAAGAAAAAAAATAGAAAAAAAAAAGAAAAGAGAAAAACATAAGGACTACCATCCCGTTTCATTCTATGTTTGTTTTATGTTTTTGTTATTTTTGATTTATTAGCTTAAGTCGAGTCGAGTCTTGGCTTAGCAACGCCATATTATACATGTAATTAACCAAGGTGATTAACTCGCCACTAGTAAATATTGCCTTTATCCAACAAAACCGTGTTTTCCATATCCCTACACCTAACGTTATAACCCTTTTAAAAGACCTCTTTGATAGTTTAACCTAGGTGCTTACGCCAAGTGGTGGAGATTTGATCCTTTCCTAAGCCTATAGTAATCTATTTTGCTATGACAGGTAGTGAGAGATGTTTTCCATTTCCTTATTGTGATATATACTTTATTACACCCGAGAGATGTGAGTATCTAAACACTATTTGTGAGGTGCTAGTGTATGACCTCCGTGCTTGTCTTTGGTCTTTAGTGGAACGATTATTTGTTGTAATTACTTTTATATTTGTGTTAAATGACCCCTAACTTGTATTCTGATTAAAATAAAAGCGCATTTGCTTGAGGACAAGCAAATCTCAAGTGTAAGGGTATTTGATGAGGCGAAAAGTGAACCACTTTTAGGGAGTCATTTAAGCCCGGATTCATGATTATTTGATCAAATATTGCCCTAAATTGTTCCTTTTGTCATTTTAGGTACTTTTGGAGAGAAATTTGGAAACGGAAGCATTTTGGACGTTTTTGGAGCATAAAAGTGAAGAAAACAGCAAAGTCTCAATTTTTCTTGCTGGGAACAGTACCTGACGGCGTCAAGAGCTTCTACATGACGGCGTCAAGAATAACAAAAGAGGTGGATGTGGACAATACACGTGACGATCCAGAGAGCTTTGTACATAGGAGATGACGGCGTCACCCAAGGCCGTCATGGTCCAAGTATTAGTGACGGCCCAGAAGAAAATCACACATGACGACGTCACAAGTGGATCTAGGCAATACGATTTCATTATAGGCGGTGAGTTGGCGGCGTCACAACTCAATACATGACGCTGTCACCCATTGTAATCTATATATAGTTTTCCAAATTTCATTCATTTGTGTGCAACTTTGAGGGAAAAACCCTAGGTCGAATTTTCCAGCTTTTTCAAGGGTTTCAACCCCTTGAATCTTTCATGTTCTATTAAAGATAAGTACTCTTTCAATTCATTCAATATGTTTATGTGTTGTTTGAATATATCTTACGCTTGTCTTCAATTTAACATGCTAGGCTAGATTTCCTTTGTGTTTGCTTAGATGTAGTGAAACCTAGATGTTAATTATGGGTTGATTGTTTGTTTATAGTTGTTACGGGTGATTGTATTCGATGTTAGGCTTAAGAAAACTGGCAGACTTCCATTGGTAACTTGCTTGAACATCTTAAGAAACATGATCGGAGGTGTACTACGATTTTTGGTTGTATTTAATGCTTAGGAGAATTCTAATGATCCCATGTTAGGAGCTTCTAACGGATCGACATAGGAGTGAAGTAGGATCCTATAGAGTTAGGGAATATTGTACACGGCCCTACGACTAGTATTAAGGAATATGACCCGTCATCCATGCAATTGTAACAAGCTATGAACCTGTAAAAGATATCTAGGGAGTAATGAAATCTAAGTAAACACAACTTTCCTCATCATTGTTTACACCACATTAGTATAATTAGATTTATTTTCATTTCTGTTATTTTATTTTGATTGCATCTTAGTTAATTGGGTTAGTTGGCTAGCAACTAATTCCGCCCACTCTTCCAAAACCCGAGATTTTACTTGCTTTTATAAAATATAAAAATACATAAAGAATCATCCCTCACCTCTAGACTTAGTTTAGGAGACTTTCTAATCCTAGCGACACTATTCCTTAGTTGAACGATCAATCCCCCGGTACTTGTCACTATACTATACTATAACGATCAGGTACACTGCCTGGTGGGGGTTGTAAGCTTCTCGAGATCCCTTGAGAGGTAAAGTCTGGTGCGATTCCCACGTATCACGCGACGATGTCTGTTTCCACATCAGGACCCCTGTCTCGATTAGGCGTACGTGGCGGCTCAGTGAGGTCTGGCACCGTTTGGTGGGGAGTGGTGAAAAGAGTGTGCTGTAGATCTTCCGCGCTAGTGGTTGTTGTAGTGGCCTGGGTAGTCCCTGTAGGCAGTTCTATTGTTGGAAAGATCATATCTGAGCCTGATCCTTGGTGCCTGGGCGCACTGGTTGTCCCAGAGGCTTGCTTAGAGGTTGAATCACTATGCTACTTCTTCCCCTGTGGGTCACCATGTGTTTTCTTCACCTGCGGAATCCGCTGGTTTACGTTTTCGTGCTTCGTCATTCTAGTTCTTAGTGAAGTTCTTAGTGTAGGGTCCCACGGATGGCGCCACTTGTTGATACAAAAGTTGGGTGTTCCTTATTTGGACTCCTGTTCTCGTACCAATTGGATATTAATGCTTGAGACCTGCGCACTAAGAAAGCAAACAACACCGTTAGGCTTATCGTGGGATTGTCTCCCATGATTATCCTCCGGCGTGAGAGTAAGTAATCGGTTTTAGTGTTATAGTGAAGAGTTAGGGTTTTTAGATCATACCTCAATGAGAGCTGTGATATTGTTTATATACACACGAAATCCTTGTTAGTTTCGCGTTCCTTACTCTTCGGCGTATCTCGCCTTATACGGTCTATTGATCTTTATCCCATAAATAAGAGATCATTATCAAGACCATAAATAATATATTTGAGTTTGGGCTTTTGTGAGCCCAAATTGTTATTATGATAGCCCACGCGTGATGGGCTTGGGTATTAGTAGTGTCCATTAGTCGTGACCCGAGTGCGGACTATACATCATCAACTAACTAATTAACGAATGCAAAACTGTGCCAAATGACTTCTATAGCAAACACAAAAATGTGCCAAATGTTTTTTTGGCAAGGCAGATAAAAATGTGCCAGATACGTTTGGCACAAAAACGTAAACCATGCCAAATACGTTTGTTACGGTATATAAAACCGTCCCAGTTAATTTTGGCATAAATAAAATATGTACCAAATAAGCATTCGGCACGGTAAATGAATTGGTACCAAATACGCATTTTGGCACGGTAAATACAAACTATACAAAAAAAATGCATTTGGAACGGGAAATGAATTGGTATTGAATACACATTTGGCACGAGATATAAAAATGTGACGAATGCCCATTTGGAATGGAAGATTATCAGTTGTGCCAAATGCCTCACTCATGGCACCCCAAAGTTAAACAGTCCCAAGAACTGTGCCAAATACCATTTAACACGGTTTCAACCCGAACCAAATATATTTGGCACCCTCATATTTAAGATGGAGCTAAAAGTGTGCCAAAGCCGTGCCAAATAGCATTTGGAACACCTTTGAGTATTTGGCACAGTTTTCCACCCTCCCAAATACCACTTTTTCTTATAGTAAGCCTACTATACCCAAAGCCCAAAGGGGTGGCTAATAAACATCCATATAACAAATTCGAATACATATTGGACTAAAATATGTTCGGTCCGGCTAGGTCGGGCCATTCGATCCAGTTCGTCTATCCGATCTGGTCTAATAAAACATATTGGTCAGTTTAAGCCGGACCATATCTGACCGAGGACAATATACAAGGAAAAAGTTGAAGCGATGACCGATTCGTTTCGATCTGCGGTTCATTGTGCTCTTCTCTATTTAACTATATAATAATATCGAAATATGTATCATGACCCAAGTTCTTATTTATGTAAAGAAAATGGAAAAAGGTAAAATGTGAATTGTGAAACTTTTTGAAATGATTAATTGGTTGGAAAAAGATATTAAGTAAAAAGTTTATGTTATCTTTTCTTATTATAAGCAGTACATTGACGGTCCATATAGTTGGCGTTGATCAATATGTATAGGTTTTCTTTACTCATTTTATAATGTGATAATCTTCAATTCGGAAAGCCTTAACACCTACAGTTCCTCGGTCAAATGAACATAAATTTGCTCCGTTATAACTCTCATGTGCAAGGCAGATGAGAGTAATATGATCATTTCATCACCGATTTTCATTGTAGGAATGGATTATTTTCTTCACTATTAATTTAGTAAAATTATATCTCGTTACCTAATATGCCTTTAACAATGTAAAATAGTTGATATAACATGTCACTACAACATAAAAAATAGAAACATGTTATACGATAATACCTTCTATAAAAGGTCACTTATATACTGATGGGGTGTAACTTCATATCCTTTTAAGGGGTCATTTAGCCTCTAAATTTGTATAGATATGATAATTTATTGCCCTAAATTGTTTCTATTTGAGTTTCAGGTACTCGGGATGCAAATGCTAGAAAAATACATGTTTCGAGCTCAATTGGATGGAAAAACGAAGAAAACGACAACATCAGGAATTTTGTAACGAGAAGGCTCGTGACCCCGTCACCTAGGCGGTGCAGACGATACAGGGAGACGGCCTCAAGCTTACCAAGACCAAAATTATGAAGGCTGACGACGTCACAACCTCAACGTGATGCTTTCAAAGATGTAAAACTATATATATTTTTTCGCAATGTTTTCATTATTGTGGGTGCAACTTTGGAGGATAAACCCTAGAAGAAAATCCACAGTTCTTGTAGACTTTTTAGCCATTGATGTCTTCATGTTTGTGAAAGACAAGTTATTTATTTAATCATTCAATCATGTCTATGTGTTATTGTTTGATTTATTTATTTGTTTCTCTTTTCATTACCATGCAAGGCTAGATCACTTAGTATTCGCTTAGGATTGCATGAAACCTAGTTATTGATTGTTATGTTGTCGTCTCTTTTTTAATGGTGTGTGCGTTAGGAGTTGGAAATCTGGCTAGAGAAAACTATGCTAGCTTGAGCGTCCACTAAACCGTGACTAGTTAATAAGTTATGTCTTAGGTTAATTAATTTGAGATGAGTATTTATTGCGTAGTTAGTTATTGCGTGAGCTTGACAAATCATATACGCATCGTTTACTTAGGCTAATCTATAGACGCGAGACTGACAAACCACAACTGGTAATTAGGAATACTCCAAATTATATTAAACAAGGACGTGACAATTCAACAACGTAATAAGATTTAAATAGAGAGTAATGAGATTCTAAGTAAATACGTTTTTCCTTTTATAAGAAGTTCACCAATTTATTTTTCTTGTCATTAGTTTAGTTTCTAGTTTAAAAACAATATCTTCCAATACCTGAGATTTTACTTGCTTTCTAATAAATATAAAATACCAAAAATAACTTCCCTCAACCCTTAGGCTTATTTCGTCATACATTTCGAACCTACCTCACTATTCTCCTAGAGAATGATCAATCTCCCGTGTCTTGTCTATACTACACTACAACGGTTAGGTACTCTGCCTAGGAGGATAAAACTTAGTGATTTTGCAAAATTCTGCATCATATACTTTGCTAGCAAAACTAGTGCTGACAGTATTTGACATTTATGTATTAAAATGTACAATAGAAGTAAGTTAGTTACATTTAAAAATTAAAAAGTCACTCTTTTGTCACTTTTTGTTGCAATTAACCGAAAGTTGATAATAAGAGTATTTAATGACAAGAAACCATAGAATCTGTAACTTTCTATAGAATTGTCGACACGTGGATCCGGTAGCATGGTTTTAAGTAACTTCACGCATCGAAACTGTATCTACATATATGGCAGAGGATTTAGGGTAAATTGTAATAAAATCTAAGGCGTGCGAAGAGGAGAAACAATCAGAATTTTGTCAAGTAAGTGATTTGATATTAATTTATTTTACATTGTATTTTATTCATTCTTTTGTGTAAGAATTTGATAATGAATATGTTTAGTTGTAAATGATTACATATTGGTTGATTCATATCGAGTTTTTGAAACTACAGTGCATATATTTGAGTATTTGATCAACTAGTTTGTGGTCATTTTACAATTCAATATGAGAATTTTATGTGATTTGGATTATTATTATCATATTTGATTTTTAATTTGATTAAAAAAACTATTGTTAAATTATTTTTATTTAAAACTAAAATCTTTTTTACACGTTAATATTTTAATGTTTTTTTAGAATATTATGGTTTTTTTCTTGCGGTCTGTGACTTTATTAGGATACAATGATGTATAGTTTATGGATCTTCTTTTTACCATATAATAGTTTTTCGGGTGCGGTGGTACAATAACAATTTTTTGTTATTTTTTAATTATTTGAGTTTTGTATAATAAATTGTTATAATAATGTTTTGCGCGTGTACTGTTTTAGTCATTGTATACTTTGGTAAAATTGCCAATGTAGGTAAACAACTAAGTTTTTCTTTATTTTAAAAAGAAGTAATTATACCTCAACAAATATACCACCATAATCATAATCTTAGGATATTGCAATTTTACACTACAAAGCAAGACCGATCCAGATCAACGTAGGATCCTAGCAAGCTTACAATCTTATAAGATCCCGATTTTGACCATATGATCTTAAGATCTAATCAAATTTGACCTTACTTTTCTGGAACCTTAAACTAAAAAATTATAAAATCATGGATTATGTTTTATGGAATTCAAAAAACATTATGTTAATTTTCTTAAACATTTTATATTCGTAATTTAGGACAACATTTACATGAAACATTCATATAATTTGTGTTTCTGATATATAATAATTTGTAGATTTGAAAAGTATTACAAAGACTATTAATTAAACGATATTATAGTAGGATCTTAAGATCCCAATCCGATATTACGATATCGATCTTACAAAAACAAAAATGATTCTGAGTAGGATCCCGATCTTCAAAACATTGAAAAATACATTTAATCCTCAAAGTATTATTGTAACTGATTTGGCTTCCAATGTTTGAAATTGTGTTTCGTCCTTAAAATTTTAAATTAATATCCATATAAATCTGAGGTATATGTGTCAGTGATAATTTAGTTGAAGAACCAAAACACTCACAAAGTAACAGTTTTTGAACTAATTTTAAGTAACCTAAAGCCGAATTAACTACCAAAAAAATTAAACAGTCTCAATCAAAATTTCAATTACTCGAGGTAGTGGCGGTGGTCTGACAACCTCCACGTCAGTGCCAAATCATCTTTCACCACCACCACATTCTCTTCACATTTAACTTTGCAGACATTACCAGTTCCCCTACTTCTTAAATTGTTTTTATTCAACATTTTATGAAACTAGACGAGTACCTGTGCAAATGCGATAAAATTTTAAAACAATAATTATAATTGCGAAATTGTGATAAAGTGTTTCAATGATTCATGTATTAAATGGATTAATCTTATTTAGTGGGTTAAATTTTCTTCTATTAAGTGGTCATGGAAGAAAAATATATAGATATAAAGTATATTATCTAAAAGAATAGCGGGTATGGGTCGATTAATAATTTCATTGTTCTCATTTCGAGAGTTTTTGAACTAATATGTTTTTTACTTTTGTATAGTAAAAATAAGAGTTTTATAGAAAAAGAGTTTGATAAAACTTTAACAAAAACACACATTAAATAAAAGTTATGTATATAAAGAAAATCAAACTTATCCACCCACCCCCAATCACCCATAACCCACCCGTTTCATCTTGAAAATAAACTAAACATTAAAACACACATAACAATCAACACACACTTTACACACACCTTCAAACATCTCTCGTTTGGGTGTTTTTCTTCTTATCCTTATTGTGATTTCCCCTAACCACCAAAAAACGCTCGAACCACGTGTGGTGGTGGTGTCACCTATAATAGCCCTCGTGGTTGTCTCTCTTACTATGTCCAACTTTAATCATAACCTATCTAAAAACTTGAATTTGATGTTTTTTTTTAAGGAGTGAAACTTTCATTCAAACATAAAAGAAAAAGTTGGTTGGTCAACATTTTACAACATTGGATCCTAAAAAAAAAATTCAAACTTTATGTATCACTCTTTTACATTTACAAACTTTAAACTTGCATTCATTTTTTTAAGGGCAAAATATTATTAAGCAAACAAAACCTAATTACAAACAATGGTATCCACTATATTAACAAGATGATTAAAATAGCGGACCAAAAAAAGACAAACCAAAGATATACAAACTAAAGATACACTAAGATGTAAATAAAACAAAAAACAACTATCACAAAAACTGAAGACCACAGCTAACTCAAAAGCAACCTGGACCTAGAAGACCAAAACAAAACCATGGAATAGAATAACATAGGATCACGTAATAACATATATAATTGGAGACATCTTGCAGACCCAACATAGCAGATCAAACAATCTAAAAATGAAGGCATCATCATAGTCGGCATATTAAATCTAGCAAGCTTTAATCGGATATGAACATCAATCTAACCATGACGAGATTGCTCCTCTTGATGTATTAGATATCCAAAAAAATGTAACAACCTGTAGCTCATCACAAATTGTAGTGAGATTGGAAACTATATTTTCAAACACCCTCTTGTTTCGAGAATACCAAACAAGGTATAACATCGACCAAAACCCCGCTTGTCAAATTGATTTTTGTTTCAAGTTAAGACTATTATTATCATTATGACTAATAGTATTTTGAATAGGCCCAATATTGAAAGTTTCCATATTCCACCACTTAAAAACTTATTCCAACCCTCCCAAACTTTGAACACTCTAAAAAGGAATGCTTCACCATTTCTATTTCGTCTTCACAATGAGGACAAAGCGTCGAATTTAGGTCCATACCATTGTGATCAAGCTAAGTAAACACCGGAAGTCTTCTTTTTTGTTGACGCCAAATAAAAATACATATTTTCCTTGAAGTGAGATAGTTCCACATTGACTCTTGTATTATATTTGTTGTGTTTAGTATCTTGTCATCAATCATCTCTCTTAGTCTCTTAACCGTAGAGATTCCATCATCGTCATGTATCCACCTCCACGAATCAAGTTCTAACACATTTGGAACAAAAAAAATTAATTAAATCCGTGAATTCATCTGGTTCATCCGCCCATACCTCTTGGATTTCTAGCCCAATCCCAATGCCAATCCCATGACCACCATCCCAAATTCTTTTTTCACCAACCCTGATTCATTTATTCATATCAAGTATATATAGTTTAGAAAATTTTTCACTAAGAATAATTCTGTTTCCCACCAAACTATGTAACCAAAAAAGAATATTATTTCCACCACCCACTTTTTTAATAAAAGAGTTGCAAAAATTTATTCCTGTTTTATGAATCATCCCACCCACTTTCACAATTTCTCCCTATTTCTCTCAATTAACCTATTACTTCTATCATTTTCTCTAATACCCCATCCTCACCATATATATACTTTTTATAATTCTAACCCATAATCTGTCTCCTCTACTCCAAACATCCATCACCATTTACCAACTAAAGCCCAATTATTTTTACTCCATTTGATAGTTAAACAAATTTCCAATATCTCACATTGTAAAATTTGTGATTACTCCGTTTGATAGTTAAACAAATTACTGATATCTCATATTGTAAAATTTGTGATTATTGATTATTTTTCATGGTAACTTTATTTACTTCATGTTACATCTTAGTCGGTGGAAGATGGTTTCGAGTGCTACTTGAGTCATTTGTAGCCCTTCAAAAAGATTAATGTAATTAGTAGTATCATACTTTGTCGAATTGTTTGAATCAATAAGTACATAAATGTGACATGGAAAGATGGCGTGGCTTTGCATGCGAGCATTGTTGCTAATGATAATCTTTGAATAAACGTTAAATGTTTCAAGATTTTCATATGTTTATCTAACATGCTCTATTTTAGTTAGGCTCGTTTACCAATTGTACTATTATAATTAATATTAATTTTATTTTTTATCATTTGGATTAAAGTAATTAACTAATTGCCAATTTTAAAGATTAAAGATTAAAGTAACTAACTAAATCTTAGAGCTCGTTTGGTATGAGGTGTAGGATATGGGATTGGGAGTTAGAGTGAAAAGTATTGTTTGATTGAATCTCTTAATTTAAAAATTGAGACTCATTACCAAATTTATATGCATCTACAAAACCCCACCACTCACCCTACTTTTGTACACTTTGCGTTTATTTGTGAGCCCATGTCACACGTTTCTCTCCTTTTATTTCTTTTTTCTTTATATTATAAAATTATATATTTTTATTAAAATTTTCTCTCTGCTCATTTAATTAAAACATACACTAAATCTAAATCCTAAAACCATCTACAAACCAAACGGGCCCCTGATCCTATTTCAAACCTATAACAAAAGAAACGAGCCTAAACTTTATGGAGTTGTCTCTTCTAATTATCATATCATACTATATTATAATGGAGAAAGGCCTACTAATAGAAATACTTAAAATTAAGCAATACAACTTCTAATGCTATAAGTACAACAACCAATGCTACTTATAGAAATTCCCCTCATATTTAATTCTAACATATAATTAATACTAACATTAAAACAATAAATAAATCATTATATACATTAAATACAATTAATTAACTGGTCAATAAATACAATTAATGCACTTATTAAAATACCCCTTACATAAGAAATACAAATTATCAAACATATTGTACAACCAACTTAAACACAATTCCTGCATTAAATGTCACTAATACAAATAATAAAGCATACTAAACAAATATTCAAGCTCGAACAGGCAATGGGCCAAATGGGCTCGAGCCCGTACGGGCACGGGTCAAACGGGCTCGAGCCTGAACGGACACGAGCCAACGAGCTCGAGCCCGAACGAACACGAGCTAAAAGAAATTTTTGATATCCGTAAATTTGTTGTCAAAAAGAACATAATAAACTAAAATATGTTCACATATTGTACAAACCAAACAAACTACTAAACAAAGAAAAATAAAAATAAATAATATATAAAATAATACAAACTAAGCAAAATTTCGTCAAACTTTTGTTTTAAAAAACTAATCAGTAAAACTATTGCCAAAAAACGTACAAATAAAATAAATTATTAGCCGAAAAAATTAAATTACAAGGTGCCCGCAGCTGCATCGCGCGGGAACCCTCCTAGTTAAACTAATGTGAGTGTTATTTTTTTGTTTAAAAATGACACGCATTAGTTTAGTTGCTACTTCAACAACGTAAGATAAATGACTTGAACTAGCCCAAAAAAGTTTAGTTACCAAAATCGGCAATTACACAAACGATATATAGTTATATACTCCTTTAAGACGCTAACCCCTTGTATATCTAGATGTTATTTTTATTTGTTAGGTCTGTATATTAGATTTTACAAAAACCATCTTTTCATGATATTTAAAAAGTTTTAACATCTCCAAGATATTTAAAAAGCTTCATGAATCCACTTTTCATATAAGAGCTATTTGTTTGAAATAAAAGCTTGAAGTTAATGTATCCAAACGGAGCTACTTATTTTATACAGTAAAAGATTATTTTTGTAACAAAAAGCTAACAGCTCCCTAAAAAACTCCTACCAAACATGCCCTAAATTTTACAAAAACCATCTTTTAATGACCCATATGTAAAAGAAAAGACTGTAAAGAAAACGTGAACAATCAATTACACTCTAAATCAGGTGCACTGCATGAGTGTCTCATGGGAATCATGCATACAACCTTAATTATGAAATTAAACTTTTGGCATGGATATAAGCTGCTTTATTGCTTCAAATGTGGTATTTATAATAACTCATTCATTTCAGATAAAAATACTGTGTCGCTTGGTCATCCGTTCTCTCACATGGAGGAGCATTTTAGGAAGCTAGCTATAGCACGACCTTTTAATGGTTCGTGGGAAGCTGTGGAAGCTAACATGGCAGCCTTCGAGCATATTCTCTCCAGGCTTCCTGTTAAAACTGTTTTAACATCAAAATCCATTTCAAAGCTATGGCACAATGTCCTGTCCACCAAACGTTTCATATTATCGCACCAAAATTTTTCAAAACTCAATCCCAAATATATCGTCTTTCATGATGCTGATGAACGTGAAGATGGTATAGATCGAGAAATGTATCAAATGGAACCAAACGGCGTTTATACTCAATCCTATGTTATTCCTGAACTTAATACTCTCCGCGACCCTCATATATTATCTTCTTTCAATGGTTTGATTTGCTTTCTAGACTTTATCAACTCGTCTTCAAATAGATATGAAGTGGATATTCATATTTGCAACCCTGCAACTCGTGAAGTTTTAAAGCTACCAAGAGGCCAACCATCTATGATCATTCCTATTTATGGGCTATTGTGTTCTAAAATGTTTCATGTTTATAAAATATTCAGATTTTTTGGTGAGCTGGTGGATATGGTAGATGGTTGTGTTCAGTGTGAAGTATACTCTTCACTGACTAGATCTTGGAAACGATTGGGTCGGTTTGAAGTATGGCCTATGGCGAACCCATTTCGCCCGTTGGTTGCTGATCACGTTTTTTTGGATAGTAAGTTATATTGGCTAATCGATGCAGATGTGGCGAATAAAGCATCCTGGATTATGATGGTTGATATGCATGAAATGTTTCATAGAATTGACCTTCCAACAAAAGCTAATGGCTCGATGTTTGGCTCGTTTTTAATTGATTTTAGGGGTCAGCTTTGTTTTATAGATTGGAGTGAGCCCTATATTTATATATGGGGTTATGAGGAAGAGAAAAAAAGCTGGCAATTGTTGGGCATGCCGCAATTTCCTGATTGGTCTGAAGTTTGGCTATTTAACTCGGCTGTTCCCAATGGAGATGAGATATTGTTTGTGTATGACAAAAAATCTTCGTTGCGACATGAAATTGTTTATGATGTTGGTCTTAAAATGTGGAAAGAGTTTTCTATACCTGAAGCTGACAAAGAAAAACGAATGATAGTGTTTCCATTTGCCGAAACTCTTTTTCCGTGTGGTAAGTGTGAGGGTTTTACTAATTATATTCATGTAAAAAGTGTCTTGAAGTGTCAATCTTATAATGGTTATGAATAAGTGGTTTTGTTTTTGTTTCGCTACTGAAGTGGTGTTGCCATGCTTCGTTTGATTGTAGAAATACACAAAAGGGTCAGGTCTTAGAGAGCAGTGTTAGGGGTATGAGCGTCTACATCATATCTCCCTCGTTGGTGAATTGTTGTTGTTGTTAGAGACTAGAAATTAAACCGTCCAGCGTAATTGGAACTTTAATCAGTTTGTTGTAACTTGTAACCCGGCCCATTGGTTACAAGAAGACAACTTTTAGGTTCCGCCATTGGGTTTGGTGGGACTGGCAACATTCATTTAGACTTGAATTAGATGACCAGATGTATAGGCCTCAATCATATATCACTTCATATTCTATTTATTCATACATGACAATTAGCCTAATGAGTTAAGAAGCTGGTTTAAGTAGTTATATTCAACTCTTATCTTTTACATATTAGAAGAGGAATAACGTAAGCTTATCATTTCAGCTGTAATTTAAGATCTATATAAAGACCCATATAATAGAATGGAGTTTTATACATATTGGACTAAAATATGTTCAGTCCAGCTAGGTCGGGCAATTCGATCCGGTTCGTCTATCCGATCTGGTCTAATAAAACATACTGGTCGGTTTAAGTCAGACCATATCTGACCGAGGACAATATACAAGGAAAAAGTTGAAGCAATGACCGATTCGTTTCGATCTATATATGGTTCATTGTGCTCTGCTCTATTTAACTATATAATAATATCGAAATATGAATCAACCCAAGTTCTTATTTATGTAAAGAAAATGGAAAAAGGTAAAATGTGAAATGTGAAACTTGTTGAAATGATTAATTGGTTGGAAAAATATATTAAGAAAAAAGTTTGTGTTATCTTTTTTTATTATAAGTAGTACAATGACGGTCCATATAGTTGGCGTTGATCAATGTGTATATGTTTTCTTTACTCTTTTTATAATGTTATAATCTTCAATTCGGAAAGCCTTAAAACCTACATTTCCTCGGTTAAATGAACATAAATTTGCTCAGTTATAACTCTCATGTGCAAGGCAGATGACTAGATGAGAGTAATATGATCATTTCATCACCGATTTTCGTTGTAGGCAATGGATTATTTTCTTCACTAGCAAAATTAGATCTCGTTACCTAATATGCCTTTAACAATGTACAGTAAAATAGTTGATATAACATGTCACTACAACATAAAAAATGGCAACATGTTATACGATAATACCTTCTATAGAAGGTCACTTATATACTAATGGGGTGTAACTTCATATCCTTTTAAGGGGTCATTTAGCCTGTAAATTCGTACATATATGATCATTTATTGCTCTAAACTGTTTCTATTTGAGTTTTAGGATGCAAATGCCGGAAAAATACATGTTTCGAGCTCAATTGGATGGAACAACGAAGAAAACGACAACATTGGGAATTTTGCCACGAGAAGGCCTCGTGACGCCGTCACCTAGGGGGTGCAGACGATACAGGCTTTGGAGACGGCCTCAAGCTGACCAAGACCAAAATTATGGAGGCTGACGATGTCACAACCTCAACGTGATGCCATCAAAGATGTAAAACTATATATATATTTTCGCAATGTTTTCATTATTGTGGGTGCAACTTTGGAGGATAAACCCTAGACGAAAATCCACACTTTTTGTAGGCCCTTTGGCCATTGATGTATTCATGTTTGTGAAAGACAAGTTATTTATTTAATCATTCAATCATGTCTATGTGTTATTATTTGATTTATTTATTTGTTTCTCTTTTCATTACCATGCAAGGCTAGATCACTTAGTATTTGCTTAGGATTGCATGAAACCTAATTATTGATTGTTATGTTGTCGTCTCTTGTTTGATGGTGTGTGCGTTAGGAGTTGGAAATCTGGCTAGGGAAAACTATACTAGCTTGAACGTCCACTAAACCGTGACTAGTTAATAACTTATGTCTTAGGTTAATTAATTTGAGGTGAGTATTTATTGCGTAGTTAGTTATTGCGTGAGCTTGACAAATCATATACGCGTCGTTTACTTAGGCTAATCTATAGACGAGGGATTGACCAAACCACAACTGGTAATTAGGAATACTCCACATTATATTATACAAGGATGTAACAATTCAACAACGTAATAAGATTTAAATAGAGAGTAATGAGATTCCAAGTAAATACGTTTTTCCTTTTATAAGAAGTTCACCAATTTACTTTTATTGTCATTAGTTTAGTTTTTAGTTTAAAAACAATATCTTCCAATAGCTAAGATTTTACTTGCTTTCTAATAAATATAAAATACCAAAAATAATCTTCCCTCAACCCTTAGGTTTATTTTGTCATACATTTCGAACCTACCTCATTATTCTCTTAGAGAATGATCAATCTCTCGTGTATTGCCTATACTACACTACAACAGTTAGGTACTCTGCCTAGGAGGATAAAACTTAGTGGTTTTACAAAATTTTGCGTCATATACTTTGTTAGCAAAACTAGTGCTAACAGTATTTGACATTTATGTATTAAAACGTACAATATAAGTAAGTTTGTTACATTTAAAAATTAAAAAGTCACTCTTTTGTCACTTTTTTTTTCAATTAACCGAAAGTTGATAATAAGACTTTAATGACAAGAAACCATAGAAACTGTAACTTTCTGTAGAATTGTCGACACGTGGATCATGTAGCATCGTTTTAAGTAACTTCACGCATCGAAACTGTATCTACATATATGGCAGAGGATTTAGGGTGAATCGTAATAAAATCTAAGGCGTGCGAAGAGGAGAAACAATCAAAATTTTGTCAAGTAAGTGATTTGATATTAATTTATTTTACATTGTATTTTATTTATTCTTTTGTGTAAGAATTTGATAATGAATATGTTTAGTTGTATATGATTATATATTGGTTGATTCATATCGAGTTTTTGAAACTACAGTGCATATATTTGAGTATTTGATCAACTAGTTTGTGGTCATTTTACAATTCAATATGAGAATTTTATGTGATTTGGAATATTATTATCAGATTTGATCTTTAATTTGATTAAAAAAATTATTGTTAAATTATTTTTATTTAAAACTAAAATCTTTTTGACACGTTAATATGTTAATGTTTATAATAATGTTTTGCGTGTGTACTGTTTTAGTCATTGTATACTTTGGTTAAATTGCCAATGTAGGTAAGCAAGTAGGTTTTTCTTTATTTTAAAAAGAAGTAATTATACCTCAATAAATATACCATGGTTGTTAAGATCATGATCATAATCTTAGGATCTTGCAATTTTACATTCCTACAAAGCAAGACCGATCCAGATCAATGTAGGATCCTAGCAAGCTTACAATCTTATAAGATCCCGATTTTGACCATATGATCTTAAGGTCTAATCCAATTTGACCTTACTTTTCAGGAACCGTAAACTAAAAAATTATAAAATCATGGATTATGTTTTATAGAATTCAAAAAACATTATGTTAATTTTCTTAAATATTTCATATTCATAATTTGGGACAACATTTACATGAAACATTCATATAATTGGTGTTTATGATATATAATAATTTGTAGATTTGAAAAGTATTACAAAGACTATTAATTAAATGACATTATATTAGGATCTTAAGATCCCAATCAGATATTACGATATCGATCTTACAAAAACAAAAACGATTCTGAGTAGGATCCCGATCTTGAAAACATTGAAAGTACATTTAATCCTCAAAGTATTATTGTAATTGATTTGGCTTCCAATGTTTGAAATTGTGTTTCGTCCTTAAATTTTTAAATTAATATCCATATAAATCTGAGGTATATGTGTCAGTGATAATTTAGTTGAGAACCAAAGCACTCACAAAGTAATAGTCTTTGAATTAGTTTTAAGTAACCTAAAGCCGAATTAACTATCAAAAAATTAAACAGGCTCAATCAAAATTTCACTTACTCGAGGTAGTGGCGGTGGTCTGACAACCTCCACGTCAGCGCCAAATCATCTTTCACCACCACCACCTTCTCTTCACACTTACCTTTGTAGAGATTACTAGTTCCCCTACTTCTTAAATTGTTTTTATTCAACATTTTATGAAACTAGATGAGTACATGTGCAAAATGCGGTGAAATTTTAAAACAATAATTATAATTGCGAAATTGTGGTAAAGAGTTTCAATGTTTCATGTATAAAATGGATTAATCTTATTTAGTGGGTTAAATTTCTTCTATTAAGTGGTCATGGAAGGAAAATATATAAATATAAAGTATATTATCTAAAAGAATAGCGGGTATAGGTAGATTAATAATTTCATTGTTCTCATTTCGAGAGTTTTTAAACTAATATGTTTTTTACTTTTGTATAGTAAAAATAAGAGTTTTATAGAAAAAGAGTTTGATAAAAGTTTAACAAAAACACACATTAAATAAAAGTTATGTATCAAACTGATCCACCATCCCCCAACCACCCATAACCCACCCGTATCATCTTGATCATAAACTAAACATTAAAACACACATAACAATCAACACACACTTTACGCACACCTTCAAACATCTCTTGTTGGGGTGTTTTCTTCTTATCCTTATTTTGATTTCCCCTAACCACCAAAAAAACGCTCGAACCACGTGTGGTGGTGGTGTCACCTAGAATAGCCCTCGTGGTTGTCTCTCTTACTATGTCCAACCTTAATCATAACCTATCTAAAAACTCAAATTTGACGTTTTTATTTTTAAAGGAGTGAAACTTTCATTCAAACACAAAAGAAAAAGTTGGTTGGTCAACATTTTACAACATTGGATCCTCAAAAAAATTAAATTTATGTATCACTCTTTTACATTTACAAACTTTAAACTTCCACTCATTAGTTTAGTTGCTACTTCAACAAATACAACGTAAAGATAAATTACTTGAACTAGACCAAAAAAGTTTAGTTACCAAAATCGGCAATTACACGCAAACGATATATATATATATATATATATATATATATATATATATATATATATATATATATATATATATATATACTCCTTAATGACCCTAACCCCTTGTATATCTAGACGTTATTTTTATTTGTTAGGTCATGTTTGGCAAAACTAGCTGTAAGCTGTATATTGTAAGCTGTTGTAAGCTGTAAATTGTAAAGCTGTTAACATGAGCTACAAGTTGTATCTTTTTCAATAAAAGTGTTTGGTAAGTTAGCTGTTAAATATAATTATAAGATGTAAAATGACATCAAAGGACATATTTATAAATGTAAATAAATGTTTGGATGGTATATTAGTAATTTAAAGTTTTAACATCTCTAAGATATTTAAAAAGCATCATGAATCAGCTTTTCATTTAAGCTATTTGTTTGAAATAAAAGCTTGAAGTTAATTTCCAAACGGAGCTACTTATTTTATAAGAGATTATTTTATTAACAAAAAGCTAACAGCTCCCTAAAAAGCTCCTACCAAACAGATTTTACAAAAACCATCTTTTAATGACCCATATGTAAAAGAAAAGACTGTAAAGAAAACGTGAACAATCAATTACACTCTAAATCAGGTGCACTGCATGAGTGTCTCATGGGAATCATGCATACAACCTTAATTATGAAATTAAACTTTTGGCATGGATATAAGCTGCTTTATTGCTTCAAATGTGGTTTTTATAATAACTCATTCATTTCAGATAAAAATACTGTGTCGCTTGGTCATCGATCCGTTCTCTCACATGGAGGAGCATTTTAGGAAGCTAGCTATAGCACGACCTTTTAATGGTTCGTGGGAAGCTGTGGAAGCTAACATGGCAGCCTTCGAGCATATTCTCTCCAGGCTTCCTGTTAAAACTGTTTTAACATCAAAATCCATTTCAAAGCTATGGCACAATGTCCTGTCCACCAAACGTTTCATATTATCGCACCAAAATTTTTCAAAACTCAATCCCAAATATATCGTCTTTCATGATGCTGATGAACGTGAAGATGGTATAGATCGAGAAATGTATCAAATGGAACCAAACGGCGTTTATACTCAATCCTATGTTATTCCTGAACTTAATACTCTCCGCGACCCTCATATATTATCTTCTTTCAATGGTTTGATTTGCTTTCTAGACTTTATCAACTCGTCTTCAAATAGATATGAAGTGGATATTCATATTTGCAACCCTGCAACTCGTGAATTTTTAAAGCTACCAAGAGGCCAACCATCTATGATCATTCCTATTTATTGGCTATTGTGTTCTAAAATGTTTCATGTTTATAAAATATTCAGATTTTTTGGTGAGCTGGTGGATATGGTAGATGGTTGTGTTCAGTGTGAAGTATACTCTTCACTGACTAGATCTTGGAAACGATTGGGTCGGTTTGAAGTATGGCCTATGGCGAACCCATTTCGCCCGTTGGTTGCTGATCACGTTTTTTTGGATAGTAAGTTATATTGGCTAATCGATGCAGATGTGGCGAATAAAGCATCCTGGATTATGATGGTTGATATGCATGAAATGTTTCATAGAATTGACCTTCCAACAAAAGCTAATGGCTCGATGTTTGGCTCGTTTTTAATTGATTTTAGGGGTCAGCTTTGTTTTATAGATTGGAGTGAGCCCTATATTTATATATGGGGTTATGAGGAAGAGAAAAAAAGCTGGCAATTGTTGGGCATGCCGCAATTTCCTGATTGGTCTGAAGTTTGGCTATTTAACTCGGCTGTTCCCAATGGAGATGAGATATTGTTTGTGTATGACAAAAAATCTTCGTTGCGACATGAAATTGTTTATGATGTTGGTCTTAAAATGTGGAAAGAGTTTTCTATACCTGAAGCTGACAAAGAAAAACGAATGATAGTGTTTCCATTTGCCGAAACTCTTTTTCCGTGTGGTAAGCGTGAGGGTTTTACTAATTATATTCATGTAAAAAGTGTCTTGAAGTGTCAATCTTATAGTTACTGACCATTTTTTTATGGGTTCATTGACAAGGTCAGTTTCCTGAAGAATGCAGAGCTAAATATATCTATTGTAAGTAGCCGCAACAACAGTTGTATATACTTTTTATTTTAAGTAGTCACAAAGACAGTAATAACTGAGCTGTCTTGGTGCATTTGGTCAGTTTAGATAGATATGAAGGGAGCCCGTTTTCGTTTTCTTTCTGACATGAGTTATTTTTTGGTTGCAGATTATGCAAGACAGAAGGTTACTCTGGTGGCTGAGTAGGAGCAGCATTAATGGGTGGTAGCTGCTGTTTTTTTTTTTTTTTTTTTTTTTTTTTCTTTCTCTGAAATGTTTGTGAACTGCTTTTGTTTTAGGTGTTTTAAACTTCTCAACTTTTGTTGTTAAAACTCAAGTATATGTGTCATTGTCTTTAAACTTGAAGATGATATGATGGTTATGAATAAGTGGTTTTGTTTTTGTTTTTGTTTTTGTTTTGCTACTGAAGTGGTGTTGCCATGCTTCGTTTGATTGTAGAAATACACAAAAGGGTCAGGTCTTAGAGAGCAGTGTTAGGGGTATGAGCATCTACATCATATCTCCCTCGTTGGTGAATTGTTGTTGTTGTTAGAGACTAGAAATTAAACCGTCCAGCGTAATTGGAACTTTAATCAGTTTGTTGTAACTTGTAACCCGGCCCATTGGTTACAAGAAGACAACTTTTAGGTTCCGCCATTGGGTTTGGTAGGACTGGCAACATTCATTTAGACTTGAATTAGATGACCAGATGTATAGGCCTCAATCATATATCACTTCATATTCTATTTATTCATACATGACAATTAGCCTAATGAGTTAAGAAGCTGGTTTAAGTAGTTATATTCAACTCTTATCTTTTACATATTAGAAGAGGAATAACGTAAGCTTATCATTTCAGCTGTAATTTAAGATCTATATAAAGACCCATATAATAGAATGGAGTTTTATACATATTGGACTAAAATATGTTCAGTCCAGCTAGGTCGGGCAATTCGATCCGGTTCGTCATCCGATCTGGTCTAATAAAACATACTGGTCGGTTTAAGTCGGACCATATCTGACCGAGGACAATATACAAGGAAAAAGTTGAAGCAATGACCGATTCGTTTCGATCTATGGTTCATTGTGCTCTGCTCTATTTAACTATATAATAATATCGAAATATGAATCATGACCCAAGTTCTTATTTATGTAAAGAAAATGGAAAAAGGTAAAATGTGAAATGTGAAACTTGTTGAAATGATTAATTGGTTGGAAAAATATATTAAGAAAAAAGTTTGTGTTATCTTTTTTTATTATAAGTAGTACAATGACGGTCCATATAGTTGGCGTTGATCAATGTGTATATGTTTTCTTTACTCTTTTTATAATGTATGTTATAATCTTCAATTCAGAAAGCCTTAACACCTACAGTTCCTCAGTCAAATGAACATAAATTTGCTCAGTTATAACTCTCATGTGCAAGGCAGATGACTAGATGAGAGTAATATGATCATTTTGTAACACCCCCAAAATTTGGTACAGCGGAAGACTCAACAAGCTTTCGGGGTGCTACGGGGATTGGTATCCATTCAAAGTCATGAAAGAACGAGATAAAGTAAACATAAGAAAAACACAACCAAACCGGGTTTTAAAGTTTACATTTATCCCAAAAATTATCCAAAGTAAGGCCCAAAAGAAATAAACATAGGTCCACAATAGTTATCAGAGTTTTAGAAAAATAGATCCATAACCGGTGCCAAATGCCAAGCCTCAAATCCCAAGCATCCATAGAGCATCACTTAATTACCTGAGAAAACGTGCTAAAAGTCAGCTTTCGCTGGTGAGATCATAGGTTTAAATTCATAATTCAATATAGTGGACATATACGCAAAACGCTTGCTAGCTAGACTAGGGCTCAATCACCCAACCAAAATAATCCAACCAAATCAAATCATCCCTATAGGTGCACGCTATAGCTCAAACCAATCCAAACAATAGCTTACCTAGCTCAAGTGTAGGCCTCGCTCTATAATCAATCCAATAGCTTACCTAGATCTAGTCTAGGCCTCGCTCAAATCAATCAAATCAATATGTATGCGTAAGGATACGACATACCCAACATTCGTAAGGATACGACATGTTCAACTTACCTAGATCTAGTCTAGGCCTCGTTGTTTAGCTTACCTAGCTCTAGGCTAGGCCTCGCTCTATAACCAATCCAATAGCTTACCTAGTTCGGGACTAGGCCTCGCTCAACAACCAAATCAATAGCTTACCTAGCTCATGTCTAGGCCTCGCTCTACCTAGTTCTATAAGCATAGCAAGTTTTGAAATCAAAAAGCGATAATAGTCCACATAAAACATTTGCACGTTTCTCACCCCAAGTATTGAAAACAAAGTTCAAGAGTAAAAGTGGGGCTCTGACTCACCTCAAGTCCAGCAAATCCTCAAAAGAAACGATAGAAGAAAGACGTAAGTAATCTCAAGCAACTCACGTAACGGCGACTACAGACTCGGCACTTCCTAACAATATCAAACTCTTTCAGAAATCATTTCCTCAAAATCAAATATTCCCATTCCCGAACGTATTCCATTTTACTTTCCAAAAATATCCATTTCTCAAATTAACTTCATATTAATTTGAAATTCGACGTTTGGTATCCATATGGGTGGAGGGTCGACACAACTCAAACCAAAAAGTCACAACAAGCAAAATAATAAACCAACTATAGGTCTAATGTTAGCCCAACATATTATTTAAATAATTATCGAAGCTTATCAAGTCCGTCGATTTGATAACCTCCCATATTTATTTACGTAATATATCGTTCCAAAATTATACCCAACCTAAAGCACATTGCACAAAAGATTCTATTTGGTATATATCGTAGTCCAATAAATTCCCTATATATATCGTTGAATCGGCCAAATTCCACGAGATACGTAGTAATTTATTACCCTAAAATATATACCACAACCTACGGGCGTCGTGGGATACGATGCCCATTAATATACTCATTTTATATCGTCAAATAACTCGATCTAATCCGTCGATTAAATAAGTCACTTGATATATAAAATGTTTATATTAATCGTCATATATCCGTGACAACACAAAAGTCACAATATAAAGCCCACTTGGACTTTAAAGAACCACAACTCGTATAACTCGATAAGTTTTTAAATTTATAAGAATCACGTTTTTAATTATTATTCTCCCGACTTAATATTTCGCCGTTATATATATGTATATAGTTATTATTTATAACAATATTCCGACATTTATTACACTATTTGCATAATATATTAACTATCGTTATATTATTATACGTTTACTCGTGATCGTTTTATTATTAATATACGCATATATATATATATATATATATATATATATATATATATATATATATATATATATATATATATATATATATATATGTACGTTTAACACGTCTACATACGTATATAAACGATTATATTCTTAATAATATTATTACGAGTATTATTTTTAATATCGACTTTTAAATATTTATCGAGTCATAGAATTTGGTCACATGTCCGAGTCATGACTCTCGGCTCATAGTCCAAGTCCAAATATAAGAACCAAGCCAACATAAATAAATCAACTCCGTCCAAAATCAATCCCATATCCACATGCTACAACATGAGAGTCCGACTACGGCACCCGACTAATCCTATCTCCGTCATTCTAGGGACCGTCTCACAATCGGTCCCCATTATCACACCTCGTCAACACAACCTTACAATTCAAGTCCATTGCCGAGACCACAAGGCCTCGGCCTTGCCACACCTCTCGGCCCAAGTAAAAACACAACAACGACAACAACAATAATCCAACAACAAGGAGAACCACAAAAGTAACAAATATACGGGTCAAGACATCGAGTCAAATACGAACCGGAAGACCCACTTGGGTCTCTGTTCTCACTACGAGCCACGAAAACCAACCCCGAGACTTTGAGGGTCTCGGCTAAGCTCCAAACAAATATCAAGCAAACCAAATGGACCATAGGGGTCACATTAAGCTCACCCGAGCGACAAAACAATAACCAATCGGACCCTTGAGGTCACTTTGAGCTCCAACGAGCTATGGCCACAACCAACGGACCCTTGAGGTCACGTTGGGCTCCAAATCCAACCAAGAATCATAACATCGAGACCACAAGGTCTCGGCCTAGCTCCAACGAGCCACAAATCTCCATTCAATCGAACCCAAATAAACAAATCCGAGCACCATAAGTTTGTGAGTCGACACCCAAGGATACCATCTTTATTTTTGTATCAAAACCCATTTTTAAAGCTTAAAAATCCAAACCCAAATCAAAGATTGAAACCGGGTTTAACTCGGATTAGTCTAACCCGACGCGTAAAAACGCGTTTCTCACCTTCAAAACAAGTGTCAACCAAGAAAAGTGGTGATGTGGTGGTGTGTGGTGTTGTATGCGACGGAAAAACAAGAAACGAAAGGGGGGGTTTCTATTGAGCGCGTGTGGTACAACACACGAAAGAGGAGTGTGTGGGGAGTGTTTTGGTGGTAGCGGTGTGTGGTGGTGACCGGCGATGGTGATGGTGTTGGTGATGCAGGTGGGCGGCGACAAGAGGGAGAGAAGAGGGAGTGAGGGAGGTGATAATATGAGGGTGAAAGGGTTAGGGTTAGGGGTAATATACCCGAATTTTACAACATTGGTCCCTCTAGTTCTCTTTTTCTAATATAAGCCACAATAACTTTGGCATTTAAGAAATGTTATTAATCGGTTTTCCCGTAACATGATTATTCGTTCCCAAAAATATTAAACGTCGCCAAACATATTCGTACACGTCGTCATAAATTTTCCAAAGACACTTCTCGAGTTATATAAATATAAAAACATTCGTTTAATAGATAACCGCGACCGTTATTCAAAAGATTTAATTTCGTTAGGTTATCCTAGTGCCGGAGTCAATGTAGTGCCAACCAATCATCTCAAAAAAAAATCATCACGAATGAACCAAACCAAACCATAAATAAATAATCAAATCCCATAAATAACGTACAATTAAAATCACATTCTAACTTTCATAAAATATCTCGTCACGATAAACTTTTCAAATATTCCAAAATTATAATTTTTAATGTAATGCGGGTTTAAAAACGGCTCCCTAATTTGCCAGTTGTCACACATTTCATCACCGATTTTCATTGTAGGCAATGGATTATTTTCTTCACTAGCAAAATTAGATCTCGTTACCTAATATGCCTTTAACAATGTACAGTAAAATAGTTGATATAACATGTCACTACAACATAAAAAATGGCAACATGTTATACGATAATACCTTCTATAGAAGGTCACTTATATACTAATGGGGTGTAACTTCATATCCTTTTAAGGGGTCATTTAGCCTGTAAATTCGTACATATATGGTCATTTATTGCTCTAAACTGTTTCTATTTGAGTTTTAGGATGCAAATGCCGGAAAAATACATGTTTCGAGCTCAATTGGATGGAAAAACGAAGAAAACGACAACATTGGGAATTTTGCCACGAGAAGGCCTCGTGACGCCGTCACCTAGGGGGTGCAGACGATACAGGCTTTGGAGACGGCCTCAAGCTGACCAAGACCAAAATTATGGAGGCTGACGATGTCACAACCTCAACGTGATGCCGTCAAAGATGTAAAACTATATATATATTTTCGCAATGTTTTCATTATTGTGGGTGCAACTTTGGAGGATAAACCCTAGACGAAAATCCACACTTCTTGTAGGCCCTTTGGCCATTGATGTATTCATGTTTGTGAAAGACAAGTTATTTATTTAATCATTCAATCATATCTATGTGTTATTGTTTGATTTATTTATTTGTTTCTCTTTTCATTACCATGCAAGGCTAGATCACTTAGTATTTGCTTAGGATTGCATGAAACCTAATTATTGATTGTTATGTTGTCGTCTCTTGTTTGATGGTGTGTGCGTTAGGAGTTGGAAATCTGGCTAGGGAAAACTATACTAGCTTGAACGTCCACTAAACCGTGACTAGTTAATAACTTATGTCTTAGGTTAATTAATTTGAGGTGAGTATTTATTGCGTAGTTAGTTATTGCGTGAGCTTGACAAATCATATACGCGTCGTTTACTTAGGCTAATCTATAGACAAGGGATTGACCAAACCACAACTGGTAATTAGGAATACTCCACATTATATTATACAAGGATGTAACAATTCAACAACGTAATAAGATTTAAATAGAGAGTAATGAGATTCCAAGTAAATACGTTTTTCCTTTTATAAGAAGTTCACCAATTTACTTTTATTGTCATTAGTTTAGTTTTTAGTTTAAAAACAATATCTTGCAATAGCTAAGATTTTACTTGCTTTCTAATAAATATAAAATACCAAAAATAATCTTCCCTCAACCATTAGGCTTATTTTGTCATACATTTCGAACCTACCTCATTATTCTCTTAGAGAATGATCAATCTCTCGTGTATTGCCTATACTACACTACAACAGTTAGGTACTCTGCCTAGGAGGATAAAACTTAGTGGTTTTACAAAATTTTGCGTCATATACTTTGTTAGCAAAACTAGTGCTAACGTACAATATAAGTAAGTTTGTTACATTTAAAAATTAAAAAGTCACTCTTTTGTCACTTTTTTTTTCAATTAACCGAAAGTTGATAATAAGACTATTTAATGACAAGAAACCATAGAAACTGTAACTTTCTGTAGAATTGTCGACACGTGGATCCTGTAGCATCGTTTTAAGTAACTTCACGCATCGAAACTGTATCTACATATATGGCAGAGGATTTAGGGTGAATCGTAATAAAATCTAAGGCGTGCGAAGAGGAGAAACAATCAAAATTTTGTCAAGTAAGTGATTTGATATTAATTTATTTTACATTGTATTTTATTTATTCTTTTGTGTAAGAATTTGATAATGAATATGTTTAGTTGTATATGATTATATATTGGTTGATTCATATCGAGTTTTTGAAACTACAGTGCATATATTTGAGTATTTGATCAACTATTTTGTGGTCATTTTACAATTCAATATGAGAATTTTATGTGATTTGGAATATTATTATCAGATTTGATCTTTAATTTGATTAAAAAAATTATTGTTAAATTATTTTTATTTAAAACTAAAATCTTTTTGACACGTTAATATGTTAATGTTTATAATAATGTTTTGCGTGTGTACTGTTTTAGTCATTGTATACTTTGGTTAAATTGCCAATGTAGGTAAGCAAGTAGGTTTTTCTTTATTTTAAAAAGAAGTAATTATACCTCAACAAATATACCATGGTTGTTAAGATCATGATCATAATCTTAGGATCTTGCAATTTTACATTCCTACAAAGCAAGACCGATCCAGATCAATGTAGGATCCTAGCAAGCTTACAATCTTATAAGATCCCGATTTCGACCATATGATCTTAAGGTCTAACCCAATTTGACCTTACTTTTCTGGAACCGTAAACTAAAAAATTATAAAATCATGGATTATGTTTTATAGAATTCAAAAAACATTATGTTAATTTTCTTAAATATTTCATATTCATAATTTGGGACAACATTTACATGAAACATTCATATAATTGGTGTTTATGATATATAATAATTTGTAGATTTGAAAAGTATTACAAAGACTATTAATTAAATGACATTATAGTAGGATCTTAAGATCCCAATCAGATATTACGATATCGATCTTACAAAAACAAAAACGATTCTGAGCAGGATCCCGATCTTGAAAACATTGAAAGTACATTTAATCCTCAAAGTATTATTGTAACTGATTTGGCTTCCAATGTTTGAAATTGTGTTTCGTCCTTAAATTTTTAAATTAATATCCATATAAATCTGAGGTATATGTGTCAGTGATAATTTAGTTGAGAACCAAAGCACTCACAAAGTAATAATCTTTGAATTAGTTTTAAGTAACCTAAAGCCGAATTAACTATCAAAAAATTAAACAGGCTCAATCAAAATTTCACTTACTCGAGGTAGTGGCGGTGGTCTGACAACCTCCACGTCAGCGCCAAATCATCTTTCACCACCACCACCTTCTCTTCACACTTACCTTTGTAGAGATTACTAGTTCCCCTACTTCTTAAATTGTTTTTATTCAACATTTTATGAAACTAGATGAGTACATGTGCAAAATGCGGTGAAATTTTAAAACAATAATTATAATTGCGAAATTGTGGTAAAGAGTTTCAATGTTTCATGTATAAAATGGATTAATCTTATTTAGTGGGTTAAATTTCTTCTATTAAGTGGTCATGGAAGGAAAATATATAGATATAAAGTATATTATCTAAAAGAATAGCGGGTATAGGTAGATTAATAATTTCATTGTTCTCATTTCGAGAGTTTTTAAACTAATATGTTTTTTACTTTTGTATAGTAAAAATAAGAGTTTTATAGAAAAAGAGTTTGATAAAAGTTTAACAAAAACACACATTAAATAAAAGTTATGTATATAAAGAAAATCAAACTTATCCACCCTCCCCCAACCACCCATAACCCACCCGTATCATCTTGATCATAAACTAAACATTAAAACACACATAACAATCAACACACACTTTACGCACACCTTCAAACATCTCTCGTTGGGGTGTTTTCTTCTTATCCTTATTTTGATTTCCCCTAACCACCAAAAAAACGCTCGAACCACGTGTGGTGGTGGTGTCACCTAGAATAGCCCTCGTGGTTGTCTCTTTTACTATGTCCAACCTTAATCATAACCTATCTAAAAACTCAAATTTGACGTTTTTATTTTTAAAGGAGTGAAACTTTCATTCAAACACAAAAGAAAAAGTTGGTTGGTCAACATTTTACAACATTGGATCCTCAAAAAAATTAAATTTATGTATCACTCTTTTACATTTACATACTTTAAACTTCCACTCATTAGTTTAGTTGCTACTTCAACAAATACAACGTAAAGATAAATTACTTGAACTAGACCAAAAAAGTTTAGTTACCAAAATCGGCAATTACACGCAAACGATATATATATATATATATATATATATATATATATATATATATATATATATATATATATATATATATATATATATATATATATATATATATATACTCCTTAATGACGCTAACCCCTTGTATATCTAGATGTTATTTTTATTTGTTAGGTCATGTTTGGCAAAACTAGCTGTAAGCTGTATATTGTAAGCTGTTGTAAGCTGTAAATTGTAAAGCTGTTAACATGAGCTACAAGTTGTATCTTTTTCAATAAAAGTGTTTGGTAAGTTAGCTGTTAAATATAATTATAAGATGTAAAATGACATCAAAGGACATATTTATAAATGTAAATAAATGTTTGGATGGTATATTAGTAATTTAAAGTTTTAACATCTCCATGATATTTAAAAAGCATCATGAATCAGCTTTTCATTTAAGAGCTATTTGTTTGAAATAAAAGCTTGAAGTTAATGTATCCAAACGGAGCTACTTATTTTATAAGAGATTATTTTTGTAACAAAAAGCTAACAGCTCCCTAAAAAGCTCCTACAGATTTTACAAAAACCATCTTTTAATGACCCATATGTAAAAGAAAAGACCGTAAAGAAAACGTGAACAATCAATTACACTCTAAATCAGGTGCACTGCATGAGTGTCTCATGGGAATCATGCATACAACCTTAATTATGAAATTAAACTTTTGGCATGGATATAAGCTGCTTTATTGCTTCAAATGTGGTTTTTATAATAACTCATTCATTTCAGATAAAAATACTGTGTCGCTTGGTCATCGATCCGTTCTCTCACATGGAGGAGCATTTTAGGAAGCTAGCTATAGCACGACCTTTTAATGGTTCGTGGGAAGCTGTGGAAGCTAACATGGCAGCCTTCGAGCATATTCTCTCCAGGCTTCCTGTTAAAACTGTTTTAACATCAAAATCCATTTCAAAGCTATGGCACAATGTCCTGTCCACCAAACGTTTCATATTATCGCACCAAAATTTTTCAAAACTCAATCCCAAATATATCGTCTTTCATGATGCTGATGAACGTGAAGATGGTATAGATCGAGAAATGTATCAAATGGAACCAAACAGGGTTTATACTCAATCCTATGTTATTCCTGAACTTAATACTCTCCGCGACCCTCATATATTATCTTCTTTCAATGGTTTGATTTGCTTTCTAGACTTTATCAACTCGTCTTCAAATAGATATGAAGTGGATATTCATATTTGCAACCCTGCAACTCGTGAAGTTTTAAAGCTACCAAGAGGCCAACCATCTATGATCATTCCTGTTTATGGGCTATTGTGTTCTAAAATGTTTCATGTTTATAAAATATTCAGATTTTTTGGTGAGCTGGTGGATATGGTAGATGGTTGTGTTCAGTGTGAAGTATACTCTTCACTGACTAGATCTTGGAAACGATTGGGTCGGTTTGAAGTATGGCCTATGGCGAACCCATTTCGCCCGTTGGTTGCTGATCACGTTTTTTTGGATAGTAAGTTATATTGGCTAATCGATGCAGATGTGGCGAATAAAGCATCCTGGATTATGATGGTTGATATGCATGAAATGTTTCATAGAATTGACCTTCCAACAAAAGCTAATGGCTCGATGTTTGGCTCGTTTTTAATTGATTTTAGGGGTCAGCTTTGTTTTATAGATTGGAGTGAGCCCTATATTTATATATGGGGTTATGAGGAAGAGAAAAAAAGCTGGCAATTGTTGGACATGCCGCAATTTCCTGATTGGTCTGAAGTTTGGCTATTTAACTCGGCTGTTCCCAATGGAGATGAGATATTGTTTGTGTATGACAAAAAATCTTCGTTGCGACATGAAATTGTTTATGATGTTGGTCTTAAAATGTGGAAAGAGTTTTCTATACCTGAAGCTGACAAAGAAAAACGAATGATAGTGTTTCCATTTGCCGAAACTCTTTTTCCGTGTGGTAAGCGTGAGGGTTTTACTAATTATATTCATGTAAAAAGTGTCTTGAAGTGTCAATCTTATAGTTACTGACCATTTTTTTATGGGTTCATTGACAAGGTCAGTTTCCTGAAGAATGCAGAGCTAAATATATCTATTGTAAGTAGCCGCAACAACAGTTGTATATACTTTTTATTTTAAGTAGTCACAAAGACAGTAATAACTGAGCTGTCTTGGTGCATTTGGTCAGTTTAGATAGATATGAAGGGAGCCCGTTTTCGTTTTCTTTCTGACATGAGTTATTTTTTGGTTGCAGATTATGCAAGACAGAAGGTTACTCTGGTGGCTGAGTAGGAGCAGCATTAATGGGTGGTAGCTGCTGTTTTTTTTTTTTTTTTTCTTTCTCTGAAATGTTTGTGAACTGCTTTAATTTTGTTTTAGGTGTTTTAAACTTCTCAACTTTTGTTGTTAAAACTCAAGTATATGTGTCATTGTCTTTAAACTTGAAGATGATATAATGGTTATGAATAAGTGGTTTTGTTTTTGTTTTTGTTTTGCTACTGAAGTGGTGTTGCCATGCTTCGTTTGATTGTAGAAATACACAAAAGGGTCAGGTCTTAGAGAGCAGTGTTAGGGGTATGAGCGTCTACATCATATCTCCCTCGTTGTGGAATTGTTGTTGTTGTTAGAGACTAGAAATTAAACCGTCCAGCGTAATTGGAACTTTAATCAGTTTGTTGTAACTTGTAACCCGGCCCATTGGTTACAAGAAGACAACTTTTAGGTTCCGCCATTGGGTTTGGTGGGACTGGCAACATTCATTTAGACTTGAATTAGATGACCAGATGTATAGGCCTCAATCATATATCACTTCATATTCTATTTATTCATACATGACAATTAGCCTAATGAGTTAAGAAGCTGGTTTAAGTAGTTATATTCAACTCTTTATCTTTTACATATTAGAAGAGGAATAACATAAGCTTATCATTTCAGCTGTAATTTAAGATCTATATAAAGACCCATATAATAGAATGGAGTTTTATACATGCATTGTAAGTATTCACAACTGATTCAAGGTGTTTTTCTTGTGGGCGATGTTGACAGTACCAAAATATTGTTGCAGATTAGAAGAAAGTTTTTGTCCGAAGAACGGAGAACACAACATAGACAAAATGACAAAGCATCATCGTTTTTCCCTTAGAATATTCTCATACAAAATCAATTGTATCCATTTCGTTGTGAATTGACGTAGTAATATTCACATCAAATTGTTTTACTTTCAGATGAACTAGGACCACTTTCTCTTTGTTTTATTGCATACGTTAAAAAAGTTCTTTGATAAAACCGTTTGGATGTGACAAAGGCGTAAACCGTGTCAAGGAAAATATAAAAAAATACATTACAAAGTCACAATCCAAAAACGAAAATCTAACAGCCAATTCCATCTGAACAAGAGTAAAAGGACACGTTGGATAATATTTTATTCGTTCTCCAATTCAGTTTTTTCGATGTTATTAGCATCTTGTTATATTTTATGTAAAATCTAGTCATAAAAAGCTTTATTCTATTTGTATGTATCTATACTACATATAAAGAGAAAACAACACATATTTTTAAAAATTAAAAACTTAAAAGATGAGCCTACTTATAAAAGGCTATGCAATTTATTAAACAGTTACTCTGTAAATACTTAATTGCAACTTAAAACACTAACTTTCTTCACTCTCACTTACTCCACACTCATATAACACACAAATTAACCTGATATAAATCATCGCTGTTATGCGCGGGTAGTCGTCTAGTGTGAAGACATAGACATCATATAGTCTTAAACAATGTATGTGAATGTACTAAACGACAGAAACTAGAATCATGCATGCAATGCCTTGTTCCTAATATTGTTAGAATGGATGCACTTTGTATATAAGTGGTATCCGCTTAGCTTTTCACTATGCTGTTGGATAAAACGAGCAATAAGTAATCTTCAATTGATTCAGTTCCAGGCTTGACTAGAAATGGGAGATAAGAAGAATGTAGGAATTTTCAGGTATGCCAAAGGGTATGACAAAATTTTGATGTTTCTGGGAACACTCGGAAGCCTTGGAGATGGATTGCAAGTCCCGTTAACAATGTATGTTCTTAGCGGTGTCATCAATCAATATGGAGATCCATATGACCCTGTAACTCTCTCTACCGTCAATAAGGTAATATATTATGACAAATTGTTTCTAAATATGACCAGACTCATGAAAATGTCAATTCGTAGCATAAAGATGTTGTGAACTATCAGCAATCATCACATAACTATCAGATTAAGAATCACTAGCGTTATATTTTTGTGTTCAAGAAGCATATGTTTTCTCTTGTAAAAAGTGTTAGACGTGTACAATGATAAAAGATCAAATCAAGTTGTATAATATTTTGTGATTAGTCATATCTCCTAATTAATGTAGTCCTTTATATACTGTAGCCCTTGGTTGGCAATATCAAATGAATACAATCAGTTACAATTCACTCGTTTATGTTCATTACACAATCTTACAAAAAGGGCCAACAATGCAGCTAAAGGAGGCAACACGGGTGACTTTGAATGGGTAATGCATCAAAATGGGTCATTTTTAAAATGGCCACACGGGTCAGGTTGACTCATTGTTCTTCAAGCAAAGATAGAAGTTTTCTTTAAACTTAGAGACAAAGTAATTTATTTATTGCATTTCTTGATGATTAATATTCAGTTTTTCTCAAAGAGTGATTCCATTTCATTATAGTTGTTCCCACTAATAATTTGCCAAACAGACATTTTATTATAATTGTGTATTCAGAAACTAATATGTATCATTTCTATAAATTTTAGTATTCACTCAGGTTGCTATATGTTGCACTTTTTGTTGGGCTCTCTGCATTTGTAGGTACGTTTAAGTGACTCTTGATGTTATTAGTTTAATTTTTGAATGACATGCACACTATCAACTATCCACTGTTATTCATGTTTTCAGAAGGACTTTGTTGGGCAAGGACTGCAGAAAGACAGACTTCTCGTATGAGACTTGAGTATTTGAAATCTGTCCTTAAACAAGACGTTGCTTTCTTCGACACCCAAGAAGCTGGTTCATCCACAACGTATGAAGTTGTTTCAACTATCACTGCTGATTCTAATGCAATCCAAGTCACTATTGGCGAAAAGGTAATTCTCTAAGCTAAAACATTTATACACAATCAACACATGTGGCAAAATGGGTGGGCCGGATGGTTTGGGTAATGATTTAAAATTACGTTTGCATCCAAATAACAAGTATTTTTTAGGTAAAGGTAAAAAGTCAAAACAGCTCCAGCAGGTTGGGCTGACGTTAAGCATTTTTCTTTCCAAAAGCTTTACATTTTTTTTATATATGATCACTAAAAAGAGACAAGTTCCATAATGTAGCAATAAATTGTTTTATAGTTATACATTTTTATATTCAGATATAGTGATTAATGTTTTTAAAACGGGTTAGTAATATTTTAATAGCAATGGATTTTTGAAATAATATGATATATGAGGCTTAATGCATTAAAAAATTTCACTTGATAAATAGGACCGCAACTGCCACCTCTGTGAATCAAGCATCTTGAATTTTCGTTTTAATTCAAACATGTTTTCTAAACCAGATACCTGATACTATCGCCAACATGTCATCCTTCATCTTCTGCCACGTGTTTGCATTTACACTATCTTGGAGGCTTACATTGGCTGCTCTTCCATTCTCTGTAATGTTCCTTATACCAGCCCTTAGATTCGGTAAGCTTGTGATGGATGTAGGAATGATGTTGGCTACATCATACGGTGGCGCTGGTAGTATAGCAGAACAATCTATTTCGTCCATTAGAACTGTGTATTCATATGTTGGAGAGCATCAAACAATTGAAAAGTTCAGCAATGCACTTCAAAATACTATGAAACTAGGAATAAAACAAGGGCTTGCTAGAGGAGTAATGATTGGAAGCATGGGAATCATTTACATTAATTGGGCGTTTCAGGCTTGGTTCGGATCTATTCTTGTCTCTAAACATGGCGCAAAGGGCGGTGATATTTTTGTAGCTGGATTTAATGTGCTAATGGGAGGACTGTAAGATCTACTATCTTTTCTTATCTTTTTTACTATGCACCAAGGTGGAATGATGAGAGGGTCAAACGGGCAGTACAAGTCCAAATGGCCATAGAAAAATATAATGAAAATAACTTGAGTTTTTTTTTTTTTTTTTTTCTTTTTATTGTTATTGTTATTGTTATTGTTATTGTTATTATTATTATTATTGTTATTATCATTATCATTATTATTATTATCATTATTATCATTATCATTATCATTATCATTATTATTATTATTATTATTATTATTATTATTATTATTATTATTATTATTATTATTATTATTATTATTATTATTATTATCATTATCATTATTATTATCAAACTTTTGCGAAGTTGCTTACTGATCACAGTCCTCAGGGAGGGTTATGGTTAGCAACTTTTTGCTTATCCTTGAAATGAGTATGATATTTCAATAATGAATATATACTTTAGGTGACTTTCCACTTGAGAGGTATTTTATCTAGCCTGTAAGTATACACGTCTTTGTATCTTTACCTGAACTTTGAGCCGACACTCTTATAAATTTGCAGGTACGTCCTGATTGCACTCCCGAACCTTACCGCCATTTCGGAGTCAAGAGGGGCTACAACTCGCATTAATGAGATGATAGACAGAAATCCAACTATCAACTCTGAAGATAAGAAAGGAAAGGCCTTATCACATGTAAGAGGTATAATCGAATTCAAAGGTATACACTTTAGCTACCCATCAAGGCCCGATACACCTATTCTACAAGGGTTAAATCTTAGAATACCGGCTAGTAAAACTGTTGGTCTAGTTGGAAGTAGTGGTTCAGGCAAGTCGACAATTATATCACTGATCCAAAGGTTTTACGATCCCGCAGAGGGTGAGATTTTGTTGGATGGATATAATATAAATAATCTTAATCTTAAATGGTTAAGATCACAAATGGGTTTAGTTAATCAAGAGCCAATTCTTTTTGCAACTTCTATCAAAGAGAACATATTGTTTGGGAAAGAAGGAGCATCTTTCGATGATGTTGTAGCAGCAGCCAAAGATGCAAATGCACATGATTTCATTGTTAAGTTTCCAGATGGCTATGATACTAATGTAAGTTCATTTCATTTCTCTATCATAACCAGCTTTTTAGGCCAGAAAACACCATCAAACTTTTATAAGCATGATTAAACTAAACTAATAATATGATAGTAGCGCAACTTTTGATCACGTCTACTTTTATTTTGATGTGGTGCTGATGTGGCGTTACTGACACAAAATCAGTAATTGTCTTAATTATTTTTAGAAACCTTAGGCGGCCTTTTGGAGACTACTGATCAGAAACAAAAGGGATTAATGTTGGATAAACCAATTAACTTTATCATTTTGGCGGTTTGATCCCTAAATCTTTTTTCCGCAGTTGATAAGTTTAAATAGTGCCGTCTAACCAAAAACGTTTGAATTAGATGAAAAACTTAGTTACTCTTTTGTACAATCAGTCTTCCTAAGAATTATAAATTATACAGGTTGGACAATTTGGAGTTCAGCTATCAGGAGGACAAAAGCAGCGAGTCGCAATTGCTCGTGCACTAATCAGAGATCCTAAAATCTTACTCCTTGACGAAGCAACAAGTGCACTTGACTCAGAGTCTGAAAGAGTCGTGCAAAAAGCCATTGACCATGTGTCCGTTGGTAGAACTAATATAATTATTGCTCACCGTCTGTCGACAATTAGAAAGGCCGATCTGATATACGTGCTTCAGTCTGGAAAAGTAATCGAATCAGGTTCACACAACGAGCTAATGAAAACAAATGATAGTCACTACTTTAAAATGGTTCAGTTACAACTATCAGCACCAGCAACTGAACTTCAAAGCCCCCATAGAAGGTCCGTTTCAGCCAGTCCAACAAGTGTGAGGTCAAGTGCACCTAACACCCCGTTAATGAACCTATTCAGCCCGAGGTTCTCAATGAGTTCACCATATTCAGTTCAAGTTGATGCTTCATTTGAGAGTGACTATGAAAACAACTCAAAAAAACTATCTCATCTAAAACCTTCACAATTCCGTTTAATGAAAATGAATTCACCCGAATGGGTAACCGCTCTATGGGGATGTTTAGGTGCTATAGGATGTGGTGTGATTCAACCCATTAATGCATATTGTATAGGGGGTGTGATCAATGTTTACTTCCAGCCTACTAAATCCACAATGGTTGAACACGCAAGTAAATACTCGTACATGTTCTTAGGTGTTGGTGTTTTCAGCTTTTTTTCTACTGTCATCCAACATTATAATTTTGCTATAACCGGAGAAAAGTTGACCACGCGTGTACGAGAAAAGCTTCTAGAGAAGATATTGACTTTTGAGATCGGGTGGTTTGATAAAGACGAGAACACAAGTGCAGCCATTTGTTCACTTTTATCATCCGAAGCTAATATGGTCCGGTCACTTGTTGGCGACCGCTTGTCATTACTAACACAAGCGGTTTTTAGCGCCATTTTTGCTTATGGTTTAGGATTAGTACTCTCGTGGAGACTAACACTTGTATTATTGGCTGCACAACCGTTTTTAATAGGAAGTTTATACGCTAGACGAGTTTTAATGAAGAGTTTATCAGAAAATACTCAAAAGGCTCAAAGGGAAGGAAGTCAACTCGCGAGTGAAGCCGTCATTAATCATAGAACAATAACTGCGTTTTCTTCACAAAAACGGGTGGTTAGTCTATTTAAGGACACATTACAAGGCCCTAAAGATGAAAGTATAAGACAATCATATTATTCAGGCGCAGGGCTTTTTAGTTGTCAGTTTTTAACAACAATGTCAACCGCTTTAGCATTTTGGTATGGGGGTCGGTTACTAGCAAAAGGATTAATAGAACCCGAGAGGCTTTTCCAAGCATTTTTGGTGTTATTATTAACAGCATATACTATAGCTGATGCAGGGAGAATGACTAGAGATATATCAAGAGGAAGTAGTGCTGTCAGTTCAGTCTTTGCAATTCTAGATAAGAAAACTGAGATTGATCCAGATACTTCACGGGGACGTGATTCTATAAAAGGGAATATTAGAGGTCGTGTAGAGCTGAGAAATGTGTTTTTTGCTTATCCGTCTAGACCTGACCATATGGTTTTTAAGGGGTTGAATCTCAAGATAGAGCAAGGAACTTCTGTGGCACTTGTGGGACCAAGTGGATCCGGTAAATCTACTGTTATTGGATTGATAGAGAGGTTTTATGATCCGTTGAAAGGGGCAGTTTTTATTGATGAAAAAGATATAAAGGAGTATAACTTAAGAGGATTGAGGTCCCATATCGCGTTAGTGAGTCAAGAGCCAACTCTTTTTGCTGGTTCGATTCTTGAAAACATTGCTTATGGGAAACCAAGCGCTACAGAATCGGAGATCAGGAATGCTGCAGCGCTTGCCAATGCTCATGAATTCATAAGGTACATATTTTACTATGAAACTATATAATAGTCAATCTTTACTCTTTAGTTACATCATTACAATTAATAATGGTAACACCACTAAAATTTCATCATTTTGGCAGTTTTCACCACTAAACTTCTTACTGCAGTGGCCCATTCCCTTACCTTTTTCATGTTCAGCCCCCCACCCCCCCACCCCCCCAAAACACACACACACACACACAGTTTTTCGTCTAGTAACTTAGTTTTTTTTTTTTTTCCCTGATGTAATTATAAAGAAAATTTGGATTCACAGAAAGCTGTGAAAAAAAGACCCAAAAAAAGTTGAAGGGACTAAACCAGGTGGAACACCTTTCAAGTTCGAATTGGCAAAAAGTTAACTTATAATGGTTTTACCAATACCAAACAATTCAAATTGTCAAGGTATTTAAAAGTTAGATGGTTTTTCCAGGTCTTAAATAAGTTGGTTACTTAAGTTAGATATACCTTTTGTGCAATTTTTGTTGACTAAGTGCTTAAAATCTTGTACTACTTGTCAATGGTAGTGGAATGAAAGACGGGTATGAAACCTATTGTGGCGAAAGGGGTGTGCAGCTATCAGGAGGTCAGAAACAAAGAATAGCATTGGCTCGAGCCATTATCAAGAACCCTGCTATTCTATTGTTGGATGAGGCAACAAGTGCTCTTGATACCATGTCAGAAAGCTTAGTTCAAGAAGCACTAGAAAAGATGATGAATGGTCGGACGTGTATTGTGGTGGCCCACCGTCTCTCCACAATACAAAACTCTAAAGTCATTGCTGTGATTAACGATGGAAAGGTGGTGGAACATGGGTGTCATTCTGATCTTTTATCTATACGTGGTGGAGTGTACTCAAATCTTGTGAAAATGCAGTGCAGCAACTCGCCTTTGCAGAAATAAAACATGGTTGTTAACCAAGTTGGCTGTAAGATATAAGTCATAACACCCGGATTTGTAAATTCTATGCTGGGGAACAATAAGCTTTTAACTATTGTACTTAAAAAAAAAAAAAAAAAAAAAAAAAAAAAAAAAAAAAAAAAAAAAAAAAACAGAAATTTATCTTTGTATGGATACTCCTATGGAACTTGTTAAGTAGGTTTTACCTGTAACGTAAATGCATCATACCCTCTATGCAAATCAGCATATCATTAATCCAGTAATCCATGTGATTTCAGTCTTCATCGCCATTTGACACCTGAAAAATGTGAGAAAAAATTGTTAATAAACTTAATAAAAATTCCATTTTTTGGGCTACCTGCCACCAAATGAAATCACAGAACCTACATGATGTATACTAAAGTGCGTATTATAATAAAGGCCATAGTTTCGACCAGTTTATTAACGGGTTGATTCGTGTTACATCATGAAACTCGTTGGTCAATAACACCCGGATTTGTAAATTCTATGCTGGGGAACAATAAGCTTTTAACTATTGTACTTAAAATAAAAAAAAAAAAAAAAAAAAAAACAGAAATTCTATGATGCAGTACTACAACCTGTGAAGGTAAATATCTACAATAAGTTCACTCAGTATCCTATTTAGTCACAGATGCAGTGACTCCTTCAATTAATTGTTTTAATGTGTATGATTATATAATCATTCCTTTCCGTTTTGATCAATCACTCAACCTGCCTTACCACTTAAATTGTAGTTAGATATTTGTGACCATGCCAACATAAAAAATGCAAAATTTTGACTATAGTTTCAAGGACATCGTTCTATTGTAGCTGTCAAAGATCCAATAACTCAGTAACAAACAATTGAAGGCTATTGTATGTCCTGTATAATTATCAAATATGTTAGTACATAAACAGAAAAATAAATGACATTCCAGACCCAGTTTTTCTGATATACGAAGAAATCACATAAACTGAATGTGGTACCCTAAAGACCAAAGCGATTGGTTAGTCTAATAATTTCGGATGTCAACTTAAGATCATGATGAAAGTGATTAGCAACCCAAAACTTTGGAGTCATATGTTTAAGCTTAACTGCAATCTATTACAGTAATATGAGACACATAACTACATACAAATTAAAAGCACACTCTCCCACCCATTGTCATATCTCAGAAGATATAAGACTCTACTCATTACACTATCTTAGCCCGAAACAATAGGTTAACCCAAACATTTTCATATCGATCTCATATAAACCGTAGTTATTTTTATTTTTTTTTTGGTCTTTTTGGGTAACGTGGTTTCAGACCTTTTGGCTTGCTAATCGACTTTTTTTTTGTTTTTTTGGGTAACTGTGGTTTTAGACTTTTTGGCTGACTAATCAACTTTATAGGTCACTAAACTTCTCATTTTCTATTAAGGTAGGACCAGTTATTGCATAAAATGAGGGTTTTCTACATTGTGAGAGTATTAGTTTTACGCAGCTTGTCGCGTATAGATTTGTGGGCATCATCAAAGTCCCAAAAAGATGCTGTCGGCTTCTGAATACCGTAGAGACAACCAAAGAACAAAGTTTTTGTCATATATGCATTGACAGCCATAGACAAATCATCATCATTATTCCCTTCAGAGTTTTCTATTAAACCATATAAATAATCGAATGTTGTGAGGAATGACCAAGTAGTAGCATTCACAGTAAATAATTTGCAAATCCATATATAACAAATTTGTAGGACTCGTTAAATAATGTCTTTGTTCATGTTTTCTTGCTAAATAATATATAGTAAACGCATGAAGTGGTTAATATGTGACAAAAGCATGAAATTGTTATTTGTGATGCCGATGGGGAAGTAATTAAACAATAAAAAGAACTTTCGTACATAAACATGGTTGTAACTAATCATCAGTAAAAAGGCTTGTTTGATTCGGATAATATTTTTCAGAAAGTGAAATGTGTAATTTAGTTTTGTTGGTGTTATCAATCTTTTTACCATATGTAATGCAAACATATATATTATCTGGAAAAAAAAATAAAATAAAAATAAAAAATAAAATAAAATAAAAAAAAAAAAAAAAAAAAAAAACATTATTGGATTCAAGAGTGTTTGACACTGGACTCATACACTGTAAATTTATTTGGTTAAAAGTATAACACTACAAGTTAAAAGCACAATACAAGCCGGCTGTATTTCTTTTCGCATATTTAGGAGTAGCTGATGATAACAGAGATTCCCCCCCTGCATGAACTTTGTATATAAGTGGCATCGGCTTAGTTGTTTTATTACGTCGAATACAAGGGGTTGTAAGCTATCCATAACCGTTGTACACTTGAATCGGGGTTGGAATGGGAATGGAAAAAGGATATGAGAAAAAAGATGGAATATTTAGGTATGCAGAAGGGTACGACAACGCTTTAATGTTTTTGGGAACATTGGGAAGCATTGGAGATGGATTGCAAACACCATTGATGATGTATGTTCTCAGCGGTATCATCAATGAATATGGAAATTCAAATGTCGTTGTTACTCTTTCTACTGTCGATAAGGTAATATCCTAGGTTGATATATTGCTCATGAAACCATACATTGTGAACTGTCACCAACTACTGCATAGTGATAGATTGAAAATAACTCATGGCATCATAAGTGACACATATTTGCCATTCAAAAAAAAAGTGACACATATTTACTGTTCATATGTTTAAGACTAGTTAAGGCTGCTGCTACATAGAAAAAACAGTATGTAGTTACTATTCATATAGCGAAGATGGTCAATGTAGCTGTTGGAATTCAAAATAAAACATAGATATCAAGTAACTGTTATAATCTAATAATGATCATGTTTCTGTTTTTGTTTCAGTATTCACTCAGGTTGCTATATGTTGGTATTTTGGTGGGGCTATGTGCCTTTGTTGGTATGATTTCGTGGTTCTTAACTTCATACCGTTCAATGGACTTACCCCGCGACAAATCCTTCATTGTTGGTCATGTTTGTGTTTGCAGAAGGACTTTGTTGGGCAAGGACTGCAGAGAGACAGACATCCAGAATGAGACTCGAGTACCTAAAATCCGTTCTTAAACAAGATGTCAGTTTCTTCGATACCCAAGAAGCTGGTTCCTCTACAACTTACCAAGTTGTTTCAACTATTACGGCTGACTCTAATGCAATCCAAGTCACTATAGGCGAAAAGGTATTCAATTAAATTAAAACATCTATAGCTTAAGCACCTTGCATACAGGTTCAAAGATGGTCCGTCCGGATACAGAATCAATAGGATTTTGAGTGGTCACTTTTATGGGGGTTTGGGTCAGCCTATATTTAAGAGACTGTGCTTATTAGCTTATGAATTAATAGGCTCTTTTAGATAAATAAGTCCATAATGGGTTCTATGAAACAGCTTATTTGTATCAAATAAAATGTTAAGCATTAAGTTTTTTTGGATACTCAGAAAAGCTTAGTGTGTTTGGATAATTCAATATGCTAAAAACCTACTTTAATCAGCACCCAAACACTACTTTAAAAGAGGTCAGAAGGGGATTAGTCGGGCTGACCCGCAAACTTATTTCGGCCTATTAAAACTATTTTTTACATAATTAATGTGTTGACTACTATGATTATAAACATCATCACGACAATCATCTAAATCTTTGATAAAAATGATTTTGGAGGTTATTTGCATCAAAATTCAAAAGTATACTCTACACGACCCATTTGACACACGTAAATATAAAACACAACCCAAAATGACCCATTAATTAGTAATTTAGATTGAAATAGCCATTTCTAGTTATAAATTTTCAGTTTAACTGAAACTTGTTTTCTATATAGATACCAGATACTATTGCCTACTTGTCATCCTTCTTCTTCTGTAACGTGTTCGCCTTTGTACTCTCATGGAGGCTTACATTTGCTGCCATCCCGTTATCTATAATGTTCCTTGTACCAGCCCTAGGATTCGGTAAGTTCATGATGGATATAGGAATGGAAATGATTGCATCATACGCTACTGCTGGAAGCATTGCAGAACAAGCAGTTTCCTCCATAAGAACTGTGTATTCATATGTTGGAGAGCATCAAACGCTTAATAAGTTCAGCAACGCACTTCAAACGACCATGAAACTAGGGATAAAACAAGGGTTTGCTAGAGGACTAATGCTCGGAAGCATGGGGATCATTTACATCAACTGGGCGTTTCAGGCTTGGGTTGGATCTCTACTCGTCACTAAACATGGAGAAAAGGGAGGGGATGTTTTTGTAGCGGGATTTAACGTGCTCATGGGAGGATTGTGAGCTCTTCTTACTATTTTCATATGGTCTTTTCTTAGATCACATGCACTGTTTGATTATACATAGAGGGTGTCTGGGATTGCTTATTAAAGTGCTTATCTGTTAATGTTTTCACTTTTCAGCAAACAAGCAGTTTTGAGATTTTGTTAACTTGATTGTTTCAGAGTATATAAGTACTTAAAATTAAGCAGGTAAAACTTAGAAACATGCAGGTTGTCGTATGCTTATATTTTAAGTTTTAACAAATAAGCAGTTTTGAATAATCAATCCCAAACACCCCCATGTCATCAAGTCCATATTAGCACTTCTAGAAGATTGAATATAATCTAAATATTTGTAATTTATCAACTCTAGACTACACAAATCACTCTTTATTGAGTTAAGAACTCGGGACTGTTTTCCATATTGCAGGAACATCCTGACTGTACTCCCGAATCTTACTGCCATTTCAGAGTCAAAAGGTGCTGCTACTAGAATCAGCGAAATGATTGACAGAATTCCAACCTTGGACTTCGAAAATAAGAAAGGAAGGGCTCTATCCCATGTGAGAGGGAAAATCGAATTCAAAGAAATCCACTTTAACTACCCATCAAGGCCCGAGACTCCTATCCTACAAGGATTGAATCTTCAAATACCGGCTGGAAAAACAGTTGGTCTTGTTGGAGGTAGCGGTTCAGGAAAGTCAACAATTATATCACTAATTCAAAGGTTTTATGATCCCATAAAGGGTGAGATTTTACTGGATGGATACAAGATAAATGAACTTCATCTTAAATGGTTGAGATCACAAATGGGCTTGGTTAATCAAGAGCCAATTCTATTTGCAACCTCGATTAAAGAGAATATATTGTTTGGGAAAGAAGGAGCATCTTTTGATGATATTGTAGCAGCAGCCAAAGATGCAAATGCACATGACTTCATTGTTAAGTTGCCAGACGGATATGAAACTAATGTAAGTTCATTTCTTTCTCCCATGTCCTAAAGTTATTTCATCTTTAAGTATGGAAAGTTACAGGTCGACTCAGATCAAAATAGTAACAATTCTGTATGCGCCAAAACAGTTTTACGAATAAAAATACAGGTTAGGCGATCTTTGAACACAACAACATACCCGACCCTGCCGGGGCGGGGTATGGAGGAGGTAGAATGTAGACAGATCCTCCCCTACCCCTACCCCGGATAAACCCAAAAGTAGGCGATCTTTGACCCATCTCACAAATTTGAAGTTTGACCCACTTTTATTTATATGTTTGACCCATTAGAGATTTTAAAAAGACCAGAATAGACCTATTAATTACTAAATATGCTGAAATCAACAGTGTCAATTATATGTGTGTATATATAGGTTGGGCAATTTGGAATTCAACTATCAGGAGGGCAAAAGCAACGAGTTGCAATCGCTCGTGCACTAATAAGAGATCCAAAAATATTGCTCCTTGATGAAGCAACAAGTGCACTTGACTCGGAGTCTGAAAGAGTGGTGCAAAAAGCCATTGACCAGGTGTCTGTTGGGAGAACTACTATTGTTATTGCCCACCGTATGTCAACAATTAGAAGGGCCGATCTGATATACGCGATTAAATCAGGAAAAGTAATTGAATCAGGTTCACATGATGAGCTGATGCAAATGAATTACAATCGTGTTGATGGCGGTGGTGAATACTTCAAAATGGTCCAATTGCAACAATCAGGAAAGGAAGTTATGGATGCATCTAGTAATAATTCTCCAAGTCCCCATAGAATGTCAGTTGCAGCCAGCCCGACAAGTGTGAGATCAAGTGCAATGAGCACCCCATCACTGAACCCATTCAGCCCAGCCTTCTCCATGAGCACACCCTATTCAGTTAACTTTGATGCTTCTTATGACTCTGACTATGAAGATAACTTGAAAAAACTATCTCATCCAGCTCCTTCCCAATTCCGATTACTGAAAATGAATGCACCCGAGTGGGTAACAGGCCTATTGGGATGCTTAGGGGCTATAGGGTCAGGTGCAGTTCAACCTATCAATGCATACTGTGTAGGTGGCGTGATACATGTTTACTTCCAATCTGATAAGTCTAAAATTGTAGAACACGCAAGAAGTTACTCATACGTGTTCGTAGGTGTCGGTGTTTTCCATTTCCTCTCTAGTGTTATCCAACATTACAACTTTGCAGTAATGGGAGAGAAGTTGACCACAAGAATAAGAACAAAACTACTTGAGAAACTATTCACTTTCGAGATTGGCTGGTATGATCGAGATGAGAACACAAGTGCAGCCATTTGTGCACGGTTATCATCCGAAGCTAATATGGTCCGTTCACTTGTCGGAGACCGTATGTCATTGATAACACAAGCCTTTTTTGGGGCACTTTTTGCTTACACGTTGGGACTAATACTCTCCTGGAGACTAGCACTTGTATTAATGGCTGCACAACCACTTCTCATTGGTAGTTACTATGCTAGAAGCGTTTTAATGAAAAGTTTGTCTGAAAAATCTCAAAAAGCTCAATGTGAAGGAAGCCAACTTGCAAGTGAAGCGGTTATTAACCACAGAACAATAACCGCCTTTTCTTCTCAAAAACGGGTGGTTAGTCTCTTTGAAGACACATTAAAAGGCCCGGAAAGAGAAAGTATTAGACAATCGTATTATTCAGGAGTCGGGCTTTGCAGCTCACAATTTATGGCAACAGCTTCAACCGCTTTAGCATATTGGTATGGTGGTCGCCTATTAACACAAGGATTAATAGCTCCAGAGAAACTTTTTCAAGCATTTCTGGTGTTACTGTTCACAGCATATACCATAGCTGAGGCAGGGAGCATGACAAAAGATATATCAAGAGGAAGCAGTGCTGTTAGTTCAGTCTTTGCAATTCTTGACAAGAAAACCGAGATTGATCCTGATACTTCCCTGGGACGTGATTCTGCCAAAGGGAACATAAGGGGTCGTGTGGAACTTAGAAATGTGTTCTTTGCTTATCCATCTAGACCTGATCATATGGTCTTTAAAGGACTGAACCTCAAAATAAAGCAAGGAACTTCGGTGGCACTAGTGGGGTCGAGTGGATCTGGTAAATCGACCATCATTGGGTTGATAGAGAGGTTTTATGACCCTTTAAGAGGGGCGGTCTATATTGATGAACGGGACATTAAGGAATATAACTTAAGAGCATTAAGGTCACATATCGCATTAGTCAGTCAAGAGCCAACACTTTTTGCAGGTACTATTCGTGAAAATATTGCTTACGGAAAACCAAGTGCTACAGAAACCGAGATCACGAGTGCTGCCACGCTTGCCAGTGCCCATGAATTTATAAGGTATAATGCCCACTCCTAAACTTAGATTTGAATAGCCTAAGGGACGAGAGAAGTGACTCAAGGATGAGACTCGAACCAAATAAACATTTATCAGTCAGTTAAATTCAGAACCAGTTCCATACAGTGTTCTGAATCACATATGCATGCCTTTATGCAGTTTGATTAAACATATTTAAGATGTGTTCATAAGCACCAGTCTAGAAAACATTACTGTTTGAATTAGAAATCTTTGATTAACTGCATGGCTAACTTTGTACTACTTGTGGATGGCACTTGGCAGTGGAATGAAAGATGGGTATGAAACATACTGTGGTGAAAGAGGTATGCAGCTCTCAGGAGGTCAGAAACAAAGAATAGCATTGGCTCGAGCAATTATAAAAAACCCAGCTATTTTATTGTTGGACGAGGCAACAAGTGCTCTTGATAGCGTATCAGAAAGCTTGGTTCAAGAAGCATTAGAACAGATGATGAGCGGACGCACATGTATTGTTGTTGCTCACCGTCTCTCAACAATACAAAATTCAGAATCTATTGCTGTGATTAAAGATGGGAAGGTGGCAGAGCAAGGGTCTCATTCTGATCTTTTATGTCTACGTGGTGGCGCATACTCAAACCTTGTAAAAGTGCAGAGCGGAAACTCACCTTTCCGGCAATAAAACACGGTGGTTAAGTTCAGTTTAATATAGCACCAGGATTTGTATATGGAACATCTTCGAGGTTGGGAGAAAAGCAATTTAATGATTTGTGATGCGGATAGGAGGCGTATAAATGAGATGTATGTTTATACCCTCTTGTATCAAACATTGCCATGTCTGGCCAATTGCATTTTAAGATTTTATCAGGAAATTTTTTTCTGAAAATAAAAATAATAAACTTTCAAGTATTCTATAATAAAAATTGTTTTTCTTTCACTTATTAGATAGACCCTGAAGATCTTTGTGTGCTTATGCTACTTTCTTTTTCTAGATGAGAACAATTGACTTGACCACTTTGATCATTAAGACAATTAAACGTAATAGTCGTCAATAGGAACTTACCTCTCTCCCATTTTGTGTAAGGTCTCATAAGTCCAGCCACAATCATCGCGCCCCAAAGACATGTTTTTACCTTTACAGTGATACGGAGTACATGTTTAAACAGTTAAGTGTGTAAATGTTACTATAACTTATAACCAATGCCAAAATGCAAAATACATATTAAACCATAACATATTAAAGCAGGTTATAAACCACACCTATGCGCTTGTCCTATTCTCTTTGCACCTTTGCTTGGAAAATGAAACAATATGTTGACGTGTTCGAAGTTAGAACGGAAGACCTTCAGAATTTGCTATGCAAATGTCACCAATCTTTGTGATAAACTGATAGTAATAGTTCTATCTCAGTACTCGAAATACAATAACACTCTCACAAACGTTGGAGATGAAATTAGTTATAGCATAACAAATTCTAGAACAGTACTGATGATCAATTATTACAAACCGAAAGGGAAATGCAAAAATTATATTGTATATACATCAATCAGGATGCTACTCGTCATCTTTGTATGGATATTCCTCTGGAATTTGTTTAAGAAGCTTCACCTGTAACTCGAATGCATCATCTCCTCTAAGCATATCCCTGATCCATGTGATTTCAGTCTTCATTGACACCTGCAAATTAAATAAAAGTTTAGTCCAGTACCACCTTTTGGATTTAACGTACATTAGTAATCACCACATGGTAGGTGTGGTTATTTATTTGGTTATGTAATAAAGATTTGACGTGCGCAATAGAACATACCATCTCTAGAGCTCCCCTGACGACTCCACTTAAGATGTTGCAGTAATATAAACCTTGACAGGTATCTGGAAGCTCAACAAAGTCGACAAGCGGATTATCCTCCAAAATGAGACTGCAACAAGTTCCCTCACTATCCCAGTTAGTCACAGATGCGGTGACCCCTAGAAACATTTTGAAGCCAACCTGTTTGGATCAATCAGGATCACAAAAAAGGATATCAATCAGGATCACAAAAAAGAAAAATAGAAACAGCACATATTCAATTCCAATACAGAAAAAATGTCACATTGCTTCAGCGACAGCAAGAATATAGCATCTCAATTAATATCAGTTCATAACAACAGATGAGTTGCAAAAAGAGACTAATTAATGCCTAGGTACCTCAATCTTTAGACTAACTTTACCACTTGATAAAAACAAATTTCAAGAGTCCGAGCAAAACCACACTTCCTTTTATCCACCTATGCTTTCTAATCAAAATGGTCTCCAAATGATTATATGTCAATCAGCCAACTAATTAAGAGTGTTCTTCGGAATGACTGGGCGTAAAGGGCACGTAGGCGGTGAATGGGGTTGAAAGTGAAAGTCGCCAAAAAGTGGCGGAATGCTCTTGAAACCAATTCACTTGAGTGAGACAGAGCATCATACCAAAGTCATACAATTAGGACCTCGATATGGTCTTGTTCTGTTTATCGTTTCGGAGGTTATGTTCCTTAGTGATCCCTGAGCCTACCTAACACAAATGTCCCTGAAATAGGGGATTAGTTGATCGGAAAGCTCGGGCACAATTCCGATTCGCTAGCCTCTCAAATCCCATTTTTTCATCGGGTGAATTCTAAGTGTCGTAATCAGTTGTTGGTGCAAGCAAAGACAAAGGCACTAAACTTCTCACGCTTATAGCAAAATTACAACAAAACTCTTTCACTACCTTAACTTTACAATAATTTCATCATTCTTCACCTACATTAGCAAAAGTAAACGCAGCACAAGAGAAGATGAATATACCTTAGCAATAACTTCAGCAGTCTCCCTAAAATCAACACACCTCGTCACATTCGACTTAGCAAGAAACTCGTCAATCAGCCGGATACCAATATTGTAACCCCTGATCAAAGAATTAAACATCAAACGAACAAAAAACACAACAATACACATTTGTAAACCTAAATATAAAAGTAAACAAACTATATATACATTTGATCAAGCTGCTTATTAACTTCCTCAACCTCTTCTAAATCCGTAAGCAATTGTCGCACAATCGCACCGTACGTCAACGTAAACAGCTCAGCATTCTACAAAAAAAACTCACAAATCACACACAATCAAATAACAAAACATTTTATAACTAATAAATAAATAAATGTTTGATTTATAAAAGTTACCACGCGTTCGACGTTAGCGAAAATGGCATCGCCAGATCTCGGTACAGCTGGAGCCATTATTACAGATCTACAGCCATACAAATTTCTTAAATACACTTGAGCTAATCAATTCAAACTTTTAATAAATAAGATGAATAAGTTAAAGAAAAAGTTACCTGAAGGGTGACGGAGATATTTAAAGGCGATCTGAGATTCTGATTTTTCGGTTGACGGAGTGAAGAAAGTGAAATATCAGTAGAATAAAAACAGAAATGAGGGTACACGACGTCGTATTGGTTTTAGACAGGACTCAGGAGAGTTTGTTGAGATGTGGGCCTAAGATCTGTTTAACTTGGGCTTGTGTTATTAACATGTTGAATCCAAGTATCCAATGCTAATTTGCGTATTAAATTTGACTCAAATTCATTTCTTACTCATCGTTTCAATTGACCCACAGATTACATTATAATGCACTGTAAAGGTATTTGCGTAATTCGGCGGCGGGTACCGTGTGGTGATTATATTTTACGTTATTTGGTTACACATTAGTTGTCTTCATGTTTTATAATTAGAGATATTATAGATGGTTAAGTCAAATAATTTTAGTTTGAACAACCAACCGCGTCTTAACAAATTAATTTTGAAATCTTTCTATAATAAGTAAGAAAGAAGTCTGAATTTTAAGCATTTCTAATTATAAAATAGTCTCAAATACATTATAAATTTAGAACTATTATATAATTAGAAATGATTAAAATTCAGACTTTTTTCTTACTTATTATGGAAAGATTTCAAAATTAATTTGTTATGAAGCAAGTTGGTTAGGAAGTTTATTAGGAAGCGGTTGGTTGTTCAAAATAAAATTGTTTAGCTTAACCATCTCTAATATCTCTACTTATAAAGCATGAAGACAACTAAACGTGTAACCAAATAACGCAAAATATAATCACACGGTATCCGCCGCCGCATTGCGCGGGTACCGTTCTAGTAAAACTATAAATCACTATGAAATGTCGATGTATAAAAACTATGTTGACATAAATTAATAATGTCTAAAAACATTGTTAACATATTAAAATGTCTCTATGTTTTGATAATTACAAAGCATAAACTCTTTAATCTAAAACTTATGACGTAAACAAGTTTTTAGTGCTTAACATTTGTCTTTACATCCAAATCACTTAAGGTATGAATAAACAAAGTGTTTATTGCATTCTATGATCAAAGGGGTATTTAATTAACTAATACAAAGTTTATTTAATTATATAATCTTATTATATATTTTTGAAAAACACTTTTGGTAATAAGGAAAAATGTTTTAATCATACTAAATATATGATTTCAAATATTTAACCAAAATCAGTTAGTTTTTCACCAAATAAACTTTCCCCACTAAAAGACAGAAAATCTGGCCGTTTCAGTAGGGCGGCCCCCTTAATTATAAAGGGCGGCCCCCTTAATTTTAAGGGGACCGGCACACAATTAAGGGGACCGGCCACGCTCCCCTGTCAGATTTGGTCAGAAATTTTTCCCTATAAATACCACCTCAAACCTGGAATTTTTCTCACCTTTTGCACAAATATTTTCAGATCCAATTCTCTCTAAACATCCTTCTAAAACCCTTTGATCATAAGTGTATATATTCTTTGTTTCAAAGTGATCCAATTTCCATCCTCTCAAGTGCAAGAGAAGAATACTTCTATCTTCCTAGACAAGAAGTATTACAACTTGTTGTGATCTCCACATCCAAGTTGTTGGTGTATCATCAAGATTATTTACATATTCTTTGTGAAGATTGTTGTGAATATTTGCTTGTAGATAGTTGTGTTAGATATAGATTGTGTGAATAGTTGATAGCTTGGTGTGAAGAAGAAAAGCTAGGAAATCTATTGGTGTGAAGAAGATAGAGTTGAAGTAGTTAGTTGTGAAGTAGTTGTGAAGATAGGTGTGTAGTATATTGGTGTGAAGTAGTTGTGAAGATAGGTGTGTAGTATATTGGTGTGAAGTAGTTGTGAAGATAGGAGTGTAGTAGATTGGTGTGAAGTAGTTGTGAAGAAGGTGTGATTTCGTTGTGACGAAGCTTTGGTGTGTAATTGGTGTGTAAGGTTTTCTCCGCCATAAGGGAGCTTGTTGATATAGTGAAGAAAACTCTCGAGTAGGTGACTCGAGGAGTGGAGTAGGGCAAGGAAGGTGTCCTTGTAGCCGAACCACTATAAATCCTTTGTCTCGCGGTTAGATCTTTCCATATCTTACTTATTATCTTGCTTATATCGTTATTAATTTTGTAGACGTAGACGTATATATATAGTTGCTCATATAGTGCTAGTATTGATTTTACTTAAAGATCAAACGAAAGTTTTATTCACAAAACAAAGTTTTTACAATCAAACTAAAAAGGTTACATACATATAATTGATCATTTCGATCAAGTATAGTTTTCATACAAAATATAACTAAGGATTATAAAATAAACGATTACGTACTTATCTCTCGTATATAGCTACAATTGTTTATATTATGCATGTGTTGATTTCACATACTTAGCATACATTATTATTATTGTTTATACTTAGATATACTTGTTCATATTGTTCAAGATTTGAGTTCACATAAGATTGAATCAAAGTTTTAAAAGCAAACAAGGTTTTAAAACTAAACTAAGTTTTCAAAATAAAATTAAAAAGACGTAAAACTATTCAACCCCCCCTTCTAGTTTTCCACAATTGGTATCAGAGCCACGTCTAGCAAGATTTTTAAAATATATTGTATTTTAAAACTTGTAACGATCTATGGAATCTGAAAAATATTTAGAAGGGCAATCTATGCAAAGACCACCACTATTTGAAAGTGATGGATTTTTATATTGGAAAAATCGATTCGAAACTTATGTGAAATCAAAGGATCTAGATCTTTGGCATGTTATTACTAATGGTGACTTTTTACCTACTCAAAATAATCCCGAAACAAATAAAGATGAAATAGTACCTTTTGAAAAACAAAATGATGATTTAAAAAGAAGACTTTCTAAAAACAATGAAGCAAAAATGGTTATTTACAATGCGTTACCACGTAAAGAATACGAAAGAATTTTTATGTGTAAAACCGCAAAAGAAATTTGGGATTCTTTACTAATCACTCACCAAGGTAATAGTCAAGTTAAAGATAACAAAATAGATCTTCTTGTTCAACAATATGAACAATTTATGATTCCGGAGGAGGAATCAATAGATAATGCTTTTGCTAGATTTAACACTATTATCACAAGTTTAAAAGCACTTGATGAGAATTTTTCTAGTAAGAATTTTGTTACGAAATTTCTTAGGGCTCTTCATCCAAAATGGCGAGCTAAAGTTACGGCGATTGAAGAATCGAAGAACTTGTTAACTCTTCAACTTGATGAGTTGATCGGCAACCTGAAAGTCTACGAAGCAATAATAAAGAAAGACTCCGAGATTCTCAATGGAAAAAGGGAGCAAAGCAAATCAATTGCGTTGAAAGCTAAAAAGGACTCTAGTGACGAAGAATGCTCAACCTCCAAAAGTGACGATGAAGAGTATGCTATGGCCGTACGAGACTTCAAGAAATACTTCAAAAGACGAGGAAGATATGTTAGGCAACCATATAATGAAAGGAAGTGTTTTAAATGTGGCAATCCAAATCATCTCATCGGAAAGTGTCCAATGATGTCAAGAGATCAAAATCAAAAGGCGTTTATCGGAGGTGCTTGGAGTGATAGCGATGAGGACAAGAAAGAAACCACAAATGAAGAAAAGTGTCTTATGGCTAAGACATCAAGCGAGGTACGTTTCGAAACCGAATACTTTAGTGACAAAAATTTATCATTAGACGAAAAAGACCTAGATAGTGAATATAATAGATTATGCAAATTAGGTCAAAAGGTTATAGCTAAAAATAAGTCACTAAAACATATTAATAATCAATTAGAAAATGAAGTACTCGAATTAAAAATTAAACTACAACATTTGGAAAAAGGAAAAGAAGTTTTTGTAAAATGTAAAACTTGCTTAGAGGTTAAAAATGATAACGAAAAACTTAAAGATGAAATTTTCAAACTTGACAGGTTTAAAAATAGTAATAACCCACTTAAGAAAATACTAAGTGCTCAAGAAACTTCGGGAGATAAAACCGGTCTAGGATTAACTTCAACTAATGTTTCAACTAGTGAAAATAAAAGTATAAAGTTTGAATGTGAATCTAGTAAACAAAAATTATTAGAATCAAATCCTAAGTATATACTTACAAAAGATAGAAAAATACCCATTGCGAATGATGAAAAAGTAAAAACTTTTTATAAACCATCCTTAAAGACCGAAGTAGGATCCTCTAAACCTAAATTTAGATCTAAAACTCCACCACCAAGAAAAACTAAAAATCATCATCCAAGATCTAAAACATCTCAACCTAGAAGAAATCAAAATAGACAATATTACAATAACACTAGAAATCAAATGTGGAATTATCAACCAAGTTACAATCCTTGGGAAATATTACCATCATACATGCATCCTAGCCAAATGTTAAATATGTTTGGATCAAACAACTTTGGACCAATGAGACAATGGGAAGTATTACCACCATACATGCATCCTAGCCAAATGTTAAATATGTTTGGACCAAACAACTTTGGACCAATTAGACAATGGGGACCAAGTGGCTAAGTTGTCAATCTTGGAAGAAGTTGGAATATCATCTACAAATGACTTCTATAAGTCAACATGGTCACTTGAAGTGCTTGAAGATATTCCATTGAAGACTAAAAGGTACGCGTTTGTTTTAAGTTCATCACTATAATTTGCATGCTTAGATAAATGATTAGTTAGATTAATGCTTAGTACATAATTGCTTATATTCTTATAACCTAGAAACATCATTGGTTGACTTTCCTAGGAATAAGATAAAATTGTTCATTGCCGAACAAAATAGAAAATGGAAATCTTCTATATCCACTATTAGGAAACTCATGGTGATGAAGTGAAATGAGTTAAGTGGATCAATCGTAAATATAGAAGTAGGATTAGATCCCTCGCGTAAGAAAACTATGGATGAAACAAGCTCTCGTAGACTATGGCATTAAGTCAGATAAGCGTGCGAAAACAAAGGAACTATAGATGTTAGGTTTTACCCCATTCAACACTCTCGCATCTAACATATAAATTATCGTCTTCATTTCCTTTAGGATCATAGGATATGTAGAAACGATAGCATGAGATAATAATAGGCTTAACCAATCCTCTTGAGCATGAGATCTTTAATAAACACTTTTTAAAATATTTGATTTATGATATTTGTTGTTAAAAATCTAATATCTCTAAAAATATGCAAAAACCTCACATTTTGGAAAATAGTCTTTCAAATAACTATCCCACTTTTAAATAACATGTTTTCACTATCAATATTCACAATTTTGTTTTGATCAAAACTAAAGATTGGGAAAATATTCTTTACCGTTCATTCACACATTTTGAAGTAAAAACCCAATCTATTTTATTCAAATAACTCTCACATCCAAGTGAAAACTTACTTTCAAACATTGTTGAATAATGCTAAAAACGCCTCTTTTAAAATCATGCATGATGATCTCATATTTGTCATCTATATTTATATAAATGACACTTATAAGTGAACTAAATCAAATCAAGAGGACCATGGTTTGTTCATTAAGACTTTGTTTGTAACAAGTCTAGAAATACATGCTATCATAACTACCCACTTATTGCACATTGATACACATTAGAATTAATCCTCATTGTTATGTAGTTATGAAATACTTGATGTTGATTATTGTTTCCTAGCACTTATATTTTACTTGCTTCATGAGTATGTTTGCATGCTAGATGAAATTGCTTGTTTACTTAATCTCTTTGGTTAACATGCTTTGGCTACATAATTAGTATATGCTTGATTGCCTCAAAGAGTTGGACTTGTTTGAAACCAAAAACACAACCTTTCTGCAATTCACTACCAAAAACCCTTTTCTGGCAATCTGGGAATCACCAGATGGGCGGCCCCCTTAAATCATAAGGCGGCCCCCTTAATTATTAAGGGGACCGGCCTCCAATTAAGGGGACCGGCCATCTGATGGTCGAAGGTGTTGTTTCCCTTTTCTATTTTTTTTTTGCCCATTTCATCCTACACTTCCCAAAATTCACAAACCTATTTTATCATAAACCTTCCATCAATATTTATCCATCCTTGATCCCACCAATCCTACACTATAAACACTCTCATTCCTCTCAATCTCCACTCATCTCATCATTTCCTCTCCCATTAAACCAAAGCCACCAAGAAACTTGTTTGGAGAAGAAAGCCTAACTTCCTTTAAAATTCCGTCAAATCAAATGACGTTGTCAAACATCCAACACCAAATTCCTCCTATGTTTTCAAACATTACTTACCTAACACCTCACTTTCCTTCTCACCAACATTACATATCAAAAACCTTTACTCACCCATATCCTTCTACATTACACTCAAACCTCATAATCTTTTCAGAACTCAAGCGATGTTGTTCATAATCAACCAACACCTAAACCTCACTCTCACACAAATGATCCATTTAACAACAAATCATCCATTCGCGCTTCGACTAATGCTCCTTCTTATGATGAGCATGCACAATCCCAAAACAATAATCCCAACCTCATTACCAACACTTTACATGTTGCTCATTCAACAAAAACACCATCCACTCATGAAGGATCTCTTCCACCCATATCATGTTTTCATGATTACCCAAGCTCAAACATGTCTCCACCACCAAGAGTATCACCACCACATCCTACAACTTCACATGCCATTCCTATGTTGCATGTTCAAACCATCACCCAAGACAACTATCATGCTCCACCACCATCACCTTCCTCCGAACACTTGAAGTTCGTTGAGGCGCTAAAAGAAGCCCATGAGCTTAGTGCTCTTTTAGCCTTACATCTTGCTCAACGCAATTTGGATCCACCTTCATCTAGATCACCCTCATCACCACACAACATAAATCAACTTGAGAAGCATGTCAACAATTGACCTTGTTGCATCTTTCTCCTAAAAACCATTGCATTCAATGAACACTTGGATTGAATATCTTCTCACTAGATCACATCCAATACCCTCACTTGAACAACATCCAAAACCTCAATCAACCTCTTCTGCTACAAACTCTCCACCACCAAACTATCCAACATTCATGACCCGAACATATACCTCCATTAATCCAACAACCTCCATTAATCCAACAACCTTATCCTAACTCAACCATCCTCATTCCAAACACTCCATCATCAACCATCTAAGCATACCATATGCTTATGATTTTCACTTTCAAATACGAATCAACCAACCTTTTGTTACAAGCAAGTCCAATGGCTCTCTTTGGCAAATTAGGATCTTTTAACATAATCACTTTGAATTAATTGTTATGTATCCTTAATATTTGTTTACTATGCTTGTTATTTGTATATTGCATATTCTTCTATATATGCTTGTGCTTCAAATATTTTTCTTGCGAGAATTCCATATCTCGATCCCTTGGTGCCATCGAACAAGGGGGAGCACACATCAAGGGGGAGCTTTTATCCCGTCTAACTTCATTTATGAAGCTAGTCGGCATAACCTTTTTGATTTTACAAAAAGGGGGAGAAGTGAATGTTAAACTCTAATACTTGTCTAAAAATTAATTTTTAGGTTTAAAGAGTTTAAGGTTTTGTAATCATCAAAAAGGGGGAGATTGTTGACATAAATTAATAATGTCTAAAAACATTGTTAACATATTAAAATGTCTCTATGTTTTGATAATTACAAAGCATAAACTCTTTAATCTAAAACTTATGACGTAAACAAGTTTTTAGTGCTTAACATTTGTCTTTACATCCAAATCACTTAAGGTATGAATAAACAAAGTGTTTATTGCATTCTATGATCAAAGGGGTATTTAATTAACTAATACAAAGTTTATTTAATTATATAATCTTATTATATATTTTTGAAAAACACTTTTGGTAATAAGGAAAAATGTTTTAATCATACTAAATATATGATTTCAAATATTTAACCAAAATCAGTTAGTTTTTCACCAAATAAACTTTCCCCACTAAAAGACAGAAAATCTGGCCGTTTCAGTAGGGCGGCCCCCTTAATTATAAAGGGCGGCCCCCTTAATTTTAAGGGGACCGGCACACAATTAAGGGGACCGGCCACGCTCCCCTGTCAGATTTGGTCAGAAATTTTTCCCTATAAATACCACCTCAAACCTGGAATTTTTCTCACCTTTTGCACAAATATTTTCAGATCCAATTCTCTCTAAACATCCTTCTAAAACCCTTTGATCATAAGTGTATATATTCTTTGTTTCAAAGTGATCCAATTTCCATCCTCTCAAGTGCAAGAGAAGAATACTTCTATCTTCCTAGACAAGAAGTATTACAACTTGTTGTGATCTCCACATCCAAGTTGTTGGTGTATCATCAAGATTATTTACATATTCTTTGTGAAGATTGTTGTGAATATTTGCTTGTAGATAGTTGTGTTAGATATAGATTGTGTGAATAGTTGATAGCTTGGTGTGAAGAAGAAAAGCTAGGAAATCTATTGGTGTGAAGAAGATAGAGTTGAAGTAGTTAGTTGTGAAGTAGTTGTGAAGATAGGTGTGTAGTATATTGGTGTGAAGTAGTTGTGAAGATAGGTGTGTAGTATATTGGTGTGAAGTAGTTGTGAAGATAGGAGTGTAGTAGATTGGTGTGAAGTAGTTGTGAAGAAGGTGTGATTTCGTTGTGACGAAGCTTTGGTGTGTAATTGGTGTGTAAGGTTTTCTCCGCCATAAGGGAGCTTGTTGATATAGTGAAGAAAACTCTCGAGTAGGTGACTCGAGGAGTGGAGTAGGGCAAGGAAGGTGTCCTTGTAGCCGAACCACTATAAATCCTTTGTCTCGCGGTTAGATCTTTCCATATCTTACTTATTATCTTGCTTATATCGTTATTAATTTTGTAGACGTAGACGTATATATATAGTTGCTCATATAGTGCTAGTATTGATTTTACTTAAAGATCAAACGAAAGTTTTATTCACAAAACAAAGTTTTTACAATCAAACTAAAAAGGTTACATACATATAATTGATCATTTCGATCAAGTATAGTTTTCATACAAAATATAACTAAGGATTATAAAATAAACGATTACGTACTTATCTCTCGTATATAGCTACAATTGTTTATATTATGCATGTGTTGATTTCACATACTTAGCATACATTATTATTATTGTTTATACTTAGATATACTTGTTCATATTGTTCAAGATTTGAGTTCACATAAGATTGAATCAAAGTTTTAAAAGCAAACAAGGTTTTAAAACTAAACTAAGTTTTCAAAATAAAATTAAAAAGACGTAAAACTATTCAACCCCCCCTTCTAGTTTTCCACAAACTATTTTGTAAAAATAACGATCCGGGTAGCCTGCGCGTTGCTGCGAGGGCGTTGTGGTAATGTTTATTTAGATGCAATTATTAGTGTACTTGAGTTACCATATGCTGGACAAAATGGAACACAGAGATTACAATATAAACAACAGTCGCGCGTTGCTTGGGTTTTTTTGGTTACAACATTCTGCAATTTTTGTATAACTCTAGTAGTTCATTACATAATGATTTAGATTAGTATGTAGGATAATGTATTAATACAAAGCAATAAGAATGTATAGGCTCGTGTGATATCCATTTGCAACATGGCCATCTTCTGTTGGTTGCTACTTTGTCACGTTGCCATCTTCAGAGGCAACATACGATTCCAAACTACTCGCAATTCGATGAAAGTCTCTATCTTCAGAGTGGGCAGTCATCGTTGTCATACCTCCACGATTACAACCACAATTCCTGCACCGGGAAAAGATAAAGAGAAATATAGCGTTGAGAAGCTGAAAACAGTCCTAAGAGTAACGTAAAAATGAAGACGCAACTTAGGATGAAAGAAATATACAACAAAACGACGCATAATCGTTTATAGAATTCAACGCCATCCATATGTGTTTGTGTCTTACTTCAATTAGTTAAATCATGTTTTAATGAAGATATATGATTTTTAGTTAAGTTACGACACTTAGGTGAAAAATTACTAGTTTTGGAAATGTTAGAAATTCCCGAACATAAATGTTGTCCAAAAATATTCCTTAATCCCAATTTACGACTAAATGCACTTAGTGATCCTAACATTTAGTTTTCCTTTTTATGCAGAAATTCTGCAACCTGTTGCAATAACCTGATTTTGACCCATTTAATCTTACATTTAAGGTCTGGAAATACTTTTTCTAGAAAATAGACTCTTTCGCCTTTCCGGATATGTAAAGAACATCTCAAACGGAGCTATGGTTATTTTTCTATGTTTTGTCAAAGTCGGTGCAAATTTCTGCACACTATGTTGTCCCATTTTTAAAGATGTCCTAAACGACGCAAAAACCCATAATAAGTTATCTCAATCTCTGCCAAACTTATATTATAGCTTATTAGAGATGTCTAAGTCATGATTCTTCAGGCTTTAAGCCAGATTTGCTTATTTAGATGCTAATTTAAGCTCTAGTCAAACACCCCTTTAGTTAATATCAACATTGATCACATCTAGTAACGGCATAACTTCTTTACCTAATAATGTTTTAGATAGTTTCTTCACGTATATAGATGATATATAAATGTTACTACCATATTTCTTAAAGGTTTTATGGCTCAAACAGACCTGAAATCGCTCGAAATGCCTTTTTTTATTTTCCAATCAGCTATGTACCTTTGACTTTTTCAGAAAATTGTGTCTGACTTTGACCAAGCCTAAATCCCTCGTTTTACACCTTCAGGTTTAAAAATCTTGCGCTATTTTTAGTAAAACATAATTTCGGACAACTTTGTTGTTTTAAAATTAAGCCGGTTTGGACCAGAAAGGGGTCAAAACCTCGATTTAAAATCAGATCAACATGTTATATTTTTACAAAGTGCTGTCAAAATTTCTTTTATTTTGTCAATCTTAAATCGGTCGTATCTCCTTCGTTATGTATCTGTTTTCGACGTTCTTTATATGAAAATTTATCTATACAACATAAGTTATCCAAAAATCAATATTTTAGCTTGTTAAAATATTGTTAATTTACCCCAAATCCTATAATTTAAATTGCGACAGCAAGTATATATACCCGAAATCAACCCAAAACATCGCCACAACTTCACAATACCTTAAATCTAACCTCCATCAAGTACTTAATACAACATTCAAAATTACCTACAGAAGCTAATAAATTTAAATCTTAAAATAAAGACATAACACTCAACAATTAATAACAATATTTTATATCTAATATAAGTTTGCATGAAAGATGAAAATCGAGCAATGTATTAAGATTACAACTCTTCTAAACAATCATCTATTGAAAAGAGCATTACCTTCATACCATCAGTTGATTCGATAGAAAGGCTACAGAGTAGCCTAACCATAGAACTATAGAAGCTTTAAAAGAGCACATCGTAAGATTTGTCTTTCCGTCCGCTATTTTCAAATATGCTTAATTTAATTATTAACACGTCCTACAAAAACAAATTCGATACTAATATCAAAACCACATATTTATGCAAGCGTGCAAATACAGATATTATTATTATTAATATTATTATTATTTTCAAAATATTACGTTCTAACCGCGGATTCCAAAAAAATGTCAGCTTGGATGTTGCATTTAGTTTAAAGAGTTTCTTTAGAGTTTATCCCGTCTATAAAAGTATACGGCCTGAGTTGAGTTATGCTTCAATCTGACATTAACATAAAAGAATCTGGAATAGTGAAAAAAAATGTAGACACTTACATGTAACGTACTTATATCAAGCGAACACTGCAGATACTGAATCTCTGGAGACGCTCCACGATGACCAAAACATACGGCCTATACTTAAAACGTTAGGCCGTATTATAAACCGGCATTGGATTAGTTTTAACAAGATCGGAAACAAATCATCTACGGGCCACTAATTTGAACATACCAAGTATTGAGTACCTTGGAAAAAAGAAATTTCTTATTCAAAACAGCTTATTTTAATCGCGAATACCCAAAAAGCAAATCTCATCACAACTTTTTACCTGCAAAAATAACTTTGAAGTTAGTGTATTTCAATCACTTATAAGGCATGGTATGCAGCAAGAATAATTTCCAACACATTCAACTGTAAAATGTCTTTTGTAAAAGAAGACATGGAGTTAGTGTTTTTTAATGAAATATATAACGCAATTTACCAATATACCTGTATGGACAGTTAAATTGCTCGTTTTATATATTATAAGTAATGTTTTTGTTCAACGCGTTAAGTGACAATAACCTCATAAAGTCAATACTTGCTATTCTGAAATCAGTCATTCATGCACACCAACATTTTTGCACTAACCCACTGAATTTTGGAACCAAAACCAAAATCACAAATGTTATACCTAAGAATGATATACATGAATGATTTTATACATACACGATTTAACAATAGTTCATCATGTGGCCATTTTTGAGAAAATGAGATTATAGGACCGACACTTGCTTTATGCATCTTTGTAGGGTGTTTAGCTTTGCTTATCAAAAGTAGGAATTTATGCTTACTTTGGTTCCAATTGGTGCCTTTGTTTGATCTTAAATGGCTCCTTAATATGTAGTGTACGACTATGTCCCCTCGTCGTTGTTTCATATTCATCTGAAACATGAATGCATATATCAACACATTAAAAGTTGTACATCAATTATAACATTATAGTTAAACATAACTTAAATTGTAATCTCCCTTGATTACATTTTGGATTGTTTGTAAATTGTAATTTTCCGTTGATGATACAACTGTCAAAACCCCACCACCACGCATAACGACATGTTAGGTTAAACCGTTGATTATTGGCAAACCGTTGGCCTGAAAAATTAAAGGCGTAAAAAAACATACTTGTGGATTTGAAATCGTTTCTCATCTCTGTTGCTGATGGATTACAGCTTCATGATTTGATAATGGTTAATAAAAATCTCGATTTTGTTCAGTGATTTTGGAAAAAGGGGTTGTGGGAGAGATGAGGTTGATGTTGGTGAGCCGCAGATTCTTGTGGATGAAAGAGTTAATCTTGGGACCTTGTTTTTGCTTCGGTGATTTCTGGAAATCATGGTGTTCTGGGAAGATCTGGAATGATCTATGAAACCATGTGCTGTTTTAGGTGAGCAGTATGCAATTTTAGCCACAGAAATGAAACGGAATGGGGCTGGTACATTTTTTACAGAATCATTATGGGGCCTAAACAGTTGTATACCGGTGCTACAGTTGGATGAACAGTGTTGAACTGGACGGGGAAATAGTACACCGTTTTCGTTTTGGCCAGTAGCAGCTCGCCCTATGCACCATTATCAACAGTGCAATATTTCCCCAAATTATACAGCAACAATCCTAGCCACACAATGGTGTACTAATAAGTCTATAATTACATTCTTAAAGCATGTTTTTTTGCCAACAACAAAACCGAGGTGTTAATATATTGATATTATAACATTTCTCATCCTAAATAAACCCAGAGTTAGTTTTGCTTTGTGAAACTAACCTTTTTTTAGAAGTGGAGTTAGTATCAAATGACAAATAAAATAAAAATAAAAATGATGAGAAGTAATCACAACCACACATTTCAGATACAATTACGAATGGATGCATCTTTTCTCAAATTTTTCTTTCTCATTTGAAATGTGTGGCTAAAATTACTTCTCATCTTTTTAATTTTAATTATTTACTGGATTCCTTCCCTGGAAAAGTATTAATAAGCTTATGTTAAAGGTTTATGCTTATTTAATAAGCTTATTTTTTGTTGTATAGTTATTCGCCTTTAAAGAAAATATATGATAGATTTTGCTAGCGGTGATACTTTAGCAACTATGAAAAGATTTAAAACAAAATGAAAAAGTTTAATGTTGTATTTATTTTTTTAGAGGTTTTTATGTCTAATGTGCAAAATTGTCTGAGATAAAGAAGTGAATTTAAAGTCATTAAGATAAAAGAAGTGATAGTCAGAAAAAAAAAATGCAGCGTTGAGAGGAAAAACGTCATTTTTGGCTATTATAACTAAAAATAAACAAACATACTTCGCTCACTTCTTCTTACCGCTTGGAGACATAAGAGATAAACCAACCAAACTTATTTCATTTTTTTTTCTCGCTTGCAACAAAAGCGAATAGAAGTGATTTAAAAAATATATAAAAAAAGGACATATAACACCTAAGATTTTGTAATTATAACTTGAATGAATAAATCTAGAACTTTAAAGACATGCTTAATATTATTTGATTTCTTAATTACTAATTATATGAAACTCAAATCTTTATTACTCAACTAAAACATCAAAATGTTATATTTACGTAAACCAAAACTTGTGTTTTCTTGTATATTGCATTCTAATTTTTAGATTGAATATATATGAAAACCTAAAGGATGATGTGTCATTTTTAATACTTTTTTAAAGGTTCAGATGTACTATCTTGTCATACAGGGTAAGTGACACAACTAATCAAAATTGCAACTTATATACATAATAGCAATAGCAAGAGCTTATAACATAAAACTTTTGTCACTCATTTGTTGATTTATCGTAATAAACATGTCTTGTAAGACTACTTCGCTAATTAATGTTGTATTATTCCTTGATCTATCTACTAAATAGACCCTACAAACAACAACATAATTATTTGTGTGTAGTTAACCAAACACTAATTATATTTGGCACATCTTAGATCCTAAATTGCACGTCTTTAGCAGGGCTGGGGCTTCTTTGACAATTCGTTCCTTGTGTGGAGCATCCCAATTTCCTGCTCGCAGTTGTAAACGTGTAAAATCACGTATATCATTGCATCGACATATCTCATCCTACGTCCCAAGTTGTTTACAACACCTTTGTAAAAGCGAATCTTGTTGCTTTTGCTCTTGGTGTTTCGTAAGGGTGGTTCCTTGTGGGTCGACAAACCTTGACAACCAGTTGTGGCAATAATTTTGAGATTGTTTTTGAATCTGCTTAGTACAATTCACTTGCGTTGCAGCATCGATCGAAGCTGCTAAGCAGACAAGGAGTATTCCAACGATTGCATATCTTGTTGCCATTGTAGATAGATGTGATGTGTTGATATGTATATGGGGGTAGTCGTATATATAGTATTTTTGCAGGCATTTGCGTATAAATAAAGGTTTAAATTTTATATTTTATTCTCATGGTCTCTGATGATTTATCCGAAGAAGTAGCATACTATACTTGAATTTCTTAGGTATTCCATAAATAGAGCAGAAATGTTTGACGGCATAAGTCATTCGTTCTATGTAAAGACGTCGGATATAAATTTGAATTTTTTTTTATAAATAAAGGAAACACACTATTATTAGATACTAGATGAACTCCATTATACAACTTATCACATTTATATTTAGAGAATACAGTACGTGGCAATGGTCGTACGTTATTCGTCAATATATTGCATGCTCGATTTATGCGTCGTCATTCATTGATGAGTATACTTTCAGTATTTTTTCCTTATCTAAAAGGGTACATATATTTGTCTAGGGTGATGCATGATTATGAATAAAATGGTTAGTGAAGAAGAAAGAGTAGGTTAATTTTTTAAATAATAAAACAAAACCCCAATTAGGGACTTTTGCATTTCCAAAAAAAATAATAAAAAGAAAATAAACTTCTCTTATTAAGTAATAATTGAATTATTATTATTTTTCTTAAACAAAATTTTGACTAAAAAAAGCTTAAATATTTCTTTATTCGGCCACAAATTTATAAAATTCATTTTTTCACTCGAATTCAGAAAAAAAATGAAAAATACACATGTACTGAGCGGCTCTTATCTCATAGTTACGGACCAAATTAAAAAAAAAAAAAAAAAAAAACGCAACATTAAATCTTCCTTCTCATAACCCTAACTCAACAAAACAAAAAAACACACTATAGCTACAATCAACCTATTGAGTATTAGAATTGGATATTATTGATGAAACATAAACAACCCAAATCAATGCCGACGAAAATAGCTATGATCTATTAAGATACTTGCGACTGCTATGGTAATAGCCATACTATGTTTACATAACACATGATGATGAAGATGGTTTCAACCTCGATTCTATTTAAGGTATTGTTTTTTTTATAACGAAGATGTGTGACGTGTTGATTTTGATATGTTAGTATGTTAGTTGTTGTTCTGATATATAATCGGGTTATTAGATTTAAAACATAAGAATCAAGTGGGATTAGGTTTGTAATGTGTTCTTTGTTATATAAAGTAGGGAAATTAGTAAAAATTGATGGTAGATTATATTTGAGTGTAACTTTTTTTGTTATGTTGATTGTGTTGTGACTTTCATAAGGAGATAATGATGATTATATGTTTTTTTTTTTAATTGTAGTGTCTGCATTTTATAGGGTGGGTGATAGTCGCAATTTATAGTATATATTAGTAAGTATCGAGAAAATTCGCAAGAAATACGGATTTCTCGAGTCGTATCACAACGAATGTGTGAATGGAATCTTAGAAATTCAAGTAATGACAATTAATCACAAATAATGCAAGATGTACAAGCTATGTATGCACAAGTGATTAAATTCTAAAAACGAAAATTCAAACGCGATTTTAAAAACGTAACGTAAAACTTAAAACGTAACTTTTAATGAAAAACTATTCTACAAATGTGAAATTATTTTCTAAAAATCTTAAACAACTAAAAAGAATTTTCAGAAAAAGAAAAATATTTTTTTGACTTTTTATTTATTTTCTATGAATTTATTTCTATTTTTGTATTTTTAAATGAATTAAAAATAAAGGAAAATGTAAAAATAAAAGTGAAAAATACAAAATAATTTTTGAAAAATCTAAAATATCAAAAAAGAATTATCTGGAATATTTTTGGATTTTTTTAAGCTTTTTCTAATTTTTATATGATTTTTATTTATTAAAAAGTATTATAAAATGAATTTAAACTAAGAAAAATTAAGAAAAATAGTAAAACAATTCAGAAAAATTTGAAAAATTTACAGAAAATCAAAAATATTAAAAGATGTTTGGAGAAAAATTTTGAAAATAAAATAAGCTAAAAAAGTGCTTATTTAAGCAAAAATAGCTTAATACAAGTGCTTTTTAATAAGCACTTGTACCAAGACTATGTGAAACTGAAAACAGAGATGCAAAAATACTCTAATAAGCTCAATAGACTATAATCAGAACAAGTAAATCTCAGAAAGATAAGCAGAAAGCAATAAGCTCAAAGATTAAGTAATACTCAAGACTGAATAAGCCAGAATCTCAAATCTTATGCAAATCACTTATACATACTCCAATCTACTCAAAAATTTCAAATAAGCTTAAGTAATAAGCTGAAATAATGCAAACAAGCTTATGCTCAATTCAGAATACTTGATTCAAAAGCACTAATCTAGCAGACTAATAAGCTATCTAAATAAGCTCTATTCTAAAATATTAAAGGGGCAAAATCTTCACTACACTACTGAATTTCTATAAAACCTAAAGCCCTATCAATAGTGATCATTTACTAGTCTAATTTTATCCAACTTCAGCAGCCTGTGGATCCCAAGCTGATGAAACAGTTGACTTTTTGAAATGCTTATCTAATTGACTTAATTCAAATACTATTGATTAAATCTACCACTACTTGTATTCTAAAGCTATGATTACACTAGATTAAGCTATATTAATCTATGATGCAACTGATTCTACAAAGCTACTAACTGATTTCAAAAATACTAACAGTTAATGAAATTGTAAAACTAACTTTGACTTTTTTATAACACTAGCCTACTATTTTAATGCAATATTAACCTATATGAACTATTGATGCAATAATATCCATCTATCTAACACTTAATCTCAGCAAATCAAATTAATTCAAACACTCCTTTAAACAGTACTTAATCCTATTTCTATTAATTCCAATCCTTCAATCACCATAACCTTGACCAAAATCAGTCACTAATCTCTATAATGATCTAACAATATTCAATTATACTACCATAATCCACTCAATTACAGTTACACAGTTACTCTAAAATAGCAATGCAACACAGATCTAAACAAAATAGAAGATCAAATGAAATAACAAGCTCTAATATAGCAATTACCAAAACAATAACATCAAACTGAATTAATACAACAGTAACTACTAAAACTATATCAGAATCCAAAACAGACACAACTTATGAGAATTACAAATCAGAATTTTACCAATGCATATCTCCCTCAGCTAGAACAGAGGGAGCTCACTGAGCTTGCCTATCTCTAGACAGGCCAAGTGCATCCCAAACTCACTTTGATCTGTCTCTAAATCTCCATGATTCACCACAAACTTGTAAAGTTGACTTTTGTTGACTGGACAGAACACTATTTAAACAGATATGAAATGATATCTAAACAATTTCACTTACTTAAGCTAAAAAGCTGAAATGACATGTAAACTTAGTGATTAAGCTTGATTGCAAGCTGAGAAAGAGTTTTCCAAAGTATTTTTGTAATTTTTGTTATTTTTAAGGATTTTTATGTAACAAACATGAAACTGATTATACAATCTGAGTTAATAAAATCTAAAATAAAATTTCTAAAATAAGCTGAATGAATAAGCAGAACAGAAAGAGAGATTATTCAAACACTAACATTGAATTGAAATATTGATCAATTAGACAGAATTAAAAGCAAATGAACTAAAACTCTATTTTAGGTCACCATTTTACAACATAACCACTAAGATTTCTAGAGAGAGAAAGTAAGTAGAGAGAGAGAGTGGAAGGAACCTTTAATATGAAAATAAAAGACTATTGATATTACTAGGTAAACCAACCACCTCTAATGAGGTGTTACAAGTCTATTTATAGGTTAGGATTAGGGCTTCACCATACTATGCTAATATTACAAACTTAGCCCTTAGACTTTTTCCAAACCTATAAACTTAGCATAAAACTTTGTAAAACATATAAAATCACTAACGTATAAACTAAATAATGCAACCTATAACAAAACTCAATGACCGGCACTTGAAATAATAAAGTCTATTCCCAACAATCTCCCCCTAAGTGTTGGTCATCAAAGGTTTCTTGACGTCGTCATCTTCTATACTTTGACTTTGTAGTCGACGTCCTCAAAAAATAGTTAGCAAAATATTTCATCGTTCATTGTGCTTTGTTCTTTGTTGATGTGATGGTGATCATGTTATGAAGTTGTCTGTTGTTTGTCACTTCTGTGTCTGTGGTGGTTGTCCGCCATTCCAACATGCTCATACATCTTTGGACTTTGACTTTTGAAAGTATGAAATTCCTTTGCATACTCTAAGATCTTTGTCTTTATACTTTGCAGATTCTTCTTATTGGCGTAGAATCTTTCTTTGAACTTTGTGGTGCTTAGATCTTTGGGGAGCTTTCATTTGCTTCAAGATGTTTGTATGAGCATGCTGGAATCTACCATCATGGAGGTGATGTACCTGCAGGTAAACAGTTAGCAATAATCAACCGATACTTACAGATAAGGAATTAGAGCTCGTTAACAGCATAGTGTGAAGACTCCTTCTAATCCTTATCAAGGCCGTTCCCATGTCAGATACTCCTGAAAGAGCTTACGAGACCTACTAAGTAGCTCAATGACCGGGTGAGTCGCTGGGGATCACTCCACGACTGTAGATCGCTAAAGAACCACCGCTAACACTAAGTGTAACCCTTGTGGGGTTACCGAAGTGACCTGCTGTCAGGGCTGTTTAATGTTGACCCTGGCAGGAATTTCCGTTCAATCATTGAGAAATACATTTGTAATTCTCTCATAAACGTTCTTGGCATATTGCTAAGATCTGCGAAGGACTCGATAATTTATAGCTGATGTCCATTGATGTAGAACACCATTTGTAGAAATACTAAGTGTTCCAAAGAGATCTTTGATGTATCTCATGGCTCTAGACTCGAAAAGTGCACGATGCGTAGGGATTGCACCGGGCTTTACCTCTCAAGGGATCTTGAGAAGCTTACAACCCCCACCAGGCAGTGTACCTGATCGTTGTAGTATAGTATAGTGACAAGTACCGGGGGATTGATCGTTCAGCTAGGAATAGTGTCGCTAGGATTAGAAAACCTAATTACTAGTTCTAGAGATGAGAGATGATTCTTTTTGTATTTTTATATTTTTTAGAAAGCAAGTAAATATCTCAGGTTTTGAAGGATTTGGGCGGAATTAGTTGCTAGTCAACTAACCCAATACTAAGATGCAATCAAAATAAAATACTAGAAATGAAAATAAAACTGAATTAAACTAAGGTTGTGAGCAATAAGTGGAGAAATGTGTTTACTTAGATTTCACTACTCCCTAGATACCTTTTTGATGAGGCGAAAAATGATCCGTTTTTAGGGGGTCATTTAAGCCCGAATCCGACTTTATTTGATCAAATATTGCCCTAAATCGTTCCTTTTGTGATTTTAGGTGTTTGGAGAGTGAATTCTGGAAAAGAAGCCATTTTGGACGTTTTTGGAGCATAAAAGTGAAGAAAACGGCAAAGTATCAATTTTCCATGCTGAAGACACTAGGTGACGGCGTCAAGAGTTATACCCTGACGGCGTCAGACATCAAGAATAAAATACCGTGGTTGGTGACGGCGTCACATAGGCCGTCATAAGTAGATCAAGGCCGTCCGAGGAAGTATTTGGCGGCGAGGTGACGGCGTCACATGGTTGTCTTGACGCCGTCAGCCTAGTTTTCCTATATATAGTTTTCTAGTTTTTTCATTAAGGGAGGAGAAGTTTTGGTGAAACCCTAAAGACGAATTTGGTGTATCTTTTACAGGTTTTTCAACGGTTCCAAACCCTTGATACCTTGCATTGTAATTGAGATAAGTGTTCTTCTAATTCAATCAATATGTCTATGTGTTGGTTGTTTATATCTTGTTCTTGTCTCAATTCCATTATGCTAAGCTAGATCTCTTTTGTGTTTGCTTAGATCTAATGAAACCTAGATGTTGATTATGTGTTGATTACTTGTCTATTCTTGTCTTGGATGAATGATTTTATATGTTAGGCTTAAGAAAACTGGCAGATCTCCAAATGGTAACATGCTTGAACGTCTTAAGAAACATGAACCGAGGCGTACTAGGTCTTTATTGGTTGTATTTAATGCATGAGCCACTGTTTACAATCCCTATAGTTGTGCTGGGTCATGGTGTAGGAGGAGATAAGAGCTCATAGAGTTGGGGAGTTATGTATGCCACCCCACGAATGGTATTAAGGAATACAATCCGTCATCCATACAAGTATAACAAGTAATTAACGTGTAAAAGATATCTAGGGAGTAGTGAAGTCTAAGTAAACACAAATTTCTCCAATTACTGCTCACAACCTTAGTATAATTTAGTTTAATTTCATTTTCAGTATTTTATTTTGATTATATATTAGTTTTGGGTTAGTTGAATAGCAACTAATTCCGCCCACTCTTCCAAAACCCGAGATTTTACTTGCTTTCATAAAAATATAAAAACACAAAAATAATCATCCCTTACCTCTAGAACTAGTAATTAGGTTTTCTAATCCTAGCGACACTATTCCTAAGCTGAACGATCAATCCCCCGGTACTTGTCACTATACTATACTACAACGATCAGGTACACTGCCTGGTGGGGGTTGTAAGCTTCTCGAGATCCCTCGAGAGGTAAAGCCTGTTGCGATTCCCACGCATCAAGTTTTTGGCGCCGCAGCCCGGGGAATAGTTATTGTCTAGGTTAGGATTTCTTTTTATTAGGTCTACTTGCTAGATTCCTTTCTAGTAAGATTTTATTTTTATTTTTAGGTCTTCTTTAGTCTATCTTATTTCTTCGTGCCTTTGTTCGTAACTCTTTACCATCCGACATCATGGAAGGTGGTAACATCTTTGAACCCATCATCCCACCACAACAAAACCCACCATTAGAACCCCTTAGGCCCCGAACCTTAGGAGAGTATTCCCGACCTAGCCACCAAGGCTACCGAAACACCATTGAGCTCACCGGAGACAATGTGACCCCCTTGCGATCCGACACCATCCGGTTGGTGCAAAGCGGATGTGCATTCCATGGACTTCGTTCCGAAGATCCAAACCAACACCTTAAGGACTTCCTCAAAATCGTAGATTCCATAGACCTAGGTGTTGAAACTAGAGAGACTACCCGTTTACGCCTATTCCAATTCTCTCTACGGGATCAAGCTAGTCAATGGCTTGAGCGTTTACCCGCGGGACCCATCACCACATGGGATGATCTCACCACTCGTTTCCTTGCTCAATTTTTCCCACCGGGGAGAACTACTAAGCTTTGGAATGACATCTTGATGTTCCAACAACGTCAAAATGAATTTCTTTATGAAGCATGGACTCGTTTCAAGGACTTACTCCAAAAAGTCCCTCATCATGGCATAGATCTTTGGCTCCAAGTCCAAATCTTCTATGACCACATCGACATCTCCACGAGGCGAACCATTGACCAATCGGCCGGTGGTAAGCTACGTGATCTTAGTGCGGAACAATCATGGGAACTCATAGAAGATCTTGCTCTCTATGACAACGAAAGTTGGAATGATCCCCGTGATTTGAACAAAACGGTCAAGGCAATATCTTTACCTTCGAACAATTCTAGCACTCCCGACCGTAGGATCATGGAACTTGAGGACCAAGTCAAGTTTCTCATGAAATCTTACGAAGCTCCGAAGCATTCAAGCCAAGTGAACAAAATCACTTCTTCATGCGAATTATGTAGTGGTCCCCATGACACTTGTGATTGTGTGGAACTCCCCGGAACAGCTTTTGTGGACTACGCATCCACGCGTACCGACGAAGCGGGAGATAAGTGGTACACTTTCAAGCCCGAGCCAAACACATACGGTGATTCATACAACCCCTCATGGAAAAATCACCCAAACCTTAGGTGGAAACAAAATCAACCCAATTTTTCCAATCCGCCTAATCGTTACCAACCAAACGGTCCACCATCCAACCGTACTTTCAACAACAATCCTTCTAACAACTATGGTAGTACCAATAATCTTGAAGGATTGATGTCAAAATTCATGGCATCTCAAGAAGCCCGCATAGCTAGGTTCGAAAATGAATTCAACCAACAACAAACGGAGATGACCAACAAGATTGACAACTTGTTGAAAGCCCTCAACAACCAAACATTAATCACACCTAGGAAGGACACTAGGGACACCAATAGTGGAATCCAAATTAAGGACCCCTCATCATCCAAACATGTCCACTTTGTCAATGTTGTCACCATTAAGTCGATAGATAAGGAGATAGAGGAGAGTGACAAGGTTGAAGTTAGAGTAGAAGCCGATAGTAAGGATGAAAGTAGGGAAGTTGAGATTAATAAGGATGAGGAATTGGAGGAGGTAGAACCTATAGAGGAATACTTTGATAAGTTGCCAACCGAGGAAGAACGGGAATACCATAAGGATTTATTCGATGGTCCCGAGAAAACATATATCTTTGGCGACCCCCTGATCAAAATGGGAGACCCCTCTAACATTAACATCCCATGTAATATCGGGCACATGCATATATGGAAAGCTTACATCGACCTTAGATCCCCTGTGAACATCATGACTAGAACCTATTACAATTGGGTGATGAAGAAGCAACTCAATTTTAGGATGATGCCCGGTAAAAATTTGATAAGTAATTTTGCAGGAAGAGTTAAGGGAGTACATGTGATTATAGGGAATCTCACCTATGAGATTGATTTTATGATAGTGGAAGACACTCGTCCGGTGATAGATGCTTGCCTAAGCCAAATAATATTCGGGAAACCATTTGTTGAGGCCACTAGGATGGGTTATGATTTGACTTTAGGGATAGTTAGGTTCAAGAAAGATAATGATGAGGTTGCTTATCAAATGCCCTACAAGATCGAACAATACCGCCTTCTCTCTAATTTCGAAAAGGAACATAAGCAAGCGGCTTATTATAGGAATGAGGAGGATAGACGTAGAGGAGTAGAGTATGTTAGAAATAGGATGCTTGGTTTCTACAAAGAGTGCTTACAACTAGGTCCGGAATACAAAACTGGTTTAGAAGACGACCTAGAGAGTGGAACCAATGATGAAGTCACGTAGTAACCCATGACTTTGAGTCTAGCTACAAGACTCGTAAATAAAGAAAAGCGCTTCTTGGGAGGCAACCCATGTTTTGTGTGATTTTATTTGTTTGATAGTTATTTGCTTCCGTATGCATGTTTTATTTTTATTGTTGGATGATCATGTTTCTCAATTAAAATGTGGAAATACTTTATTATGTTGTTTGGCCTAGTCTTAACTTCAACCTAAAGGTATTTTTGCAAAAGATAAGTGTAAGGGGAAACCCCAAATATGTTTTTAAGAAACAAACCGATCATAATTCTCCACAATATTAAATGAACATGTATATTCGTATTTGTTAGAGTCAAATGCTTGTATTGAGTCATAATGAAGTTTTGCAGGATTTTCCAGGAAGTAGGACAAAGTTTTTCCAGAAATTTTCCGGAAACTTAACATAAGAATTTCTGCAGGTCTATTCTGACGGCGTCAGAGTATTACTCTTGACGGCGTCAGGAGTTAAAAATCTGGAAATTTTACCGGTTTTGTTTTTCTAACGGAGTCTTATGGTTTTTGTGAATTATTAAGTTTTATAATCTCCAGGAAATCTGCAAACTTCATTCCACAAGCATTATATCTTACTTTGTTTTCTAGGATTTAGTAACTTATATAGGATGCCGCCGATTTTACGCGAGGTTGTCTTGTCTATTGTTGTCAGGATTTACAAGTTATTTATGACAAGAAGATGATTTATATTTTGGAAGGGAAGCTTTGAGTGTTTGTTTTCTTGGAGGAAGATTTAACCTGGCCAACCTATAATCCATACCGAGCGAATCAGGGGAGTATTTGATTTCATTCTCTTTACTTTTTCACTTTTACATTCTTTACTTGAACATTGGGGACAATGTTCATCTTAAGTGTAAGGGGAGGGTAAAAGATGATACCTTACATATGCACTTTCGCTTGAGTTTGAGTTTGTTTTGTTTGATAGTAGATGTGTAATAAAACTATGAGAAATACTTGTTAGTGTAATTTTAGCGCCAAATTTAAATTTTTTTACAACATTTAGGAGTGAAACTTTAGCCATAGCAAGCGTCTCATGGATAGGAGGTTGTATGACTATCACATAACCGTATATTCAGAAAAATTTTCCACCCAAAAATGTGAGGTTCGCCTTTAGATTTGATAGGAAAAGCATTCATTAGTAGTGCTTATGAGTGTACCGGTAGCATTTAGATTCTAGAACTTGCGTTAGTGATGCATCCCGAGACCGCTAGTGAGACTACATTCGTGTAGTAGGATTTACTACATGTTAAGAGGCATTAGGATCACCCTTGTGTTAAACCCGTATCATAATTACTTGACCATTTAAGTCATATTACTTGGCTAGTTAAGTCAACTAATTTTTCCCACACCCTTTGCATTGTACTCATTTTTAGTACACGAAACCCCTAGTACACCCCTCCGAGCCTATCTTTTCGTTTCTAACTTTAAGCATCTTACTTAAAGGAAGAATTTGTTACACCCCACTTAAATGTACACCCAAATCGCCTTAGCCTTCCGTGTATGCGCTCATTTTTAGTGCATTATTGTCATTTGTTAAACCGTAAGTTAACTTTCTAATTGACTACATGGTTGCTAAGTCGAGTCATATCATTGTACATATTATTTTGGGACGATTGGGACTCATGGGTAAGTACTTATTTTATGGAGTAATGGGGAAGAACATAATAATATTACCCCCATATGTACGTTAATCTTAAAAGTGCTCCAAGTGTTTTGATTTTCTTAATTCGAGTCATTAGATTAGTTTAAATGTAAAGTATGTAAAGATTCAAGTGTAAGGGGAATTCTCATTCCCTATGATGTATTATTTTGGATGGTAGGGTAAGAGTGTATGTAAAAAAAAAAAAAAAAAAAAAAAAAAAAAAAAAAAAAAAAAAAAAAATCGAAAAATTAAGAAAAAAAAAAAAAAAAAAAAAAAACATACGGACTACCATCCCGTTTTTATTCTATGTTCATTTTATGTTTTTGTTATTTTTTTTCATTTGTTAGCTTAAGTCGAGTCTAGTCTTGGCTTAGCAACGCCATCTTGTACATGTAATTAACCAAGATTGTTAACTCGCCACCAGTAAAACTTCCTTTATCCAACAAAACCGTGTAATTCATATCCCTATACCTAACGTTACAACCCTTTAAAAGACCTCTTTGATAGTTTATCGTAGGTGCTTACGCCATGTGGTGGAGGTTTGATCCTTTCCCAAGCCTATGGTAATCTATTTTGTTATGACAGGTAGTGAGAGATATCTTCCATTTCCATAATGTTATATTACTTTATTACACCCGAGAGATGTGAGTATCTAAACACTATTTGCGAGGTGCTTGTGTATGACCTCCGTGCTTGTCTATTGGTCTTTAGTGGAACGATTATTTGTTGTAATTACTTTTATATTAGTGTTAAATGACCCCTAACTTGTCTTTTGAGTAGAATAAAAGCTCATTTGCTTGAGGACAAGCAAATCTCAAGTGTAAGGGTATATGATGAGGCGAAAAATGATCCGTTTTTAGGGGGTCATTTAAGCCCGAATCCGACTTTATTTGATCAAATATTGCCCTAAATCGTTCCTTTTGTGATTTTAGGTGTTTGGAGAGTGAATTCTGGAAAAGAAGCCATTTTGGACGTTTTTGGAGCATAAAAGTGAAGAAAACGGCAAAGTATCAATTTTCCATGCTGAAGACACTAGGTGACGGCGTCAAGAGTTATACCCTGACGGCGTCAGACATCAAGAATAAAATACCGTTGTTGGTGACGGCGTCACATAGGCCGTCATAAGTAGATTAAGGCCGTCCGAGGAAGTATTTGGCGGCGAGGTGACGGCGTCACATGGTTGTCTTGACGCCGTCAGCCTAGTTTTCCTATATATAGTTTTCTAGTTTTTTCATTAAGGGAGGAGAAGTTTTGGTGAAACCCTAAAGACGAATTTGGTGTATCTTTTACAGGTTTTTCAAGGGTTCCAAACCCTTGATACCTTGCATTGTAATTGAGATAAGTGTTCTTCTAATTCAATCAATATGTCTATGTGTTGGTTGTTTATATCTTGTTCTTGTCTCAATTCCATTATGCTAAGCTAGATCTCTTTTGTGTTTGCTTAGATCTAATGAAACCTAGATGTTGATTATGTGTTGATTACTTGTCTATTCTTGTCTTGGATGAATGATTTTATATGTTAGGCTTAAGAAAACTGGCAGATCTCCAAATGGTAACATGCTTGAACGTCTTAAGAAACATGAACCGAGGCGTACTAGGTCTTTATTGGTTGTATTTAATGCATGAGCCACTGTTTACAATCCCTATAGTTGTGCTGGGTCATGGTGTAGGAGGAGATAAGAGCTCATAGAGTTGGGGAGTTATGTATGCCACCCCACGAATGGTATTAAGGAATACAATCCGTCATCCATACAAGTATAACAAGTAATTAACGTGTAAAAGATATCTAGGGAGTAGTGAAGTCTAAGTAAACACAAATTTCTCCAATTACTGCTCACAACCTTAGTATAATTTAGTTTAATTTCATTTTCAGTATTTTATTTTGATTATATATTAGTTTTGGGTTAGTTGAATAGCAACTAATTCCGCCCACTCTTCCAAAACCCGAGATTTTACTTGCTTTCATAAAAATATAAAAACACAAAAATAATCATCCCTCACCTCTAGAACTAGTAATTAGGTTTTCTAATCCTAGCGACACTATTCCTAAGCTGAACGATCAATCCCCCGGTACTTGTCACTATACTATACTACAACGATCAGGTACACTGCCTGGTGGGGGTTGTAAGCTTCTCGAGATCCCTCGATAGGTAAAGCCTGTTGCGATTCCCACGCATTACTTTTACACGTTAATTACTTGTTATAGTTGCGTGGATGACGGATTGTATTCCTTAATACTATTCATGGGGTGGTGTACTTAACTCCCCAATCCTATGAGTGCCTACTTCACTCCTATGTCGAGCCGGCTAAGAAGCTCCTAACATGGGATCATTAGAATTTACTCATGCATTAAATATAACCAATAAAACCTAGTACACATCGGTTCATGTTTCCTAAGACGTTCAAGCATGTTACCATTTGGAGATCTGACAGTTTTCTTAAGCCTAACATTGAAATCATTCATCCAATACAACCATAAACAAGTAATCAACACATAATCAACATCTAGGTTTCATTAGATCTAAGCAAACACAAGATAAATCTAGCCTAACATGGTGGAATCAAGACAAGCACAAGATATAGACAACCAACACATAGACATATTGATTGAATTAGAAGAACACTTATCTCAATAGCACATGTAAGCATTCAAGGGCTGAAAACCCTTGAAAAAGCTGTAAAATTCGTATATGGTTCGGCCTTAGGGTTTCTCCAAACTTGTTCCTCTTAATGAATGAAAATTAGAAAACTATATATAGAAAATAGAGGCTGACGGCGTCAAGAACAACCTTGTGACGCCGTCATCTCGCCACCAAAAGAATCCTCGGACTACCTTGATCTACATCTGACGCCGTCATGTATTACACTTTTCCAGGCCGTCACGTATTTAACTCTTGACGCTCTTCCTTGTGACGCCTTCATTTCTGTACTGGGCCGTCATGAAATTTACTCTTGACGCCGTCAGGAAAATGCTCTTGACGCCATCACACACTGTTCCCAGCTTGGAAAATTAAGTCTTTGGCGTTTTCTTCACTTTTATGCTCCAAAAACGTCTGAATTGCTTCCTTTTCCAGATTTCACTCCCAAAGTACCTAAAATCACAAAGGAACGATTTAGGGCAATATTTGATCAAATAAATTCAATTCCGGGCTTAAATGACCCCCTAAAAGTGGTTCATTTTTCGCCTCATCATATACCCTTACACTTGAGATTTGCTTGTCCTCAAGCAAATCCTCTTTTATTCTACTCAAAATACAAGTTAGGGGTCATTTAACACTAATATAAAAGTAATTACAACAAATAATCGTTCCACTAAAGACCAAAGACATGCACGGAGGTCATACACTAGCACCTCACAAATAGTGTTTAGATACTCACATCTCTCGGGTGTAATAAAGTATAAATTACAATATGGAAATGGAAGATATCTCTCACTACCTGTCATAGCAAAATAGATTACCATAGGCTTGGGAAAGGATCAAACCTCCACCACAAGGCGTAAGCACCTAGGATAAACTATCGAAGAGGTCTTTTAAAGGGTTGTAACGTTAGGTGTAGGGATATGAAATACACGGTTTTGTTGGATATAGGCAATCTTTACTAGTGGCGAGTTAACAATCTTGGTTAATTACATGTACAATATGGCGTTGCTAAGCCAAGACTAGACTCGACTTAAGCTAATAAATGAAAAATAACAAAAACATAAAATGAACATAGAATGAAACGGGATGGTAGTCCGTATGTTTTTTTTCTCTTTTTCTTTTTCTATATTTTTTTTCTTTTTCTTGATTTTTTTTTTTTTTTTTTTTTTTTTTTTTTTGAATACACTCTTACTCTACCATCCAAAATAATACATCATAGGGAAGTAAAATTTCCCTTACACTTGAATTTTTACATACTTTACAATAAACTAATCTAATGCCTCGAATTAAGAAAATCAAAACACTTGGAGCACTTTTAAGATTAACGCACATATGGGGGTAATAAATGATGTTCTTCCCCATTGCTCCATAAAATAAGTACTTTACCCATGAGTCCCAATCGTCCCAAAACAATATGTACAAGGATATGACTCGACTTAGCAACCATGTAATCAATTAGATAATTAACTTAGGGTTTAACAAATAACAATAATGCACTAAAGATGAGTGCATACACGGAAGGCTAAGGCAATTTGGGTGTACATTTAAGTGGGGTGTAACAAATTCTTCCTTTAAGTAATATGCTTAAAGTTAGAAACGAAAAGATAGGCTCGGAGGGGTGTACTAGGGGTATCGTGTACTAAAAATGAGTACAACGCTAAGGTGTGGGAAAATTAATTGACTTAACTAGCCAAGTAATATGACTTAAATGGTCAAATAATTATGAAACGGGTTTAACACAAGGGTGATCCTAATGCCTCTTATCATGTAGTAAATCCTACCACACGAATGTAGTCTCACTAACGGTCTCGGGATACATCACTAACGCAAGTTCTAGAATCTAAATGCTACCGGTACACTCATAAGCATTAATAGTAAATGCTTTTCCTATCAAATCTAAAGGCGAGCCTCACATATTTGGGTGGAAAATTTTTCTGAATATACGGTTATGTGCTAGTCATACAATCTCCTATCCATGAGACGCTTGCTATGGCTAAAGTTTCACTGTAAGGTATCATCATTTTACCCTCCCCTTACACTTAAGATGAACTTTGTCCCCAATGTTCAAGTAAAGAATGTAAAAGTGAAATAAGTAAAACAAATGAAATCAAATACTCCCCTGATTCGCTCGGTATGGATAATAAGTTGGCCAGGTTAGATCTTCCTCCAAGAAAATGAACAATCAAAGCTTCCCTTCCAGAATATAAATCATCTTCTTGTCATACATAACCTGTAAATCCTGAGAAAACACACAAGACAACCTCGCATAAAATCGGCGGCAATCTACATAAGTTACTAAATCCTAGAAAACAAAGTAAGATATAATGCTTGTGGAATGAAGTTTGCAGATTTCCTGGAGCTTATAAAACTTAATAATTCAACAAACACTTTAAGACTCCATTAGAAAAACAAAACTGGTAAAATTTCCAGATTTTTACATGTGACGCCGTCAAGAGCAAACTCATGACGCCGTCAGAAGTGACCTGCAGAAATTCTGATGTTAAGTTTCTGGAAAATTTCTGGAAAAACTTGGTCCTACTTCCTGGAAAATCATGCAAAACTTCATTATGACTCAATACAAGCATTTGACTCTAACAAATACGAATATACATGTTCATTTAATATTGTGGAGAATCATGATCGGTTTGTTTCTTAAAAACATATTTGGGGTTTCCCCTTACACTTATCTTTTTCAAAAATACCTTTAGGTGAAGTTAAGACCAGGCCAAAACAACAAAGTAAAGTATTTCCACTTTTTAGTTTAGAAACATGATCTACCAACAATAAAAATAAAGCATGCATACGGAAGCAAATAACAAACAAACAAAATAAAATCACACAAAGCATGGGTTGCCTCCCAAGAAGCGCTTTCTTTATTTACGAGTCTTGTAGCTAGACTCAAGGTCATGGGTTACTACGTGACCTCATCGTCAAACGTTACATCCTCTTCGCTAATCATTTCATTGTTATTTTCTTGATAATGTTTTACACGTTGTATGTGGACAGTAAATTCCCTACCTTCATCGTCTAATTACACAACGGCTCCAGTTTTAGAGGAATTTTTCACCGTAAATGGTCCATACCATCTAGACTTTAGTTTTCCCGGAAATAATCTCAACCGAGAATTGTACAATAGGACTTTGTCTCCCTCTGAAAATTCTTTGGGTTTCTTAATTCTCTGGTCATGCCATCTTTTTGCTCTCTCTTTATATGTAATGGAAGATTCATAGGCTTCTAACCTAAGCTCATCAAGCTTATGTAATTGCAAGAACCTATTAGTTCCGGCAATTGTATAATCTAAGTTACATGTTTTAAGCGCCCAATAAGCCTTATGTTCTAATTCTACTGGCAAGTGACACGCCTTACCATATACCATGCGAAACGGGGTCGTTCCAATAGGTGTCTTGTAGGCGGTTCGTAATGCCCACAAGGCTTCGTCGAGTTTAAATGACCAGTCTTTTCTATTTTGACTAACCGTCTTTTCAAGTATTCTTTTAATAGCCCTATTGGTGTTTTCGACCTGGCCATTGGTTTGTGGATGATAGGCGGTGGAGAACCGATGGGATACTCCATACCTCTTCATGACCTTTTCCATTTATGCATTGCAAAAGTGGGTCCCCCTATCACTGATGAGAGCTTTAGGAATCCCGAATCTAGCGAAAAGCTTTTTCATGAAATGAATAACTACCCTGGCATCATTGGTCCTAAGGGCTTATGCCTCAACCCATTTTGAAACATAATCGATGGCAACTAAAATGTATTCGTTCCCCCTAAAGATGGAAATGGTCCCATGAAGTCAATTCCCCAAACATCGAAGACCTCACATACTTGTATAAAATTCTTTGACGTCATGGAAAATTGTGGGCCAATAGAATCCTGCGTCGAAAATCTTTCGGGCGGTGGTGCTTATCCCATGATGCCCGCCAGAGGGACCAGAGTGACATTCCCTCATAATCTTTACTGCCTCACATTCCGAAACACAACGTCTTATAATTTGGTCAGGACACCTTCGGAATAAAAATGGCTCATCCCAAAAGTAGTATTTTAACTGAGAAAAGAATAGTTTTCTTTCGTATCTAGTCAGGTGTTCAGGAACGAGTCTGCTTGTGAGATAATTGGCAAAATCGGCGTACCAAGGCTCCGAATCAATCATTAACATGAGTTGTTCGTCAGGAAATGAATCCCTAATCTCACTTCTATCGTGCTCATCCAAGATAGATGATCTGCGGCCAGATTTTCTGCCCCCCTCTTATCACGAATCTCAACATCAAATTCTTGTAGCAATAAGATCCACCGAATTAGTCGTGGCTTAGCATCCTGCTTAGCAAAAAGATATCGAAGAGCCGAGTGATCAGTGAAAACGACTGTCTTTGAAAGGACAAGATATTGCTGGAATTTGTCGAATGCGAACACTACGGCCAATAATTCCTTTTCGGTGGTGGAGTAATTCTCTTGAGCGGGATTCATGGTTTTGCTAGCGTAGTAAATAGGTTGGAATAGCTTGTCACGCCGTTGGCCCAGTACAGCCCCGACAGCGAAATCGCTAGCGTCACACATGATTTCAAACGGTAACTCCCAGTTGGGTGTAATCATGATTGGAGCTTGTGTGAGCTCCTCTTTTAAGAGATCGAATGCATCCTTGCATTCTTGGGAAAAATCAAACGGAGCATCCTTCATAAGCAATTGAGTCATTGGCCAAGCTATTTTGGAGAAGTATTTGATGAATCTCCAATAAAACCCGGCGTGCCCCAAGAAGCTGCGTATTGCTTTAACAGTCGTGGGGTATGGTAACTTAGATATAGCTTCAACTTTAGCTTGGTCCACCTCTATTCCGTTCCCTGAGATCTTATGCCCTAACACAATCCCTTCTTTCACCATGAAATGACACTTTTCCCAGTTTAACACCAAGTTGGTTTCCTCACAACATTTAAGCATCTTTTCTAGATTAGCAAGACAGCGGTCGAAGGAGTTCCCGAAGACCGAAAAGTCGTTCATGAACACTTCCATGCTGTCTTCCATAAGTTCGTGAAAGATTGCGGTCATGCATCGTTGGAAAGTGGCGGGGGCATTACATAGCCCAAAAGGCATCCTTTTGTAGGCAAATGTTCCATAAGGGCAAGTAAACGTGGTCTTTTCTTGGTCCTCAGGTGCTATGGGGATTTGAAAATACCCTGAGAATCCATCCAAGAAGCAATAATACTCGTGTCCAGACAATCTCTCTAACATTTGGTCAATGAATGGTAAGGGAAAGTGATTTTTCCTCGTGGCATCATTGAGCTTTCGATAGTCAATGCATACTTGCCATCTAGTGACCGTTCTCTGGGGCACCATCTCACCCTTGTTATTCTTAACTACAGTCATTCCTCCCTTCTTAGGTACAACCTGTACAGGACTGACCCATGGGCTATCCGAGATTGGGTAGATCAATCCTACATCCAGAAGTTTGATGACTTCTTTCTTTACTACTTCCTTAATGTTGGGATTCACCCGCCTCTGGGGTTGCACGGTAGGTTTATAATCTTCTTCCATGAGAATCTTATGTGTGCAAAAAGTTGAGTCAATCCCCTTAATGTCGGCTACATTCCATGCGAGCACTCCCTTATATTTCTTTAGGACCTCTAAGAGTTTACCTTTTTGTTCATGTTCCAGGGAAGAGTTTATGATTACCGGCAGTTGGTCCTCTCCCTGAAGGAAGGCATACTCTAAATGGTTAGGAAGCTCCTTAAGATCTAACTCAGGAGGTTCGATAATAGAAGGCTTAAGCTTGTTTTCGGGCTTTCGGAGCTCGAGATGCTCTGTTGCCTCTTGTCTAGGGTAGAAGGAGACTGCACCAACATCCTCCATCTTTTCCACCTCTAGCAAAGGTAGAAAACTCTCGTCCCGTAGCCAGCCTTCCTCGATTTGTTCATCGACACAGCTATCAATGACATCTGTGAGTTGATCGACCTCCCCAATGAAATAGAGTCGGTTAGCTGCTTCGAGAGAGAGATCTATAAAGTCCTTAATGTCGAAGGTTGTGCTATCGGTTCCTACTCGCAAGGTTAACTTGCCGTCATAAACATCAATGACTGCACGAGTGGTAGCAAGAAATGGTCTCCCTAAGATGATGGGTACCAAATCATCCTCCTCCATATCCAGGATTACGAAGTCGACCGGGAATTTGAATTTCCCAACTTTGACTAGCACATTCTCGCATATCCTTACAGGGTACTTGACTGATCTATCGGCTAGTTGGATGTTCATACGAGTAGGCTTTAATCCAGAGTATCCTAATTTAAGGAACATAGAGTGAGGCATGAGATTGATACGCGCCCCCAAATCGGCAAGAGCATTCTTTATTGATAGAGATCCTATGGAGCAAGGCAAGGTGAAGCTGCCTGGATCGTCTACCTTTTTTGGTAGCCCTCGATGGGTCACCACTGAGCATTCTTCCCCCAGGGTCACAAGACCCTCAAGTTTCTTTCGGTTAGCGAGTAGCTTTTTAAAGTATGCGCTATACTTCGACATGTGATAGCAAGCATCAAGGAGGGGTATGGTGACTACTGAGTCTTTTAGGTATGACAAGAATCTTTTATTATCGTTCTCAGTTTACTGGTTCTTTAATCGGGATGGGAATGGGATTCTCACAGGTTGGTTAGGTGGGGTTGATGGGGAAGGGGTCGTCAAGGGAGGTTTGTTGGAAGTCTCGCTGCCTACATCATCCTCCTCTTCGCGAGGCTTGTTTGGATTGGGAGTGATGGGGGACGAGCTTGGGTAAGGGGGTCCTTGGTTGTTGTTCCAGCTCGAGTGGTTATCGCGAGCATGGGGTCTTTTTTGCTTACTGATGGCATTTCAAGGTTATCGAGGGCTGAGTTAAGCTTGTTGAAAAATTCTCCAATGTCATTCTGCTGCTCGTCAACAAGTTCATTAAGACCTCTCAATTGCAAGCCTTTTTCTTGAGTGAAGTAACCAAGGTCATCTTCAAAAGTGCTCCTGATTTCGAATTCAGGACCTTCCTCTCCTTCTTTTCTTTTTACCAGATTTCCCCAGAGGGTGTAATCATCATTTTGGTAAAAAGGCAAAAGGGAGGGATCAGCATAGATGTCACCTCCTGACAAGCATGCATGTTCAGTCGTGGCTGCTCCTCCGCATTCTTCTACCTCATGCGGGCCCCCACAGTAGTCGCAGATTAGGTAAGGATTCGAAAGTTGTTTAGGTAACTGCGACCCAGCTAGGTACTCCATTCTTTTGTGAATTTTTCTCAACCGATCTGAAGTGATTTCAGAAATGCTGACAGTCGACTCAGGTTCATCCCAAGTGTCATCCTAGTCTTGAGCATATTCTTCAATCCTATCCCATCCTTCTTCGACACTAAGATTGGCTAATCTCCCTTTTCTAGATTGGTTGATTCCGTTCCGATCATTAGAGGAGACATTGTCGTAGAAGATTTGGACCAAAAGCCAAAGCTCGATGCCATGATGGGGAACTTGTCTTATTAAATCTTTGAATCTAATCCACGATTTATGGAAGGGTTCGTCCTTCCCTTTTCGGAAATGGAGGATCCTATCTTTAAACGCTGAGGTTTTTCCAGGTGGAAAGAACTTCTCATAGAACTTGGATATGAGTTGCTCCCATGTGAAAATAGATTCAGAAGGAAGTTTATCATACCACTCTTGGGCTTTTTCATATAGGGTGAAAGGAAAGAATCGTAATCGGGACGTGTCTCTAGTAGCCCCATCCGTATGGAGGGTGTCTACTATTTTCAAGAAGTCTTTAATGTGTTGAATTGGATCTTCCTTATCTAATCCACAAAACTTACACACACTTTGGACAAGCCAAACATCGTTCGCATGCAAGACCTCATTGGTGTGTTCATTTGGGTAGACAATGGCATTTGAGAAGCCACGAGGGGTTGGGGAGGAGTAGTCCTTAAGGCGCTTAGGAGTAGGAGTTGCGGGGGTACTCATCTCGTTGTTGGGTTGGGAGCTAGGGGTTGTAACCTGATTTTCTGAATTTTCTTCAGAAAGGGGTGCATCAAAATCGATGGCAACGCTAGATGGTTCAGGAGTTGAGTGAGATTGTCTTAATCTACGCATTTCTCTTTCGGGTTCTGCATAAGGCAAGACAAGGTTTCTAATGGAACTACGACTCCTAGTGATCCTAAGGTTAGAGGATTTGTCGGTTGCCATGATGCCAGGTGGTGAAGAGTTACGAACAAAAACACAAAGAAATAAGATAGACTAAAGAAAACCTAAAAATAAAAATAAAATCTTACTAGAAAGGAATCTAGAAAATAGACCTAATAAAAAGAGATTCTAACCTAGACAATAACTATTCCCCGGGCTGCGGCGCCAAAAACTTGATGCGTAGGGATTGCACCAAGCTTTACCTCTCAAGGGATCTTGAGAAGCTTACAACCCCCACCAGGCAGTGTACCTGATCGTTGTAGTATAGTATAGTGACAAGTACCGGGGGATTGATTGTTCAGCTAGGAATAGTGTCGCTAGGATTAGAAAACCTAATTACTAGTTCTAGAGATGAGAGATGATTCTTTTTGTATTTTTATATTTTTTAGAAAGCAAGTAAATATCTCGGGTTTTGAAGGATTTGGGCGGAATTAGTTGCTAGTCAACTAACCCAATACTAGGATGCAATAAAAATAAAATACTAGAAATGAAAATAAAACTGAATTAAACTAAGGTTGTGAGCAATAAGTGGAGAAATGTATTTACTTAGATTTCCCTAGATACCTTTTACACGTTAATTACTTGTTATAGTTGCGTGGATGACGGATTGTAATCCTTAATACCATTCATGGGGTGGCGTACTTAACTCCCCAATCCTATGAGTGCCTACTTCACTCCTATGTCGAGCCGGCTAAGAAGCTCCTAACATGGGATCATTAGAATTTACTCATGCATTAAATACAATCAATAAAACCTAGTACACATCGGTTCATGCTTCCTAAGACGTTCAAGCATGTTACCATTTGGAGATCTGCCAGTTTTCTTAAGCCTAACATTGAAATCATTCATCCAATACAACCATAAACAAGTAATCAACACATAATCAACATCTAGGTTTCATTAGATCTAAGCAGACACAAGATAAATCTAGCCTAACATGGTGGAATCAAGACAAGCACAAGATATAGACAACCAACACATAGACATATTGATTGAATTAGAAGAACACTTATCTCAATAGCACATGTAAGCATTCAAGGGCTGAAAACCCTTGAAAAAGCTGTAAAATTCGTATATGGTTCGGCCTTAGGGTTTCTCCAAACTTGTTCCTCTTAATGAATGAAAATTTGAAAACTATATATAGAAAATAGAGGCTGACGGCGTCAAGAACAACCTTGTGACGCCGTCATCTCGCCACCAAAAGAATCCTCGGACTACCTTGATCTACATCTGACGCCGTCATGTATTACACTTTTCCAGGCCGTCACGTATTTAACTCTTGACGCTCTTCCTTGTGACGCCTTCATTTCTGTACTGGGCCGTCATGAAATTTACTCTTGACACCGTCAGGAAAATGCTCTTGACGTCGTCACACACTGTTCCCAGCTTGGAAAATTAAGTCTTTGGCGTTTTCTTCACTTTTATGCTCCAAAAACGTCTGAATTGCTTCCTTTTCCAGATTTCACTCCCAAAGTACCTAAAATCACAAAAGAAACGATTTAGGGCAATATTTGATCAAATAAATTCAATTCCGGGCTTAAATGACCCCCTAAAAGTGGTTCATTTTTCGCCTCATCAGTGCACACTTAGGTTTCCTATGTGGAGACTAGGGAGGAGTCTCCTGCTTCAATATCAACCATCTCTAAGAGATAAGTCGATAAATTACACCGGTTCCCCGTGAGAATGAAACAAGCTCTTTTAAGAGAACTTGAGTGGTTGAGAAGGTTTAGTTCATTGCGTGACTGCGTCCATGACGACTTTATCTTCAATACTGGTGTCGCCTTAGCAACAACCAGTAGCATAAGTCGATAGATTACACCGGTTCCCCGTGAGAATGAAACAAGCTCTTTTAAGAGAACTTGAGTGGTTAAGAAGGTTTTGTTCATTGCGTGACTGCATCCATGACGACTTTATCTTCAATACTGGTGTCGCCTTAGCAACAACCAGTAGCTTACGATTTGAACCCGGTGTCTGCCCTAAGGTTGAACATATGGAGGGCTATTTCTTTTCACCCTTTTCTTTACTTTCCTTTTTAATTCTTCAACTCCTTCTTTCCCCTTTCATTCTTTTCTCCTTTTTTCGTATCATACCTAAGAACTTCTAATTCTAACTATTGGTGATTTCCTTGGGTAGATCCCTCCGGCTCTGGCAGATCATAGGACGGTGTTTCCTATCTTAATCACCTTATAACACCATGATTATCCGACAATAGCCAAGAAACCTTTGAAAATCTCTCAAAGTGTTTATGATTATTAAACATTTTGTTTAACACTTTGAGAGTTTTGTGTTAACTTTAGAAGGGCTCCCCCTTCACATGTGCTCATAAGTATTGAACAAATTTGCACATGCGGGAGGAGCAAGCACTTTTTGAATTGATCCACTTTCAGTGAACAAGACCGATTCGAGACACGCTTACATCACTAGTTAGACTAGCTTGAAGTTATTACCCGGCCTGATCAAGTCCACAGAAAGTTTCTCGAGACGGTACATTTCTACTAAGACAAATCCTTTTCGAGACACGCTTACGTGGCTAGTTAAAGAGTTCCATTTTCAGCTTTTAGGTGACAACTAGCTCTAGTAACTAACTTGATGTTATTACCCGTCGAGGATAAGTCCTTTCGGTTATTAACTTTTATGTTTCGTCAATTCTTGGGTGAATCTGAGTCTAGCTCGCATGAGATTTGACTTTTAAGCAACATTGAACTTTCATATTTTAATCACTTTCACTTTTCTCCCCCTCAAAAATAGCATATGAGATGTTGTTTTTGATAAAATTTTGATTAAAATATTCTTTTTGAGTCTTTTGGGGAGATATCAACAAGAACTTTAGTTTTTCAAACGATGAGTTTTTCAAGTGCTCCCCCTCAACAAGTGAATACTCATTGAGGTGAAATACTTGTCTTTTGAGCAGAATTATGAAAATCAAAAAATCTTTGATTAATTCTACTCAAAAGTAAGAAGCCTTCGCTCCTTATATAAGGATTGAGGCACTGATGCGTACCTCAGGGTCCTTTCATTACAAGTGCGGGTTGTACACTGTTATGTGTGCACAAACCAAAGTTAAGGATGAAGAAAATTATGATGAAACAAAGGTAATGTTATACCAAAATGATCATACTCGAGGAGTATCCGGACAGCGGTAAGTGAGAATGTCGGGAATCGGTTCCCTTGCTCTAATTAAGCTCTCCAATCTGCGTATCTGCTCCCTGAACCTTAACTTCTGATCAATCCTAGCCATGAACTTGAGTGCTTCCTTCACATCTCTTCTACTCCATCCCACGTTAATCCCACTGTCATGTTTTTTGAGTTTTTCATTCAACTGAATTCTGACATACTTAAGAGTCTGATCCCCGAACTTATGAACCTCTTCATATCTCATGAATCTGTACCCATCCCTTAACGGATAAACAACTCCAAAGGGTTTGTTGTTGATGATTAACGGTCGAGGGTGCTTGATGTCATGAATATGTTTTTGTGGAGCGGTAAAGTTAAGGGCTGTCTGATAACTTTCGACTCCTAATTGTGCATCTTCTACTCTTGCTTTGATGATAGTTTGACACATAAAAAGCAAGATAGAGTTGATGATGTCATACTGAAGGCTGCCGGGCAAGTGCTGAAGTTTGCCTTGAACCTTGAGTAAGTATATGTCAGCAATGTCATTGAGGTTCAACCGATGATAGTCTGCTTCACCAAATTTATATAGTTGATTATCGATTCGTTTGACCTCAATTTCATCAAGAAAATTATACCCAAATCTTTTCTCTGTTCGTGGAACGGCTGTGATGACAAGAATGCGTTGATTAGAGAAGACTTTGTGGTTGGATCGAAATGACAGCTTGTATTTATAGAACCATCTGCGCATCTCTGGCCAGTGAGAGTTGCACAAAGCTGCTTCAATATTGTACTTGCTGACAGAAGTGGAGTATAATCCTCTCATTTGATCGTCAAGTTCTTTCAGAGGATATGAAGCTGCTTTGAATTTGGTGAGAGATGTAGCATAACGGTGTTCAGGATTTGTGTTCCCATGGATAAGATATAGAAGATCGTTGTTGAAGAAGTATTCCTTAGGGATCTTTGGATCACTTGGAGGACCAACAAGAGGTAATGGTTGAGAGAAATCTTTAAATTTGAAGTCATCAGGATCCGTGCCAATGTACAGTTTGTCCCAAGATGGTCTCTTTTCCCAAGTGATATTTTCTGACAGAGCTCTAGCAACCTCATAAACGTTATATTCGAACTCGAGTTTAGTTGTGGTGCATGTTTTGAACTCTGTGAACCCTGCTTTACGAATCTTAACCAAGTTAGAAAGCTGAAGTCTTTGTGTTTGCATCACCTTTTTTATTCTTTTTGTGAAGCATATAATAGATCCTTTAGTCATTTCTTCAGCTTCAGTGTCATCAGGGTAAGCATCAACCATTTCATCAAACCAGTTAAATGAAGGAGCATCGGGGTTAATCCATTTAGGAGCTGGAATTAATTGAGCTTCCTTAGGTGGTTCCGTAATGGTTTCGGTGATAAGTGGAGGGATGTCATCCATATCTACATCAACATCCTCGGTTGATTGTGTAGGGTTTGGATCCTCGGTTGATTGTGGAGGGTTTGGAACAGCAGAAACGTTGACGGTTGCGGTTTTAGTTGGAGGCCTGGAGGTGGAACCGGACACATCATTCTCATCCGGATCATTCACAATTGCTTCCAATAGTTTGCCTTTGAGATCACTTACTGAAGGGTTTGAAGGTAGAGTCTGAACGGTGATAGGTGTAGTTTGAAACCTTTAAGAAATAATCTCTTCAAGATTATCTCTGACGTAGTATTCTACAGCAGAAGGAAGTGTCTCCTGAATATACTTTCGAACCTCTCTTGGTAATCTCTGTTTCACCTGGTGCTCAACTGCTGCATCAACATTATAAATCTTGAAAGCTTCAACATCACGCTTTTGTTCGTTAACTTGTTTCTGGAGCGCGTTGTATTGGTCATGTAATGATCTCAGCAAGCTTGAGTGAACAACTGTTGTAGGATGACTTGGTGTAGGTGATAAAGGTTGTTGTTGTGGTTGAACTGTGGCTGGTCCATCATCAATACCCACAATGTCAATAGAGGTGTCTTTACTTATATCAGGTTGCTCATCCTTACCATCACCATCCGAATCATCATCACTTTCATCATTCTTATCTTCTTCATCTTCAGATTTCTCAGCTTCTTCACTTTCAGAATTCTTTTCTTCATCACTGTTTTCCTCATTCTCAAATAGATCATCATCTTTGCCTTTAGAAGCTTCTTCTTCTTCACTAACTTCTGGTTTATCGATGGAGTCTTTTGGTTCAGAACTGGATGAGTCAGCCTCATCATCTGAGTTATCATCATCTTGTTCAGAGGATGACAGTGTTTGAGATCGTGTTTCTTCTGATGATTGTTTATCTCTTTCCGAGCCTGGAGTTGGCATTTCCACATCCTGAGTACCAGAGCCTTCACCTTTCTTAGTTAATCTTGCAATTCTGTCCTCCTCTGATTGTTTGCTTTCTCTTAAAGTAATTTGCAATTGTTCCTCTTCTTCAGATTCGGACATTGGTGAGGTGACTGATTCTTCTTGAGTTTCTTTAGCTTTTCCCTTGTCTGCTTTCTTCTTAGTCAGTGTAAGCCTTTCAGTTTCAGTTTCCTGCTGAGCATATAGTGACCTTTTTGGTTCTGGATTTGGGAATTGTTTTGATTTTTGATGCAGCTTTTGAAGTTTTCCCTTTCTTTGGTTGAGTCAAACCAACACGGTCGTTTCTTTGAGCTTCATCGTATACTGAATATGCCTCAGTGCTACGGACTGCCTTAGGTATCAGATGATCAGGGATTCTCATTCCTTGTTTCTGAGTGTTAGTCTTTTGAATCTTGGTTTTAGAATACTTATGGTCCATAACAGGGGTGTGTTTCTTATCTTCCAATCTACGATCAATCTCTGGGTTTGTTTCCATGAAATGAGCAATGAGGCACTTTGTGAATCTGTAGAATGGAATTCTACTGGTAGAGGATTTCTGAAACTGTCTTGCTTGATAAACCATATCATCCCAGATCAATTGAGCATTATCAATGTTAGCTTGATTAACAACCCCCCAGAAAATCTGCATCAATTCTAGAGAAGGATGTTCATGCCCAGTTTCTTTCCCCGTTAAACTGTTGGTGAGAATAGAGTAAAGTGTGAGCCATGGTTGTGGAATGAATTTCCTGTCGACATGTGATATTCTGTTGAGTTTGACTTCTGATTCATCATACTGCAGTTCTCGAAGAAGTCTGATAACATCTGATAATGATGGCAACGGAGTGAATTTCTTGACATTAGGAGGCAAACTAAGAACAGTGCAGAGAGTTTGTACATCAAACACAATTTGTTTGTGATCAAGACAAACACCCAATGTTTTCTCATTTTTGCTAATTTCAATAGATTCTTAAAAATGTGTTAAGTAGACTTCTGGTATTGTAGTTGTGATGGTGAGAAGATTAAATATGAAGTGTTCTTTGAGTAACTCTAGGATGATAGCACAAGTTGGATGACATGTGAATGTTTCAAAATCTATCATATGGTTTGTCTTTGCGATTATTCTTTCATCTCCTTGAATCAATTTGTGTCTGGGTGTTGATGTCTTAGCCATTTTTGTACCTGAAATGATTAATAAAACCAACAAAAGCCATGTGGTGATAAGCTCATTAGTGTTAGAGACAAGAACAATTTCCCATGATAGATAAACAAACACCTAAGACAAATCCATCATCACATATACATCACTTGATAAATCAATCAGAGAACTACATCATAGAGAAAAAAATCACATCACTTAGATTCATATAACTCAATAACATATATCCCTTAAGTCTAAGTCGACGAAACAACCAAGACTTGATAAAATTTTGAAAAATTTCGGCAGCATTTCTTTTCATAAAATTTGAAAAAGCTAGAACCCATACGTGATGGTTCTGTAACACCCCCAATTCATGGATGCAGCGGAATTCAAACTGGGTGTTACTCGACGGCACAATAGTCACAATAATAGAAAACGAACTCCAATTGAGTCGTTTTAAAAGATGTATCATTCAAATTATATAAATATCAGAGATTTCAAAATGAGGTCCCAATTGGTTCCATGTTTACAATGTATAATAAATGAGTTTTGAATGATAATAAAATTTATAGCCCTCTTGAGTATCCATGTCCTTCCGTGCCATCCTTGATCGTCATGAACCTGAAATACATGCTTGAGAGGTCAACACAAAGGTTGAGTGATATTCATAGAGTTTGTTAAATCGATTGAACACAATATGTTGGTAGTGTGAGTTATAGGCTCACACCAATGTTTGGAAAACAAAACAGGTAGGCTACGTTATTATACGCCCGGAACATGTATTATACACTAAGCTTATGACACCATAACGTTAACGTGTACCAATATCGATCGGCAGATTTATCCCGGTAGGTACTTTGCTAACATACCTAAATCTCAAATATTATTGCATTTGTTTGAACTTAGTCAATACAAATGGGATTCGTCAATCCCAATAGGCCTATTAATAATATTCGCGCTCACTATTGCTAGTGACTAAATGGTTCATAATAAAGGATCTCGGTTTAGCAAGGTTGGTACTTAGTGATAATAAAACAATCAGGTAAGCATACAATTTAAAACATTGTGCTCGGTTAAAAATAGCATGTATTCCCCCCAAGGGTTTGTAAAACATTGAAGTAATGTAAAGTGGGGCTATGAACTCACCTTAAGTAAGATAGCAAGTAATGAATGTAACGGTCTAATCGCGAAGGTTTCTACGAGCAACCTATAATAGAATGTTGTGACTTAGGATCGGAGTAATGAATATAAAGTAGTGCCTATATATATATCTTGCATTATAGTCCATGATGTGGTATGATGTATATTGTAAGTCCTTGAAAGAAAAGATTCATGAAACATGTATGTTTTATATATATCGTTTACTACCGTTCGGGCCGACATAATTCAGAAGTCATGTTAGTAAGCGTTCGAGGAGCCAGGACACTTTAATTCGTAAATCCACAACTCAACTCGACGGCTTACATAATGAACTCCTCACATGAGGCTCCCTACTATCGTAGTAGTTGATAAAATATATAGATATAAGTTTTGATCCGAAAAGTTACTTGTCCGATATTTGAATAAACTTAGGAAAGTTTATTAGTACATGAAGATTGTTATTAGGGGTAGTTTCATAAGTCTTGAATGACCATTTTCTCTTGGTAATATCTCATGGTTCCTTTTTAAGTGAAGTAGATCCAAATTGCTTGTTCATGTTATCGCCTAATTCATTGTTTCATGTTTACGCCTATGTAAGTTGGTATGGTCATTTCGTCATGGCCTAGCCATGACCTTTGGTCCTTGTTCCAAGGTCATGAGACACATCCTTGGCTCTAGCCATGGTTGTGGTCTCGATTATAGGTCATAAGACCTCTTGTTCCTTTCAAAGTATAACCATAATCTAGTGACTTTCGCCTAAAAATGGGCTATTTAGAATTTGAAGAATTTTATCACTCGGAAAGCATTTTTAGGTCTCGAGCTTCTTTGATCCTGAACGAAAACGTCGTTCCGGACAACTTTCGTGTTTTAACTTTTTGATGAATCGGATCAGAAGTGGGACTTTCAAAACCCAAATTTGATCAGAATGGTATTTGGCAGTTTTGCCGGAAATCTTTGGTAATTTCAAATCGCCATAACTTTTGACTCGTATACTCGTTTTGGGTGGTTCAAATTGCTATGGTTTCCTTTTTAGGTCCTCTACCACAATATGTAATAATCAAATATCATATTTTTACTATTTTGATCAGGTTATACCAACAAAGTCACTAGTTTACTTGTTTTAGTAACTTGTTGTAACAATCAATAACAATAACTTGTTTTGCTCACTTTTATACATCATGGACATAACTACAAGACATAATATAGCAATAATAACATGTAAATAACATGAACATGATTATTTAACAAGAATCATGTTAGGGTTTGGCTTACAACTTTTGGCTTTCAAACATGAAAGGAAGTTAACATGTAAGGATAGGACATTGATAGACTTGCTTCAACCCACTTCTTCATGCAATCTTTCTACCCTTGGTATTCTTGAAAGATGGATGATGAAGGTTGAGGTGAATTGAGTGGATTTAAACTCAAGAGAAATCACCAAGTATATTAGGGATTGGAAGAGTTTTGGTGAATGATAATCTAGCTAGGGTTTCTATCTTGAAGAATCACTTGAACCATGCATGAGACTAGAAGGAAATGAGCAAAGGATGGTGTGGTTATGGGGTTGGGGATGCACGGCACCAAGAAGGGGGGAAGAGGGGCTATTTATAGTCCAAAATGAGGAGGTTAGGAAAGTGCTAGGAAATTACTAAAACTTGGTGACCAAGTTGTAATAAAATGATGATTTAGGGGTAGATTCATGAGATGAAGCCACATGGGATGACTCCCCCCCTCCTAGGTCGGTTTGGAGTGCTTGGAGAGCAAGGGTGTGGACTTTTCTTGGTATTATCCAAGATACTTGGTTAGTTTTGACTCCGGGAAATGCCAATCGTAAATGATTAAGCCTCAAAACGTAAAACCGGGTGTCGTAAAATTATGGAATTTGAAAGTATGGTTAAACTTGTCAAAATACTCCATAATAAAATATAAAATGAGTGGTAGGTTCTATCGGGTGCTAAAACCCTGCTAAAAACTGGAAACACGGGTCTAAAACGCGTAATACGTAAAACGTACGAATATTGCGTAAAATTGAGAAAAGTAAAATGTTACTTTTCTAATGTGATAAAAATGATTTAAAATAACTTATAATGTCTAGACTGGGCTCAGTCTAGTGTCGGTTGGTATTAAATGTGTTTTAGACATCAAACCGTAAGCCTAAAAATCACGAAATGACTTATAAACTCAAGGGATGATTTTTGGTCAATGGGGGAGGGAAAGAATATGTTGACTTTTTCTAATAAGTTGAAAACTCAAATAGTCTTAGAAACGCGTTTTGTGGTCTAACGGTTAATCGCCCAAACGGTTAAGCGTGCTTATGCGAGAGTAGTACAGGCTTGGGTGACCTGCCGGGAAGTCTTTGGTCATATTTTTCTCAGTCACGATTAATTCTCAAATAAATCATGAGTGTGTCAAACATTTTTCTGATGCGGGGTCACCTAACGCGGTCGAGTTTCGTTGTACGTAGAATTTCTGAATGACGTTTTACCCTAAAACGTGTAATTCTGTGTAATTCCTTAATAACTTTCACGAAAATGATCTGACGAATGTCAAACATTTAATTTGCCATGGAAATGATTTATCACTTGAGAATATCAAATAAAAATCAACTTTCGGGAAAATTTTTGGGAAAAATGAATAGTAAAAGTGAATAGTGAAATTTTCCGGGAATAGTAATTATCCTGAAATTGTGAATTGTTACAGTCTCTACCCCTTACGGGGAACTTCGTCCCGAAGTTCTATGTGTTTTATATGTTGGAGTGGTGTCGATAAAAAGGTGTAGTTACTTATGAGGACTATAGTCTGGGATTACCAGTGATGTAGTTTGATTTGTCGTTTCAGTGTATGGTGTAGGACGAGGTTTACTTTTATGTAGGAAAGGTATGGTAATAGTCGAATATCAAAGGAAATTGATATAGCAGTCGAATATTAATAGGAATTGAGATCGTAGTTGCAATCATAGCCTAGTAGATAATCGGTTGTTGTACTTAGTGTTTATTGACTTCATACTTATGTTATTTCGGATACAAATAAGCCCACTTGTTTATAATTCTTTATTTACATAGAGAGGTATCCCAAACAATGTAGATAAGGAAATATAAACTTATGGTTTAGTGATTTACAATGTCTTTATTTAAATGAAAAGGCATCCCAATCCATTCAAATAATTACAAATCATCCTACACAACATTCATACTTAGTCGGTGAGTTACAAGGTAGGGTATTACGAGATGATACTGGTGTTCCAAGATGAATATTCAATCTTGTAAAGCTGGTAAGGGTGCTTGTGGTGTAGCTAAGGATGATTTGAGCTTTAAAAGTGCATCAAGATCTGTTATTGAGCTTGTGTTTGTAACGGTTGTGAAGATAATGTTATGATATGTTGATGAACAAAAGTGTGTAGTGTATGCTTAACATTAATACACTTAGGTATAGATGTTGAGTTTGTTTTAAAAATCTTAAGAGATTTTTAAAAGTTTATGATGGAATGGTATTCTTAGGACCTAAACAGGATAGTACTTCTACAGGATGAAGAGAATAATTGATAACTATCCCAAGATAGTAGTTCGGATTATCTCATAAATGAAAAATTTCATGAATGAAATTAGGTAACACAAATAAGGTGTTAAGATTTCGCTGAGTGGTAAGACATTATCGTGTCTCTAGATTGTTTTAATGTATTCTGGTGGTTTATCGAGTTCAAGTAGGAAATCAATCTGAACATAACCCTAGTACAACTACTCTCAGTATTTGAAAATTTTAAGTCGAATATAGTTAGTCAGACTATATTCCACTGTCCCTACGTTAAATATAGGTGACTAGTCTATATTTAGCCAAGGTTCGATAAAATTTTCAAATACCTAAATTAGGTATACTTTTGATATGTCCGTTGCTTTCGGAAAACTGTCCACTAAACAAAGGTGATGTCAAACCCTTAAGTTGCAAGTCCCGTCCATACAAGACTTGTAACGTATGTTTTCGTATTCCATTGGATATAAGATAGTAAAGGTAGGTACGTGTGGAAAGGAAGTTTTAAGTAGTTCTAAAATAGAACATACTTGGCCAGGATCACGAACTTTTAATAATGAATGTTTCATAAGAAAACTTTGATGAATGTAGAGAAAGTTCAGCTTTCGTCGATGATGGATTAGTTTGCCCTTTAGAAATCTCATATTTCTTGTTTGGAAATCGATAGATTGTGATGGGTTTTTGATATCATATGGAATAATGTTGATGAGGTGGTGGAATAATTCCAGAGACCATTGCACAAATCACAATGTCTCGGAAGTAGATTAGACCATTGTGTGACTCAAAACATTTGAGAAATGATTAAGACCATTGTGTCATACAATGTCCGGGAACTAGAAAAGGTCATTGTAATCAGTTACAATGTCTTGGATATAAAATGTTGGAGTAGGAACATGGTTGGGAGAATGTGGTTGTGTCGAAATGCCATAGAATAGGCATGTGTAGATATGTTTAGATAAAATGATTGAAAATAACTCGAATGTATATATAAATATACTTATATGTTCATGTAGCATAAAATGCTTAATAAGTCCATAATCGTTTGGAGGATGGAAGACACGGAGAGCGGAAGGCTATAAAATGGTTTTGCTTGTAGTTGTAGTTATAGTTTAGGTCTCAATTAGACCCGTTTCTCTATAACCATGGCTCTGGTACCAATCTGTAACACCCCCAATTCATGGATGCAGCGGAATTCAAACTGGGTGTTACTCGACGGCACAATAGTCACAATAATAGAAAATGAACTCCAATTGAGTCGTTTTAAAAGATGTATCATTCAAATTATATAAATATCAGAGATTTCAAAATGAGGTCCCAATTGGTTCCATGTTTACAATGTATAATAAATGAGTTTTGAATGATAATAAAATTTATAGCCCTCTTGAGTATCCATGTCCTTCCGTGCCATCCTTGATCGTCATGAACCTGAAATACATGCTTGAGAGGTCAACACAAAGGTTGAGTGATATTCATAGAGTTTGTTAAATCGATTGAACACAATATGTTGGTAGTGTGAGTTATAGGCTCACACCAATGTTTGGAAAACAAAACAGGTAGGCTACGTTATTATACGCCCGGAACATGTATTATACACTAAGCTTATGACACCATAACGTTAACGTGTACCAATATCGATCGGCAGATTTATCCCGGTAGGTACTTTGCTAACATACCTAAATCTCAAATATTATTGCATTTGTTTGAACTTAGTCAATACAAATGGGATTCGTCAATCCCAATAGGCCTATTAATAATATTCGCGCTCACTATTGCTAGTGACTAAATGGTTCATAATAAAGGATCTCGGTTTAGCAAGGTTGGTACTTAGTGATAATAAAACAATCAGGTAAGCATACAATTTAAAACATTGTGCTCGGTTAAAAATAGCATGTATTCCCCCCAAGGGTTTGTAAAACATTGAAGTAATGTAAAGTGGGGCTATGAACTCACCTTAAGTAAGATAGCAAGTAATGAATGTAACGGTCGAATCGCGAAGGTTTCTACGAGCAACCTATAATAGAATGTTGTGACTTAGGATCGGAGTAATGAATATAAAGTAGTGCCTATATATATATCTTGCATTATAGTCCATGATGTGGTATGATGTATATTGTAAGTCCTTGAAAGAAAAGATTCATGAAACATGTATGTTTTATATATATCGTTTACTACCGTTCGGGCCGACATAATTCAGAAGTCATGTTAGTAAGCGTTCGAGGAGCCAGGACACTTTAATTCGTAAATCCACAACTCAACTCGACGGCTTACATAATGAACTCCTCACATGAGGCTCCCTACTATCGTAGTAGTTGATAAAATATATAGATATAAGTTTTGATCCGAAAAGTTACTTGTCCGATATTTGAATAAACTTAGGAAAGTTTATTAGTACATGAAGATTGTTATTAGGGGTAGTTTCATAAGTCTTGAATGACCATTTTCTCTTGGTAATATCTCATGGTTCCTTTTTAAGTGAAGTAGATCCAAATTGCTTGTTCATGTTATCGCCTAATTCATTGTTTCATGTTTACGCCTATGTAAGTTGGTATGGTCATTTCGTCATGGCCTAGCCATGACCTTTGGTCCTTGTTCCAAGGTCATGAGACACATCCTTGGATCTAGCCATGGTTGTGGTCTCGATTATAGGTCATAAGACCTCTTGTTCCTTTCAAAGTATAACCATAATCTAGTGACTTTCGCCTAAAAATGGGCTATTTAGAATTTGAAGAATTTTATCACTCGGAAAGCATTTTTAGGTCTCGAGCTTCTTTGTTCCTGAACGAAAACATCGTTCCGGACAACTTTCGTGTTTTAACTTTTTGATGAATCGGATCAGAAGTGGGACTTTCAAAACCCAAATTTGATCAGAATGGTATTTGGCAGTTTTGCCGGAAATCTTTGGTAATTTCAAATCGCCATAACTTTTGACTCGTATACTCGTTTTGGGTGGTTCAAATTGCTATGGTTTCCTTTTTAGGTCCTCTACCACAATATCTAATAATCAAATATCATATTTTTACTATTTTGATCAGGTTATACCAACAAAGTCACTAGTTTACTTGTTTTAGTAACTTGTTGTAAAAATCAATAACAATAACTTGTTTTGCTCACTTTTATACATCATGGACATAACTACAAGACATAATATAGCAATAATAACATGTAAATAACATGAACATGATTATTTAACAAGAATCATGTTAGGGTTTGGCTTATAACTTTTGGCTTTCAAACATGAAAGGAAGTTAACATGTAAGGATAGGACATTGATAGACTTGCTTCAACCCACTTCTTCATGCAATCTTTCTACCCTTGGTATTCTTGAAAGATGGATGATGAAGGTTGAGGTGAATTGAGTGGATTTAAACTCAAGAGAAATCACCAAGTATATTAGGGATTGGAAGAGTTTTGGTGAATGATAATCTAGCTAGGGTTTCTATCTTGAAGAATCACTTGAACAATGCATGAGACTAGAAGGAAATGAGCAAAGGATGGTGTGGTTATGGGGTTGGGGATGCACGGCACCAAGAAGGGGGGAAGAGGGACTATCTGTAACACCCCCAATTCATGGTCGCAGCGGAATTCGAACTGGGTGTTACTTGACGGCACAATAGTCACAATAATAGAAAACGAACTCCAATTGAGTCGTTTTAAAAAATTTATCATTCAAATTATATAAATATCAGAGGTTACAAAATGAGGTCCCAATTGGTTCCATGTTTACAATGTATAATAAATGAGTTTTGAATGATAATAAAATTTATAGCCCTCTTGAGTATCCATGTCCTTCCGTGCCATCCTTGATCGTCATGAACCTGAAATACATGCTTGAGAGGTCAACACAAAGGTTGAGTGGAATTCGTAGAGTTTAGTTAAATCGTTTGAACACAATAATCGTAATGTGAGGTAATTAATCACACATTCATAGTTAGAAAACAAAATCGTTATTTATTTCACTAAGCTCATACAACCAAAGCGTTAACATCGAACCAACAAAATTGGCATTATAGAAGCCCTATCAAGGTACTTTTGCCGTTATACCGCTAAATCTCAAATATAGTGCATTTGTGTGAACTCATCGTTGTTCAACACAAATGGGATTCGTCAATCCCAATAGATCTATTCACAATATTCGCGCTCACTAAAGGTAGTGACTAATGGTTCATGATATAGGGACTTCGAACATGGCAATCGTTACTTAGTGATAATAAAACATCGTCGTGAAGCATACATTAGAAAGCATCGTGTTCGAGTTGAAAAATAATAGCATGTATTCCCCCCATGGGTTTGTAAAATAGTTAAACAATAGAAAGTGGGGCTACGAACTCACCTTAAGTACGATAGCAAGTAATGAAGGTGATGGTTTGATCGTGTAGGTTTCTACGAGCAACCTATAATAGAATGTCGCGACTTAGGATCGGGGTAAAGAATATGAAGTAGTGCCTATATATATATCTTGCATCTAGTCCATGATGTGGTATGATGTATATTGTAAGTCTTTGAAAGAAAGATTTATGAAACATGTATGTTTTGGTATATCGTTCACTACCGTTCGGGCCGACATAATTCAGAAGTCATGTTATTTCTCAGTCATGATTAATTCTAAAATAAATCATGAGCGTGTCAAACATTTTTCCGATGTGGGGTCACCTGACGGGATCGAATTTCGTTGTGCGTAGAATTTCTGAATGACGTTTTACCCTAAAACGTGTAATTCCTTAATAACTTTCACGAAAATGATCTGACGGATGTCAAACATTTAATTTGCCATAGAAATGATTTATCACTCGAGAATATCAAATAAAAATCAACTTTCGGGAAAGTTTCGGGAAAAATGAATAGTAAATGTGAATAGTGAATTTTCCGGGAATAGTAATTAACCTGAAATTGCGAATTGTTACAGTCTCCACCCCATATGAGAGCTCCGTCCCGGAGATCAATTTGCGTTGGGAGTAGAAACTTTGTTGGTAAAAAGATGTGGGTATTTCTTACGTATCTGGTCCTCTCGTTCCTATGTATATTCAGGACCACGTCGTGAGTTCCAACGAACTTTGACAATCGGAATACGGCTTTGATTGAGTTGTTTGACCTCTCGGTCCATGATTTCTACGGGTTCCTCAATAAATTAAAGATCGTCATTGAGTTGAATTTCATCGAGTGGAATCACTAGTGATTCATCCGACAAGCATTTCTTTAGGTTAGATACATGGAAAGTGGGGTGTACACTACTGAGTTCTGATGGAAGCTCTAGTCTGTACGCCACAATGCCAACCCTGACAAGGATTTTGAATGGTCCGATGTATCTTGGGTTTAGTTTTCCTCGTTTACCGAATCATATCAAGCCTTTCCAAGGCGATACCTTTAGCATAACCCTGTCTCCGACATGGAATTCTAGGGGTCTGCGTCGTGTGTTGATGAACATGTGTGGTTACTTATGAGGACTAAAGTCTGGGATTACCAGTGATGCAGTTTAATTTGTCGTTTCAGTGTATGGTGTAGGATGAGGCTTACTTTTATGTAGGAAAGGTATGGTAATAGTCGAATATCAAAGGAAATTGATATAGCAGTCGAATATTAATAGGAATTGAGATAGTAATTGCAATCATAGCCTAGTAGGTAATCGGTTGTTGTACCTAGTGTTTATTGACTTCATACTTATGTTATTTCGGATACAAATAAGCCCACTTGTTTATAATTCTTTATTTACATAGAGAGGCATCCCAAACAATGTAAATAAGGAAATATAAACTTATGGTTTGGTGATTTACAATGTCTTTATTTAAATGAAAATGCATCCCAATCCATTCAAATAATTACAAATCATCCTACACAACATTCATACTTAGTCGGTGAGTTACAAGGTAGGGTATTACGAGATGATACTGGTGTTCCAAAAGTACAAGATGAATATTCAATCTTGTAAAGCTGACGAGGGTGCTTGTGATGTAACTAAGGATGATTTGAGCTTTAAAAGTGCATCAAGATCTGTTAATGAGCTTGTGTTTGCCACGGTTGTGAAGGTAATGTTGTGATATGTTGATGAACAAAAGTGTTTAGTGTATGCTTAACATTAATACTCTTAGGTATAGATGTTGAGTTTGCTTTAAAAATCTTAAGAGATTTTAAAAGTTTATGATGGAATGGTATCCTTAGAACCTAAACAGGATAGTACTTCTACAGGATGAAGAGAAGAATTGATAACTATCCCAAGATAGTAGTTCGGATTATCTCATAAATGAAAACTTTCAAGAATGAAATTTGGTAGTACAAATAAGGTGTTAAGATTTCGCTGAGTGGTAAAACACTATCGTGTCTCTAGATCGTTTTAAAGAATTCGGGTGGTTTATCGAGTTCAAGTAGGAAATCAATCTGAACATAACCCTAGTACAACTACTCTCAGTATTTGAAAATTTTAAGTCGAATATAGTTAGTCAGACTATATTCCACTGTCCCTAGGTTAAATATAGGTGACTAGTCTATATTTAGCCAAGGTTCGATAAAATTTCCAAATACCTAAATTAGGTATACTTGTGATATGTCCATTGCTTTCGGGAAACTGTCCACTAAACAAAGGAAATGTCAAACCCTTCAGTTGCAAGTCCCGCCATAAGAGACTTGTAACGTATGTTTTCACATTCCATTGCATAGAAGATAGTACGGGTAGATATGTGTGGAAAGGAAGTTGAAGTAATTCTAAAATAGAACATACTTGGCCAGGATCACAAACTTTTAATAATGAAGGTTTCAGAAGAAAACTTTGATGAATGTAGAGCTGAACTTCAGCTTTTGTCGATGATGGATTAGTTTATCCTTTAGAAATCTCATATTTCTTGTTTGGAAATCGATAGATTGTGATGGGTTTTTGATATCATATGAAATGATATTGATGAGGTGGTGGAATAATTCGAGAGACCATTGCACAAATCACAATGTCTCGGAAGTAGATTAGACCATTGTGTCATACAATGTTCGGGAAATAGAAAAGACCATCGTAATTCGTTACAATATCTTGGATATAAAATGTTGGAGTAGGAACATGGTTGGGAGAATGTGGTTGTGTCGAAATGCCATAGAATAGGCATGTGTAGATATGTTTAGATAAAATGATTGAAAATAACTCGAATGTATATATAAATATACTAGTATTTGTTCGTGTAGTGGAAAATGCCTAGTGTGTATATATGAATATACTTATGTTCATGTAGCATAAAATGCTTAATAAGTCCATAATCGTCTGGAGGATGGAAGACACGAAGATCGGAAGGCTATAAAATGTTTTTGCTTATAGTGTGGTTATAGTTTAGGTCTCAATTAGACCCGTTTCTCTATAACCATGGCTCTGGTACCAATCTGTAACACCCCCAATTCATGGTCGCAGCGGAATTCGAACTGGGTGTTACTTGACGGCACAATAGTCACAATAATAGAAAACGAACTCCAATTGAGTCGTTTTAAAAAATTTATCATTCAAATTATATAAATATCAGAGGTTACAAAATGAGGTCCCAATTGGTTCCATGTTTACAATGTATAATAAATGAGTTTTGAATGATAATAAAATTTATAGCCCTCTTGAGTATCCGTGTCCTTCCGTGCCATCCTTGATCGTCATGAACCTGAAATACATGCTTGAGAGGTCAACACAAAGGTTGAGTGGAATTCGTAGAGTTTAGTTAAATCGTTTGAACACAATAATCGTAATGTGAGGTAATTAATCACACATTCATAGTTAGAAAACAAAATCGTTATTTATTTCACTAAGCTCATACAACCAAAGCGTTAACATCGAACCAACAAAATTGGCATTATAGAAGCCCTATCAAGGTACTTTTGCCGTTATACCGCTAAATCTCAAATATAGTGCATTTGTGTGAACTCATCGTTGTTCAACACAAATGGGATTTGTCAATCCCAATAGATCTATTCACAATATTCGCGCTCACTAAAGGTAGTGACTAATGGTTCATGATATAGGGACTTCGAACATGGCAATCGTTACTTAGTGATAATAAAACATCGTCGTGAAGCATACATTAGAAAGCATCGTGTTCGAGTTGAAAAATAATAGCATGTATTCCCCCCATGGGTTTGTAAAATAGTTAAACAATAGAAAGTGGGGCTACGAACTCACCTTAAGTACGATAGCAAGTAATGAAGGTGATGGTTTGATCGTGTAGGTTTCTACGAGCAACCTATAATAGAATGTCGCGACTTAGGATCGGGGTAAAGAATATGAAGTAGTGCCTATATATATATCTTGCATCTAGTCCATGATGTGGTATGATGTATATTGTAAGTCTTTGAAAGAAAGATTTATGAAACATGTATGTTTTGGTATATCGTTCACTACCGTTCGGGCCGACATAATTCAGAAGTCATGTTATTTCTCAGTCACGATTAATTCTAAAATAAATCATGAGCGTGTCAAACATTTTTCCGATGTGGGGTCACCTGACGGGATCGAATTTCGTTGTGCGTAGAATTTCTGAATGACGTTTTACCCTAAAACGTGTAATTCCTTAATAACTTTCACGAAAATGATCTGACGGATGTCAAACATTTAATTTGCCATAGAAATGATTTATCACTCGAGAATATCAAATAAAAATCAACTTTCGGGAAAGTTTCGGGAAAAATGAATAGTAAATGTGAATAGTGAATTTTCCGGGAATAGTAATTATAATGAATGTTTCATAAGAAAACTTTGATGAATGTAGAGAAAGTTCAGCTTTCGTCGATGATGGATTAGTTTGCCCTTTAGAAATCTCATATTTCTTGTTTGGAAATCGATAGATTGTGATGGGTTTTTGATATCATATGGAATAATGTTGATGAGGTGGTGGAATAATTCCAGAGACCATTGCACAAATCACAATGTCTCGGAAGTAGATTAGACCATTGTGTGACTCAAAACATTTGAGAAATGATTAAGACCATTGTGTCATACAATGTCCGGGAACTAGAAAAGGTCATTGTAATCAGTTACAATGTCTTGGATATAAAATGTTGGAGTAGGAACATGGTTGGGAGAATGTGGTTGTGTCGAAATGCCATAGAATAGGCATGTGTAGATATGTTTAGATAAAATGATTGAAAATAACTCGAATGTATATATAAATATACTTATATGTTCATGTAGCATAAAATGCTTAATAAGTCCATAATCGTCTGGAGGATGGAAGACACGGAGAGCGGAAGGCTATAAAATGGTTTTGCTTGTAGTTGTAGTTATAGTTTAGGTCTCAATTAGACCCGTTTCTCTATAACCATGGCTCTGATACCAATCTGTAACACCCCCAATTCATGGATGCAGCGGAATTCAAACTGGGTGTTACTCGACGGCACAATAGTCACAATAATAGAAAACGAACTCCAATTGAGTCGTTTTAAAAGATGTATCATTCAAATTATATAAATATCAGAGATTTCAAAATGAGGTCCCAATTGGTTCCATGTTTACAATGTATAATAAATGAGTTTTGAATGATAATAAAATTTATAGCCCTCTTGAGTATCCATGTCCTTCCGTGCCATCCTTGATCGTCATGAACCTGAAATACATGCTTGAGAGGTCAACACAAAGGTTGAGTGATATTCATAGAGTTTGTTAAATCGATTGAACACAATATGTTGGTAGTGTGAGTTATAGGCTCACACCAATGTTTGGAAAACAAAACAGGTAGGCTACGTTATTATACGCCCGGAACATGTATTATACACTAAGCTTATGACACCATAACGTTAACGTGTACCAATATCGATCGGCAGATTTATCCCGGTAGGTACTTTGCTAACATACCTAAATCTCAAATATTATTGCATTTGTTTGAACTTAGTCAATACAAATGGGATTCGTCAATCCCAATAGGCATATTAATAATATTCGCGCTCACTATTGCTAGTGACTAAATGGTTCATAATAAAGGATCTCGGTTTAGCAAGGTTGGTACTTAGTGATAATAAAACAATCAGGTAAGCATACAATTTAAAACATTGTGCTCGGTTAAAAATAGCATGTATTCCCCCCAAGGGTTTGTAAAACATTGAAGTAATGTAAAGTGGGGCTATGAACTCACCTTAAGTAAGATAGCAAGTAATGAATGTAACGGTCGAATCGCGAAGGTTTCTACGAGCAACCTATAATAGAATGTTGTGACTTAGGATCGGAGTAATGAATATAAAGTAGTGCCTATATATATATCTTGCATTATAGTCCATGATGTGGTATGATGTATATTGTAAGTCCTTGAAAGAAAAGATTCATGAAACATGTATGTTTTATATATATCGTTTACTACCGTTCGGGCCGACATAATTCAGAAGTCATGTTAGTAAGCGTTCGAGGAGCCAGGACACTTTAATTCGTAAATCCACAACTCAACTCGACGGCTTACATAATGAACTCCTCACATGAGGCTCCCTACTATCGTAGTAGTTGATAAAATATATAGATATAAGTTTTGATCCGAAAAGTTACTTGTCCGATATTTGAATAAACTTAGGAAAGTTTATTAGTACATGAAGATTGTTATTAGGGGTAGTTTCATAAGTCTTGAATGACCATTTTCTCTTGGTAATATCTCATGGTTCCTTTTTAAGTGAAGTAGATCCAAATTGCTTGTTCATGTTATCGCCTAATTCATTGTTTCATGTTTACGCCTATGTAAGTTGGTATGGTCATTTCGTCATGGCCTAGCCATGACCTTTGGTCCTTGTTCCAAGGTCATGAGACACATCCTTGGCTCTAGCCATGGTTGTGGTCTCGATTATAGGTCATAAGACCTCTTGTTCCTTTCAAAGTATAACCATAATCTAGTGACTTTCGCCTAAAAATGGGCTATTTAGAATTTGAAGAATTTTATCACTCGGAAAGCATTTTTAGGTCTCGAGCTTCTTTGTTCCTGAACGAAAACGTCGTTCCGGACAACTTTCGTGTTTTAACTTTTTGATGAATCGGATCAGAAGTGGGACTTTCAAAACCCAAATTTGATCAGAATGGTATTTGGCAGTTTTGCCGGAAATCTTTGGTAATTTCAAATCGCCATAACTTTTGACTCGTATACTCGTTTTGGGTGGTTCAAATTGCTATGGTTTCCTTTTTAGGTCCTCTACCACAATATGTAATAATCAAATATCATATTTTTACTATTTTGATCAGGTTATACCAACAAAGTCACTAGTTTACTTGTTTTAGTAACTTGTTGTAACAATCAATAACAATAACTTGTTTTGCTCACTTTTATACATCATGGACATAACTACAAGACATAATATAGCAATAATAACATGTAAATAACATGAACATGATTATTTAACAAGAATCATGTTAGGGTTTGGCTTACAACTTTTGGCTTTCAAACATGAAAGGAAGTTAACATGTAAGGATAGGACATTGATAGACTTGCTTCAACCCACTTCTTCATGCAATCTTTCTACCCTTGGTATTCTTGAAAGATGGATGATGAAGGTTGAGGTGAATTGAGTGGATTTAAACTCAAGAGAAATCACCAAGTATATTAGGGATTGGAAGAGTTTTGGTGAATGATAATCTAGCTAGGGTTTCTATCTTGAAGAATCACTTGAACCATGCATGAGACTAGAAGGAAATGAGCAAAGGATGGTGTGGTTATGGGGTTGGGGATGCACGGCACCAAGAAGGGGGGAAGAGGGGCTATTTATAGTCCAAAATGAGGAGGTTAGGAAAGTGCTAGGAAATTACTAAAACTTGGTGACCAAGTTGTAATAAAATGATGATTTAGGGGTAGATTCATGAGATGAAGCCACATGGGATGACTCCCCCCCTCCTAGGTCGGTTTGGAGTGCTTGGAGAGCAAGGGTGTGGACTTTTCTTGGTATTATCCAAGATACTTGGTTAGTTTTGACTCCGGGAAATGCCAATCGTAAATGATTAAGCCTCAAAACGTAAAACCGGGTGTCGTAAAATTATGGAATTTGAAAGTATGGTTAAACTTGTCAAAATACTCCATAATAAAATATAAAATGAGTGGTAGGTTCTATCGGGTGCTAAAACCCTGCTAAAAACTGGAAACACGGGTCTAAAACGCGTAATACGTAAAACGTACGAATATTGCGTAAAATTGAGAAAAGTAAAATGTTACTTTTCTAATGTGATAAAAATGATTTAAAATGACTTATAATGTCTAGACTGGGCTCAGTCTAGTGTCGGTTGGTATTAAATGTGTTTTAGACATCAAACCGTAAGCCTAAAAATCACGAAATGACTTATAAACTCAAGGGATGATTTTTGGTCAATGGGGGAGGGAAAGAATATGTTGACTTTTTCTAATAAGTTGAAAACTCAAATAGTCTTAGAAACGCGTTTTGTGGTCTAACGGTTAATCGCCCAAACGGTTAAGCGTGCTTATGCGAGAGTAGTACAGGCTTGGGTGACCTGCCGGGAAGTCTTTGGTCATATTTTTCTCAGTCACGATTAATTCTCAAATAAATCATGAGTGTGTCAAACATTTTTCTGATGCGGGGTCACCTAACGCGGTCGAGTTTCGTTGTACGTAGAATTTCTGAATGACGTTTTACCCTAAAACGTGTAATTCTGTGTAATTCCTTAATAACTTTCACGAAAATGATCTGACGAATGTCAATCATTTAATTTGCCATGGAAATGATTTATCACTTGAGAATATCAAATAAAAATCAACTTTCGGGAAAATTTTTGGGAAAAATGAATAGTAAAAGTGAATAGTGAAATTTTCCGGGAATAGTAATTATCCTGAAATTGTGAATTGTTACAGGTTCCATTTGAAACTCCTGACTCGGAGTGAAAAACCATGAAACAAGTTCAGTCCCCAAAAGTTACTTGAAAGATGTGTGGAACTCGATAAAATGGACTTAACTCGAAAAATTATATACCTCGATAACTGTTGACTTAACTCGAAAAGAATATTCGACTTAACTCAAAAGATTCACTTAACTCGATAAAAACATTTATAACTCGATAAGCACAATGATTTGAGCAAACTCGATAAGTTTCCAAATCTAACTCGATAATCACAAAAGTATTCAAACTCGATAAACAATTTAACTCAAGCTAACTCGATAAGCAAAACATATGCTAACTCGATAACCATAGAACATTTCAAGCTCGATAAAACTTAAGCTGAGGCTAACTCGATAACAACCATTATTGTGACTCGATACATGTGAAACTCGAAAAGTACAAGTGTAGAACCAAACTCGATAAGCACAGAAAGTAGTAAACTCGATGAGCACAAAAATTCAAACTTGATAATTACAAAGATTTCAAACTCGATAATTATGGAAAAGTGCAAACTCGATAAGCAGAATAACAACAAAGGCAAACATGATAATATACACATCTAACTCGATAAAACTCAATATTACTCACAAAGTTCACCACTTAACTCGCCAAGTTCAACAATAAGTTTGAAAGGCCAAAAGTATTAAGTAGACAACACAGAGCCTAATCCATTTTAACAAACTAACCATAAGCCATATGTGTCACACTCAAAATATCAAACAGTTGGGGTCCATTAACGAGATTCAAGGAAATGTTAATGTGATGCCTAGAAACTATAGGACCATGTAAATAAGACACAAATAAGCCACAATTAACTCACATATCAAACAATCATAAGACCAGTGATAGCCAAGAATGAATAGCGAGCACCAAAAGCCTTAATCACCTAAATATTCCTAGATAGAAGCATTGAGAGTCAAGGCAAAGGTGGATATAAGCACTTAAGGACATGCCGCAATTGGCCATAACAATCAATTAACCTAAAACTATCCATCTTAGAAACACCCAAATTCAATAGTTATGAACCCTAAAAACTCGATTTGAAACAAATATCATCATATATGGGAATTAGGGCGAGTGAAAGGATTAATAAAATGATAAACGTGAACACTCACAATCACTTAAACTTGTAAATCTTGAAAATTATGATTTTTTTGGAAAAGTTTAGCAGTGGAGGGTGTATGAATGCGTGAATAGATGAAGCAGCTTATGAATCTGAGGTATAAAATTTTTCACTTTTGGATTAATGACACTTTTGGTCCTTTAACTTGCATCCCATTCAAAATATAAGCCATTTAGCCCCTCAAGTATTATAGAACTTTAAGAATTATGAGACCGTGGAATAATGTTGCGAGTATTATGGATGAGGCACCCTCGTGAACAAACCACGAGAAGTAATTTTGAAAAACTTTGATACACAATGGGTCACGAGGTATCGAGAAAAGATTTAATTGTGATGAGAAATTTTTTGAAATAAAGAAGTTAAAAATAAAAAGATTTCTGTCTCCCCCTCAAGATATGCATTTTGGAATGAAAAAACGTTGTGAACGACATATCTTGAAGAAAGAAACTCCTTTTTTTTCTTTTTTTTTTAATAAAAGAGTGAAAAATCTTTTTGAGTTTTTGTAGGTTTTATATTTTTGTATTTGGTTTTTGAAAAATATTTACAAAAGATAGTTTTGATGTTTGACCGTTACTTGTGTTTTAAAAACTTTTCCAGATCGCCTGGAGTCAAACATCACATACCAATTTGGTGAACTGAACTAGCAAACCTTGATGGAGCTAAGGCTTTGGTAAGTAAGTCCGCCAATTGGTACTCAGTTCCAACAAAATGCAATTCAACTATACCCTTTTCGACATGCTCCTTGATGAAATGATAACGGAGATCAATGTGTTTAGATTTGCAGTGATGGACTGTGTTGCAGGAGATTGCAATGGCACTTTTGGAATCGCAGTAGATCGGAATCTTATTGAATAGGTAGCCATAGTCTTTAAGTTGTGATCTCATCCAAATGACTTGAGCACAACAAGCAGACATAGCTATGTATTCAGATTTTGTTGATGACAGGGAAGTGCAGTCCTGCTTCTTAGATTGCCAAGACACAAGCTTATCTCCAAGAAACTGTAATCCACCTGATGTACTTTTTCACGTGTCTAAGCATCCTGCATGGTCAGCGTCTGAAAAAGCTATTAGTTCAAAACCAGAATCCTTCGAATACCAGATTCCCAAATGGATGGTTCCCTTTATGTATCGAAGGATTCTTTTTGCCTCATTGAGGTGTTTCTCAGTTGGTTTAGACTGATAACGCGAACATATATAGACAACAAATATCAGGTCTACTAGATATGAGATACATGAGGGACCCAATAATACTTCGGTATTTGGTAGGGTCTATAGGAGTCCCATGTATATCAGCATCTAGTTTTGTGGAATTGGCCATAGGTGTATTCATTGTATCACAGCTTTGCATTCCATGTTTCTTTAAAATCTCAAGAGCATATTTGGACTGATTTAGAAAAATTCCACGGGGTGATTGATGAACTTGTAGTCCTAGAAAGAACGTAAGTTCACCCATCATGGACATTTCGAAATTATCTGTCATTAATTTTGCAAAATCCATTGAGTAAAGTTTGTTGGTTGAAGTAAAAATAATGTCATCGACATAAATTTGAACAATTAATAAGTCCGCCCTGTATGTTTTTGTAAACAGTGTTGGGTCCACCGAGCCTAGAGTAAAGTTATTGGCCAACAGGAATTTAGATAACTTATCATACCACGCCCTGGGGGCTTGCTTGAGACCGTAGAGAGACTTCTTAAGCTTGTAGACATGATTAGGATGTTCTGGATCAACGAATCCTTCAGGTTGACAGACATAAACAACTTCACAGAGTTGACCATTTAGAAAAGCCGTTTTCACGTCCATTTGATAAACAATCATATTCCGATGAGCAGCATATGCTAAGAAGATCCGTACAGGTTCAAGTCTAGCTACTGGAGCAAATGATTCTTCAAAATCGATTCCTTCTTCTTGAGAGTATCCTTTTGCTACCAAGCGTGATTTGTTGCGTATGACAGTTCCTTCTACATCTAGTTTGTTTTTCCAGATCCATTTTAAGCCAATGACAATGATTCCTTCGGGTTTTTCAACCATTTCCCAGACTTCCAATCTTTGAAAGGATTCAAATTCTTCTTGCATAGACTCAATCTAGTTTTCGTAAGTCATAGCTTCTTTGACGTTCTTTGGCACGGTTTCACATACTGTGAGTGCGTATATGCAAGTTTCACCATCTGTGTGAAGGCGTTGTCTTGTCATAATAGGTGCATCTGGATGGCCAATAATTTGAACTAATGGGTGATCTCTAGTCCATTTGTGTGTCGAAATGTGAAGTTGATAAGTATCTCGCATGTTAGCAGGATCCAAATTGCGTGTAGATGATTCAGCTACTTCAGGAAATGTTGGAGCCGGTGCAAACGGGTTAAAGAATGCATTTGGATCATATTCTGCGGGTTGTGGAACTGATTGTGGTGTAGGATCTTCAGCTGATTGTCATGAGTTGGAAGCGGTTTGTTCTGCTGTTACAGGAGATGCAATTGGAGGACCATCTTTCTTAACAGTTGTTGTTGTTTGTTGAGGTGAGTCAGGTACTTGAATATTTTCAGGTTGTGCAGCGGAAATTGGTGAGACCTCAGAAGAACGGTATTCAATTGTATCATCAAACAGTGGAGAAAACAGGGTTTCCAATTCTTTGCGGTTAAGAGGCAATGGTTCAGCCGAAGAGTCCGGAAAGTTAAGACGGTTGGATTCGGGTCCTAAGCTGTTTTGATCAGAAGCCATTTGAGTGAGTTCATCGAAATTAGCATGAATAGTCTCTAGAATTTCTCTTGTACGACGGTTCCATATCCGAAAGCCTTTTGAATTTTCACAATAACCAATGAACACTCCGATGTCAGCCTTTGCTTTAAGTTTACCTAAATCATCACGATCATTTTTCGGATAACAAAGTGCTCCAAATACATGAAAGTAGTCGATGTTTGGTTTTCTTTTGTGAACAATCTGATATGGTGTTTTGTGATGGCGTTTTGTGATCATGCAACGGTTTTGGGTGTAACATGCAGTTGAAACAGCTTCCGCCCATAAGTAATCTGGTAATTGAGCATTTATCAACATAGTTCTTGCAGCTCCCACTAACGTCCTGTTGCATCTTTCAACGACTCCATTCTGTTCTGGGCTTCGTGGAATAGATGTTTGATGTTCAATTCCCACTTTCTCAAAATATGACCGAAGAGTCTGATTCTTAAATTCTGTACCATTGTCAGTTCTAACCATTCTAATCGTGTTGCGTAACTGAACTTGAATTTTAGTGAGAAAGGTGATGATCATTGAAGGAGCTTGATCTTTACTGCGTAGAAAATAGACCCAAGTCCATCTGGAGTAATCATCCACAATTACAAGTATGTAACGTTAACCATTGATACTTTGAACACGCATCGGACCACACAAATCCATATGGAGCAATTGTAAAACATGATTTGTACTGTGCTCGGTCTTAGAAGGAAAATGAGCTCGAGTACTTTTTCCTTGTTCACAGGCTGAACATAAGTGATCTTTGGTAAAACGGAATCTTGGAAAACCATCAACAAGTTTATGACGAGCAAGTTCAGTAATAGTTTTGTAATTCAAGTGCGAAAGACGTTTATGCCATAACCAAGATTTAGTCGATTCTGCTTTGGAGAGAAGACATATCGGAGATGAAGCAATCATATCAGACATCGATATTGTGTAAAGATTTGAACCACGTAAGCCGGACATAAGATCATTTCCTTGTAAGTCACGAACGAAACAAGTTTTCTCACGAAATGCAACTTCTAAATCCCCATCACAAAATTGACCGACTGAAAAGAGGTTGTGACCTAAGCCTTCCACGTAATAAACACGACTGATTTCAATGTTCCCACTGACATAGTCACCGTATCCCATGATTAAAGCGTAATGATCATTTCCGAATCTGACAGTTCCGATAAACTTTGAAACAAAGTTGACTAACAGTTTGAGATTGCCTGTCATATGTCGGGTACATCCGCTATCAACAATCCAGAGAACAATCTGAACCACCTGCATCACAAGAAGACGACGAAGATGGAACAGAAGTAAGGGTGGAACCCAAAGAAAGTGCGAGTTCCAGTTGGTTAGAAGCACACGTAGTTCTTGTACATGTCATATGTGTCATAAGTTTCCAAATCTAACTCGATAATCACAAAAGTATTCAAACTCGATAAACAGTTTAACTCAAGCTAACTCGATAAGCAAAACTGATGAGGCGAAAAATGAACCACTTTTAGGGGGTCATTTAAGCCCGGAATTGAATTTATTTGATCAAATATTGCCCTAAATCGTTCCTTTTGTGATTTTAGGTACTTTGGGAGAGAAATCTAGAAAAGGAAGCAATTCGGACGTTTTTGGAGCATAAAAGTGAAGAAAACGCCAAAGTCTTAATTTTCCTTGCTGAGAACAGTAGGTGACGGCGTCAGGAGCAACATCCTGACGGCGTCAAGAGTAAATTGCATGATGGTCCAGTACAAACGTGAAGGCGTCAGCGTCAAGAATAAAAGACGTGATGGCCTGGAAGACCATAACACATGACGGCGTCAGATGAAGATTAAGGCAGTCCGAGAAGTATTTTGGCGGTGAGATGACGGCGTCACCTATTTGGTCATGACGCCATCAGCCTCAGTTTTCTATATATAGTTTTCTAATTTTCATTCATTAAAAAAAGAGAGAAGTTTTGGAGAAACCCTAGGGCTGAACCTATTACAAATTTTACAGGTTTTTCAAGGGTTTTCAGCCCTTGAACCCTTTCATGTGTAATTGAGATAAGTATTCTTCTAATTCAATCAATATGTCTATTTGTTGGTTGTCTATATCTTGTTCTTGTCTTAATTCCATCATGCTAGGCTAGATCTATCTTGTGTTTGCTTAGATCTAATGAAACCTAGATGTTGATTATGTGTTGATTACTTGTTTATGGTTGTATTGGATGAATGATTTCGATGTTAGGCTTAAGAAAACTGGCAGATCTCCAAATGGTAACATGCTTGAACGTCTTAGGAAACATGAACTGACGTGCACTAGGTTTTATTGGTTGTATTTAATGCATGAGTAAATTCTAATGATCCCATGTTAGGAGCTTCTTAGCCGGCTCGACATAGGAGTGAAGTAGGCACTCATAGGATTGGGGAATTAAGTGCGCCACCCCATGAATGGTATTAAGTAATACAATCCGTCATCCACGCAACTATAACAAGTAATTAACGTGTAAAAGATATCTAGGGAGTAGTTAAATCTAAGTAAACACAATTTCTCCACTTATTGCTCACAACCTTAGTTAATTTAGTTTATTTTCATTTCTATTATTTTATTTTGATTGCATCTTTAGTATTGGGTTAGTTGACTAGCAACTAATTCCGCCCAAATCCTTAAAACCCGAGATTTTTACTTGCTTTCTAAAAAATATAAAAAATACAAAAATAATCATCCCTCATCTCTAGAACTAGTATTTAGGTTTTCTAATCCTAGCGACACTATTCCTAGCTGAACGATCAATCCCCCGGTACTTGTCACTATACTATACTACAACGATCAGGTACACTGCCTGGTGGGGGTTGTAAGCTTCTCAAGATCCCTTGAGAGGTAAAGCCTGGTGCGATTCCCACGTATCAAGTTTTTGGCGCCGCAGCCCGGGGAATAGTTTTTGTCTAGGTTAGAATCTCTTTTGATTAGGTCTACTTGCTAGATTCCTTTCTAGTAAGATATTATTTTTATTTTTAGGTTTTCTTTAGTCTATCTTATTTCTTTGTGTTTTTGTTCGTAACTCGTCACCACCCGACATCATGGACGATGGGAACATCTTTGAACCCATCATCCCACCTCAACAAAACCCACCACTAGAACCTCTTAGGCCCCGAACCTTAGGAGAGTATTCCTGACCTAGCCACCAAGGCTACCGAAACACCATTGAGCTCACTGGAGCCAATGTGACCCCCTTGCGATCCGACACCATCCGGTTGGTGCAAAGCGGATGTGCATTTCATGGACTTCGTTCCGAAGATCCAAACCAACATCTTAAGGACTTCCTTAAAATCGTAGACTCCATAGACCAAGATGTTGAAACTAAAGAGACAACCCGATTACGCCTATTCCAATTCTATCTACGGGATCAAGCTAGTCAATGGCTTGAGCGTTTACCCGCGGGATCTATCACCACATGGGATGATCTCACCACTCGTTTCCTTGCTCAATTTTTCCCACCAGGGAGAACTACTAAGCTTAGAAATGACATCTTGATGTTCCAACAACGTCAAAATGAATCTCTTTATGAAGCATGGACTCGTTTCAAGGACTTACTCAAAAAAGTCCCTCATCATGGCATAGATCTTTGGCTCCAAGTCCAAATCTTTTATGACCATATCGATCTCTCCACGAGGCGAGCCATTGACCAATCGGCCGGTGGTAAGCTACATGATCTAAGTGTGGAACAATCATGGGAACTCATAGAAGATCTTGCTCTCTATGACAACGAAAGTTGGAATGATCCCCGTGATTTGAACAAAACGGTCAAGGCAATATCTTTGCCTTCGAACAACTCTAGCACTCCCGGCCGTAGGATCATGGAACTTGAGGACCAAGTCAAGTTTCTCATGAAATCTTACGAAGCTCCTAAGCCTTCAAGCCAAGTGAACAAAATCACTTCTTTATACGAATTATGTAGTGGTCCCCATGACACTCGTGATTGTGTAGAACTTCCCGGAACAGCTTTTGCGGACTACGCATCCACGCGTACCGACGAAGCGGGAGATAAGTGGTACACTTTCAAGCCCGAGCCAAACCCTTATGGTGATTCATACAACCCCCCTTGGAAAAATCACCCAAACCTTAGGTGGAAACAAAATCAACCCAATTCTTCCAATCCGCCTAATCGTTACCAACCAAACGGTCCACCCTCCAACCGTACTTTCAACAACAATACTTCTAACAACTATGGTAGTACCAACAATCTTGAAGGATTGATGTCTAAGTTCATGGCATCTCAAGAAGCTCGCATAGCTAGGTTTGAAACCGAATTCAACCAACAACAAACGGAGATGACCAACAAGATTGACAACTTGTTGAAAGCCCTCAACAACCAAGCGTTAACTACACCTAGGAAGGACACTAGGGACACCAATAACGGAATCCAAATTAAGGACCCCTCATCATCTAAACATGTCCATTTTGTCAATATTGTCACCATTAAGCCAATAGATAAGGAGATAGAAGAAAGTGACAAGGATGAAGTTGGAGTAGAAACCGGAACTAGGAATGAAAGTAGGGGAGTTGAGGTTAATAAGGAAAAGGAGTTAGAGGAAGTTGAAACTATAGAGAAATACTTTGATAAGTTGCCCACCAAGGAAGAACGGGAATACCATAAGGATTTATTCGATAGTCCCGAAAGACCATATATCCTTGGCACACCCCTTATCAAAATGGGAGACCCCTCTAACATTAACATACCATGCAATATCGGGCACATGCATATATGGAAAGCTTACATCAATCCTAGATCTCCTGTTAACATCATGACTAGGACTTATTACAATTGGGTGATGAAGAAACAACTTGATTTTAGGATGATGCCCAATACGAATCTGATAAGTAATTTTGCAGGAAGAGTGAAGGGATTACATGTGATTATAGGCAATCTCACTTATGAGATCAATTTTATGATAGTGGAAGACACTCGTCCGGTGATAGATGCTTGCCTAAGCCAAATAATATTTGGAAAACCATTTGTTGAGGCCACTAGGATGAGTTATGACCCGACTCTAGGGATAGTTAGATTCAAGGAAGAAAATAATGAGGTTGCCTATCAAATGCCCTACAAGATTGAGCAATACCGCCTTCTCTCCAATATAGAAAAGGAACACAAGCAAGCGGCTTATTATAGGAATGAGGAGGATAGACGTAGAAGAGTAGAGTATGTGAAGAGTAGGATGCTTGGTTTCTACAAAGAATGCTTGCAACTAGGTCCGGAATACAAAACTGGTTTAGAAGACGACCTAGAGAGTGAAACCAATGATGAGGTCACGTAGTAACCCATGACCTTGAGTCTAGCTACAAGACTCGTAAATAAAGAAAAGCGCTTCTTGGGAGGCAACCCATGCTTTGTGTGATTTTTGTTTTGTTTGTTTGTTTGTTATTTGCTTCCGTATGCATGCTTTATTTTTTATTGTTGGTAGATCATGTTTCTCAATTAAATAGTGAAAATACTTTACTTTGTTGTTTTGGCCTAGTCTTAACTCCACCTAAAAGTATTTTTGCAAAAGATAAGTGTAAGGGGAAACCCCAAATATGTTTTTAAGAAACAAACCGATCATGATTCTCTACAATATTAAATGAACATGTATATTCATATTTGTTAGAGTCAAATGCTTGTATTGAGTCATAATGAAGTTTTGCAGGATTTTCCAGGAAGTAGGACCAAGTTTTTTCCGGAAACTTAACATAAGAATCTCTGCAGGTCACTTCTAATGGCGTCACGAAATTACTCTTGACGGCGTCACGTGTAAAAATCTGGAAATTTTACCGGTTTTGTTTTTCTAACGGAGTTTTAAAGTTTTTGTGAATTATTAAGTTTTATAATCTCCAAGAAATCTGGAAACTTCATTCCATAAGCATTATATTTTATTTTGTTTTCTAGGATTTAGTAACTTATATAGATTACCGCCGATTTTACGCGAGGTTGCCTTGTTTGATTTCTCAGGATTTACAGGTTATGTATGACAAGAAGATGATTTATATTCTGGAAGGGAAGCTTTGATTGTTCATTTTCTTGGAGGAAGATTTAACCTGGCCACATTATTATCCATACCGAGCGAATCAGGGGAGTATTTGATTTCATTCTTTTTACTTTTTCACTTTTACATTCTTTACTTGAACATTGGGGACAATGTTCATCCTAAGTGTAAGGGGAGGGTAAAATGATGATACCTTACATGTACACTTTCGCTTGAGTTTGTTTTGTTTAATGGTAGATGTGTAATAAAACTATGAGAAATACTTGTTAGTGCAATTTTAGCGCCAAATTTAAAATTTTTTACAACATTTAGGAGTGAAACTTTAGCCACAGCAAGCGTCTCATGGATAGGAGATTGTATGACTAGCACATAACCGTATATTCAAAAAAAAATTCACCCAAATATGTGAGGTTCACCTTTAGATTTGATAGGAAAAGCATTTACTATTAGTGCTTACTAGTGTACCGGTAGCATTTAGATTCTAGAACTTGCGTTAGTGATGCATCCCGAGACCGCTAGTGAGACTACATTCGTGTGGTAGGATTTACTACATGATAAGAGGCATTAGGATCACCCTTGTGTTAAACCCGTATTATAATTACTTGACCATTTAAGTCATATTACTTGACTAGTTAAGTCAACTAATTTTTCCCACACCTTAGCGTTGTACTCATTTTTAGTACACGAAACCCCTAGTACACCCTTCCGAGCCTATCTTTTCATTTCTAACTTTAAGCATTTTACTTAAAGGAAGAATTTGTTACACCCCACTTAAATGTACAACCAAATCGCCTTAGCCTTCCGTGTACGCGCTCATCTTTAGTGCATTATTGTTATTTGATTAAACCCTAAGTTAACTATCTAATTGATTACATGGTTGCTAAGTCGAGTCATATCCTTGTATATATTGTTTTGGGACGATTGGGACTCGTGGGTAAAGTACTTATTTTATGGAGTAATGGGGAAGAACATACCCCCGTATGTGCGTTAATCTTAAAAGTACTCCAAGTGTTTTGATTTTCTTAATTCGAGTCATTAGTTTAGTTTATTGTAAAGTATGTAAAGATTCAAGTGTAAGGGAAATGTCCATTCCCTATGATGTATGCAAAAGAAAAAAAAAAAAAAAAAAAATCGAAAAAATCAAGAAAAAGAAAAAAAAATAGAAAAAAGAAAAAAGAAACAAAACATACGGACTACCATCCCTTTTCATTCTATGTTCATTTCATGTTTTTGTTATTTTTCATTTATTAGCATAAGTCGAGTCTAGACTTGGTTTAGCAACGCCATATTGTACATGTAATTAACCAAGATTGTTAACTCGCCACCAGTAAAAACTTCCTTTATCCAACAAAACCGTGTATTTCATAAACCTACACCTAACGTTACAACCCTTTAAAAGACCTCTTTGATAGTTTATCCTATGTGCTTACGCCATGTGGTGGAGGTTTGATCCTTTCCCAAGCCTATGGTAATCTATTTTGCTATGACAGGTAGTGAGAGATATCTTCCGTTTCCATATTGTAATTTATACTTTATTACACCCGAGAGATGTGAGTATCTAAACACCATTTGTGAGGTGCTAGTGTATGACCTCCGTGCTTGTATATTGGTCTTTAGTGGAACAATTATTTGTTGTAATTACTTTTATATTAGTGTTAAATGACCCCTAGCTTGTATTTTGAGTAGAATAAAAGCGCATTTGCTTGAGGACAAGCAAATCTCAAGTGTAAGGGTATATGATGAGGCGAAAAATGAACCACTTTTAGGGGGTCATTTAAGCCCGGAATTGAATTTATTTGATCAAATATTGCCCTAAATCGTTCCTTTTGTGATTTTAGGTACTTTGGAAGAGAAATCGGGAAAAGGAAGCAATTCGGACGTTTTTGGAGCATAAAAGTGAAGAAAACGCCAAAGTCTTAATTTTCCTTGTTGAGAACAGTAGGTGACGGCGTCAAGAGCAACATCCTGACGGCGTCAAGAGTGAATTGCATGACGGTCCAGTACAAACGTGAAGGCGTCACAAGTAGAGCGTCAAGAATAAAAGACGTGACGGCCTGGAAGACCATAACACATGACGGCGTCAGATGAAGATTAAGGCAGTCCGAGAAGTATTTTGGCGGCAAGATGATGGCGTCACCTATTTGGTCTTGACGCCGTCAGCCTCAGTTTTCTATATATGGTTCTCTAATTTTCATTCATTAAAAAAAGAGAGAAGTTTTGGAGAAACCCTAGGGCCGAACCTATTACGAATTTTACAGGTTTTTCAAGGGTTTTCAGCCCTTGAACCCTTTCATGTGTAATTGAGATAAGTATTCTTCTAATTCAATCAATATGTCTATGTGTTGGTTGTCAATATCTTGTTCTTGTCTTAATTCCATCATGCTAGGCTAGATCTATCTTGTGTTTGCTTAGATCTAATGAAACCTAGATGTTGATTATGTGTTGATTACTTGTTTATGGTTGTATTGGATGAATGATTTCGATGTTAGGCTTAAGAAAACTGGCAGATCTCCAAATGGTAACATGCTTGAACGTCTTAGGAAACATGAACTGACGTGCACTAGGTTTTATTGGTTGTATTTAATGCATGAGTAAATTCTAATGATCCCATGTTAGGAGCTTCTTAGCCGGCTCGACATAGGAGTGAAGTAGGCACTCATAGGATTGGGGAATTAAGTGCGCCACCCCATGAATGGTATTAAGTAATACAATCCGTCATCCACGCAACTATAACAAGTAATTAACGTGTAAAAGATATCTAGGGAGTAGTTAAATCTAAGTAAACACAATTTCTCCACTTATTGCTCACAACCTTAGTTAATTTAGTTTATTTTCATTTCTAGTATTTTATTTTGATTGCATCTTTAGTATTGGGTTAGTTGACTAGCAACTAATTCCGCCCAAATCCTTAAAACCCGAGATTTTTACTTGCTTTCTAAAAAATATAAAAAATACAAAAATAATCATCCCTCATCTCTAGAACTAGTATTTAGGTTTTCTAATCCTAGCGACACTATTCCTAGCTGAACGATCAATCCCCCGGTACTTGTCACTATACTATACTACAACGATCAGGTACACTGCCTGGTGGGGGTTGTAAGCTTCTCAAGATCCCTTGAGAGGTAAAGCCTGGTGCGATTCCCACGTATCAAAAACATATACTAACTCGATAATCATAGAACATTTCAAACTTGATAAAACTTAAGCCGAGGCTAACTCGATAACAACCATTATTGTGACTCGATACATGTGAAACTCGACAAGTACAAGTGTAGAACCAAACTCGATAAGCACAGAAAGTAGTAAACTCGATGAGCACAAAAATTCAAACTTGATAATCACAAAGATTTCAAACTCGATAATTATGGAAAAGTGCAAACTCGATAAGCAGAATAACAACAAAGGCAAACATGATAATATACACATCTAACTCGATAAAACTCAATATTACTCACAAAATTCACCACTTAACTCGCCAAGTTCAACAATAAGCTTGAAAGGCCAAAAGTATTAAGTAGACAACACAGAGCCTAATCCATTTTAACAAACTAACCATAAGCCATATGTGTCACACACAAAATATCAAACAGTTGGGGTCCATTAACGAGATTCAAGGAAATGTTAATGTGACGCCTAGAAACTATAGGACCATGTAAATATGACACAAATAAGCCACAATAAACTCACATATCAAACAATCATAAGACCAGTGATAGCCAAGAATGAATAGCGAGCACCAAAAGCCTTAATCACCTAAATATTCCTAGATATAAGCATTGAGAATCAAGGCAATGGTGGATATAAGCACTTAAGGACATGCCGCAATTGGCCATAACAATCAATTTACCAGTCTGTGAAGTACTCTTTCAATAATTGACTTTTCAATAGCATCTAGGTGTTGGAGCAATATATCTTTGAAGGTTTGAGCCTCAATTCGAGTGCATTCTAAAAAATACTCGCTTACCACTTCACAGCCATAACTGATAAAATGTTGAAACTGTTTCTTGAGCACTCTGAAGGCGGCATTGGATTCACTTTCGTGAATTCTTCAGTTGCAAGTTGCTTTTCAAGTTGATTCACGTTGTCGAACATCGAAGTAGTGAAAATATCAACTTCTTCTCCAAACAGGTTTGGAAATTCCCATTTGAATCCACTCTCGGAACGAGTTTCTGCTAAGTCTTTGTTTGAGACAAGCTTAAGGTGTGAATAAAGTAATCTTAAAGATGTCATGCGTTTCTCTTTGTGTAATTTCACAAATGGATTTTCAGAATCATCATAATCATACTCTGGGCCTGTATTATTCATGTGAAATTCCTACATGTTTGCCATTAACATCACATCTGTTGTATCGGCTTCCAAATCTGCTGTATTGGATTCCAAATCTGCATATTCGTCATCAGATGGAATATCTCCCACGAAACTTTGGAAAACAGCAATGAGATTACCCTCTTCAACTTCTATTTGACTAAGTGTGGCATCGTATTCAACATTAGCATCGAAGAGTGGAGTTGAATCATAATCTTGATCTTCCACATCTACAATATTTTTCGTATATGCCAAAAATGCCATGCTTTATTCGATAAGATCTTCTTCATCATCAGTATCTTCCATTGTGTTAAAGCATTCATAAGTTGAAGTCATCATGCATTTGCCTTTATTAGTAGATGCTTTTCCAAGCTTCACAAGATTTTGCAGAAGTGATTGCATATGATTATATAGTGGTGCAGGATGGTACTGTGGAATGAAGATAGGCTCAGGTGCATTTGGAGGATTGAAGAAGAGACCATTTAGAGTGTAAATTAAGGATCCATGGTCAACAGCTGGAGATGGTGGAGCAGGGAGAATGGTCTTCAGTGGATTCATGCTTAAGCAAGATTCAAGAATTTGCTTCATTCTAATGTGATCCAGTTCTTCTGTACGATGCATAGCTTCAAGATATTTCCTCATTTCATAAGCACTGGCTTCAAAGTCCATATTCATGTAAATTGAGTTGGGAAGGGCAAGTGTCATGAACCATGCAGCTTGTTGGTCAGCATCGTACTGAGCAAGTTCAGTAGCATTCAAATCTTCATCAGTTTGTAGTCTGATAATCCCTGTTAAGTCAGCAAGAAATATCATTTTGTATGGACCATCTTGAATGCATTTAAGCATGAGATCTGCAGCAGGACGATCTGTGAGCCATTGTAGAAATCTCCGTTTCCAATCAGTATATGTTCCTGGTAACAACATTGGAGGCCTTGATTCATTACCAAATAGCAGAACATAATGAATGAGGGAGCTGTGACTTTATTGTTGATGATACTGTTGCTGATGAGAATATTGGTGAGGAAGGTAGTTGGAAGAAGGTGCTGTTGCTGATGACTGTTGCTGATAAGAATATTCATGAGGAAGGTAGTTGGAAGAAGGTGATTGAGACGTTGTAGATGACATTGCTCTCCCCCTTGATTGTTGCGATGTAATCGAAATAATCAAACAAAATGTCACACTTAAGGTCGATATAGTGATTTTGAATTTTCCCTCCAAAAATAATTTGAAAAAAATTTCACTCCCAAATTTTGAAAATCAATATGAAATGCAATTTTAAGGTTGCAAGAAAAATTTGAGTTTCAAAAATTTTGCCGCCAAATTTTACCGAAAAAATTTGAATTTTGCCCTAAAAATTTGAATTTTTGGCCAAAATTTTCACCGTTAAACCAAAATTTGAATTTCGCATAAAAATTGAACGTTTAGTCTCCTGTAAAAATTAAATTTTACTCAAATTTTCCCGCCAAAAAACTTTTTTTTTCTAGAAGCATACCCCACGTGACAGGGGCGTGGTAGAGAGAGTATTAGAGCTATGTTGACACTTGGCAGAGTAGGATTGATGGGAACGCGTCATACCAAGCTTTGGATTCGCCTTCTAGAACACTGCTGACAAGTCAGAGAGTATATGCATATAGGGACAATTGGCAGCTACTTATTGGCTGATACACCTCACTAATCATCATCCAAGGGCTGTGGATTGATTAAAGAAACACAAATTGATCTAAGGGCTATTAGGTGTGGAAAAGAAGCATAGATCATGAGGATCGCCAGCATGGCATTTGGAGACTCCCTCACTCTCACCTCAGCTATATATAGAGCTCGTTTTTAATCATTTTGTAAGTAGTTTTTAGTGTAATGAAATGCTGTCAAATTGATTTTAGAATAATAATAGCAGTTTAGTTTTTGTAATTCAATTGTTTAGTTTTTGTAATTTTCTCATTTAAATCAATAGAGTTTTAGTTCATTTGCTTTTAATTCTGTCTAATTGATCAATATTTCAATTCAATTTTAGTGTTTGAATAATCTCTCTTTCTGTTCTGCTTATTCATTCAGCTTATTTTAGAAATTTTATTTTAGATTTTATTAACTCAGATTGTATAATCAGTTTCATGTTTGCTACATAAAAATCCTTAAAAATAACAAAAATTACAAAAATACTTTGGAAAACTCTTTCTCAGCTTGCAATCAAGCTTAATCACTAAGTTTACATCTCATTTCAGCTTTTTAGCTTAAGTGAGATTGTTTAGATATCATTTCATATCTGTTCAAATAGTGTTCTGTCCAGTCAACAAAAGTCAGCTTTACAAGTTTGTGGTGAATCGTGGAGATTTAGAGACAGATCAAAGTGAGTTTGGGATGCACTTGGCCTGTCTAGAGACTGGCAAGCTCAGTGAGCTCCCTCTGTTCTAGCTGAGGGAGATATGCATTGGTAAAATTCTGATTTGTAATTCTCATAAGTTGTGTCTGTTTTGGATCCTGATTTAGTTTTAGTAGTTACTGTTGTATTAATTCAGTTTGATGTTATTGTTTTGGTAATTGCTATATTAGAGCTTGTTATTTCATTTGATCTTCTGTTTTGTTTAGATCTGTGTTGCATTGCTATTTTAGAGTAACTGTGTAACTGTACTTGAGTGGATTATAGTAGTATAATTGAATATTGTTAGATCATTATAGAGATTAGTGACTGATTTTGGTCAAGGTTATGGTGATTGAAGGATTGGAATTAATAGAAATAGGATTAAGTACTGTTTAAAGGAGTGTTTGGATTAATTTGATTTGCTGAGATTAAGTGTTAGATAGATGGATATTATTGCATCAATAGTTCATATAGGTTAGTAATAGGTTAATATTGCTTTAAAACAGTAGGCTGGTGTTATAAAAAAGTCAAAGTTAGTTTTACAATTTCATTAACTGTTAGTATTTTTGAAATCAGTTAGTACCTTTGTAGAATTAGTTGCATCATAGATTAATATAGCTTAATCTAGTGTAATCATAGCTTTAGAATACAAGTAGTAGTAGATTTAATCAATAGTATTTGAATTAAGTCAATTAGATAAGCATTTCAAGAAGTCAACTGTTTCATCAGCTTGGGATCCACAGGCTGCTGAACTTGGATAAAATTAGACTAGTAAATGATCACTATTGATAGGGCTTTTAGGTTTTATAGAAATTCAGTAGTGTAGTGAAGATTTTGCCCCTTTAATATTTTAGAATGGAGCTTATTTAGATAGCTTATTAGTCTGCTAGATTAGTGCTTTTGAATCAAGTATTCTGAATTGAGCATAAGCTTGTTTGCATTATTTCAGCTTATTACCTAAGCTTATTTGAAATTTCTAAGTAGATTGGAGTGTGTATAAGTGATTTGCATAAGATTTGAGATTGTGGCTTATTCAGTCTTGAGTATTGCTTAATCTTTGAGCTTATTGTGCCTGCTTATTGCTTTCTGCTTATCTTTCTGAGCTTTACTTGTTCTGGTTATAGTCTATTGAGCTTATTAGAGTATTTTTGCATCTTTGTTTTCAGTTTCACATAGTCTTGGTACAAGTGCTTATTAAAAAGCACTTGTATTAAGCTGTTTTTGCTTAAATAAGTACTTTTTCAGCTTATTTTATTTTCAAAAATTTTCTCCTAACTTCTTTTAATATTTTTGATTTTCTGTAACTTTTTCAGATTTTTCTGTATTGTTTTACTATTTTTCTTAATTTTTCTTATTTTAAACTCATTTTATAATACTTTTTAATAAATAAAAATCATATAAAAATTAGAAAAAGCTTAAAAAATCCAAAAATATTTTAGATAATTCTTTTATGATATTTTAGATTTTTCAAAAATTATTTTGTATTTTTCACTTTTATTTTTACATTTTTCTTTATTTTTAATTCATTAAAAAATACAAAAATAGAAATAAATTCATAGAAAATAAATAAAAAGTCAAAAAAATATTTTTCTTTTTCTGAAAATTCTCTTTAGTTGTTTAAGATTTTTAGAAAATAATCTCACATTTGTAGGATGGTTTTTCATTAAAAGTTACGTTTTAAGTTGTATGTTACGTTTTTAAAATCGCGTTTGAATTTTCGTTTTTAGAATTTAATCACTTGTTCATACATAGCTTGTACATCTTGCATTATTTGTGATTAATTGTCATTGCTTGAATTTCTCATTCACAAATTTTCACTATTACACTTTTCACGCGGTTTTCACGAATCGAATTTTTAAGATTCCATTCACACCTTTGTTGGGATACGACTCGGAAAATCCGTATTTCTTGCAGATTTCCTCGATACTTACTAATATATACTATAAATTGTGACTATCAATTTTTTGCGCCGTTGCCGGGGAAGGTTTGAAGTGAGTTTTGAATTTCGTTTTGAAAAATCGTGTTTTGATAAGCCTTCCTCTATCTTGTGAATATTTTCTATAAAAATATAAAAATTGAAAAATAAAAAGCACTTTTCCTCAAGTGTTTTCAAAAAAAAAAAAAAAAAAAAAAAAAAAAAAAATTATAGCCTCGACTCCCTCGTTGAAGAAGGGGCGTTGTAAACCAAATAAGCATACCAACATAAGAACTCGTGAAATTAGTTGTTAATTGATTTACTTTGATCTACAACCGAATAAGCGGGAAAATTCTTCTCTCCCGTTTCGTCACGAGTAGTTTTAAAGGAAACGATTACAATTAACATAACGGTTAAAAAAGAAAATAAAAGTTTGTGATTTGTTTTTCAATAAATAATAAAAATCCAAAAATATTTTTCTTTTTCATATTTGATTTTCACTTTTATTTTGATTTGTTTTTATAATACGAAAAACCAAAAATAATCTTCTTATCCTCTTATCCGTATGATTCTTCTTCTCACACCCTCTATCTATTTAATTCTCATTTATGTCTTCATTTTATCATTATGGGAAGTTTTATAATATTTCAACCGTCGAAGATGATGGAAGCAAAAGCATGGAAGAATTGTTCTTGGAGGGGCATAGGCAGATTATAAGAGCGTTATTTTGTAAACATGACATCGATTCTTCGAGTGGCAATCCCACTCCATCTTTTGAATCTATCATCACTGACTCTTCCCGTCCTTCTCTCACACCGGTTGAGGGAAGCGACCCCGTTTTGGAAGATGTCGATATTTCTCTTAATGATTCTATTTCAACTAAGATTGTTAAAGATAAGCCGTCGGATCCTTTGGAGCCCGAACACAAGGATTCTTTACCCAACTTTGAGAAACATGATTTTGATACGGCTGAAGAATGTGAGTTATCTCGGATTGATAATTCGATTGATCCTAATGAGATGTTCTCCGATTCTGACGATGATGATTCTATATCTTGTGGAGACATCGAATATTGTCACACCCTCGCCGAAGGCGGAAACACGAGGTGTAATGAAATCGATATACATCACCAAAGAGAAATAAGACAATACCATAATTTACATTAAGAAAAAATATAACATTACAACGTTGTTATTGCCGACTTTGGCAAATAAAAGACATAAGTTTGATTCCCAAAAGATGGTATTTTAGTACATAATGAAAAGAAGTGACATGTGAAAACTTCATTATGCAAGACCTTGATGACAAGCTTACTGACGATCACCTGAAATGCATGAGAGCAAACGGTCAACTATAAAAATAGTTGGTGAGTATAAACGTTTTATATAATAAGAAAACCATTTGAAAAAGTTCACAAGCCAAAGGCGTTGTCAAGTATTATGTCTTGTAGTCAAGTACCCGCGGTCATAATAAGTCACAATATAAGCACCACATATATAATAATGTATGCCATGCAAAGCCCCTAATTAAATAATATGCGTCCCGTAACATAGTGGACGAGAGGTTGGCCGACCTCTAATAGCGCTATCCATACTACTAATAGGTGTCGAACAATGCGAATGTACGAACAGTACATCATACAACTATTATATACGATTAAGAACGCTCCAAACATGGGAGACTTAGCACGCTCCACCAATAAGGCGAGACTTTAGGGTTAAGAACGCTCCACCAATAAGGTGAGACTTTGCACGCTCCACCAAAAATGGCGAGACTTTAGGTCATAGCACGTACAGTACATTATGTTCAAAAGTTCAAGTTGAGTTCAAGAGTTCTAAACAAGTTATAAGGTCAAGACAAGTCAAAAGAGTTCATAATAATCAAAGGGTTCAAAACAATGTTCAAAGTGTTCAAGTAATAATTCATGCATCCAACCCAAAGCGATTAAAATAGTTAGAAAAAGGGGTTCGTGAATACTCACCTGATATAAGCGATATGATAACAAAGGGTACGAACTGAAGTAAGACGCGCACTCTAACCGCAACCTAAATGAATGATATGATCTGCTTTAGATCATGAAATGATGAAAGGAATGTACATGCACATGTTTCCCTATACCACTCTTAACTTGGAAATACTAGTTATTGTCAAAATAAAATATTTTCCATACTTAGGAAAAATAAGTCCAACTAGAATTATAAAAACTTGTCGTAATATATCGTATATAAAATGTTAGCGTTATATTCCTCGTCTTGAAAACCTTAAAATAATGTCTAGTAATCGCGCAATAAACCTTGTGTCGTACGTACTTCGTTAGTTAAAAATAAACTCCTTGAATAAGAAATCTAGAAAATATATCATTTAGTACGTAGTTATATTATTTTCTAGTAGTGACTAAATATATATATATATATATATATATATATATATATATATATATATATATATATATATATATATATATATATATATATATATATAGTTTTGACGATTTTTAAACGTATATAACTTGGTCGTTTTAAGCTCATTTTACTCGTTCTTTATATCCACGGGTTCGTTTTAGTATATACTAATATATTTTTGGTAGTTTGGCTCATCTAGGTTACGTTTAACGCCTCTATTTGCCCGTCGAAAACTGTCAAACAGCATGCAGTTTTCAGAAAAATAGTTTTCGTCGTTAAATTTACAAAAATCATATCTCCTTCGTTATAAGCTCGTTTTAATCCGTTCTTTCGCCAAAAGTTTCATTTTTAAAAGTATTTTCTAAATCTTTGGTCAAAAATTACCCCTGAGTTCCTGAGTTTCCCACGATTTCAAAATAGGGACAGTAGGTATATGTAATGTTTCAAAAATCATTTCTAAGTTTCCAATCTAGTTCCAACTTCAACCAAACCACTTTCAATCACCACAAAACTAATCTAATCCTACCATACACCTTCTTAGGGTGTCATGGGTTCCTAAACATCACAAACCAAGTGGATCTAACAAGGATCTAACTATAATCACCTTCTAGCTTTCAAAGTTAAAAGTTTATAAAATAAAGTGGTATAAATAGCATATGCATGTAGATCTAGTATATATATTATATGGATCTTGTATAAACTTGGAAAAATTATAAAAATGAGTTTGATATACTTACTTCAAAGATTAGGGAGTTTTTGAAGATGAAAACCTAATAACACCTTGGATTTTTATTTCAAAATCCTAAAAAGGAGTACCAAATGGACTTGTTAAATACTTGATCTTGCAAAATTTATGGTTTCTTCTTCTTTTTCTTGATGAACCGAGCACCACAAAGAGAAGAGAAAAAGAGAGTTTACTTGCTTTTGATTTTGTGAAATGAATGAGAATGTGTAGTTTTAAGTTTTATATTTCTAGTCTAGACAAGTTATGACAAGTTTTAAATGAGTTGGTAAGAAATTTCAAAGGTGTAAGAGGTTTGGTGATGGGGTAGGAAGAAAAGATGAGATTTTATGTATTATTGTGTAAGTTAAGTTAGATATTTTAGTTTTAGAGGATACCGGGTACCGAGTTAACTAAAAATAAATTTTAACGGAGTTAAACGGGGCATAATAAAGTCATAAAAATTATGAAAATATGTCGGGTTAAATATTGAGTGTTTAGATAATTATTATTTAGTTTCTACGACAACCGTCGTAATTTTAGTAAACTTACTATATAAATAAAATAAATTTCCAAAATACTGGGTAAATGAATTTTATAACTTTTAAGATGTTATAAGGGATATAAAAATATGTCAGGACCATGGTGGGAATATTTATATATATTCGTTATATTTATTAATCGCGTGTTAACGTTTAATTATACATACATATACGTAAAACGTTAAATATACTAAATATATTAATTTGAAAATCCTAAGAGTGGTATAACATGTAAATGACCAAATGATGATATGCCGACTATTTCTAGTCCGTATGAGAGGTCCTTACTGATAATGCACGTGAATAGTGGAATTTCTTCCGGGAATGAATAGTAATCGATGAATAGTGAATTTCCAAAGTTTGGGAGTAAACGTAGACGTGGAAAATATCGGGTTGTTACATTCTACCAACCTTAAAAGGAATCTCGTCCTCGAGATTCAATTCGTCCATTCTATAGGTGTATGTGATCGCGGTTAAATTTGATGAAGCAACTAAGGTCGAAAACGCTAGGTCTCGGATTATATCAATGTCGTGAACTTGGTGAGAAATAAAGATAAGTTAAGCACTCAAGATTAAGAAGTAAGGAGGTTGTTCAAAAGAATGTACCCGGCATGTTGTCCTGATTCGGTGGGGTTAAGTGATTCCCTAGGAAGTAAGCTCGGCCACGTGCAGGGGGAATTTCAATATTCTGATCTTGAGGGCCTTCAGTTGCCGCCGCCAGGTTTGGACGATTCGGTCCTTGGTTGGGAGTCCTTTTCAACTTTGGACAGGTATTCCTGAGATGATCCAAGCTTCCACACTCGTAACATGCTGGCCTTGGTCCTTGGTTCACAGTCCTGTTTGAGCAATTTCGCATGAAGTGGCCCGACTGTCCGCATTTGGTGCATCTTGGGCAGTCTCCTGAGTGGTGGTAGTTACATCGAGTGCACATAGGATGTGGACCGGCATATCTTCTGGGCCCTTGAGTTGTTGCTCCGTAGTTTCCCATTACTCGTTGTCTCTTGTCCTGTTGGTCTTGATCACGGCTTCTTTGCTGATCTTCCTGTCTCTTTCGTCCTTCATTATTTCCCTTTGTTAGTTCACCAGACCTGATCACATCATTTGTCAAGCGGTATGCCATGCCCACAGCGGCTTGTAGAGTGGTTGGGTTCGATGAAGTGACATCCCTCCTGATTTCAGGAATCAATCCCCAAATATATCGATCGATCAGCTTTTCCTTAGTGGAGACCATATGAGGAACCATCTTAGTTAGCTCATGGAAACGGGCCGTGTACTTGTCAATCTCTACTCCTACCATCAAGTGGTTCCAAAATTCTACTTCCAGCTTCTCCACTTCATCTTTTCTGCAGTACTCGTCAGTTAGTAGTTTCTTAAATGCTTCCCAAGATAATCCATTTGCAGCCTCTCTTCCTCGAGTCTGTAGCTGGTTGTTCCACCAAGTCAATGCTTGACCTTGAAGTAGACCCGCAGAGAATTCAACCTTATCCCCTTCAGCACATTTCGTGATGCTGAGTTTTGACTCAACATTCTCAAACCATGATAGCAGTCCAATGGCACCCTCAGTGCCATAAAATTCCATTGGCTTGCATGTCATGAAAGTCTTATAGTTGCATCCCTGACCGTTGTTCGAAGGACCCGCACCATTATTGGATCGTTTGGCATCAATGTGTGCAACAATCTGAGTGAGAAGGTCAGCTAATCCAGCAGCACTGTCATTCGGGTTTTCATTGTTGTTACGTCCAGCAGCATCGTCATTCGGGTTTTCATTGTGTTACGTCCTGAGCGAGTGTTCATTGCGGCCATGGCTCTGCGATAGACCAAAAATAATGGGTTGAGTGAACGATACATGAACGATGACGGATGATGTACGGTATAATGATAGTCGTGACATAGAGATCACAGAATGATGGGAACAAAGCCATGCTTAATCTAACGGGACGTAAGGTAGCAAGGAGAAAGAATCTACATGAATGCATATAAAAGGTACGATAACAGAAACTGAAACATATAAACAGGTTATGCATACCCACCCGACCAATGCAACTTCAGGTGACCAGACTCTCTAGACTCGACCAAACATGATCTTTGACCACTACTCCCTTCATCGCATGATTCTTCCTGAATTATACATAGGCGATCAGGCTATGCATACTTGAGGATTAATAATGCAACGCTAGGACTAGTCGACTCGAATCATTTTTTTTTTTTTTTTTTTTTTTTTTTTTTTTTTTTTTTTTTTAAGAAAAATGTTACTTTGGTTATAATTGCGATTTTTATTTTAGAAAAATCGGCATTCTCTATAACCTCTGGCTCTGATGCCAATCTGTCACACCCTCGCCGAAGGCGGAAACACGAGGTGTAACGAAATCGATATACATCACCAAAGAGAAATAAGACAATACCATAATTTACATTAAGGAAAAATATAACATTACAACGTTGTTATTGCCGACTTTGGCAAATAAAAGACATAAGTTTGATTCCCAAAAGATGGTATTTTAGTACATAATGAAAAGAAGTGACATGTGAAAACTTCATTATGCAAGACCTTGATGACAAGCTTACTGACGATCACCTGAAATGCATGAGAGAAAACGGTCAACTATAAAAATAGTTGGTGAGTATAAACGTTTTATATAATAAGAAAACCATTTGAAAAAGTTCACAAGCCAAAGGCGTTGTCAAGTATTATGTCTTTTAGTCAAGTACCCGCGGTCATAATAAGTCACAATATAAGCACCACATATATAATAATGTATGCCATGCAAAGCCCCTAATTAAATAATATGCGTCCCGTAACATAGTGGACGAGAGGTTGGCCGACCTCTAATAGCGCTATCCATACTACTAATAGGTGTCGAACAATGCGAATGTACGAACAGTACATCATACAACTATTATATACGATTAAGAACACTCCAAACATGGGAGACTTAGCACGCTCCACCAATAAGGCGAGACTTTAGGGTTAAGAACGCTCCACCAATAAGGTGAGACTTTGCACGCTCCACCAAAAATGGCGAGACTTTAGGTCATAGCACGTACAGTACATTATGTTCAAAAGTTCAAGTTGAGTTCAAGAGTTCTAAACAAGTTATAAGGTCAAGACAAGTCAAAAGAGTTCATAATAATCAAAGGGTTCAAAACAATGTTCAAAGTGTTCAAGTAATAATTCATGCATCCAACCCAAAGCGATTAAAATAGTTAGAAAAAGGGGTTCGTGAATACTCACCTGATATAAGCGATATGATAACAAAGGGTACGAACTGAAGTAAGACGCGCACTCTAACCGCAACCTAAATGAATGATATGATCTGCTTTAGATCATGAAATGATGAAAGGAATGTACATGCACATGTTTCCCTATACCACTCTTAACTTGGAAATACTAGTTATTGTCAAAATAAAATATTTTCCATACTTAGGAAAAATAAGTCCAACTAGAATTATAAAAACTTGTCGTAATATATCGTATATAAAATGTTAGCGTTATATTCCTCGTCTTGAAAACCTTAAAATAATGTCTAGTAATCGCGCAATAAACCTTGTGTCGTACGTACTTCGTTAGTTAAAAATAAACTCCTTGAATAAGAAATCTAGAAAATATATCATTTAGTACGTAGTTATATTATTTTCTAGTAGTGACTAAATATATATATGTATATATATATATATATATATATATATATATATATATATATATATATATATATATATATATATATATATATATATATATATATATATATATATATATATATATATATAGTTTTGACGATTTTTAAACGTATATAACTTGGTCGTTTTAAGCTCATTTTACTCGTTCTTTATATCCACGGGTTCGTTTTAGTATATACTAATATATTTTTGGTAGTTTGGCTCATCTAGGTTACGTTTAACGCCTCTATTTGCCCATCGAAAACTGTCAAACAGCATGCAGTTTTCAGAAAAATAGTTTTCGTCGTTAAATTTACAAAAATCATATCTCCTTCGTTATAAGCTCGTTTTAATCCGTTCTTTCGCCAAAAGTTTCATTTTTAAAAGTATTTTCTAAATCTTTGGTCAAAAATTACCCCTGAGTTCCTGAGTTTCCCACGATTTCAAAATAGGGACAGTAGGTATATGTAATGTTTCAAAAATCATTTCTAAGTTTCCAATCTAGTTCCAACTTCAACCAAACCACTTTCAATCACCACAAAACTAATCTAATCCTACCATACACCTTCTTAGGGTGTCATGGGTTCCTAAACATCACAAACCAAGTGGATCTAACAAGGATCTAACTATAATAAATTTTAACGGAGTTAAACGGGGCATAATAAAGTCATAAAAATTATGAAAATATGTCGGGTTAAATATTGAGTGTTTAGATAATTATTATTTAGTTTCTACGACAACCGTCGTAATTTTAGTAAACTTACTATATAAATAAAATAAATTTCCAAAATACTGGGTAAATGAATTTTATAACTTTTAAGATGTTATAAGGGATATAAAAATATGTCAGGACCATGGTGGGAATATTTATATATATTCGTTATATTTATTAATCGCGTGTTAACGTTTAATTATACATACATATACGTAAAACGTTAAATATACTAAATATATTAATTTGAAAATCCTAAGAGTGGTATAACATGTAAATGACCAAATGATGATATGCCGACTATTTCTAGTCCGTATGAGAGGTCCTTACTGATAATGCACGTGAATAGTGGAATTTCTTCCGGGAATGAATAGTAATCGATGAATAGTGAATTTCCAAAGTTTGGGAGTAAACGTAGACGTGGAGAATATCGGGTTGTTACAACTATGTGGACGAATTACCTTCTGAGCTCGTCAGCTTTGAAGACGAGAATGATGAAGATATTGAAACGTAAATCCTAGATGAAGCTCTTCTTGAAAAATTATTGAATATCAATCTTCTCATTTCTAAGATCGAGGCATTGAATGATCCTCCGACTTCTTCTCCTATCCCCGTTATGGATAGTGATTTCTTACCCGAGCTTGAAATTTTTTGATTTGAAGAGACGAGTAGTGGCAATCCCACTATTCATGCTATCTCTCTTTTGGATTATGAGCATTTTGACTTTGAGATCGATTCTGAACTTATTTTGAGTGCTATTTCCGATAATCCGTCACGTGACCCTCTTTTTGAGGATGTTGATCTATTTCTTGCTGGGATGACTCGATACCACCGGGTATTGAGAATGACGAGAATGACCTTCGAAGAAATGTTCTAATTGAAGAAATTCACGATAATGATTTACTTTCTGATGCTGACTCATTTCTCTTCAATTTACCTTCTTCTCGTCCGCCTGCGAAACCACCCGGTGTAGATTTTGAATCCGGTACGGATAAAGATATTTTTGGAGTGGTGGACGAGATTTCTGAACATGATGTTCCTGTGCTTAATATTTTACCCACCCAACCCACCAGTGATTCTGAACTTGACTTTACTTTTATCATCCGGGTGTTTCAGCCATTCTTTACTTATCCCATCATTTATTCACTTTTCCACTCCACCGGGAGTGAGGATACCATCTTTGACCCTGGCATCTCCGTTTATCATACCGGGTGTCTGTTCCATCTGCTCTCCCTAAGGACAACTTAATTCGTGGATCGAGTCAAGCTCATGTGACTCGGTAATAAAAAATAAGCGCTTCGTGGGAGGCAACCCATGCTTATCCATTTCATCTTCTTATTTCTAACAAATAACGTGAGGAGGGGGTGCCTCTTCTACTCTTGTGTTCTGTGGTTATTTGTGATGTTTGTTCAGTATTGTCCGCGATTTATGATGACTCTCATACTCGCCATGATGTTCTTTCTCCACTCGAGTCTCATTCATCGATGCTTTTGGAAATCCTATATTTTGAAAATCTTATCGACTAACGTTTTCTTTGGCATAATTAATAAACGGCCCTAGAATTTTGTTAGGATTGCCTTTACCCGTAAAACATTGAGGACAATTTTCAATTCTAGTCCGGGGGAGGGTGAATCTTCAATTCGATTTGACCTTGTATTTTTCAGCATGTCGTGTACTCTTGCAACTCTGTTTTTCCACCATAAATGAAAAAAAAAAAATTGAAAATTTTCAAAAATTTTGAAGAAAAATATATGAGAAAATCAAAAAAAAAGCAAAAAAAAAAAAAAAAAAAAAAAAAAAAAAAAAAAAAAAAAAAAAAATCAGAAAAATTGAAAAAATTGTGCAAAAATATAATAAAGTTTGAATAAGTGTTTTGACACCTTGTTGACTTTCAAGATGGCGAGAGTAGGAATAAATATTTTGACTTGACCGGGCATGTTGAGCCCTAGCTTGTTCCCTTAACCAATGATAATCGCATAAGCTTGTGCTAGTCTTGTACACCAGGAGCTATAAAATGCGAATTCTTTCTTAAGAATCTGTAAGTTCCCGTACTTGACTTTATACATGCGCAGCTTAAAAGCTTTCGCTAGTCTTTTACATAAGGAGCTAGAAAAAGCGAATTCTTCTTCTAGAATTTGCAAGTTTCCGTATGTGACTTTATATATGCGTGGCTGATTATTGGCTAAGTATTCGCTGGTTTCATTACTTAGAATCTTAAATTGCGAAGAACGAGAAATGATAGAGTTTATTTAGAAGTTAGATGCTAAACGTGGAGTAGTTGGTTCTTTTTAGAGCTCATGAGAGGTACTTGTGGCTTTTTACTCCCACAAAATTATATCACCGATATATAATAGATGTTCTAGGTTAATTAGTGGTATTTAGGTTTGGATAATATTTAGTTTCTTATTTTCTTAAGAGGATCTTTGCTTTAGAAGTTGGGTACATATCAAGGAACATCAAAAATAAAAGCAAAAATGAAAAAAAAAATCAAAAGTCAAAAGTTGATTATGTATGTGGTTTTGGAGCTACCCGATAAGCTTCCATTGATGTTGAAAGAAAAAAAAAAGTATGAAAAATATGAGAAAAGTGAAAAAAAAAAGTGAAAAATGAAAAATGAAAAAAAATGAAAAGTGAAAGTTATGTTGAATAAGAGCTAAAGTGTATAAAAGTTGTTGGTACGTGAGGAGCATGTGGAAGATTCTGAATTGGACACATGAGGTGCACATGTAGTACTCCGCAACTTATATATGAGATTGTATGTACCCAATTCCTTGATGTGGACCGAATTTCTATTGCAGTGGTTCTTAAGAGAAAATGAAAAACTACTTATCGTTTAAACTTGGTATCACTATCGGACTCTAAAAAGTATTGAAACGAGAAAATATGATGCAATTCATTTCTCAACAAAAATAAAATCTTGAGATACAAAACTTAGGACATGGGAGTAAGAGGTTTCTACAAGTAACTTTTATGAGTAGTGTTAGCATCTAACTTGTAGATAAGCTGTGATCTCGTTTGTACGCTTAGTTTGGGGGCTTGTGAAAAATCAAGGATGACAATTTTTATCCGTATGGTCACTTTTCCATGAGAAGTGTTTCTACTCTTTGACCCTAAAATTACAAAATAATGAAAGTTTAACAAACCGTCACAAGAATAAAGTTTGAAAAGTCCAAAAATAGTAGTGATAAGTCAAATAAAGAATAAATTTGGAAAACGGAGCGTTTGCGGAAATAAATAATTTTATAACTTCTTTTGAACCTCCTTGCTACTTTACAACGTTAGTAGGAAGAGTTATGAAATTATTTATTACAAAGCGTGAATTGATCACATTGCGTGAGGGCACGACAATATGTAACACCCCGAAATTTGATTAAGCAGCGGAAGTCTAGTCGGGGTCATTACAGTTTAGTACACAGTCATACTCATAGAAAACAATTCAAAAGATTATCAATATCATTCCATGAAAACTCAAATATTCAGAGTTACAAACATTTTTCCAAAATGTTAATTGTTTCACAAAGTGGTGATGAGTTTGTAAAGAATGATATAATTATTGAAATCAAAGGGAGGTCCTGTGCCCTTTGCCAGCTCCGTGCCGCCATGCTTGCTAATTTCCTGAGATAAACATGCTTAAAAAGTCAACACAAAGGTTGAGTGAATCCATAGTAGTTTAAATAGTAATAGTGTGAACACAAGTTAAGCATTTGAAATAAACAAGCCAAGATAGACAGGTCTTGACTAAATCGGGTGTAATATTGCTCCTAAGCCTCACGAAACGCAAGCCTTAACATTGATTTGACATATCATAAAGATAATAATAATCATCTACACCACAGCGGATGTAAATGACAAGGGGCCCTCGGTGACAGGAAATGTGCCAAATTTCCATAATACCTCGAATATAGCACACCTCCTGCCAAGTGATCACCTTGACAGAGGCGAGCTGCCATTCCATTAGATCTATCAACTATATTCGCGCTCACTCGCAAGTGATTAAGGTTCGTGATATGAGGGACTTGTAGCACGGGTGTCAACTTAGGCAATATCAGGTGATAACAGCATACAGAAAAATACTTGTGTTCGGTTTATAGCATGTATCTCCCCACGGGGTTTAAAAACAATTAAAAATGTGGGACCATGAACTCACCTAAAAGGTGCGTAATCACAAGGTGCTCAAAAGTGATGGTGTATTGCTACGACTAGCAATGAAATTCCTCCGACTTGCGACCTAAAATACATTGTAATCGGTGTTTTAGATTCGTGTCGTAATTGACATGTGATATGTCTCGTGTACGGTGATATCCGTTTCGGGTATCTTAAATATATTCCAAATAACTCACGTAGTTATTTGTAACGTTGATACGAACCGGTGTCTAATAAATATTAATTCATTTGTGATAATAATAACATTTAGTAAAAATATTTATAATTAAATATTTTTAGTGAAATTACATATTTACTTTATTGCTTCAAAATATATACATATTTATATATACAAAATTAAATTATACAAAATAGTTAATTAATAAAGTGCCTTTGTCCAAATTTTACCCTTAACTTTAAATAAGTTACACTTTTTACCCTTTGGTCAAAAATAATTACATTTTGGTCCTTGTTATAACTTTTTACACTTTATTCCTCATACTTTAGAAAATTACGGTTTCTACCCTTCATTTAATTCAAATCGACAGTTTCCAAGGTGGTCCGAAAGTTTTCATGTTTTGTCACATTTAGTCCCTTAACGTGGGACTTTTGCAAAAATAGTCCAAAATCTAGTTTCCAAAAAGTTAACTTTTATTTTTATAAAAGTTACCATTTTTATCTTTTAATATTTGCAAAAATTGGTTTTTATAAATCAAATATCATTCGAAAATCTTAAGTTTTCAAACCGAAATTTCATAATGAAAATCTGTTTGGGCTCGTTAGCCCGGTCAAGGCCCAAAGTGGGTATGCTTGTTTAAAAACAAAGCTTCGACTAGGATTTGGTTTTGGTTTCGTTTTCATAGTATTCGATCGAGTGAGATTTGCATGTTTGGTTAGTTTGATTAAGTGTGAGTCGGTGAATTAGAGTGTCGAACAATATAGGTAGGTTGTACGTATAAAAATTAAATGGCGTGTCCATTCCTAGGGGTGTCGAGGCGTGGATATTTATAACTTCACAAGTGCAACGAGTGTTATACGTGTGTCGTGTGATAAAATCAACGTGTTATGCATGATTTGTATAAGAGTAGGAAATGAAATAGGTATGAAAACTTACAACACCAAGTATGGTGGTGATGATGTCGTGTGTACGAGACAAATGAACAAGCAAATGTGGTACCCTCTTCCGTCTAGTGATCCCTTTATCCAAATAGTTACCCAACTCGCACTCTCGATCCAAAACCTTGCGTGTGTGCACTATACCCGTTCGATAGCAACCAAGAAATGGAGTAAGGAGTTTTGTGATTTGGTAAACTTGGTGAAACTTTTGAGTGTGTGAGAAATCTTGCATTAAATGTGGTTTATATAGGGTGGTTTGAAGTAGTTGTGTGTTTGGCATGGTGAGACATGTTTCCTTAGTTGTCAATCGAAGGTGAACAATCTTGTCCCTAGTCTTGTGTCCTTGTCATGTCGAGTAGAGGTGAAAGGGAGCAACAAGGGTTTACTTTGGATTAGTTTATGTGTAGTTTAGGTTTGTAGGATATTAAACAAATAAGATTAGGCTCATGTGGTATTAGAATGTTGGAGGAAAAGGGGCATACGATCCATAGGACAAACTCGATTAGGGGTTACTAGGTGGTTAATAAGTTTATCCGGTGGTTTGACGGCTTCATAGGGTGGCTTGAGGTCTTCCAAGAAGCAAGGTCAATGGGGGTTGTAAGTGTGTGTCGAGGTGATAGGGAACCAAGGAAGATCATACATGGTTTCAATGGTTTAGTTTCTTGTTCGTTGGAGTAGAATGAAATGCAAAGCAAAAGTGCATCCATGGGCTTGAGGGAAATCCAAGTCCAAAATGATTATTAAGTGGACTAGAAGTTGGATGGGCTTGTGAGGGTGCTCGGCCCAACAGTGGACGAAAGAAAAAAAAAATATCCTTGGGCTAGTGAGGTGATTCGGCCCAAAATATCGGGGTGTCGGAGTTTCGTGAAATTCGTGAAATAAATCTCGGTGTCGGTGTCGGTTTGTGAAACCTTAATTATTTAGACGGTGCCATCTTATATACATATTTGTACATATTCATATATATTTTACTCGTATATATAAATCGTAATAATGAATTGTACTAATTAATATATATACATATCGTTATATATATATATATATATATATATATATATATATATATATATATATATATATATATATATATATATATATATATATATATATATATTAGTAATGTTTCGGTGTCCAAAATAGAGTGTCAGGTCGCAAGTGGGAGTTACCGGTGCATAACCTCATTGGGTGACATCCAAGAGTGACATTCGGTGATATTGGGTGACAAAACATAATCGGGTGTTAAACAAACGGTGATCAAAACATTCGGGTGCTCAAACAAACAGTGTCTTATATAAAAATTTCAAATTAGCCCGCAAAATGGCTTAGTTAAGAATAATGTCGGTAATTAGCATTAATAAATGACCTGGGATTTTACGGTGTATTACAGTACCCACCCGTTAGACTGGATTCGTCCCGGAATCCAAAGTTGAATCAGTGCTCGGGGTTGTCTCATCAAATAGTTGTGGGTATTTGGCACGCATTTGATCCTCGCGCTCCCATGTGTACTCAGGTCCTCTCTTAGAGTTCCATCTGACCTTAACAATGGGAATGCGACTATGCTTAAGTCGTTTGACCTCCTTGTCCATAATCTCAACGGGTTCCTCAATAAAGTTCAACTTATCATCGATTCTGATCTCTTTCAGTGGAATCACAAGTGTTTCTTCCGATAAACACTTTTTCAAATTTGACACGTGGAAGGTGTTGTGTACTCTACTGAGTTCCTCAGGTAGCTCAAGTTTGTATGCCACGGGACCGATCCTTTCAATGATCTCGAAGGGTCCAACGTATCTTGGGTTTAACTTCCCACGTTTTCCAAACCTAATCATTCCTTTCCAAGGTGATACCTTAAGCATGACCTTGTCTCCAACTTGAAACTCTATTGGTTTCCTTCGCACATCGGCATAACTCTTTTGCCGATCCCTGGCGGCTTGTAATCGTTGTCTAATCTTTACTATTTTTTCAGTGGTTTCAAGAATCAACTCGGGACCTGAGAGTTGTACATCTCCAATCTCAGCCCAACAAACTGGTGATCTACACTTTCTTCCATAAAGTGCTTCAAACGATGCAGCCTTAATGCTAGCGTGATAACTGTTGTTATATGAAAATTCTGCTAATGGTAGGTGTTTATCCCAGCCTTTCCCAAAATCAATCACACATGCCCTAAGCATGTCTTCCAGGGTTTGTATTGTCCTTTCACTTTGACCATCAGTCTGTGGATGGTAAGCTGTACTCATATCTAACTTAGTTCCCAAGGCTTTCTGTAAAGATCGCCAAAAGTTAGACGTGAAACGGCTGTCTCGGTCGGAGATAATAGAGATCGGCACTCCATGCCGGGAAACTATCTCCTTAAGGTACAAACGTGCAAGAACGTCCATATCATCCGTCTCTTTGATTGGTAAGAAATGCGCTGACTTCGTGAGACGATCAACAATAACCCAAATAGTGTCCAACCCACTCGATGTCTTGGGTAATTTCGTGATGAAGTCCATTGTAATCCTTTCCCATTTCCACATTGGTAGCTCGGGTTGAACTAAAAGACCGGATGGTTTTTGATGTTCAGCCTTTACTCTCGAGCAGGTCAAACACTTACCGACATACTCTGCAATGTCAGCTTTCATGTTTGGCCACCAATACAACTTCTTTAGATCTTGATACATCTTGTCTGAACCAGGATGAATGGAATATTTAGACTTATGAGACTCATGCATGATGAGATCTCGTATTCCTCCATACAATGGAATCCAACTCCTGTCCTTGAAACACAGCCTTCCATCTGGTTTCTTGACGAATCCATTCGTGCTTTCTGGCATGCCGTAAATTTTCTCGTGTGGTCTATTCTCTTCCTTAAGAGCCTCGGTTTGAACTTCAAGAATTTGAGACGGCAGTGGTGATCTAATCGTCATACCCAATGACCTAACTCTGAGGGGTCTAAGTCGTTCCTTTCGACTCAAGGCATCTGCTACAACGTTTGCCTTCCCCGGGTGATAACGGATCTCACAATCATAGTCACTTAGCAACTCTAGCCATCGACGTTGCCTCATGTTCAACTCCTTTTGATCTAAAATGTGCTGAAGACTCTTTTGATCGGTGAAAACCATACACTTGGTTCCATATAGGTAGTGTCTCTAGATCTTCAGAGCGAATACCACCGCTCCTAATTCTAGATCATGAGTAGTGTAGTTCTCCTCGTGGGGTTTAAGTTGTCTAGAAGCGTAAGCGATCACTTTAAGTCTTTGCATCAATACGGCACCCAAACCTTGGATTGATGCGTCACAATATACCACGAAGTCCTCACTTCCTTCGGGTAGTGCTAATATCGGTGCTTCACAAAGCTTCTGCTTCAAAAACTGAAATGCCGATTCTTGTTCATCTCCCCATTCAAACTTCTTCTTCTTCTGTGTTAACTCAGTCAAAGGTTTAGCAATCCTTGAGAAACCTTCAATAAATCTCCGATAGTATCCGGCAAGACCTAAAAATTGGCGTATCTCGGTAGGACTCGTAGGTGACGCCCAATTTTTAACAGCTTCGATCTTTGCGGGATCAACATGAATACCCTTACTGTCAATAACATGCCCAAGAAATTGTACTTTCTCAATCCAAAAATCACACTTTGAAAATTTGGCGTATAATTTCTCTTCTCTGAGCAGTGTTAGTATAGCCTTCAAGTGTTCTGCGTGTTCTTCCTTACTACGTGAATAAATAAGGATATCATCGATGAATACAATCACAAACTTATCCAAATAGGGTTTGCACACTCGGTTCATTAAGTCCATGAATACAGCGGGTGCATTCGTTAGACCGAATGGCATTACTTGGAACTCGTAGTGACCATATCTTGTCCTGAAAGCCGTCTTAGGGATGTCTTCTTCCCTAACTCTCAGTTGGTGATAACCCGATCTCAAATCAATCTTCGAGTAGACACTCGATCCTTGTAGTTGATCAAACAAATCGTCAATCCTTGGCAACAGATATCGATTCTTAACCGTCAGTTTATTTAACTCACGATAATCGATACACATCCTGAAGGTTCCATCCTTCTTCTTTACAAACAACACCGGGGCTCCCCACGGTGATGAACTAGGGCGAATAAATTCTTTATCCGACAATTCCTCCAATTGTCTAGATAACTCCTTCATTTCTGACGGTGCAAGCCTATAGGGTGCTCGTGCTACGGGTGCTGCTCCTGGCATCAAGTCAATTTGAAATTCCACTTGACGAGTCGGCGGAAGACCAGGCAAGTCCTCAGGGAAAACTTCTGGAAAGTTCCTGACTACTGGTACATCCTCGAGTCGTTTCTCTTCCGACTTCTTCTCGGTGACTTGAGCCAAAAAGACTTGACATCCTCGTTCGATGTACTTCACAACCTTGACGCAAGAAATGACGCTCAAACGTGTCTTACTTCGCTCTCCACGAACAACCAGGGTTTCGTTATTCAGTGGAATGTGAACGACCTTTTCGTCACAAATGATCTTAGCGTGGTTCTCGGATAACCAATACATTCCTACAACGACGTCGCAACTACCGAGTCTAATAGGCATAAGGTCAATGACAAATGGGGTGTCTAATAGTCGTAGGGTGCAACCTCGGAGTATAGTGTTAGTGCTTACTAGCTTCCCATCGACTAGTTCAATCTCATACGTGGTGTCTAGTTGGGTGGGTGTAATATTAAGCAGGGGTGCAAGTGAAATAGATATGAAACTTTGATCGGCTCCGGAATCAAATAAAACTTTAACGAGGCGGTTGTTTAGAAAGAACGTACCCGTGACTACGTTCGGATCTTGCTGGACATTTCCATCTCCCAGCACGTATGCTCTCCCACGTGCATTGTTATCCTTATTAGGGCACTGACGTCTGTAGTGTCCTTTCTCTCCACAAGCATGGCATACCACAGCCACGGGTTGCAAGTTAGCTCCTGTCGCCTTGCAATCTTGTGTCTTATGTCCAACCCTTGAACACTTCCCGCACTTAGCATAGCAGGGTCCATTGTGATGCATCTTACACTTGTCACAAAATGGAAGAGGTCCAGCATACCTAGCATCCTTAACTGGTGCAGCGACATAAGCTCTGACAGCTTCCTGTCGTCAGTTCTGTTGGTTGTGGTGGGTGTTTCTGTCATGGTGATAGTTACGGTTGGGGTTTCGGTTGTTGTTGTTGCTGTTGTGATTGTTGTTGTTGTTGTTTGTCCTTCGATCATCAAACTTCCTTTTGTGATCGTTGTTCCCTTGAGCAGAGTTACGCTTAATCTCCCGGTCTAGCAGTCTTTGGGCAATGGACATTGCTTCATCCAAATATTGAGGCTTAGACGAGGTGACGTTTCCCTCAATACTCCTGGGTAATCCCTCAATGTACCTTTCCAACAACTTTTCCAAATCGGGAACCTTAGAAGGGCAAAGTGTGGCAAGCTCCTGAAATCTCCTGTCGTAAGCCCTGAGATCATTTCCTTTCACAACTAATGTGTGAAACTCATCTTCTAACTTCTTTATCTCGCCTCTAGGGCAAAACTTCTTCAACATTTTCTCCTTAAAGTCAGCCCAGGTAATCTGATAGGCCTCCTCTACACCTATCTTCTGAGCAGTTGCATTCCACCAAGACAACGCGTATTCCAACAACGTTCCAGTAGCAAACGAGACTCAGCTTTCCGCGGCACAACCGCTCCTCACAAACACAGTCTCAGTTCGCTCAAACCATCGAGCAAGCTCTGTCACTCCTTCAGTTCCTTTGAAGTGAGATGGTTTACAAGTAATGAAGTCCTTATAGGTGCATTTCCGAGTCGCAGCGGACTCGCTCTCAGCAGTGGCTCGGTTATTGCTACTAGTTCGTGCCATTGCAGCAGCTTGCTCTTCTAAAGCTGCAGCAACACTGTCGGCAACCAACTTTCTGATAGTAGCCTGGGTCATAGCGGGTGACGAGGTAGCAGTAGCGGTTTTTCTTGGGGCCATAACTCTATAAAATCGTAAGTGCATAAGTACAAATCCAAACATCAATAACAAGAGAAATAGTGTATCCAACTCATAATAGTCGAGATCATCACAAAGTACATATCACAACCACACCATAAATACATACAATAACCATATCATTCATAAATAAACATCACGACATGTAACAACACACATGGAAATTATAATGAATCTCAATATGGGAGCATAATAAAAAGAAAGATCAGACAACTAGAACATCATAAATCAATATCAATACGTTACAATCGTAACCAACATAAAGTTTTAATAATTTTTGAATTCATTGTTACAAAACAATAAGATACAATAATTATTATTGCCACAGGCGGCAAGTTAAGATGTCTCTGTAAGTAATGACATGTCATAGATCTATGAAGGTCCAGGTGCGCCTCCTGATCTCCTCTCCAGCTCTCTGATGATCCTGATCATCCTCAACATCTCCATATCCCTGGATCTCTTACGGGCCTGAATCTCCTCAATAGTGGCTGAAAGTGTGTGGATGGTAGAACTAGATGCAGCTAACTCCTGTGCCTGATGCTCTATCATCTCCTGTGTAATGCCTGCAATCGCTCTCAAATCATCTATCTCGTGTCTCTGAACATCTAGTCGATGACCAAACTCGGTGATGGTAGCCTGTGCCTCCTCGATCTCTGTCCCCATCATCTCAAATACCATCTCTAATGCTGTCCTATGTACCACGAGGTTCGTGACCTCCTCCTGCATGCACTCAATCCTCTCCAAGGATATATCCTCAATAACGCTCAACAGCTCATCAAGACGATCCTCATGTCTCACTAACCTAGCAGCCAAAAGAGGGATAGTATGGTGTATCGGCTCCCCAGTGACCGGTAACACCGCTAAAGAGCCATCTCCAAGCTCAGTAGCCCTAGGCGATCCCTCAACCAATCTCCATCTACGAATGTAGTCTAACAAGAACGACCATCGACGAGCATCAACCAATCTATGAATACCAGGTGAGGTGGGTGTCTCGGTGGGAGCAGGTGATGGTACAGGTGATGTAGCAGGTGATGGTATCGGTACAGTGGTAGTCTGTGAGTAGAAAACTGTAGGTGGTGGCATGGGTGGCAAAACCTCAGAGGTGTGAGGTTTGGTGTAAGTAGATAACATGTAAGGATGTGGCTCAGGTGGGGGTGATACAGGTGATGGTGGGGGTGCTGGTGGTGCCACAGGTGTCAAATCTGGCATAGAAACAGGTGGTAGTACAGATATGGGTGATGATACAGGTGTAGGTACAGGTGTAGATACAGGTGGTGTAACAGTAGAAGCAGGCAAAATACAGACTCGTTTCCAAGCCGTGCATTTGCGGGTATAGTCTCCCTCATGATATCGAAACAACTCGCCGAAAGGCTCAGGCTCAGGCTCATAGGGCTCAAGAATCCTCACTCGCTTGCGCCGACGAATCGGTGCAGGCGGGGATGATGGTGGAACAGAAGCAGCAGTGTCAGAAGTATCGGAGTCAGAAGACTCGTCATCAGCATCTGAACCGGAGTGGTGACTAGCAGGTGGTGTAGGACGATCATCAGCCGCAAGAAACTGCTGAGATGTCAGGTACTGATCATAAAGGTACTGCCCCTGTGTCATAGGTCCACAAACAGGACGAAAGAGAGGCTGAATAGCAAAAGAATCAATGGGTGTAGAAGCAACCTCACCCTCCTCAAAGGGCTCAGTGTCAGCAGAGGGGTCTCCAGATGGAACAGGAGATGGTATAGCAGGTGATATAGATTGGGTGTCATGGTCAGAATCATGGGTGTCTCGGGTGTCATGGGTGTCATAGTCAGATAAGTCAATAGTAGGGTGAGTGGATGATGCTGGTACGACGTCGTCACTGTCGGACAAAATAATAACCGGGGGCGACATGGTACTGTAATATCCCAAAAATAGCAGTGATATAAGTCATTTAGTCTACATAATGCTACATGCACAGTGATCATGGTGTCATAGTGAGCTAAATACGATGGGTGCTAAAAATCAATCTTTAAAACATAGCGTTGGCAAGCGCTGGCACGGAGGGCACTTCGGTGATAAATAGTTTGTTTAAAAAAATCCGGTGAGGTTATAGTCCAATGTTTTGAAAAAAAATCATTTGGTTCTCTATAACCATGGCTCTGATGCCAATCTATAACACCCCGAAATTTGATTAAGCAGCGGAAGTCTAATCGGGGTCATTACAGTTTAGTACACAGTCATACTCATAGAAAACAATTCAAAAGATTATCAACATCATTCCATGAAAACTCAAATATTCAGAGTTACAAACATTTTTCCAAAATGTTAATTGTTTCACAAAGTGGTGATGAGTTTGTAAAGAATGATATAATTATTGAAATCAAAGGGAGGTCTTGTGCCCTTTGCCAGCTCCGTGCCGCCATGCTTGCTAATTTCCTGAGATAAACATGCTTAAAAAGTCAACACAAAGGTTGAGTGAATCCATAGTAGTTTAAATAGTAATAGTGTGAACACAAGTTAAGCATTTGAAATAAACAAGCCAAGATAGACATGTCTTGACTAAATCGGGTGTAATATTGCTCATAAGCCTCACGAAACGCAAGCCTTAACATTGATTTGACATATCATAAAGATAATAATAATCATCTACACCACAACGGATGTAAATGACAAGGGGCCCTCGGTGACAGGAAATGTGCCAAATTTCCATAATACCTCGAATATAGCACACCTCCTGCCAAGTGATCACCTTGACAGAGGCGGGCTGCCAATCCAATAGATCTATCAACTATATTCGCGCTCACTCGCAAGTGATTAAGGTTCGTGATATGAGGGACTTGTAGCACGGGTGTCAACTTAGGCAATATCAGGTGATAACAGCATACAGAAAAATACTTGTGTTCGGTTTATAGCATGTATCTCCCCACGGGGTTTAAAAACAATTAAAAATGTGGCACCATGAACTCACCTAAAAGGTGCGTAATCACAAGGTGCTCAAAAGTGATGGTGTATTGCTACGACTAGCAATGAAATTCCTCCGACTTGCGACCTAAAATACATTGTAATCGGTGTTTTAGATTCGTGTCGTAATTGACATGTGATATGTCTCGTGTACGGTGATATCCGTTTCGGGTGTCTTAAATATATTCCAAATAACTCACGTAGTTATTTGTAACGTTGATACGAACCGGTGTCTAATAAATATTAATTCATTTGTGATAATAATAACATTTAGTAAAAATATTTATAATTAAATATTTTTAGTGAAATTACATATTTACTTTATTGCTTCAAAATATATACATATTTATATATACAAAATTAAATTATACAAAATAGTTAATTAATAAAGTGTATTTGTCCAAATTTTACCCTTAACTTTAAATAAGTTACACTTTTTACCCTTTGGTCAAAAATAATTACATTTTGGTCCTTGTTATAACTTTTTACACTTTATTCCTCATACTTTGGAAAATTACAGTTTCTACCCTTCATTTAATTCAAATCGACAGTTTCCAAGGTGGTCCGAAAGTTTTCATGTTTTGTCACATTTAGTCCCTTAACGTGGGACTTTTGCAAAAATAGTCCAAAATCTAGTTTCCGAAAAGTTAACTTTTATTTTTATAAAAGTTACCATTTTTATCTTTTAATATTTGTAAAAATCGGTTTTTATAAATCAAATATCATTCGAAAATCTTAAGTTTTCAAACCAAAATTTCATAATGAAAATCTGTTTGGGCTCGTTAGCCCGGTCAAGGCCCAAAGTGGGTATGCTTGTTTAAAAACAAAGCTTCGACTAGGATTTGGTTTTGGTTTCGTTTTCATAGTATTCGATCAAGTGAGATTTGCATGTTTGGTTAGTTTGATTAAGTGTGAATCGGTGAATTAGAGTGTCGAACAATATAGGTAGGTTGTACGTATAAAAATTAAATGGCGTGTCCATTCCTAGGGGTGTCGAGGCGTGGATATTTATAACTTCACAAGTGCAACGAGTGTTATACGTGTGTCGTGTGATAAAATCAACGTGTTATGCATGATTTGTATAAGAGTAGGAAATGAAATAGGTATGAAAACTTACAACACCAAGTATGGTGGTGATGATGTCGTGTGTACGAGACAAATGAACAAGCAAATGTGGTACCCTCTTCCGTCTAGTGATCCCTTTATCCAAATAGTTACCCAACTCGCACTCTCGATCCAAAACCTTGCGTGTGTGCATTATACCCGTTCGATAGCAACCAAGAAATGGAGTAAGGAGTTTTGTGATTTGGTAAACTTGGTGAAACTTTTGAGTGTGTGAGAAATCTTGCATTAAATGTGGTTTATATAGGGTGGTTTGAAGTAGTTGTGTGTTGGCATGGTGAGACATGTTTCCTTAGTTGTCAATCGAAGGTGAACAATCTTGTCCCTAGTCTTGTGTCCTTGTCATGTCGAGTAGAGGTGAAAGGGAGCAACAAGGGTTTACTTTGGATTAGTTTATGTGTAGTTTAGGTTTGTAGGATATTAAACAAATAAGATTAGGCTCATGTGGTATTAGAATGTTGGAGGAAAAGGGGCATACGATCCATAGGACAAACTCGATTAGGGGTTACTAGGTGGTTAATAAGTTTATCCGGTGGTTTGACGGCTTCATAGGGTGGCTTGAGGTCTTCCAAGAAGCAAGGTCAATGGGGGTTGTAAGTGTGTGTCGAGGTGATAGGGAACCAAGGAAGATCATACATGGTTTCAATGGTTTAGTTTCTTGTTCGTTGGAGTAGAATGAAACGCAAAGCAAAAGTGCATCCATGGGCTTGAGGGAAATCCAAGTCCAAAATGATTATTAAGTGGACTAGAAGTTGGATGGGCTTGTGAGGGTGCTCGGCCCAACAGTGGACGAAAGAAAAAAAAATATCCTTGGGCTAGTGAGGTGATTCGGCCCAAAATATCGGGGTGTCGGAGTTTCGTGAAATAAATCTCGGTGTCGGTGTCGGTTTGTGAAACCTTAATTATTTAGACGATGCCATCTTATATACATATTTGTACATATTCATATATATTTTACTCGTATATATAAATCGTAATAATGAATTGTACTAATTAATATATATACATATCGTTATATATATATATATATATATATATATATTAGTAATGTTTCGGTGTCCAAAATAGAGTGTCAGGTCGCAAGTGGGAGTTACTGGTGCATAACCTCATTGGGTGACATCCAAGAGTGACATTCGGTGATATTGGGTGACAAAACATAATCGGGTGTTAAACAAACGGTGATCAAAACATTCGGGTGCTCAAACAAACAGTGTCTTATATAAAAATTTCAAATTAGCCCGCAAAATGGCTTAGTTAAGAATAATGTCGGTAATTAGCATTAATAAATGACCTGGGATTTTACGATGTATTACACAATACCTTAGTCCGGGAGATTTTGGTGAGTACTTATTTACTCACCTTTTCTAAGCCAAAATGGGACCAAATAATCCAAAAACTAACTCAAAATGCCAAAGAATATGTGTTTTTGTGATTGTGAATGTGCAGGAACAGATATTTCAATAAAAGACGAAAAAAAACGAAAACCGACAAAAAACGAGCATGAGAGTGGAACGAGTCAAAAAGTCAAAGCTGGAATCTGAAATGTCAAAGTTGAGCTCAAATTGTCAAAAAAGACCCTCATAGTTTCAAAGATTACAAGAATGACCCTTAATGAGAGAGTTTGATGAAATGACAAGATTGGTCCCTGAAGTTTCAAATTTGACACATTCAGTCCCTCATGGAATTATTTGAAGAAAAGTTAAAGTCAAACCTTTGGGAATCATATTATGTCATCATAAGCCCTTGAAGTACATTTTTGGCAGAAGTTACCCTTACAGTTTCATACATTACACAATTAGTCCTTGTAACTTTGAAATGAAATTTATTAGTCCATATATCTTGGTCCATGTCCAATATCACTAATCCATAGTCCAAGTAACCAAGCCCAAAACCAAAACTTAACCCGGTCCAATACCCTTGGTCAACACTTCACCCACGGGTCAAACTCCCACAAATAATTACTCCTACCCCCTCTTTTTACCACCAAACCCAAAAATACCAAATCCCACACGAACCCTAGTTTGCACCATGGTTCAATTGACTCAAGCCACTTCAATTAATCATGATTAGCTCATCATTGGGACTTCTAGAAGCATACCCCACGTGACAGGGGCGTGTCAGAGAGAGTATTAGAGCTATGTTGACACTTGGCAGAGTAGGATTGGTGGGAACATGTCATACCAAGCTTTGGATTCGCCTTCTAGAACACTGCTGACAAGTCAGAGAGTATATGCATATAGGGACAAGCGGCAGCTACTTATTGGCTAATACACCTCACTAATCATCATCCAAGGGCTGTGGATTGATTAAAGAAACACAAATTGATCTAAGGGCTATTAGGTGTGGAAAAGAAGCACATATCATTAGGATTGCCAGCATGGCATTTGGAGACTCCCTCACTCTCACCTCAGCTATATATAGAGCTCGTTTTTAATCATTTTGTAAGTAGTTTTTAGTGTAATGAAATGATGTCAAATTGATTTTAGAATAATAATAGCTGTTTAGTTTTTGTAATTCAATTTCTATATTGTAATTTTCTCATTTAAATCGATAGAGTGTTAGGAATAGACTTTATTATTTCAAGTGTTAGTCATTGAGTTTTGTTATAGGTTGCATTATTTAGTTTATACGTTAGTGATTTTATATGTTTTACAAAGTTTTATGCTAAGTTTATAGGTTGGGAAAAAGTCTAAGGGCTAAGTTTGTAATATTAGCATAGTATGGTGAAGCCCTAATCCTAACCTATAAATAGACTTGTAACACCTCATTAGAGGTGGTTGGTTCACCTAGTAATATCATTAGTCTTTTATTTTCATATTAAGGGTTCCTTCCACTCTCTCTCTCTACTTACTTTCTCTCTCTAGAAATCTTAGTGGTTATGTTGTAAAATGGTGATCTAACAAGTGGTATCATTCGCCAAGGGATAATATAGGTGTTTTAGGTTCGATTTGGTAGAAAAACTAGGTTTAAAAGTGAATTTCTTAAGATCTCGGTTACTGTTCATCGTAATTTTGGCGAGTTAGACTAATTTTTGGCGAGTTAGAACTTAGCGAGTTTGACTGGTTCACTGTCGAGTTAGGATCTAGGTTTTACCGAGTTTGGGATCAATACTAGCGAGTTAGGTTGTCATCTTAGCGAGTTAGGAAAAACTTGGCGAGTTAGCCTTCACCTTATCGTATATCGAGTAAGGTTCTTTGTGGCTACTACCTAGGGGATACTCTGCCCAAATTAATTCTATTTACAGAGTTAGAGATTTTGTACCTTTACCGAGTTAGACAGATTCTAGTATTACCGAGTTAGACATATCCACTGGTCTTATCGAGTTTGCCAGAATCACTAAACTTACCGAGTTAAGTTTCACTAATATACATACCGAGTTAGATATTCAAATTACCATACCGATTTACAAATTGCTACCGAGTTAGAAGTCCAAAGCCATACCGAGTTAGCACTTATCTAAGATTACCGAGTTTGGAGTCAGTTTTATCAAGTTTGAAGTCTAACTGAGTTTGAAGTCAGATTTACCTAAAACTAAAACCTTTCTTTATCCTAAAAGATCCAAGTTTTACATAATCACTAATCATCTCATCTTAAAGTTTGCCTTTCTTATCTTTCTCTTTTCATTTTGAAGTGGCTTGAGTCAATTGAACCATGGTGCAAACTAGGGTTCATGTGGGATTTGGTATTTCTGGGTTTGGTGGTAAAAAGAGGGGGCGGGAGTAATTATTTGTGGGAGTTTGACCCGTGGGTGAAGTGTTGACCAAGGGTATTGGACCGGGTTAAATTTTTGTTTTGGGCTTGGTTACTTGGACTATGGATTAGTGATATTGGACATGGACCAAGATATATGGACTAATAAATTTCAGCCTTGAATTTCAAAGTTACAAGGACTAATTATGTAATGTATGAAACTGTAAGGGTAACTTCTGCCAAAAATGTACTTCAAGGGCTTATGATGACATAATATGATTCCCAAAGGTTTGACTTTAACTTTTCTTCAAATAATTCCATGAGGGACTGAATGTGTCAAATTTGAAACTTTAGGGACCAATCTTGTCATTTCATCAAACTCTCTCATTAAGGGTCATTCTTGTAATCTTTGAAACTATGAGGGTCTTTTTTGACAATTTGAGCTCAACTTTGACATTTCAAATTCCAACTTTGACTTTTTGACTCGTTCCACTCTCGTGCTCGTTTTTTGTCGGTTTTCGTTTGTTTTAGTCTTTTATTGAAATATCCGTTCCTGGACATTCACAATCACAAAAACACATATTCTTTGGCTTTTTGAGTTAGTTTTTGGATTATTTGGTCCCATTTTGGCTCAGATGCAGGTTGTTGTAAAACTGTTGATCAAGAATCTCCCCACATGCAGGTTGTTTGGCCATCTGCTTAATATGCGTAACCATTAACTATTGTCGGTTAATTGTGTTATGTTATGTTATTTTTGACCTTTTGGCGAGCATGGGTTCAAAATCATAAAAGATATCGTATTTTGCATTTTCTTTATAATTGTTGCCGAATGTGTTTAAGAAGTATATTTGCAATATGAGTAAGGATGTAATAGATGCTTCAAACATATGCCTAAAAGTATTGAAACGTTGTTCTCACTTTTATTTGTTGATGATCAAAACATTATTTATTGTTGGAGTTCGTCATGTTAATTAGCTCTTGAGTTTTAATTTCTTTGGATCTCAATATTTGGTTTGAATGTTGAATGAATGTCAAAACCTGATATTTGAATGCACAACTATTTTATTATATTTTAGTTTTTAGTTAACTAAGGATTTAGGTTTGATATGAGTTCAATAGGTTAGTTTTAGTCGACAAAAATGAATCCCTAAGGTTTAATGAATATCTTAATATTTTAATATCGAGATTGGATTGGTATGTCATATATGACTAAGAGGAGAATTTCGTAAAGTCGCTCAGCAGAGAACCAATAGATTCATATTGCAGTTTGGGAGAGTATTTTCCCCAAATTTTATAAAGGTCTGATATTTGATTCTTTGTAAACTAATGGACCTAATTGTAGTTCAATTTGTCTAATAAACTTATCAATCACATTTGGATTATGTAAAGTTGATGTACCAAGTTCATGCAAAAATCCACCAGGTGGTACGAGTTTTAATGCCCGCACAAAGAAATATACGTTGAAGCTATAATGCCTACAATTGCCATTAGAGAAAAATAAGATAGCCTTGCTTATGAAGGTGGCAATTTGTGCTACAAGTCTACAACCAAGGTAATACATCTTTGATGCCCACACTTGCAAGTAGAGAATATTAAGATAACCTTGATTAGGAAGGTGGCAATTTGTGCTACAAGTCTAAACACTAAAACCAAGGTAATACATCTTATCATCAAAATGTCAAGACTTATTATTTCACTAAACATAAAAATATCTATAATTTTTCGTCGTGTTACTTACTTATGCAATAGGTTGAGTATTAAGAGTTTAAGACTATTCTCTATCATATAATTACATTTGTAACTATATTTAGTTTGTTTCTAAATGATTATCAATTTTAGAGAGCAAGGAGGTTATAGAGTAGATAGGGCTTTCACTTGCAGAATACCTATACTCTGTTTTTGACGTATTAACTACCCAAATCAAATGAATCATCTCTCCATTAAGGTCGATTTGTTGCACTAACTTTTATGTTATGTTTGATTTAAGTGCTATTTTGTACCTTATTATTTTTTAACTCGGTTGTTGAGGCATTGTAGAAATCATAACTGATATTAAAATCTTAAGTATAATTACAACCCGTTCTTAAGATATATGGGCTTGGAATCAATACTGCTCCAGTTTATGCTATTTGAGATAGTGTAACACCCCGATTTTTATAAGTTTCAGAAATAGAATTATTTATGCTATTAGAACAGTAGAAAAGTCTTCATGTTAGAATTTTATAGAAATAAAGATTTAGAATGCAAAATAGTTAGCAAAAAGGACTAACGATGCAAAAGACTTAACGACAGGGACTAACCTTGCCAAATTTCAAAAATGACATGATAAGCTTAAGTACCTTTCCTTTAGATGAAGTAATCTCAGATTTTTATAAAAACTAAACACATATATGTATGTGTCATTCCATACGTGGCTTTACAGGAAGAAATATGAGGGAAACTTATCTTTTATCATTCCATTTATTAAGAATTATAGTAAGGATTACAAGGATTTATAAGGGTTTCAAGAATCAATGAGAGTTTAAGGAAGAGATTATCAAGAAGCTTCAACATATTTATATGGTTCTTCCTTCAATTCAAGGTATGATGATAAACTAGTGTATAAGCATGAATTCATGTTATAAGGTTATGTTTAATTAAGACTTATGAAAACCTAGTTTTAAATTATTATCAATTATGATGAAATCGATGTTAGAAGTATTATTGTTATGATGTAAATATGTTAGGAATCATGTACCCAAGTTATGGTTAATGATATAGAAAGATTCATGATGCTAGTTGTTGTTGATGATTAAGTATGTCAAGATAAGGAGTGTTTGGTACAAGCTTATTAAGTGCTTAAATTAGCAAGATAGCTTATGGACCTGATGAGAAATGATCTTGAAATGTTATATAAGCTGTAAAATAAGTTTGGTAATAAGGGAATAGCTTATTACGAGTTTTGAGTCATTTTGGACACGTTACAAGTTTAGATCAGCTTGCTGAATTGAAGTTTATGCAGACTTTAAAGGGGTGTATTAAATAGACCGTTTATCGTATTTACATGCCGTAACAGCCTACTTTTAGACCTATTAGTATACTTTCCAATTCAAGTGGTCTCATGGTCTAATTTTGAGTTGAAGTGGGTATAAAGTGTAAAATACAGCAGCAACCCGGGAAATTCTGCCCTAAAAGTATTTTTGTAAAAGTGTGTTTAATGATGAAATAGCACCTTAGGTGATCATGTTTAAGTTGTATAGATTCAATAGATGTTAGATAAATGTGTTAGAAAGTTCTAATATCATTAGAATGATTATCATGTGAGTAGGTGCTCGTGGGAAGCTTACGGAAGGCTAAACAAGACCTAAAGGTGAGTAACGGTTCATTAGCTTCATGTTACTAGATTGAACATAATGATGGAACTTGTACAAGGTTTCAGAGATAGCCGAAACAAACGTGAATACTATGCTCACAAGAATCATGATTTGACAAGTTTAGAATGCCCAAGAAACGCACCGAAAGTCAAGTAGCGTGCCTAAGAAGTGCACGATTTAGAACTCCCATAGTAGCATCCTAAGTGGATGACCAAGCATCCTATGTGGATGACCCGTGCTTGAAAAGCACTTACGTCCTAAGTGGACGACCCAAATCAGAAAAGCACGTATAATAAATTTAGAAGCTGTTAGAAGAGTACTCGTTGGCTAGGGAGGTTCTCACTCATAGCATGAAGACTAAGCATCATCTAGTCAGAATGCACGTGCTCAGATATCATGTATGATTAAGAATTCAGAATAAGTCTCAGACTCATGTACAAGTAGTAAGACGACTATTAGTCATACCATTTATAGCATTTGAAATTCGTTTATGTTTAGAATTGCAAGTGTTAATTTAGATATGGCTAGAACTATCATGTTTTAGATTCGGATTTAGATATAGACTCAGACCCATGTACTCACTAAGTCATCAGGACTTACCGTTCTCAGTTTCCATGTTTTGCAGGTTAAGTCTTAAAGACGCTAGGACATGTAGATTAAGAAGATGAGTTAGGAGATCGACAATGCTCGTGTATATAGGTGACGAGCATCTCAACCATACTTTGTTATTCAGCTTTTTAACGCCAAAAAACTTTATGATTAAGTGTCAGAATCATATAAGTCATGTTTTGATATTAATGTGTAAATATATATAACATGTATTTGAAAATAGGTCAAAATAGGGGTGTTTGGGTTAACACCCGCACTCATAGTTTTACGCTTCCGCTATCATAATTTAAGTACCATCTTTATGTATTATATAATTGTGATGTGTTTTATTCAGATTTTTAGTATAGTAATTTTCACTAGTACAGATCGATACGGCGTATAGGACATAACCTATACGGCGTATTCAATGTTAAAATATAAATTTAGAGTCGGGCGTTATAGATAGTGTCTTAGTATGCCATCTAGCACCTTTATATATTGATAGTGATTTTATAAAATACAAAATCGTGTTTTAAATGTGCTCATTACTAGGGTTGAATGTTCTTTTAATCTTTGAAAAACATTAATATGAATAAGTTAATTTTGGATATCTGTTGTAAATTATGAAGAAACTTTTATAAGTTTATAAGTTCTTAACAGCGCAATTTTTTTTCTTTATTTATTTATTTATTTATTTATTGCTGATTACCTAGGAAACAAATTGATTATCAATCAAGGGAATAACGTCTAGCGATTGATAAAATGTTGTTTATAACAAAAAGTGAGTGAAAATAATAGGAAAACTAGAGAAGCAAAAATTGGTCGAGATTAGATGTTATAGTTTGTCTTTCATTCAGCCTTTGCTTTGATAATTATTCTTATGCAAATTTCATGTGAATATATTTGTTCTTATGCAAAGTGTTACACCCTGTGAACGACACGACTTTAAATACTCAAAATTTAAAAATTTTTGCGCGGAAACGACTTAACCTTATCGAACATTTCGTTACTCTTTTGACCATTGACAAACATTCCCTAAGCGTTCATACCTTAAGACCATTTTTAAATGAAACTAGACTCATTTACCTTCGAAATGACAGGTGGCACGACCCGGTGACGACTTGCGTTTTAAAAGATATGATTTTTCAAAAATGACCAAAATCTGAAAACCCTTTATAAAAATCCTGGACTGATCTATGCTCTGGGAAGAACTTTTGCACAATTCCGGAAAACTAACTTCCCGAAAATGACACCACATAAACACTTCCGGAAATCATTAACTTCATTTTCATACATTAAATTGGTCATAACGACCCGTGGAAACGTACTTTACAAAGTAACATGTGTTATGCCAAACACCCATTTTGACCCATTTGCATACTAAACTTTAACCGATTACTATAACATACAACTTGACAACCAAAATATTATAACAATCATGACATAAGACAATACGTTTATAAACCATTAAAAAACCAACGGGGTACAACATTGACTTCGAACTCGGTATGCTATACTAAACCCTTCTAAACATTACTGTAACCTTCTACCATCCAACTTAACAATCATAAGCCTAGTCCAAGGACCAAGCTTTACCGGCTTAGCATGAGCACCTACAAAATTTTGACATCTTAAAATCGTAAGCACGAGACTTGGTAAGCAAAAGACATAACATGTTATTATATATCAAGTAACATGTAAGCATTAAAATCTTTGAAACCATCAAATATTACTTTGAGCACACAACCTTTCGTATCATAGAATTTAAAACACATAATCTTTCATACACATAATCTTTCATAACATGAAAGATCCACCATCACTTTATAGATGTGTGTGGAGGCTATTCAAGTTTTCAATATATATATATATATATATATATATATATATATATATATATATATATATATATATATATATATATATATATATATATATCACACATTTATTTTGAAATGAACTTATAGCCCATTTGTTATAAAAAAAAATAATAATAAATAATAAAAAATAAAAAATTATAAGCTGTCCGTCTATGTATTTATTTTTATTTTTATTAATTATGGCCTAATTTATGTCCGTAAATTATAATGTATATATAAGGAACCAACTTTTAACTTTTAACTTATGATGTGAACTAAAAATTATACTTTTGTTTTAACTGTAACTATATACGATCAAAAGTAATTTAGAAAAATAAAGATAAAATTTCGCGATTAGTTTTTATTCATTTAATTTTAATACCTTATTGTTAATTTCATTATTGACATAAATTAATTTCATAGTGTAAACGAAATGGTTTATCTGTTAGTAGGTTTCGATAAATGGTTGATCATATTTGATAAAAAGTTAAAAACTTAAATAGTTGGGTGACCTGGTATCCCGACCAATGAAGACTTGAAGGTTGTTGGGATGGCATTGTAGGTCGTAGTAATTAGCTAGTAGTAGAAATAAAGAAATTCGATTAAACGTGCCGGCGTTGTGAGCTAGAAATCTTGAAAAACCTACGAAGATTATGACTCAAAGCTATCATTTTATTTATTCAAAGATAAGATGAAAGCCATGATTACACCTCATATATATAAGTAGGTACATACATGTTTATTATTTTCCATTACTTAGGATACGATGATCTCATCTCAAAGCCATACACAAACCTCAAATAGCTAGAGATGTGACTCCCTTTATTACTCATTCACATGCTTTCACTTCAAAACATAGCCGATGGGATTCGGCATTGTTGGACCTGTAAGTTGCATTGATTGCGAAGCTGCTCAACAACGGATTTCAAACCTTGCATCTGCTGCCCCTGTTGTCCACCACGACGGCTACCTTGCTGTTGGCTCCATGGCTGTTGTTGCTGCTGTGCTTGCCTGTAAACCTCCTGCAAGGCCTCACACTGGCACTCGGTCTCTACATTTTGGAGCTCATTGCAGCATTGTTGCATTTCTTGCTGGTATTGTTGTCCTTGCCTGTTGAAGCTCATCAAAAGTGGTCCGTATGAGCCGCTTTGTTGTGCTTGTTGGATGTACCTGTTAAGAAAGATTTATGGAAGTTCATTATAGATTATGACATATAGGAACATGCATGATACATTATTTTTATAAATTTCCAAGAATATATATATATATATATATATATATATATACACACACACACACCTTTGGCACTGCTGGAAGCGTTGTCCTTGGATCCTCTGGTAGCAAGATTCTCGTGATTGTGAGCCACTTCTGCGGTTTTCATCGATGACGGTGGTGGTAGTGCTGATGGTTGGGAGTGGGCATGATTGTACTTGAAGGTCGCATTTGTTGGGAAGGTTCTGAGCCTTCTGCTTCAATTGTCGGATCTGCTGCGCACCAAATTGTCCCTGCATCTGCTGGGCATCTTGGAACACTTGCTTCACAGCCTCACACTGGCACTGCTGACGGACGTTTTGGAGCTCATTGCAGCACTGTTGGAGGATTTGGCTTTGTTGCTGCTGACCACTACGGTTGTCTTCGAAGGTACCCTGACCCTGTTGGAGGTACATGTGACACTGGTTGAATTGTTTTTGTTGGAGCTGTTGTCGACATTGCTGCGACTGCTGTGTGTACGGGATCTGATCGTCGATGGTGGTGGTGACGATGGTTGTGTAGGCCGAAGCAAAGGCTACAAGGGCTGCAAATGCGAGTGCAAGAACTATTTGCTTTGCCATTATTGTGTGTTTGTTGTTGTGGTGATGATGGTACTGAACTAGTGATAGTTGCTATTTATGGTGGAGTTTCGTGCATACGTGGAGTAGTGCATGTAAGAGGTGGTGGAATTTCAGGTTGTTGAGTAACACGTACTACGAGTTTTAACGTTTAACAAGTAATATGTGGCGAGTGGAAGTATGTACTAAGTGTCTATTGTTTTATTTGAACACTTGTCGTCCATGTGGATTTGAAGTATAGTGTAATCTAATACTCATAGTGGCGTTTTCAGCGGCATATTCAATCTAGCTAGCCACACCAGTGGCGTCAACTAATGTGTAGTTACAGGAAATTTCTGATTTTTGTGACTAGGGAATATATGTCGCTTAAATTAGCAACAACTGTATCAACTTTGCTTACAACGTCGCTGAAACAATATCGATTTGGCTACATAAGTCGCAAAATCAGTTAGTGCTTTTGAAAAACGTCGCAATCAAGTCACCACTCGCTAGTGTTAAAAGAATACCATGTTGCTACATTCTATTGCAAGTCGCTGTAAAAATCGCTAGATGTGTCAATTTATTTGGTGATAATATTATAACAATGTTATATGAATTAGTATTCTCTTTTACTAGTTATTATTCTTTTAATAATTATTATTACATTATGTAATAGCAACAACTTCCAATATTTAATTATTCGATCTCTGCCCATATTATTTCAACATTGCAACTTGCAAGAGTAGCATCATGTGATTAAGTGAATCAAAATCTATTTAATGTAGGAACTTAAAAATGATATATATCAATTAAAGCTACAATTGTGTTTCTATTAAGGAAAGAACAATAACAAACTCATGAAATCTGTCTAACAATCCAATATCTTTGAAAAAATTACGAGATTACAAAAAAGTTTGAAAGATGTACGTGTCTCACAAATACAAGTAACATAATTCACAAAATCTGCATAACAAAACCTTGAAATCTGCATAAGAAAAACACTATAGATAGTTCATCATAACAACATACGCACCAACTCATGTCTCCTATTTCTTCATTTCAACCAGCAGAAAAACCAGTTGATGAGCACGAATTTATTGAGAAACAATTATACTTAGTATCAACTTATGCAAGATGAAGTGGCATTAAATGAAATGTTAGAAGAAGAAGCAAGGCATCAAGAAGAAGCAACAAGGTTTGAGAAATTGTGGGAAAAGACTTGCTTGAAAGAACAAGCAGAACAAGAATTATTCATGTTTGAATTTGGGATCACTGAATCCAGTATATTATGAAACAGATTAACAAGAATTATTCATGTTTGAATTTGGGATCATTGAATCCTATATATTATGAAAAATATTAAGTTATGTATTGTTTGTAATGAATCATTTGAATGAAATGTAATGGTATTTAGTTTTTTTTTATCGTATTTTATATTGTATTTTTGTTTGTATTGTAATTTTAATTAAATGAATTAATTTAATTTGTTTGAAAATTGGAAAAGAATATAAAATTGTGGGTGGGCTGAGCAAAGAGATTTGTTGTGTGTTATGATAAAAGGGGAGTGCATTGTTATAGTGGTTTAAGATGATGTGGCCCGAATGAGATTTGTTGTGTGTTATGATAAAAGGGGAGTGCATTGTTATAGTGGTTTAAGATGATGTGGCCCGAATGAGATTTGTTGGTTGTGTGTTATGATAAAAGGGAGTGCATTGTTACAGTGGTTTAAGATGATGTGGCCCGAATGAAGAGTTATGGGATATCACCTCACCCCTTGCCCTAATGACATTTAACGAGGAAAAAAAAATTGACTATTAAACGGATGAGCTTGAAGCCTTGCAGAACGTAAGAAAATTATGACTCAGAGCTATCATTTTATTTATTCATAAGATGAAAGCCATGACTACAACTTAGATTTATAAGTAGTTACATGCATACTTATTATTTTCCATCATTTTGGAAACGATGATCGCGCGCATCTCAAAACCATAAAAACCTTAACTAGCTAGAGATGTGACTTCATTTATTACTCATTCACATGCTTTCACTTCAAAACATAGCCGAAGGGATTCGGCATTGTTGAACCTGTAAGTTGCATTGATTGCGAAGCTGCTCAACAACGGATTTCAAACCTTGCATCTGCTGCCCCTGTTGTCCAGCACGTCGGCTACCTTGTTGTTGACTCCATGGCTGTTGTTGCTGCTGTGCTTGCCTGTAAACCTCCTGCAAGGCCTCGCACTGGCACTTGGTCTCTACATTTTGGAGCTCATTGCAGCATTGTTGCATTTCTTGCTGGTATTGTTGTCCTTGCCTGTTGATGACCATCAAAAGTGGTCCGTATGAGCCGCTTTGTTGTGCTTGTTGGATGTACCTGTTAAAAAAGATTTATGCAAGCTCATTATAGATTATGACATATGTAGGATCATCGAAATCCATGCATGCATGATACATTTTGTTTATAAATTTCCAAGAATGTATATATGTACCTTTGGCATTGCTGGAAGCGTTGTCCCTGGATCCTCTGGTAGCAAGAATCTGGTGATTGTGAGCCACTTCGGCGGTTTTCATCGATGACGGTGGTGGTAGTGATGACGGTTGGGAGTTGGCATGATTGTACTTGAAGGTCGCATTTGTTGGGAAGGTTCTGAGCCTTCTGCTTCAACTGTCTGATCTGTTGAGCGCCAACTTGTCCTTGAATCTGCTGGACATCTTGGAACACTTGCTTCACAGCCTCACACTGGCACTGCTGGCGGACGTTTTGGAGCTCATTGCAGCACTGTTGGAGCATTTGGCTCTGTTGCTGCTGACCACTACGGTTGTCTTCGAAGATACCCTGACCCTGTTGGAGGTACATGTGACACTGGTTGAATTGTTTTTGTTGGAGCTGTTGTCGACATTGCTGCGACTGCTGTGTGTATGGGATCTGGTCGTCTATGGTGGTGGTGACGATGGTTGTGTAGGCCGAAGCAAAGGCTACGAGGGCTGCAAATGCGAGTGCAAGAACAATTAGTTTTGCCATTGCGTGTTCGTTGTTTTGGTGATGATGATAGTGAGCTAGTGATAGTTGCTATTTATGGTGGAGATTCGTGCATACGTGGAGTAGTGCATGTAATAGGTGGTGGAATTTCAGGTTGTTGAGTAACACGTAGTACGAGTTTTAACGTTTAACAAGTAATATGTGGCGAGTGGAAGTATGTACTAGGTGTCTATTGTCTTGTTTGAACACTTCTGATGAAATGGGTCGTCCATGTGGATTTGAAGCATGGAACTCTGGATATTCGAACTCATCTGTTCTCTTAATTTAATTAACAGATATCTTGACATCTTGTTCCGGTTAAATCGGGTATTGTTGCTGATATTGTTAATTTGTTATTGAATTTACATATTTAATTTTTGAAGATAATGTATATGGTAAGCAGTTAATTAAGCTAAACGGAATAATTAAATGATAAACAAAAGATACACAAAAGTAAAGAGCATGTTTAAGTAGGTCAACCTTCATGGAAAGATAGACACGTAGAAAAAATAAGTTCCAACATTTCCAAAGATTATTATATCGGCTCACACTCTTTTTGGGTTGAAGGTAAGAGGGTAGGGAGTAATAACGCAATCTCCTAGGCCTACCTTCAATCCTTTCTTCCGTAAAACCGTTTTGAATCGCGTTATAGTCTATGTGGCACCTCTTTAACGTCGTTACTGCGTTATACCCACTCCCCCATTGCTTGCGTTGTTGCTACGTTTCCAATTACGTTACCATAGTAACGCGCATTACAAGCTTGAAAGGTATATTAAAATAATAATAATAATAATAATAATAATAATAATAATAATAATAAAAGACTGCCGTTTACAACGGTTATATTTTGTAAAAAGTTTTGCATTTTTTTTAAACCTTATAAATAGATCGGGTATTCTAACCCTTTTGCAAACACAAAATATAACCATCTTATATCCAAAAAAAATTATTTCGCAATAAATCAACATCCAACTTATGCCGCACATATAAACCTTTCCGATATCGAAGATGAAGCCGATGCTTTAGCAATTATGGCCGCCTATGAGTACCAACGAATACAAGAAGAAGAAGCCGAATCATCTTTCCGGTTAACCCGTAACCCAATTCACCATGAGCGTGAGGTTGCAGAAGAGCGTTTGAAGGCCGACTATTTTAATGTACATTGTAAGTATCCAGATAGAGACTTTCGTCATAGGTTTCGTATGAGCTGGAAACTATTTCTAGAAATAGTTTCCGGTATTGAATCATATACTGCTGATCCTTTTCCTGCTCATTTTGCATACTTTAGCCAAGAACCCGATTGTACAGGTCGAATGGGATTTACCCACAATGGGCTACTTTCGTCAAATCGTTCACAACAGCTTCAGACGAGAAACACAGTTTCTTTAAAAAGCGAAAAGAAAGTGCAAGAAAGGATGTTGAACGTGCTTTCGGTGTTCTCCAAGGACGATGGGGAATAATACAACAACCAGCACGAGCTTACGAGGTTTCCAAGATACGTAGAATCATGTATTCTTACATCATATTGCATAACATGATTTTAAAAGACCAAAAGTTTGCTCTAAGTGAGTACAGAGCATTATTTAGGAATCCGGCTAGAAACATGCAAGACAGATGGATTGACAGATGTGATGTGCGTCGTCGAAGGAATAAGGAATTACGTGACAAAGATGTTCATCTTAATCTCCAACAGCAGCTTATGGAGCATATTTGGTGTGAACGTGGGGAGTTTATGGAAGTAGATGACGAATAGTTTTAGTTATTTACTTATCGTATTTTTCATTTCGTATTTTATATCGTAATTTTTTTATGTCGTTTTGTTTAATGTAATGTTTTTTATTTCGTATTGTAATGTTTAATTTTATAAATGAAGTGTTTGAATGTTTAATAAATAAAATTGTTGAGGGTAGAATTTGTAAATTGTTATTTAAAAAAAAGGTGGGTCACTGAAAATGGTGTTATTGGTGTTATGATTTTCTGGTATTTTTGGTGTTATGTTATTTGGTGTTAAAATGATGTGGCGCTGACGTGACAGTGGTGTTGGTTTTAATTCGTGTTACCACTCCCTGCCCTCTAAGGGATGGAAAACGTCAATGACAACTCTTTCAGAGTTGAAGTTATAATATTTGAAGGTCACGCTTTCATTCCATTTAAAAGTCTTACATAGACCAATACATCCATGTTAAGTTATGTTGCGGAGACTCGTATAGGCTTCGATGATAATCAGACGCACTGTAGGAGAGGTAGCACTCTTCATACGCAAAAGCTCCTTGAGATCCTATAATTAAGTAGAGCAGAAGAAGATTGACGAAGCTTAGTCAGGAAAAGTTCCAAGATATAAGCTCCGATCCGAGGCTCCTTCCCCGCTGATAGAAACTATAACACGAACTTTGCCCATATGTAGTTAGTCTGGGCTTTAAGATGTAATCCCGGGGAGCAAGCTAGGTTTACGGTTTCCACTCTTATATATTACCCCTCTCATTGTAATTGTAAAATTGTAACCATGTGTGTACCTCAATAATATCATATCTCTTGTTTGACAAAGCGGACTACTACGACTTCCCTAGTCGTAGATACCACGTTATATTTTGTATCTTTTACTTTTCACAAGCCTTGTTTGTATTTTCTATGTTATACGGTGCGCATGGGCGACATCCACAACAAAGTTGTATCGGAGTTTTGGTTACGATAAAAAATGGCAAAAGACGAAAATGTAAATATTGACAAGTTTGATGGTCATGAATTATGGTTTGTAGATCGAACACTATCTGTATCATAATAAGCATCACTAGCCTTTGGTATAATCCAAACCTACAAGAATGAAGGCTAATTAAAGATTGGACCTGCTAGATAGGCAGGCTTTGGGTGTGGTCAGGTTATCTTTGGCAAAGAACGTAGCCTACAACATTTTCAAGGAGAAGCCTACATACAACTTGATAAAGGCTTTGTCTAATATGTAACCTATTGCGTCAAATAAGGTGTTGAAAGACTGTCCATATAACTTTGCAAATAATTGCATAGTTGTTGTGCATTGTTTGACTTTTGAAATCACTCAGAGCTCAGGTGAGAGATCAGACATGAGTGAGGGGTTCAAAAATTGTAGGAGTGAACCAACGTCTAATTTAGAAGCCTTGGGTAGCAATGAATCCGTACATTATAAATGAAGAGATGTGTTCACTCGGAAAGAACCAGCCTTGGTCCTTAGTTAGATTACCAACAGAGTGGGTGTTCAAGGTTAAAGAAGAGCACGATGGCAACAAAATGATTACAAGGATCGATTAGTGGTTAAGCATTTCCAACAATGTAAGAAGACAATATAAGGGGCTTGGAGATGAGAACTGCACTCAAAAGTAGGGAAAGAGCATTATGGATGTGAAAAAATGAATGTAACATAAGAAACTTACTCATCAAATAATAATACTATTAGCTTAGCAAAATGCTAGGAAAACGTTACAAATGAGTGGATTTAGCATCACAAGAATTAAATAGCCACCATGCTAATAACTATACGTAAATTTTCATTTCTGTGATTGAAAATGCAACTTATTTGCAACTTGACACAACGTTGTCACATATTCCTCAAAAATCTGTAAACCAAATAAGTGAACTGGCGAAATTGTCATTATAGAATCAGACACTCTCTTTCATATAACACCACCAGCATCTTTTAATATAATATATATGTAAAATTATAAAGTTTTTCATCAAACATATTATACCAATAAATGTAGTTTTTGATGCTCTTCAAGTTGATTTCGATTTTAGTCTTTTTTTTTTGGGATGGAGAGGGGGGGGGGGGGCGGGGGGGGGGGGGGGGAATCTTCGCTAAATATCGTAAAATGTGCCATATATTCGTAACATAATGAAAAACTATCTGCAAATAAATCTCCTCATTCCTTCTATGAATACCCTCCATAGTCCATTCTCCCATAAACCTCCTCTATCCTCTCACCCCTTCTTTTTTAAATCTTTTATGAATTTTTGTGAATCGATTATGAAGTATTACGAATGTTATCTTTCTTCCTCCCACCATCCTTCCTTCCTCCTCCATCATCCCTCCAACAACCTGCAATTCATTTCTACTTTCAAACACTTGCAAAATTTTATCATTTTTTACCAACTTATTCTTCCGATCTATTAATCTTCTTCTCATGATTTATTTTTGTAATAAAAAAATAAAGAATTTTATTAAATAATTTGAGTTTTAGTTAAAAATTAAATATGTTTAGGGTATGTTTGGCGAAATGGGCTGGAATTGGTGCTGGTGCTGGTGCTGGGGCTGGGGCTAGAGCTGGGGCCGGGGCTAGGGCTTATATTACAAGCCGAAATTAAAATTTGTATTTTTATAAACTTGTTTGGCAAATGGGCTGGGGCTGAGACTTATTATTGCAAAATTACTAAAAATAACATAATTAAATGTATATATTAGATATTTTTGTAAGTAAATAAGTAATTTATTCTTCAAAAGCCTCGGGCTTAAGTTTTTAGCCTCTTTTATGGGGCTAAATTTTTAGCCGGCTTATTTTATAAGCCCTTTCATAACTCACATGACAAACGAGACTTATTTAATTAGCCGGCTTATTTTAAAAGCCCAAGCCCCCACAAGCCCCATAAAAGCGCTCCTCAAACACACCTAAGTAATGCTTTGTGTATTGTAAAAAAATATACCAAGTAACCCCTATGTGTACTTTAATATATTAAATATGTTATATTTTTTAGTTAAATGTCTGACGGCTAAAGCAGCTACGTATGTAGCTTCTACATGTTACAAAATCTATCCTTCTTTATATCGAAGATCATATGAAGCACAAACGAGTTATGTGAAATGCGACTATATTATGAATCCAATATGATGTGTCTATCCGACAATTTATATTGATTATATAAAGAGAAAATTTTCAAATGATGCCAAAAAGTTGAGGCTTTTTCCGAATGAAGCAAAAAATAAGTGGTTTTCTCAAAAGAGTCATGTGCGAACGTGTGATTCCAGTGAATGTGCGACACGTGTCCACTTTTTTAATAATAAAAGTACATTTGATTTGATACTTTGTCTGAAATTTGACTTTGAATTAATGTTTAAATGACAAATGTACCCCTCTATTTAATGTGCGATATGATTATGTGCGAATGTGCGACTCGTATTTTTTTTACCATCATCATCAACAGCTCCGTGACAACCACATATTCCGGCGACACCTTCTTTATCACTCACTTCTAAAAAAAACACCACCTCATTTCTTTAGATTTTTTTAGTGCATATGAGATCGACAGACAGATCCCTACAAACATAAGTAAATAATTATTAAAATATCATCTTATACTATACCTTCAAAAACATATCATTTCTTTGATTGAATAAATGAATCTAACATATTCCCGGCAAAAAATTTATACCATACCTTCAAAAACATATCATTTCTTCAAAAACATATCAACTTATACTTTACCATCATCATCAACAGCAAAAAAGATTCCCTAAAAAAATCTAACATATTCCCATTAATCGGCCACCACCACCGCAGCTACACCGCCATCACCATCATCAAAACAACCATAAACCCTCCCTTAGATCACCTCCCTTGTCTCAGATCTGTGGTGTACGCGCCATCAAACCCCCGTACGCGCCACCGCTGCTGCCATCACCTTGTTATTTTTTAGTTTTAGGTGGAGGTAAGTAGATCCATGGGTAAGGGTGATAAACTCACTGATTTTTGGTTGCTAAATTTATGGGTTTACTGTTTATAACGTGAAATGGGTTATCAAGATTGTTGAAAAAGAATGAGTAATTAAAATGGGCTTTAAATGTCAATTTGGATATGTTTGACTTAAAAAGTCAAACTATGATGATCACATTATGTTTGTTAAAATTGCCATAAGCTTATTCTTGGTTCTTAGATTTATTTTGTCTTGTGTGTTGGGTTAGTTTGGGTCACGGTGGTTTGGTGGTGGTGGTAGAAGTATCAAGCGGCAGTGATGATAGATTTGGAGGTGGTGGCGAGTGGTGGTGAATGAGAGAAAGAGATGACTAGTATTTATTTATATTTAAAATAGGGGTACATTTGTCATTTAAACATTAATTTAAAGTCAAAGTTCAGACAAAATATCAAATCAAATGTACTTTTATTATTAAAAAAGTGGACACGTGTCGCACATTCAATATAATCGCAAGTTCGCACATTAGCACATAACTCTTTTGAGAAAACCACTTATTTTTTGCTTCATTTGAGAAAAGCCTCAACTTTTTGGCATCATTTAGGAATTTTCTCTTGTATAAATGAGAACTTGCTTGGTATATGTGTATGAATTGTGAACTACTACGAATTTATTTAAATAGTTATTTCGGATTCATATCAACTAAAATCTACCAATCACTAGAGCACATATTTTAGCTAAAATGTACTCGCTACAATCTACCAACAACAAAGTATGTTGATCGAAATACTAAAGCACGGATACAACAAAAGTACAAAGATTAATTACTAATGGAGTATAGACAAAGAGGAAGTAAGTACGTAATTAAAAGTTCTTATTTATTTACACTTGTTTAAAAAGGTTAAGTAAAAGTAAACGTACAGTTTTCATGTAAGTGCTAGTAATGGTATGCCAACCCTTTTCCAAAAAAGAGTGCTACACTCATAAAAAATATCCATAAAATTTTTCACAAAATGACGTGACAAGCAATGATTGGTGAATTCTAATATAGTTTATCTCTCTTTTTTCTCATTCCACCAATTACTATTTGGCACATTATTTTGTACCTCATTTTGTTGTGGAACTTTTTATGTGATCGTAGCATTTTCCTTTCCAAAATGTGAGTAGGAGTTAATATTTTATCAACACCTTTTAAAAAGTGAGTGTGGGTAATTAGTATATTAAATTTATCTACGAATTCACACATTATATTTATACGCATGTTTTTTTTAGCAGCACATCAATTAAAAAAATAGCAAGGCGCTAGGAAGGAATTACAATAAGTTCATACAAGAGGATATAAGATCAACAGTCCAATCTATCCAATTAGGTACAAGATTCCTACTTCTATGACAAATCCAAGAATGCGAATAAACCATGATTTCATCAATGAGAGTATCCTTCCTTGATGGTTTTAAATCAAAACAAACTCGATTCTTATACCTCAAAAAATCAATGGGCATCGGTGGTGGTATCCGTTATATCTACAAGTTGTAACACTTCCATAATCCACTTGGAGGCATTTCATCAAAAGATTTCATTTGTCGTAAGACAACTCCTACATACTCCCAAAATCTTAGTTCCACGACTACATTTTCCTAGTAAAAATTCACCACCTATTACATCAACCATTACACGTTCACCACAAATCCACTATAAATAGCGACCACCACAATTCACAAAAGACATCATCTTCTCGCAATGGCAAAGCTTATATTTCTTACGCTCGCATTCGCAGCACTTGTAGCCTTCGCTTCCGCCTATTCAACCATTTCCACGACCACCTTTGATGACGAGAACCAATACTCGCCTCAGAGGTGCACCCAACGGCTCCAAGGACAACGATTTAATCAGTGTCAGAAGTACCTCCAACAAGGCCAGGGTGCTCAATGGTGGCCATTCGGTCAGCAATCAGAACAAGGTGTCGAGCAGTGCTGCAATGAGCTTCAAAGAGTCGATCAGCAGTGCCAATGTGCGGCCGTGCAGCAGGTGTACCAAAAAGCCCAACAGATGCAGGGACAACAAGGTGGACTCTTCGGTGGGCAGAAGATCCGACAGTTGAGGGAGAAGGCTCATAACCTTCCTAACAGATGCAACCTTCGAGTACAATCATGCCCACTCCCAACAGTCGTCGCCACAACCATTACCGAAGACAACCGTAGAAGTGGTTCACAATCACAACAATCTTGCTACCAGAGGATTCAAGGACAACGTTTCCAGCAATGCCAAAGGTACATTTATGGAAATTCATAAAATTAACAAAAAAAATATTATAGATTTCGTATAGATGATAGCCCATGCAAGCCTTATCAGTATACTAAATAATAACAAATGTCTAATTAATGAGTACGTGAACAAATGAATAATAGAGCAACTTAAGTGACAAAAATATCAAGCACAGTGACATCTTCTATATTAAGTATTAACCCTCTTAATAATTCTTGACAATATTACACTTTCTGATGAAATCTTTGATGATTATATAACAGGTATATCCAGGAAGCACAACAAAGCGGTTCCTACAACTTTTGATGAGCTCCAACAGGCAAGGACAACAATACCAGCAAGAAATGCAACAATGCTGCAATGAGCTCGAAAGGGTGCAGACCGAGTGCCAGTGCGAGGCTTTGCAGGAGGTTTACAGACAAGCCCAGAGGCAACAACAGCCATGGAGCCAACAACAAGGTAGCTGCCGTGGTGGACAACAGGGGCAGCAGATGCAAGATTTGAGATCCATTGTTGAGAAGCTTCGCAATCAATGCAACTTACAGGTCCAACAATGCCAAATCCCATCGGCTATGTTTTGAAGTAACAAACAGATTCATGTCTCTAGCTAATCGAGATTTTGACTTGGAGATGGGATCTTATAGTTTTCCAAGTTATCTATAATAATAAACACATGTTTATGTATTTATATCTCAAGTGTAACCGTGGCTCTCATCTTGTATGAATAATAATAAAATGATTGCTTGATCGGCCTCTTTGACCTAATAACATATATGATCAGTTGATCGACTCATGTCAGTAAACATACGTTTTAAGTTCAAACTGGTTACAGAGCCTCCTTCACAAATCACAAGATACTAGCTAGTAAAATATTTCCTTCAAACTTTGTATTGACTGGTGACACATATTTCTCACTATCTTTCAATACAACCCAAACCCACACTTTTTACAAAGTGCCAAAGAAACACAATACAGTGACATTTAATTGTGTCACTAGAACCTCCGTCTCTAAATGTCATAATTTTTTTTTTTTTTAATCAGCTCTGTAAACATACAAACCGAGCAACTATAATAGTCATATCTTTTGGTTCTCGGATTGAAGTCCCTTTAAGTATAGTTGTTTCAAGTTCAAAATAATATAAGTTCAGTCAAAAGAAAAAAAAATTATGTGCTTGGTCAAACATTAGCCAAAAACTTTAATGGACTTCAATCCGAGAACCAAAAGATATGACTATTCTTTATATAAATTCTTAGAGCATGATTTGCACTAATTAGTGAAAATTGTGTTGTTGGCTATTGTGGTTAGTGTTCTTAAGAGCAAAGGGTACCATAATCGCAGGTTAAACTTTCACCCACTGTCAAGTCAGCACCAAATCAGTTTAACTTTTTCACCTTTAACTCAAAAAAAACATCCATTATCATAACTAAACTTTAACCAAACTATTTTCAAATTCAACCCCTAAACTAAAACTAATATTTCATTTAATAACTAACATAACATTTAAAACACGAATTACATTAAACATTAAAGTTAAAACATTAAATACAAAGTACGATTAATACAAACTACGATACGGTAATGAAAATAAAATTGCAAGTTTATTAAAAGGAATCATCTGAGACCCAACACTCCTCACTCGAAGTCTTTGATTCCTGAGCGCCAAGCCCCATGGCCCATCGGTATTCTGCTTCTCTTTGTTCCCGCTCCCTACGAGCAGCTGCCTCAATTGCTTCGGCTTGTTGATACTCTCTAAATACTTCTTCATCTTGCTCTAGTTGTCGGAGATATTCCTCAGAAAAGTTAAACGGATTGTTTTAGAGGTCTACCGGTGGAGTGTTAGCTGGTGGATTGTAAACCGGTGGAGTGTTAACCTGTGGAGTGTAAACCGGTGAAGTCATTTTCCGGTTGGAATACCGGAAAGATATCTTCTGGTGGAGTGTTCACATGTTCATTTGGAGGACTTGGGAACTGTTGTGAGAAATCTTTGCAAGGACTGGGGAATTGTTGGGAGAAATCTTTGCGAGACATTGTGATTTTGAATTTGATTTTGAATGCGTTTGTGTGTGAGAAGTCTATGAATGTGAATGGGTATTTATATGCACATTTTGAAAAGTGAATTTGAATTTTAAATAAATCCCGCCCACTTAAATTTAAATATGAGTTTTAAATAAATCTCTCCCGTTTATATTTGAATTTGAAATTTAAATTCGAATTTGGATTATAAACGGTTATAAATAACAAAGCATAACACACTATTTTTCATACATTTGAATTATAAACGGCTATAATTTAAGTTTGAAGTGTGAAAAAAATTGTGTGTTAATTGGGCTGTAGAACCGTAGAGGGGGGGGGGGGGGGTGAATACGGTTTCTTCGGCTTTTTAGATGTTTAAAAACTTTAATCCAAAGAAAACACCAAGTGGTTGTATAATAATCCAACAACCACTAACACAACCAAAGTATATAAAGCAAATAAAGAAAGACACCACGATATATACTGGTTCGGGATGGGGGGTTTATACCATCCGTACGTCCAGTTGCGAATCCGCGACTCCGATACTATTCACTAGTATAATCCTTTCGGTGGACTACAAACCGTTACAATTCACTCCACCGATATTCACCAATATCGATGCTCACAAAGAAGGAGTTACTTCCCAATGGTATTCCGCCCTCGGAAACCACCGAAAAGAATCTCACGATTCGACTTTACCTAAGGGTCACCAAGACCACTACCAAGACTTCCCACCGGAAGTATCAAACCCCAACTAGATCCCCAATGATCTAGGCTTGGTCACCAAGACACAAGACTTCCCTTACAAACAATTGAATGAATGAATGAATGTTTGTTCAATCAAGTCCTAACCTAACCTAGTGACTCGATTCTAGTAGAAAGGGTATAGATAAGAAGACCCTCGACACAATCATAAGAGTGGATTAGGTTCTTGTGATTTGATGAGGCGAAAAATGAACCGTTTTTAGGGGTCATTTAAGCCCGGATTCGAGATTATTTGATCAAATATTGCCCTAAATCGTTCCTTTTGTCATTTTAGATACTTTTGGAGAGAAATCTGGGAAAGGAAACATTTTGGACGTTTTTAAAGCATAAAAGTGAAGAAACCGGCAAAGTCTTAATTTTCCTTGCTAGGAACAGTACCTGACGGCGTCACAACTTCCTTAATGACGGCGTCAAGAGTAACAAAAGATGTGGATGTGGAAAATACCCGTGACGATCCGGAGAGTTTTGTGCATTGGACATGACGGCGTCACCCAAGGCCGTCATGGTCCAAGTATTAGTGACAGCCCAGAAGAAATTTACACATGACGACGTCAAAATCAGATCTAGGCAATACGATTTCTATTATGGCGGCGAGTTGACGGCGTCACAACCCAATACATGACGCCGTCACCCATTGTAATCTATATATAGTTTTCCAAAATTCATTCATTAGTGTGTAACTTTGAGGGAGCAACTTTAAGGGAAAACCTAGGTCGAATTTTCCAGCTTTTTCAAGGGTTTCAACCCTTTGAATCTTTCATGTTCTATTAAAGATAAGTTCTCTTTCAATTCATTCAATATGTCTATGTGTTGTTTGATTATATCTTACGCTTGTCTTCTATTTAACATGCTAGGCTAGATTACCTTTGTGTTTGCTTAGATGTAGTGAAACCTAGATGTTAATTATGGGTTGATTGTTTGTTTATAGTTGTTACGGATGATTGTATTCGATGTTAGGCTTAATAAAACTGGCAGAGTTCCATTGGTAACTTGCTTGAACGTCTTAAGAAACATGATCGGAGGTGTACTACGATATTTGGTTGTATTTAATGCGTAGGAGAATTCTAATGATACCATGTTATGAGCATCTAACGGCTCGACATAGGAGTGAAGTAGGATCCTATAGAGCTAGGGAATATTGTACATGGCCCTACGACTAGTATTAAGGAATATGACCCATTATCCATGCAATTGTAACAAGCTATCAACCTGTAAAAGATATCTAGGGAGCAATAAAACCTAAGTAAACAAAACTTTCCTCATTGTTTACACCACAATAGTATAATTAGTTTCATTTCATTTTTGTTATTTAATTTTAATTGCATCTTTAGATAAATTGGGTTAGTTGGCTAGCAATTAATTCCACCCACTCTTCCAAAATCCGAGATTTTAATTGCTTTTATAAAATATAAAAATACAAAAAAGAATCATCCCTTACCTCTAGACTTAGTTTAGCAGACTTTCTAATCCTAGCGACACTATTCCTGAGTTGAACGATCAATCCCCCGGTACTTCTCACCATACTATACTACAACGATCAGGCACACTGCCTGGTGGGGGTTGTAAGCTTCTCGAGATCCCTCGAGAGGTAAAGCCTGGTGCGATTCCCACGTATCAAGTTTTTGGCGCCGCAGCCCGGGGAATAGTTATTGTCTAGGTTAGGATTTCTTTTTATTAGGTCTACTTGCTAGATTCCTTTGTAGTAAGATTTTGTTTTTACTTTTACGTTTTCTTTAGTCTATCTTATTTCTTTGTTTCCTTTGTTCGTAAACTATCTCGATGGATAACAATAGCATTGATCGTTTGATTCCTGTTATTCGTGTTTTTCATCGTAGGATTTTCCAAATGTCCGCCCCAATCCCTTTAATGGAAAATGAGAACCCACTTAATCTCTCACCTAACCATCACTTTGACAATAACTCTGAGATGGAGGAGTCCGACCATGATGATGACCATAGGACTAGTCCTTTTTACTATTCGGACTCCGATGAGGACCTAGATGATAGTGATGTGATTAATGAGGATAGGATGGATGATGAAATGGACCCTCTTAGGTATGTTGACCGTAGAACAAGGATTGAGAATGATAACCCATTTAATTTGCAATTTCCTTGTAAAATTGGATTTAGGAGCTTTGATGCCAACCTTAACTCATCTCTACCAATAAACATAATCTCGCGTAGTGAATACAATAAAATTATTGTAGATGAGTTTGAATACAAAGGAGATAATATTATTGCTAGGGCAATGTCATTGCATGTGTTTGTAGGAAGCTTTGTTTATCTTGTTGAGTTCATGGTTATGGAGAATCTAGGAGAATTTATCGATAGTAAGTTAACCCAAGTTGTGTTTGGGAAACCCTTCAAAAGGTTAACCAACCTTGATGAAAAACTTATGGAATGGTTAATTACATTCTCGGATGGGGATGAATATTTTGTTTACCAAATGCCCCGTGCACACCCTAGGTTCAAGGATTTTTCCATTGAGAAATGTAATAGGTATCCGCCCCTAAAAATGCTAAGTGAGAGTGATAAAAGAAAAGGGCTTAAATATCCTCATGAAAAGACTAAAAGGTATTATTGCGGATGTTTAGAGTTAAGTGATGACTATAAGAAAGATGAGGAGACTATTAGATGGCTCACCCTAGGGTGTGTGAGCATAAGCGACACACGGTAGCCTATGACCTTGAGTCAAGCTGCAAGACTCGTAAAATAAAGAAAAACGCTTCTTGGGAGGCAACCCATTTTTTGTGTGATTTTTATTTGTTTGATTGTTATTTGCTTTCGTATGCATGCTTTATTTTTATTGTTGGTAGAACATGTTTCAAACTAAAATTGTGAAAATGCTTTATTTTGTCGTTTAATTTCGTCTTAACTTCAAATAAAGGTATTTTGCAAAAGCTAAGTGTAAGGGGAAACCCCAAAATTATTTTTAAGAACGAAATTGATTATGATTCTCCATAATATTAAATGAACATGTATATTAGTATTTGTTAGAGTCAAATGCCTTTATCGAGTCATAATGATGTTTTGTAGGATTTTCCAAGAAGTAGGACATAAGTTTTTTCAGAAATATTCCGGAAACTTAACATAAAGATTTCTGCAGGTCACTTCTGACGGCGTCAGGAGTTAACTCCTGACGGCGTCATGTGTAAAATTCTGGAAATTTTGCGAGTTTTGTTTTTCTAACGGAGTCTTAAAGTTTTTGTTAATTCTTTAGTTTTATAAACTCCAGGAAATCTGCAAACATTCATTCCACAAGCATTATATCTTAATTTGTTTTCTAGGATTTATTAGTATATATAGATTGCCGCCGATTTTACGCGAGGTTGCCTTGTTTGTTTTCTCAGGTTTAACAGGTTATATATGACAAGAAGATGATTTATTTTTCTGGAAGGGAAGCTTTGAATGTTCATTTTCTTGGAGGAAGGTCTAACCTTGTTGATACACTATCCACACTGAACGAATCAGGGGAGTATTTGTTTTCATTCTTTTACCTATTTTACTTTTACAACCTTTAATTGAACATTGGGGACAATGTTCATCCTAAGTGTAAGGGGATGGTAAATGATGATACCTTATAGGATACAATTGCACTTAAGTTTGTTTGTTTGATGGTAGGTGTATAATAAATTTAAGAGAAATACTTGTTAGTGTAATTTTAGCGCCAAATTTAAAATTTTTTACAACATTTAGGAGAGAAACTTTAGCCTTAGCAAGTGTCTCATGGATAGGATTGTATGACTAGCACAAAACCGTACCATTCAGAAAAATTTTCCAACCAAATATGTGAGGTTTGCCTTTAGATTTTATAGAAAAAGCATTCATTATTAGTGCTTATGAGTGTACCGGTAGCATTCAGATTCTAGAACTTGCGTTAGTGATGCATCCCGAGACCGCTAGTAAGACTACATTCATGTGGTAGGATTTACTACATGATAAGAGGCATTAGGACCACCCTTGTGTTGAACCTGTATCATAATTACTTGACCATTTAAGTCATATTACTTAGCTAGTAAAGTCAATTAATTTTTCCCACACCTTAGCGTTGTACTCATTTTTAGTACACGAAACCCCTAGTACACCCCTCCGAGCCTATCTTTTCGTTTCTAACTTTAAGCATTTTACTTAAAGGAAGAATTTGTTACAACCCACCCAAATGTATACCCAAATCGCCTTAGCCTTCCGTGTATGCACTCATCTTTAGTGTATTATTGTTACATGTTTAAACCCTTAGTTGATTATCTAATTGATTACATGGTTGCTAAGTCGAGTCATATCTTGTACATATTGTTTTGGGACGATTGGGATGATTGGGTAAAGTACTTGTGTTATGGAGTAATGGGGAAGAACATCATATTATTACCCCCATATGTGCGTTAAACTTAAAAGTACTAAAAGTGTTTTGATTATCTTGATTCGAGTCATTAGATTAGTTTATTGTAAAGTACGTCAAAATCAGATCTAGGCAATACGATTTCTATTATGGCGGCGAGTTGACGGCATCACAACCCAATACATGACACCGTCACCCATTGTAATCTATATATAGTTTTCCAAATTCATTCATTAGTATGTAACTTCGAGGGAGCAACTTTGAGGGAAAACCCTAGGTCGAATTTTCCAGCTTTTTCAAGGGTTTCAACCCTTTGAATCTTTCATGTTCTATTAAAGATAAGTACTCTTTCAATTCATTCAATATGCCTATGTGTTGTTTGAATATATCTTATGCTTGTCTTCTATTTAACATGCTAGGCTAGATTTGCTTTGTGTTTGCTTAGATGTAGTGAAACCTAGATGTTAATTATGGGTTGATTGTTTGTTTATAGTTGTTACGCATGATTGTATTCGATGTTAAGCTTAAGAAAACTGGTAGACTTCTATTGGTAACTTGCTTGAACGTATTAAGAAACATGATCGGAGGTGTACTACGATATTTGGTTGTATTTAATGCGTAGGAGAATTCTAATGATCCCATGTTAGGAGCTTCTAACGGCTCGACATAGGAGTGAAGTAGGATCCTATAGAGTTAGAGAATATTGTACAGGGCCCTACGACTAGTATTAAGGAATATGACCCGTCATCCATGCAATTATAACAAGCTATCAACCTGTAAAAGATATCTAGGGAGTAATGAAACCTAAGTAAACACAACTTTCCTCATTGTTTACACCACAATAGTATAATTAGTTTCATTTCATTTTTGTTATTTTATTTTGATTGCATCTTTAGATAAATTGGGTTAGTTTGCTAGTAACTAATTCCGCCCACTCTTCCAAAACCCGAGATTTTAATTGCTTTTATAAAATATAAAAATACAAAAAAGAATCATCCCTCACCTCTAGACTTAGTTTAGGAGACTTTCTAATCCTAGCGACACTATTCCTGAGTTGAACGATCAATCCCCCAGTACTTGTCACTATACTATACTACAACGATCAGGTACACTGCCTGGTGGGGGTTGTAAGCTTATCGAGATCCCTCGAGAGGTAAAGCCTGGTACGATTCCCACGTATCAAGTTTTTGACTCCGCATCCCGGGGAATAGTTATTGTCTAGGTTAGGATTTCTTTTTATTAGGTCTACTTGCTAGATTCCTTTCTAGTAAGATTTTGTTTTTATTTTTATGTTTTCTTTAGTCTATCTTATTTCTTTGTTTCCTTTGTTCGTAAACTATCTCGATGGATAACAATAGCATTGATCATTTGATTCCTGTTATTCGTGTTTTTCGTCGTAGGATTTTCCAAATGCCCGCCCCAATCCCTTTAATGGAAAATGAGAACCCACCTAATCTCTCACCTAACCATCACTTTGACAATAACTCTGAGATGGAGGAGTCCGACCATGATGATGACCATAGGGCTAGTCCTTTTTACTATTCGGACTCCGATGAGGACCTAGATGATGGTGATGTGATTAATGAGGATAGGATGGATGATGAAGTGGACCCTCTTAGGTATGTCGACCCTAGAACAAGGATTGAGAATGATAACCCATTTAATATGAAATTTCCTTGTAAAATTGGATTTAGGAGCTTTGATGCCTACCTTAACTCATCTCTACCAATAAACATAATTTCGCGTAGTGAATACAATAAAATTATGGTAGATGAGTTAGAATACAAAGGAGATAATATTATTGCTAGGGCAATGTCATTGCATGTGTTTGTAGGAAGCTTTGTTTATCTTGTTGAGTTCATGGTTATGGAGAATCTAGGAGAATTTATCGATAGTAAGTTAACCCAAGTTGTGTTTGGGAAACCCTTCAAAAGGTTAACCAACCTTGATGAAAAACTTACAGAAGGGTTAATTAAATTCTCAGATGGGGATGAAGATTTTGTTTACCAAATGCCCCGTGCACACCCTAGGTTCAAGGATTTTTCCATGGAGAAATGTAGTAGGTATCCGCCCCTAGAAATGCTAAGTGAGAATGATAAAAGAAAAGGGCTTAAATATCCTCATGAAAAGAATAAAAGGTATTATCGCAGATGTTTAGAGTTAAGTGATGACTATAAGAAAGATGAGGCGACTATTAAATGGCTCACCCTAGGGTATATGAGCATAAGCGACACATGGTAGCCCATGACATTGAGTCTAGCTACAAGACTCATAAAATAAAGAAAAGCGCTTCTTGGGAGGCAACCCATGTTTAGTATGATTTTTATTTGTTTGATTGTTATTTGCTTGCGTATGCATGCTTTATTTTTATTGTTGGTAGAACATGTTTCAAACTAAAATTGTGAAAATGCTTTATTTTGTTGTTTAACTTCGTCTTAACTTCATATAAAGGTATTTTGCAAAAGCTAAGTGTAAGGGGAAACCCCAAAATTGTTTTTAAGAACGAAATTGATCATGATTCTCCACAATATTAAATGAACATGTATATTATTATTTGTTAGAGTCAAATGCTTATATCGAGTCATAATGATGTTTTGCAGGATTTTCCAGGAAGTAGGACATAAGTTTTTCCAGAAATTTTCCGGAGACTTAACGTAAAGATTTCTGCTGGTCACTTCTAATGGCGTCAGGAGTTAACTCCTGACGGCGTCATGTGTAAAATTCTGGAAATTTTGAGAGTTTTGTTTTTCTAACGGAGTCTTATAATTTTTGTTAATTCTTTAGTTTAATAAACTCCAGGAAATCTGCAAACGTTCATTCCACAAGCATTATATCTTAATTTGTTTTCTAGGATTTATTTGTATATAAATAGATTGCCGCCGATTTTACGCGAGGTTGCCTTGTTTGTTTTCTCAGGTTTAACATGTTATATATCACAAGAAGATGATTTATTTTTCTGGAAGGGAAGCTTTGAATGTTCATTTTCTTGGAGGAAGATCTAATCTTGTTGATACACTATCCACACCGAACGAATCAGGGGAGTATGTGTTTTCATTCTTTTACCTATTTTACTTTTACAACCTTTAATTGAACATTGGGGACACTGTTCATCCTAAGTGTAAGTGGAGGGTAAATGATGATACCTTATAGGATACAATTGCACTTGAGTTTGTTTGTTTGATTGTAGGTGTGTAATAAAACTAAGAGAAATACTTGTTAGTGTAATTTTAGCGCCAAATTTAAATATTTTTACAACATTTAGGAGTGAAACTTTAGCATTAGCAAGCGTCTCATGGATAGGAGTTGTATGACTAGCACAAAACCGTAACATTCAGAAAAATTTTCCACCCAAATACGTGAGGTTCGCCTTTAGATTTGATAGGAAAAGCATTAATCATTAGTGCTTATGAGTGTACCGGTAGCATTCAGATTATAGAACTTGCGTTAGTGATGCATCCCGATACCGCTAGTGAGACTACATTCGTGTGGTAGGATTTACTACATTCGTTTGGGAAAATTTTACCTAGGCCGGCGCACTGCCCACGCGTTGACGCGTGGGTGACGCGCCAGACACTCTGGGAAAATTTTTCCAAAGCTTTGGGTGTTGGCTTATAAATACCTTACCTTGCTAAACCCCCAATTGTACTTCACACTAAACCTTAACATTAATAATTCTAAGGTTTACCAAATCAAATAGCCAATTTGGAAATCATTTGTGAAGTGTTTAAAGAGAAACCAAATTACAAAGGGTGTAAAGTGTAGATAGGGTAATTTGGATGGGGTAGAAGTGTATCTCCTCATATGGAATAGAAAAGAGAGAAAGAATATGCCAAGGAATATTCCAATGCTTGGGGGGGGGGGGGGGGGAGAATGAGATGGAGGGTTGAGATGAAATGGTTTGAATTGGATGGCTAGGATCAAAGGGAGCCTCCCTTGGTTTTCAAACAATTTGGCATGTGGTGAATGTGGATGGTTGAGATGAGTTCATTTGAAATGAATGGCTAAGATCAAAGAAGCCTTGTGTTTGGATTGAAAGAGGATATTCCAAGGGAATATGCTTTGCTTGGGGGGAAAGGAGAGATCAATGGTTGAGATGGTTTTGGTTTGAAATGGATGGTGAGGATCAAACACATGTGATGGTATAGGGAGGAAGATGAGATGAAAGGTTGAGATGTGTTGTAGTTTGAATTCAATGGCTAGGATGAGATGGAGCCTTTTTGGAATTCAAACAATTCCCATGTGTTGAAAATGAAGGGTTAGGATGTGTTGTAAGGGAGTGCATGGTTGAGATGTAATGTGTAAGGGAATATGTAAGAGTGTAAGAGATTGTGTAAGAGAATATTTGATTTGGATATGATTGGATTTGTCTTTAGCAAGGATGAGATTAAGAGAAGATTAAGAGATAATCTAATTGTTATAAAGAAGAAAAGGTTTAGACAATTAAGATTATAAGTTGAGAAAATCATAGGTTACTTATAAGTTCAAGTAACACAACGTTGAGAATCCATAGGTTCATATCTCGTGACTTTCCACGACTCGACGTTCTCAACTAATACCTTGGTTCAAACAAGTTAAGTGCTTTGTAAAGCATAACCCAAGTGGGAAAGGATGCATTTACGCAAAGTGACCTTTGACTTAGTTTGACCAATAAGGGAGTAAACCCGTTACGTAATTAGAGAAGACGTAAGCACGGGATATGAGCATATGGATGCTTCAACACGGTGTCACGTGAAATATATAAGCTCCTTAAGTTTAGAAAAGCCTTGGCTAGAGGCGATAGTAAGAAAACATGAGTTGGCGTTTTCCCATAAATTGGTACTTTAAAAGTAGGATCTCTCAAGTCTCAAAACTCATTTCGAGTGTTCTCAATTAACCACATAACATATTCATACCTATATTGAAAGATCCACATTTGTCGGGTAAGCGGAAAACCGACTTTCAAAATTCGCCCAGAACCATACATACTCCTGTCGCGTCACCCGCGCGGGCAGCTTGCCATGAGCAGACATTGGCTCTGGCGATTTTGAGCTAACGTTTGTTATTTTATATGTTTCGATGGTTTATTTGTCATCATTAAAACATAAAGATATCTTGATCATGTTGCCTCAACAATCTCCCCCTTTTTGATGATGACAAATAAAAATCGAAAGCAAAAAAAATTACAAAACTTAGCGAAGACAAAGCGCGCCTTGGATGTAGCTTACGTCTTGACCTTTGTCTTGTAATTTGGTGAAGCCTTTAATAATTTTGAATGGACTTCACGCTCTTGCTTTCTTTCTCCCGCTTTTGTCGAATAAAAAAGGCGGGACTTCCAATCAAGCCAGGTTTCGAACATGGGCCTGTGGGATAAATGAGCTAGCTTGTATTTGTACCCAAATGTGCTCCCCCTTGAACATAGCTCCCCCTAGATCGTTGCTCCCCCTTGTTGCAAGGTGGGGATCCATGGGTCAAGAGCCTCACCTTTGTGGTGGCCTAGCTACACATAGAAATCACAACATGCAACCAACAAGAAATCCTCACATGTGAAAGTTGCAAAATGGGTTAGGTTACCATTTGAAAACTAGCAACATGGGTTAGTCCACAATAACATGTATATATATATATATATATATATATATATATATATATATATATATATATATATATATATATTTGTCCCATATGACTCCAATAACCATTTGTTAGCATGACAAGGTTGAGGGAAATGCATTTGATTTTATTATAAAGCTTGAAAGCTAGAGTTACAACTAGATCATGGTACTAAGAGATCCAAGAAACACAAAATACGCACAAAGCATCTAACAAACACACTTAAACAATACATGTTATAAGGAGACTATTTTTGGTGATCTAAAAGATTGTCCTCACATGTGTCAACACCCCTATCATGATGTGTCACACCCCGCCAAAGCGGAAAACGCGCGTGTGTAACTTCATAGATATCATCACAACACATATAGAGAATAACTACATGCAATAAAAATGACAAAGTATAGACACAAAGTGTCATAACAATACCCGAAAGGAAACAACATGATAAACTCCAAACGCATAGATATACCACTTCCAATGCAACTAAGGTCTCGTCTAATCACTTCCATCTATCATAGCCTTAGAATGCTCACCTGAAAATGATGCTTAAAATGTCAACATAACGTTGGTGAGATTCATAGGTTTAAGACTCATACACGCTAGGCAACCAAAATCACTGTGATTATAAAATATAGCTGGACAAATAATTATAGTTATCATATAAGCTACATGTATTCACAAGGCAACATCACACATAAGGCAACCATCGGGCGGAACGTGCCCACCGATCCAAATTCACAACATACCGGGCCGGAACATGACCCCCGCTCCCAAAAAATGGGTAAATTAATACCCTCCAATCGGACCACACAGAATAAAAGTGAGTACGGATGCTACTCTCCAATTCGGTCGTATGCATGAGCAACAGGGTAAGCATCCTCCTAATTGGACCACACAGACTAGTAACGAGTAGGAGTATTACTCTCCAATTGGATACTCCTCCCCCCCCCCCCCCAATTAGACCACACAACATTATCATCACATTATCTAATCCACATAATCTGGTACGAGTAGAAGTATTACTCTCCAATTGGATACTCCCCCCCCCCCCCCCCAATTGGACCACACAATAACATCACATAACATATTATTCACATATAGCATACATACAATAACATTATAAGTCCAAGCTCTTTGACACACACACATAATCACAGTAATTCAAAACATTTAAAACAAGCATCATTCCCATCCAAAGTTTAAAACAAAGTAAAAAGTATGGGACTATGAACTCACCTCAAACTCTGCAGCTTCCACAAAAACAATTCACAGTCTATAGCACACAAAAATAATCCACATTACACAAGGTCAAGCTAAAATCTACAACCCATGTAATACACATATGATGGATGTCTAAGACTCATATGACCCACCATGGATCTCCTAGACGCCATACTAACCACCACCATAACCTAACACTCACTAAATCCCTTGCACTTATAAAACCAGAAAACGCAGAATTTTTGGGTACAAGGGATTTAGTGGTATTCTGCGTTTTTTGGTTTTATAAGTGCAAGGGATTTAGTGAGTGTTAGGTTATGGTGGTGGTTAGTATGGCGTCTAGGAGATCCATGGTGGGTCATATGAGTCTTAGACATCCATCATATGTGTATTACATGGGTTGTAGATTTTAGCTTGACCTTGCGTTTTCTTAGACATCCATCATATGAGTCTTAGACATCTATCACGACAAATAAAGCTCAACAACTCACACCAAAAATTTAACATGGTCTCTCATAAGCATACAAGCTAATCCCAGAAGGCCATGGACCAATAACATACACAAGTACTCAAAAGAAAATCAAACTTGTCCACTACTCAAATTCGGATCTGAACGCACACCAAAAAGTTTTGACTAACATAAAATACTTTCACAAGTTTTTATCGTGAATCCTTTTCGTGGTAGTCTATTATAACCTAATACTTAACTATTCCAGAAGGGCTAGTAAAAATACCACTTTTACAACCACAAAACACCCTCAAACTTTTACCCAAAATCTGTCCCGGTTTGACAGCTTTGACACCTTAACAAAAAAATCAAAAGACCAACTTCCCGCCCTTGAAATCAATCGTGGCTGGACTTTTTGGAAAGCTCTTTCATTAAACTTCAATTTAGACCTAAAATTCGTTACTTAACTCCTTACCATCTGTTAATTAAACTCACATCTTTACAACACTACTTTTCTGTCCAAACCCTGACTCATTAACTAACATGTTTTATGCTCAATCCTTTTAACCAAACATCATACTATTACTAATTATTGATCCCAACATGTTTAATAACATTAATCTACAGAAGTTAACACAAACCCTAATTCATCATACTTTATATTACATGAATTAGATCAACAACTAATTAATTGAATGAAAACTAGTATCGAAAATATACCTTGATCTTGATTTTAGATTCAATAATAAAAACCCTAATTTTTCCTCTTCCCCTCTAGCTTTGGTTGATCGTAATTTGTAGGAAAATAGAGATGGGTCGTTTGTATTGCTTATATGGGTTGGAGGTTAGGCTTGTTTGGGCTGGACTAGGATTCCTTTAAATTAGGTGTTATAATTGGACTTAAATTCTGTTTCCTTTTTCTCTTATCCTCTTCCAACCGATTTTTCTTTTATATATATATATATATATATATATATATATATATATATATATATATATATATATATATATATATATATATATATATATATATATATATATATATATTATGCTTTTATTAAATTAATTTATTACACTCAAAACCTCGTACTTTTCATATTTTATGTAATCCCATAACAAAACCTAACGTCTTTCGCGATAAACCTTAATTTTACGACAAACCGGAAAATATTCATTTTCAAAATAAAGTTTCCAAAAATAGAATTTCACGCTCTTTTGAAACATAACTCATAAAAACAAAACACACATAACTCGCTTACGCTCATTAACTTGAACGAAAACTCGCCACGCAACTTCACAGAACACCAAAACTACACAAATTATTTCTACACCACCTTGGTGATCAAAATGAACTTTCCCAAAGTCAACATCACCAAAAATCACAATGACAACCACAACGCAAAGGGATTTAGTGCTAACTTAACTACTAATCACACAATAATACACAATAACACACATATATCACTTCAATCACCTAGGACACACCAAACAAACGTCAACCGAGTCAAGACTATCAGTTAAACTGACCTGCTAAAACCACGGTTGTTACATCATCCCCCACTTAGGGAAATCACGTCCCGGGATTTCAACTACTATAGTCACCACTCAGAACAGCAAAAGAACATTTATGGATTTTTAAGCGGAAAAATACCACACGATAAAATCACAGAGAAAGAATCGCGAAAAAAATGTGAACCGACTAAATACCCGAATTCACAAAATAGAAAAACATTTCATCACTCCAACAATACACGCAAATAGATACATTCCCCGATCAATAACACCAACAATCCAAACAACTTCTCACAGGTAGGTACGATACCCTCGAACCAAATGAAAATCCAAATGGTAACCGCAGGTAACACCACATATAATGGATACACACAAAACTAACATTAATTACATCTGATCCTCACGTTCCCAAGTAAACTCAGGACCACGCTTAGAATCCCACCATACCTTTACCAACGCTATCTTACCACACTGCAACCCCTTAACATCTTGATCCATAATCTCAACAGGTTTCTCGACAAAACGAAGAGTTTTGTCAACCCTTACTTTCATCTATTGGCACGTGCAAACTAGCATCCGCCAAACACTTCTTTCAATTAGATACGTGAAACATATCATGTACACCACTTAACTCCTCAGCTGACTTCAACTGGTATGCCACAAATCAAATCCTTTCTGTAAATCTCAAATGGTCCTACATATCTCGGTGCTAGCTTGCCTTTCTTACCGAAATGCACAACACCCTTCCAAGGAGATACTTTTATCCTCACAATATCACCAACACCAAACTCTAAAGGCTTACGGTAATAATCCGCATAACTCTTTTGGCAATCACTTGCTGCCTTAAATCTCTCTCTTAAATCTGAAAACCTTATTCGTAGTCTCTCGTTCTAGTTTAGGACCAATTAGTTGACTTGTTCCAACCTTTGCCCACAGAACAGGTGACCTACATTACCTTCCATACAACTTTTCACATGACACATACTCAATACTAGAATGATAATTGTTGATATAGGAGAACTCAGCTAAGGGTAAATGTATACCCCGACTTCCTCCAAAATCAAACACACCCATACTCTCAGCTCACCATCCATCGCCTGATTTATACGCTCACTTAGTTCACTCATTAGAGAATGATAAGCCGTACTCATCTACATACGCGTTCTCAAGACTCTATAACACGTTTACCACTATCGCGAAGTAAGTATTTCATCATGTTTCTTGATGATCAACGCGAAACTCACCGAGCGAAAAAGTCTCGCCAACTTCTCCATACATCACTTGCTAAGGTAATAATACGTCTTATCCATTCTCGGATGTATCAAATACCTTGCATGATTGATGTCCTTACGCTTCCTCTCAATGAAACCAATAGCTGGTCCGTAAAGTACATTCCTCCATCTTCGTTCCTTTCCATTTATTGGTCTAAACCAAGTAATCATTCTTCTTACATGTTCTCATCCTTGAACCACTCTCTCTAGGCTGTCAACATCATCCCCGTAACTCCGAACTGAATTATCATAATCATTGCTCACCAGCATCTAAGTTTCACTCGTTCACTCCCGCTCAATTCTCTTACCACGTTGTCAGCCCTTCCTTGACGGTGGCAAATCAGACAATCATAGTCACTAAGAAATTCCACACCCAACTTCTCTTCAACATATATTAGCCTCTTGTCAAATACATGCTAAAGATTCTTATAACCTATGTAGATAACACTTTCTGCTCCATACAAATATCATCTCCAAGTTTTACTTTCCAACTTTAAATCATGTATCACACAGTTCCTCTTATGGATCTTCCACATCCCCGATGCCAACGCAATTCGAAGAATGTACATCTTAAAGCTAAACCTCTTACTTGAACAACTTGACAATCACCGTCTTCCTCTTCAACGAACAAATTGATATTCAAAACGACAATCTATCCTAAGTAAACGACGCGAACCATGAAACCGGTCGAAACAAAACGTATATCAACGAACTCAAAAGGGGTACGAATTACCAACTAACGAAGTAACGAACATCAAAATCAAAGCTATAAAAACACAATGAGAAAATTTTCCCAATAAAAGTAGACACGGATAAAATGTTCATGAAAATCCATACAAAGAAAATATAAAATACACGTACCCATAAAACATCTACAAGCGTTCCTCAACGAAAGAAACACTCGATGAACCAAATAGATAACAAGTTTGGTAAATGAGAACCTTAGACAGTTCTTATTCCCGTACTCGACCTTCCCAAAAATAAATGAACACCATTTTTCACAAGACATATCTTAAACTTATACATTTATTTTATAAAATATATATAAACCATTTTATGTAAGTCATCAACATAACCATTTTTTTTTCACACTTCATTTTCACCATAAAAATAATAGTTTCCAACAAATGACCTTGAAATACCCAAAATGAATTTTAAAATACCATAAGGACTTTAACACAACCCCTTTATTGGATGCGAAAAACACAGAAGAATCACATAATCAAAATAATCATCAAACGAATCTCATACCAGTGAACACTCACGCAAATACATTGTAAACCAAACGATGAACTTACAGACTCATTCGTACAACGATCAAACCAATGTCATAGAAAAACACCAATACTAACAGGTCACAAAATTCAATTGGTGTGTGTAAATGAGGGATCAAGTATCCACACCAACTCGTCACGAACCAACAATATTCGAAGAACAATATAATATTCATTCGCGGAATGAATGCAAGGAATAACCAAAGAAACGAACCAGTATCCAACAAAAACGAATTTGATTACCCAACACCTATTACGACGTCAGATAGAAAGAATATGGCAGCTGTACCATCATGGTACGAATAGGAATGCCAACCAAATAATTAGGTATACAAACAGAGTGTCTAGCAAACGAATCAACTTCAATACCACAACATAAATACCCACCAATAATTGAGGTATCAGCATATGATATGTAACACCCTAGGCAAATCCCACATCGGCTGTGGCCTGGAGAGATGCTGGGTTCATAAGATAACATTCGCCTTACAATAACACAACGCGTTTTGTGGTCTACTGCGAGTGGGGTTCTTAGGAACTGGCAATTAAGCGTGCTCATGTGAGAGTAGTACTGGCTTGGGTGACCTGCCGGGAAGTCTTCAAATGAGGCCACAAAAACAAAGCCGTGAGCCTGCGGGCTGTGGTCTGCGTAAGGCGGGGTGTTACATGATAGGTATAGTGGAATCTTACCACTTACACACCCCAACGTATAACGACTTCCCAAACGGTTAAGAGAATACTTTCCAAAACACCACATATAATGGATACACACAAAACTAACATTAATTACATCTGATCCTCACGTTCCCAAGTAAACTCAGGACCACGCTTAGAATCCCACCATACCTATACTAACGCTATCTCACCACACTGCAACCCCTTAACATCTCGATCCATAATCTCAACAGGTTTCTCGACAAAACGAAGAGTTTTGTCAACCCTTACTTTCATCTATTGGCACGTGCAAACTAGCATCCGCCAAACACTTCTTTCAATTAGATATGTGAAACATATCATGTACACCACTTAACTCCTCAGCTGACTTCAACCGGTATGCCACAAATCAAATCCTTTCTGTAAATCTCAAATGGTCCTACGTATCTCGGTGCTAGCTTGCCTTTCTTACTGAAACGCACAACACCCTTCCAAGGAGATACTTTTATCCTCACAATATCACCAACACCAAACTCTAAAGGCTTACGGCAATAATCCGCATAACTCTTTTGGCGATCTCTTGCTGCCTTAAATATCTCTCTTAAATCTGAAAACCTTATTCGTAGTCTCTCGTTCTAGTTTAGGACCAATTAGTTGACTTGTTCCAACCTTTGCCCACAGAACAGGTGACCTACATTACCTTCCATACAACTTTTCACATGACACATACTCAATACTAGAATGATAATTGTTGATATAGGAGAACTCAGCTAAGGGTAAATGTATACCCCGACTTCCTCCAAAATCAAACACACCCATACTCTCAGCTCACCATCCAACGCCTGATTTATACGCTCACTTAGTTCACTCATTAGAGAATGATAAGCCGTACTCATCTACATACGCATTCTCAAGACTCTATAACACGTTTACCACTATCGCGAAGTAAGTATTTCATCATGTTTCTTGATGATCAACGCGACACCCCATGGCTCTTTCCCAACTCACCGAGCGAAAAAGTCTCGCCAACTCCTCCATACATCTCTTGCTAAGGTAATAATACGTCTTATCCATTCTCGGATGTATCAAATACCTTGCATGATTGATGTCCTTACGCTTCCTCTCAATGAAACCAATAGCTGGTCCGTAAAGTACATTCCTCCATCTTCGTTCCTTTCCATTTATTGGTCTAAACCAAGTAATCATTCTTCTTACATGTTCTCATCCTTGAACCACTCTCTCTAGGATGTCAACATCATCCCCGTAACTTCGAACTGAATTATCATAATCATTGCTCACCAGCATCTAAGTTTCACTCGTTCACTCCCGCTCAATGCTCTTACCACGATGTCAGCCCTTCCTTGACGGTGGCAAATCAGACAATCATAGTCACTAAGAAATTCCACACCCAACTTCTCTTCAACATATATTAGCCTCTTGTCAAATACACGCTAAAGATTCTTATAACCTGTGTAGATAACACTTTCTGCTCCATACAAATATCATCTCCAAGTTCTACTTTCCAACTTTAAATCATGTATCATACAGTTCCTCTTATGGATCTTCCACATCCCCGATGCCAACGCAATCCGAAGAATGTACATCTTGAAGCTAAACCTCTCACTTGAACAACTTGACAAATACCGTCTTCCTCTTCAACGAACAAATTGATATTCAAAACGACAATCTATCCTAAGTAAACGACGCGAACCATGAAACCGATCGAAACAAAACGTATATCAACGAACTCAAAAGGGGTACGAATTACCAACTAACGAAGTAACGAACATCAAAATCAAAGCTAGAAAAACACAATGAGAAAATTTTCCCAATAAAAGTAGACACGGATAAAATGTTCATGAAAATCCATACAAAGAAAATATAAAATACACGTACCCATAAAACATCTACAAGCGTTCCTCAACGAAAGAAACACTCGATGAACCAAATGGATAACAAGTTTGGTAAATGAGAACCATAGACAGTTCTTATTCCCGTACTCGACCTTCCCAAAAATAAATGAACACCATTTTTCACAAGATATATCTTAAACTTATACATTTATTTTATAAAATATATATAAACCATTTTATGTAAGTCATCAACATAACCATTTTTTTTCACACTTCATTTTCACCATAAAAATAATAGTTTCCAACAAATGACCTTGAAATACCCAAAACGAATTTTAAAATACCATAAGGACTTTAACACAACCCCTTTATTGGATGCGAAAAACACAGAAGAATCACATAATCAAAATAATCATCAAACGAATCTCATACCAGTGAACACTCACGCAAATACATTGCAAACCAAACGATGAACTTACAGACTCATTCGTACAACGATCAAACCAAAGTCATAGAAAAACACCGATACTAACAGGTCACAAAACATGTCACAAAATTCAATTGGTGTGTGTAAATGAGGGATCAAGTATCCACACCAACTCGTCACGAACCACCAATACTCGAAGAACAATATAATATTCATTCGCGGAATGAATGCAAGGAATAACCAAAGAAACGAACCAGTATCCAACAAAAACGAATTTGATTACCCAACACCTATTACGACGTCAGATAGAAAGAATATGGCATCTGTACCATCATGGTACGAATAGGAATGTCAACCAAAGAATTAGGTATACAAACGGAGTGTCTAGCAAACGAATCAACTTCAATACCACAACATAAATACCCACCAGTAATTGAGGTATCAACATATGATATGTAACACCCTAGGCAAATCCCACATTGGCTGTGGCCTGGAGAGATGCTGGGTTCATAAGATAACATTCGCCTTACAATAACACAACGCGTTTTGTGGTCTACTGCGAGTGGGGTTCTTAGGAACTGGCAGTTAAGCGTGCTTATGTGAGAGTAGTACTGGCTTGGGTGACCTGCCGGGAAGTCTTCAAATGAGGCCACAAAAACAATGTCGTGAGCCTGCGGGCAAAGCGGACAATATTGTGGTCTGCGTAAGGCGGGGTGTTACATGATAGGTATAGTGGAATCTTACCACTTACACACCCCAACGTATAACGACTTCCCAAACGGTTAAGAGAATACTTCTCTAAGCATATAGCCATCAACAACACGATATCACATACCATCTACCACAACATATAACAACAAACATCAATCAATGCAATAATGGTTACAAGTCCACGTGTGTGATACCCTTATAATTATGTTCGCGACCATAGTTATAAGCCTATTCCACACGCATACTTACTTCCAAAACCACACATCTCATTTATAACGCACGTATACCACATAGCACCTAATACACCATGCAATCCATGCTATCATACTTGCAAGTCCACTTGTGTTGTGACGCATGTATAATTATGTTGGCCACCATAATTATCTATGCCTCCTTTCACAAGTGTACTCCCTCCTATGACAACACATCATGCAAACAATCACACAAACAAAACAAAAGACGTCGCAAACAATCATCTCACGTGGGACAATTTCAATGATCATGTAAACTCTATAATCAAAATTACTTGGATAAGGTCGATCCAATATCCAAGAGTAATTACGCTCCAACATGGCTCCAGACGGCAAAAGACAATATACAAATTCCAAAACATAACACAAAACAAAAGACGTCGCATAATGGCTCAACTCCACTCTCGCACTTATCTCCCCACTCAGATCAATTCAACTTACTACTCGCTGTGGACTCTAGATCCGAATCCACACCATTCCATCCTAACTCCCCTTCATCTTTACTCAACCACCCATTCCTGTTTCCTACATGTTGAGGTAATCGACAACATGCAAAACCATCTCTATTTCTTTCTTCCAATTCCGTATGATTCACAAGTGCATACAAATTACGAGGTTTAGACTAAACCACATCTCCTTCCTATGTGAAGTGAGGACACTATCAACGGTATTTGGTAATGGCTCCATCTCCAGAAGTCACCGTGGTTCCAAACCTCTCCACTTCTTCTCCACTAACGTTTCCCAAAAACGTACTCTCCTTGTCCGAACATGGATACATGCTATCGGGAACTCGGATTCTGCGGTTAGTCCGCTTCATCCTACCACTTCTCTCGCATCCGATAGCGACAACGGTTGTCCAACGAAGCATCTTACGCGTGGAAGACGATATAATAAAGTCGATATATACAATACTACGTATAGGGGATAGAATAGACGTCCGAAACTCAATAAAACATCTCATAAATATAGGAAAATAGACATATAAAATATTATACTTACACATAGACCCTAAATGCAACTATATGAGGGACTCCTAAGTTATAGTCTAGGTTCAACCACCTAATTCTCTATAACCAAGGCTCTGATACCAATCTGTCACACCCCGCCACGGCGGAAACGCACGGGTGTAATTTCATGGATATCACCACAACACATGGTGTCTATATAGAGAATAACTACATGTAATAAAAATGGCAAAGTATAGACACAAAGTGTCATAACAATACCCGAAAGGTAACAACATGATAAACTCTAAACGCATAGATAAACCACTTCCAATGAAACTAAGGTCTCGTCTAATCACTTCCTTCTATCATAGCTTTAGAATGCTCACCTGAAAATGATGCTTAAAATATCAACATAACGTTGGTAAGATTCATAGGTTTAAGACTCATACACGCTAGGCAACCAAAATCACTGTGATTATAAAATATAGCTGGACAAATAATTATAGTTATCATATAAGCTACATGTATTCACAAGGCAACATCACACATAAGGCAACCATCGGGCGGAACGTGCCACCGATCCAAATTCACAACATACCGGGTCGGAACGCGACCCCCGCTCCCAAAAAATGGGTAAATTAATACCCTCCGATCGGACCACACAGAATAAAAGTGAGTAGGGATGCTACTCTCCAATTAGGTTGTATGCACGAGCAACAGGGTAAGCACCCTCCTAATTGGACCACACAGACTAGTAACGAGTAGGAGTATTACTCTCCAATTGGATACTCCACCCCAATTGGACCACACAACATTATCATCACATTATCCAATCCACATAATCTGGTACGAGTAGGAGTATTACTCTCCAATTGGATACTCCCCCCCCCCCCCCAATTGGACCACACAATAACATCACATAACATATCATTCACATATAGCATACATACAATAACATTATAAGTCCAAGCTCTTTGACACACACACATAATCACAGTAATTCAAACCATTTAAGACAAGCATCATTCCCATCCTAAGTTTAAAACAAAGTAAAAAGTATGGGACTATGAACTCACCTTAAACTCTGCAGCTTCCACAAAAACAATTCACAGTCTATAGCACACAAAAATAATCCACATTACACACGGTCAAGCTAAAAGCTACAACCCATGTAATACACATATGATGGATGTCTAAGACTCATATGACCCACCATGGATCTCCTAGACGCCATACTAACCACCACCATAACCTAACACTCACTAAATCCCTTGCACTTATGAAACCAGAAAATGCAGAATTTTTGGGTACATTCGCCCAAATGAAATCATGACAAATAAAGCTCAACAACTCAAAAAAAAAATTTAACATGGTCTCTCATAAGCATACAAGCTAATCCCAGAAGGCCATGGACCAATAACACACGCAAGTACTCAGAAGAAAATCAAACTTGTCCACTACTCAAATTCGGATCTGAACGCACACCAAAAAGTTTTGATTAACATAAAATACTTTCACAAGTTTTTATCGCGAATCCTTTTCGTGAAAGTATATTATAACCTAATACTTAACTATTTCAGAAGGGCTAGTCAAAATACCACTTTTACAACCACAAAACACCCTCAAACTTTTACCCAAAATCTATCCCGGTTTGACAGCTTTGACACCTTAACAAAGAAAAATCAAAAGACCAACTTCCCGACCTTGAAATTAATCGTGGCTGGACTTTTTGGAAAGCTATTTCATTAAACTTCACTTTAGACCTAAAATTCGTGACTTAACTCCTCACCATCTATTAATTACACTCACATCTTTACAGCACTACTTTTCTGTTCAAACCCTAACTCATTAACTAACATGTTTTATGCTCAATCCTCTTAACCAAACATCATACTATTACTAATTATTGATCCTAACATGTTTAATAACATTAATTTACAGAAGTTAACACAAACCCTAATCCATCATACTTTATATTACATGAATTAGATCAACAACTAATTAATTGAATGAAAACTAGTATCGAAAATATACCTTGATCTTGATTTTAGCTTTAATAATAAAAACCCTAATTTTTTCTATTCCCCTCTAGCTTTGGTTGATCATAATTTGCAGGAAAATAGAGTTATGGGTCGTTTGTATTGCTTATATGGGTTGGAGGTTGGGCTTGTTTGGGCTGGACTAGGATTCCTTTTAATTAGGTGTTATAATTGGACTCAAATTCTGTTTCCTTTTTCCCTTATCCTCTTCTAACCGATTTTTCTTATATATATATATATATATATATATATATATATTATTTTTATTAAATTAGTTTATTACACTCAAAACCTCATACTTTTCATATTTTATGTAATCCCATAACAAAACCTAACGTCTTTCGCGATAAACCTTAATTTTACGACAAACCGGAAAATATTCATTTTCAAAATAAAGTTTTCAAAAATAGAATTCCACACTCTTTTGAAACATAACTCATAAAAACAAAACACACATAACTCGCTTACGCTCATTAACTTGAATGAAGACTCGTTACGCAAAATCACAAAACACCGAAACTACACAAATCATTTCTACACCACCTGGGTGATAAAAATGAACTTTCCCAAAATCAACATCACCAAAAATCACAATGACAACCACAACGCAAAGGGATTTAGTGCTAACTCAAATACTAATCACACAATAACACACATATATCACTTCAATCACCTAGGACACACCAAACAAATGTCAACCGAGTCAAGACTATCAGTTAAACTGACCTGCTAAAACCACGGTTGTTACATGATGCACAATGCATGTTATGTTTGAAGCTAATGCTTGAAGCATTTTAACACCGTAATGGAGAGATTTGAGCATTTTACGGATTTCTTCTCTATGATCCTTAATAGCGTTAAGCATGTCAATTGTGTTTTCGTAACAAATTGCATGGTTACCTTCACGAAGTTTTGGGTTTAAGGGCTTCCTTATCTTTTCCCAAACTTCTTCATCACCAATTCCCCTAGTTAGGGGTGATGTGACTTGAACATTTTGTGGATTGCTCCAAACATCATCTTGCATTAGTTTTTCAAAGTTGATCCTAAGATATTGTTGTTGGTTGTTTAGCATAAACCACCCATTTCCTATCCCATCACTCTTGGTTGTAGCTTGAGGGACAACATTGTTGTTAGCAATTTCTTCACTTCCATTGTTTGCACTCAAGGAATTAGTGTCACTACTTTGGAGGATGAAATTGTCAAGAACATTGTTTGGAGAAAGTGGTTGGTTATTCATTTTTAACTTAGATTGTGATTTTAGGTGTAATGCTTAGACAAGTTCTCTAATCCTTAAATAAAGTAGAGTGAAATATAGATATAGGTGATGACTCCTATTGTCCAACGGGTATTAAGGCAATTAGTACTAAGATTCCTCATTAGGTGTACAAGTTGTGAAGATCAAGAGGAAGAGAATATACAGGTAAGGTAAATGTGTTAAGATCACATGATCATGAGAAAAGTTATTCAAAGAGCAATGAGTGTTTTAGTTGATCTTAAGTTGTGATATGTGGACAAAATACATATGCTACCTACCATTATTTTCAAGAATGCACCATAAATTGTTAAGCTTATGCATCAAATTTTAAGCAATGAAGTATTATTCTCTTAAATTTAGGTATGCAACATGTATTTTTCTCACAAGGTGAACAAGAAGAGCTAGATACAAAATCTTCAATACAAGTGTGAGTTGTGATGAATATCATATCTAATCTTGGAAGCGATGACAAGATTAATATTATCGAGATTAAGCAAGATAAATTGTGTCAACTTTTCTTGTTCAATGCACATTGTATAGACATGTAGAATCTTGGATATTATCAATCATTGTCTGAATGATGAGTTGATACATATCTTTCCTCTTGGAAGACCTTCTATTAGGCTTCCATCCATGCCTCCATATAAGCCTTAATCATGTAAACACATAAGCTCTAATAGCACCTAAAAGACTTGCTAACAACACATAGACATTTTACTTAGACTTAAAGATTGTTCTCCTAAGATGCATGTTTCAACATCAAAACCTATCCCAAAGCAATTTGGACACTTGAAAAATGTCATGCCAAAAACCTAATCTTGTTTGTTTTGTAATCAAAGAGTCCTTTTATTCAAGTTTTATTAACGACCTTTCTTTTATGTACTCTATTAAAGATATAACATGCGGTAACTAGGGCATGACACCAAAACTTTTGTGGGATGGATTGCTCGTCAAGCATTGTACGACTCATCTTTCTTAACTTACGATGTGTTCTTTCAACAATCTCAAGCGTTTGAGAAGTAAACGGGCCCGATAAGTTATAAGATATTCCATGTTGTTCACAAAAGGTTCCAAATTGCATTTTATCAAATTCACTACTATGATTTGTTTTAATTGAGACAATTGAACAATCAAGTAGGTTTACAAGTTTCTTTCTAAAAATGTTGAATTTATTCAAGACTCCATCCTTGTTTTCTAAGAATAATATCCAAGTGTAATTTGAATAATCACCTATGATCATTAAAGTGTAGAAGTTTCCTCCATAACTTTGGATCGGAGATAGATCATACAAATCCAAATGAATCAACTCTAAAACCTTATTAGTTGTCACTTCCTTTTAATTCCTATTATTAGTTTCTCCTTGACTCCCTAGACATGTATCACAATAATGCCTTTCAAACTCAACAATGGTAAATTGCTTACTAGCATTTCGGCAAGACCTAAATTCCTAAGCCGAGGCGTTGGGTTATTTACCATGTTTGAAATGCATATATTATTACAAATAATCTATGATTAAAAGGTGTACAAGTTGTTTCGCCTACGACCTTTAGCTAGTACAACACCATTTTTACTAATAGAACAATCTACTTTAGTAAATTTTACCTCACAATCATCATTACTAAGTTGACTTACACTAATCAAATTAATGTTTAGACCTCTAACATGCTCAACGTTGGTAATTACAATGGAGTCATGAAGGACATTACCTTTACCGACAATTTTGCCGTTAAGTTCGCTCCCAAAGGTGACATGATTCCCATTATACGCCGTATATGATGTGAACAATCTTCTATTCCCGGTCATGTGTTTAGTGCAACCACTATCGACTATCCACTCATCCGGTTGTAGCTCACTTTTGAGACAAACCTACAACAAAAATACAACTCATACTTTTGGTACCCATTGCTTCTTGGGTCCATTTTGGTTAGCATATGAGTTACCCAAGTTGAACATTCTTGGATATAGTTATTATATCCTTGAGGTCTAAAGAAGGTTTGGTTTGGGTAGGAGTTGTCTTTCCTTTGACAGTTGTTATATTGGTAGTGGGATGTCCTTTTATAAAAATTCATTCTTTGATAATTTTAGAGTGAAGATCTTTGGTTATATGGATTAGTACGTCTAATATTGGGTGTAGGTAAAAGTGGTCTAGTATTAACTCGAGGTTGTGTATAACCACGACCATTATGATAGCTTGAATTGTAAAGTTGTTTTGGGTTCTCTCTTTTTGTACCGGAAACTTGGTTACCTCGAGTGTTTGCAAGAGGAGCTTGAGGAGTAATTGGTTTGATAAAAGTTTTAGACGATTCTCCAATTTCCCTCAGAGGACTGGCGCGCTTCTGGCGCGTTGACGTGTCGTGTAGCGCGTCACCATCGGTAAATTTTGGAATCTCGTTTTCTTTAGTCTTTACATATGTTATTGGTTTCGTCAGGTTTTTGGAAGTGATTTCTCCTTGTTTCGCAAATCCAAGACCTTCCTTATCTTGGGACCTCTTTTGACTACCAATAATTTCTTCTAAATCATTTGCACTTTTCCTAAATTTTGAAAATCTTAGAGACTCCTTTTGAAGTTTAGATACTTTATCATTTATAGAGTAAACCTCAAGTGTGAGTGACTCACAACTTTAACATGGTTCAATTACCTCTTTACAATGATTTAGTTTCTTGACTTCCTTTTCAAGTCCATAAACTTTCTTATTGAGTTTACTATATTCTTGTTCAATGATGTGTTTTTCATTAAGAGTTTTCTCAAGTGTTTTCCTAAAATTCTCATTCTCCTCTTGTAAATCATTGATATCTAAATTATTAAAGGAAGAAGAGTTTAGGGGTACCTCAAGCTTTTCTTAAGCCATGAGACAAGTAGCTTCCTTTGTTGGTTGATCTTCATCTTCACTATCACTCCACGCACCTCCAACAAATGCCTTGTTCGTTCTAGGCTTAGGGCATTCATTTATGAAGTGACCCTTTTCTCCGCAATTGTAACATCCTTGTGTGCGTCTAGAGCTCTCACCAACTTTGTTGTCACCACCTCGACTTCCACCAAAGTTGTTCCTTCCATCATTCCCTTGGTTTCCAACTCTATTACTACGCCTAAAGTTGCCGCCTCTTCTAAGGAACTTCCTAAAGTTCTTTGCCATCAAATTATACTCTTCGTCATCTTCATCACTTCCTTCATCATTATCATCACTAGTTTGTTCCCTAGTGACTTTAGCTTTGAGTGCTAGAGACTTAACCTCTTTCTTCTTTTCTTTAGAAACAACCTTGTCGTTTTCTAAAATCATTTCATATACTTTGAGGTTGCTCATTAGCTCGTCAAGAGGAAGTTCCACCAAGTTCTTGGCTTCTTCAATAGCCGTCACTTTTGGCCTCCACTTAACCGGAAGAGCTCGAAGAAACTTCCTCACATGGTTCTTGTTATAGAAGCTAGGATCTAAAGCCGTGAGGCTAGTGATAATAGCATTGAACCTTGTGTAACCATTATCAATGGTTTCTTCATCCGAGACCGTAAACTTCTCATATTGTTGTATGAGCAAGTCGATCTTGCAATCTTTTACTTGAGAGTTACCTTGATGAGCGATGACAAGAGAGTGCCAAATTTCCTTGGCGGTCTTGCAAACATGAACCCTCTCGAACTCCCTTCGAGGAAGAGCATTATAGATCAACATCTTGGCTTCATCATTCTTACCAAGCTTTCTCCTTTCATCATCATTAAGATCCATATGTGGCTTTTTCACCAACAACTTTGTTTCTGAGTCTTCCACCATGAACTCAAAGTTGCCATTTTGGATGATTTCCCACTAATCAAGATCTTTGGACCTAACATAGGTCTCAAATCGGGTTTTTCAAAAACAAAACCCATCGGTTTCTAGCAAAGGTGGTCTTTGCATAGAACACCCCCCCAACATAGTTCTCTTGAGCCATGGATCTATACTCTACTTTACCAAAAATTTTAGTTAGGTTTTAGATTTTTGGGAAAGAAGTTTTTGACTTAAAACGACTTCTTGGGAAGGCTTTAACGCTCAAAAACTTGAGTATACCGCTCTGATACCAATTGTAGAACCGTAGGGGGGTGAATACGGTTTCTTCGGCTTTTTAGATGTTTAAAAACTTTATGCCAAAGAAAACACCAAGTGGTTATATAATAATCCAACAACCACTAACACAACCAAAGTATATAAAGCAAGTAAAGAAAGACACCACGATATATACTGGTTTGGGATGGGGGGTTTATACCATCCGTACGTCCAGTTGCGAATCCACGACTTCGATACTATTCACTAGTATAATCCTTTCGGTGGACTACAAACTGTTACAATTTACTCCACCGATATTCACCAATATCGATGCTCACAAAGAAGGAGTTACTTCCCAATGGTATTCCGCCCTCGAAAACCACCCAAAAGAATCTCACGATTCGACTTTACCTAAGGGTCACCAAGACCATTACCAAGACTTCCCACCAAAAGTATCAAACCCCAACTAGATCCCCAATGATCTAGGCTTGGTCACCAAGACACAAGACTTCTCTTACAAACAATTGAATGAATGAATGAATGTCCTAACCTAGTGACTCGATTCTAGTAGAAAGGGTATAGATAAGAAGACCCTCGACACAATCACAAGAGTGGATTAGGTTCTTGTGATTCTTCCCTTACAAGTAGATGTGTTCTTTCAAAGATGTTAGTATGAAAATCAAGAACACAAGATTGTAGATAGAGAGATTTGAGAGAGATTGAGAGAAAGAATCTAGAGAGAAAGAACAATGGCAAGGGGTGAGGAATACAAGAGGCAAGGGTGGTGTTTATAGGCCAAGAACCCAACTTGGGAAAATTTTACCGAGGCCGGCGCGCTGCCCACGCGTTGACGCGTGGGTGGCGCGCCAGACACTCTGGGAAAATTTTCCCAAAGCTTTGGGTGTTGGCTTATAAATACCTTACCTTGCTAAACCCCCAATTGTACTTCACACTAAACCTTAACATTAATAATTCTAAGGTTTACCAACTCAAATAGCCAATTTGGAAATCATTTGTGAAGTGTTTAAAGAGAAACCAAATTACCAAGGGTGTAAAGTGTAGATAGGGTAATTTGGAAGGGGTAGAAGTGTATCTCCTCACATGGCATAGAAAAGAGAGAAAGAATATGCCAAGGAATATTCCAATGCTTGGGGAGGAAGAATGAGATGGAGGGTTGAGATGAAATGGTTTGAATTGGATGGCTAGGATCAAAGGGAGCCTCCCTTGGTTTTCAAACAATTTGGCATGTGGTGAATGTGGATGGTTAAGATGAGTTCATTTGAAATGGCTAAGATCAAAGAAGCCTTGTGTTTGGATTGAAAGAGGATATTCCAAGGGAATATGCTTTGCTTGGGGGAAAATGAGAGATCAATGGTTGAGATGGTTTTGGTTTGAAATAGATGGTGAGGATTAAACACATGTGATGGTATAGGGAGGAGGATGAGATGAAAGGTTGAGATGTGTTGTAGTTTGAATTCAATGGCTAGGATGAGATGGAGCCTCTTTGGAATTCAAACAATTCTCATGTGTTGAAAATGAAGGGTTAGGATGTGTTGTAAGGGAGTGAATGGTTGAGATGTAATGTGTAAGAGAATATGTAAGAGTGTAAGAGATTGTGTAAGAGAATATTTGATTTGGATATGATTGGATTTGTCTTTAGCAAGGATGAGATTAAGAGAAGACTAAGACATAATCTAATTGTCATTAAGAAGAAAAGGTTTAGACAATTAAGATTATAAGTTGAGAAAATCATAGGTTACTTATAAGTTCAAGTAACACAACGTCGAGAATCCATAGGTTCATATCTCGTGACTTTCCACGACTCGACGTTCTCAACTAATACTTTGGTTCAAACAAGTTAAGTGCTTTGTAAAGCATAACCCAAGTGGGAAAGGATGCATTTACGCAAAGTGACCTTTGACTTAGTTTGACCAATAAGGGAGTAAACCCGTTACGTAATTAGAGAAGATGTAAGCATGGGATATGAGCATATGGATGCTTCAACACGGTGTCACGTGAAATATATATGCTCCCTAAGTTTAGAAAAGCCTTGGCTAGAGGCGATAGTAAGAAAACATGAGTTGGCGTTTTCCCGTAAATGGGTACTTTAAAAGTAGGATCTCTCAAGTTTCAAAACTCGTTTCGAGTGTTCTCAATTAAGTACATAACATATTCATACCTATATTGAAAGATCCACATTTGTCGGGTAAGGGGAAAACCGACTTTCAAAATTCGCCCGGAACCATACAGACTCCTGGCGCGTCACCCGCGCGTTGACGCGTGGGCAGCGTGCTAGGAGCAAACATTGGCTCCGGCGATTTTGAGCTAACGTTTGTTATTTTATGTGTTTCGATGGTTTATTTGTCATCATTAAAACATAAAGAGATCTTGATCATGTTGCCTCAACATGGGTATTTATAGTTATGGGAAAATGGTTTTGAGTTTATTTATTTATTTATTACATGTTGCCTTTAACGCAAGGTTAAAGGTTTAACCTTGCGCGTTAACGTGCCTTTAACCAAGGGGGTCGGTATGGTTAACATGCCTTTAGCGAGCAAAGGTGAAGGTTTCACCTCCTCATTTGGTAATGTTACCGCATGCTATAATAGTAAGATCCAAAGTTTATACCCAAAAAGTCATTTTTTCCTCCGAATAAAATTTTGTTTAATCATTTTCTGTCGTTAAAACTAAGTTTTTTTTTGTTAATACTTTATAGTCATTTATATTAAGTTTCTATCGGATTAGAAGTTGTATTTCGTGGTTAGATCTCGAGTTAAATTATAAGGCAATTTATGTTCATGTTTTAGTAAAATTTTTGGATATTTTGAAGGTCTCGTAACCTTTATTTCTTGAAGAACTCGGAATTATTTTTTTCTAACTGTCACGAGCCTATGGTTTCAATACCAAGACTTTCAACGCGGTTTGACTCCACATAATTTTTGGACACGTGTCCTTTGGGCCCTCGTTTACTTTGTCTATAAAATGGGAGTGCCTTGAGTCGTTTGGAAGTCATTCCAAACATAACCTTTTTCAAGGAGAATCCAAGTGTCCTTTTTTCCTTTGGAACCCTTTCTCATGAGGAGTGTAAGCAACAAAAGTGCGTGTCTGCGTGGGTTTTGATGTTCTTAAAGTTTTTTGCTCTCTTTTGTTTGCAAGAGTTTACAACATCTTTTCTCAGTTAATAACGTAGTTTTTCGAAGCTCAGGTCAAATGCATGAATGTAGTTGAGGGTGCTCCATCATGTCTGGTTGGAGTTCCTTGAATGTATCCCCGGGGGAGGTTTTTGGGAGTTTCATGTTTGAAATTTCAAGTGCCCAGACGAGGGCATGTGTCATTTTGCCAAATGTTTTCTTATATAGGCAACACGATATTAAATATTTTGGTTTTCATGACAACTTATTCTGAAGTTTGTTCTCAGGAGGAGATTTTGCTTTTATTGTCGATTTTTCAACCATTACTGGGTGATGATTTTTGGCCTTTTTTTTCCTGCTCATCCAGCGAAATTGTCAAATTCAGTTGCGATGGGGAGTCAAAAGCCAAGAGATAACTTTTATCAACTTGGCTCACTATCTCCTAAACCTTAGGTATGGCCTCTTCATAGCTCCCCTATCGTTATCTTGTTAATGCTATGCATTCCTAACAAGGAATGCAAGCACCTTGAAAGGTGTGTGTTTTTGTCTATCAGGCAATGGCGTAGCATGTTGAGTATGCGGCTGGCCTGGGCTCAGGAGGTAGTTATTACCTTTTAGGAATCATCAAGGTTGATATCTTTTGTTTATCTGCCTCTCTGATCCCTAACTCTTAGGTGAAGTATCGAGTGGTGGAAGGGTATGAGCTTGTAATCTGACCAAGCCCTTCCGTAACGATTTGATATTGGACTGTTCAATATGCAATCCTTTGCCCTTGGATTATTGTATCAGGCTCGGTTCAATTTTCTATAGGTTCCGTGATGTCCCATGCCTAGTTGTCAAATTATGGCCTCGGTAGGCTTATATTTGGGTCAATATTGAGTGTATAGGCCATTGTCAGCTAGGCTGAAGGTCCTATGCACTATCAATTAGGAATGTCCTTAGTTCCCTATAAATACAAGGCTTCCAAAACTAGAACCATAACATTTCTCTAAACCCTAAAAATAGACTCCCCCTCATCCTCTTCATTTGTCAACAGATTAGGGTTTTCCTGAACCCTAAATCGACTTCAAACAATCCCGTACTTTCCAATTGTACATAGGATCTAGCCTAAGTACAACCTGTGCGGTAGTAGTCGATACTTGACGCAACCAACAAAGTGATTCTCCCCCACGAACCCTTTGGTCGATCTTGATATTAGGATTTGCATGAACAATTAATAAGACTACCAGCTTTATTACCCAAACACACCCCACTTAAACAAAAACATACCCCATATTACACCCACACACTAAAAATTAAACAAAAAGAAGTCGGTTAATCCACATACGGACTTGTGCTTAAAACTAGAGGAGCATACATGGGTCGAGGGTATGTGTTTTAAGGTTCAACGCATCGGTTGGGGTGGACAACACATCATCTAAATATACATATATGTATTTTGTTGAATCATATAACTAATTACTAGTATAATTTCACACAATATCTATAGAGTGTATATTATTATTATTACTAAAATTACTATTCACAACCCTCATATGATATGATTTATAATGGTGCGTTTGGTGTGTAGAAGATATTTAGTAACCCTTTGGATTTTGCTTGAGATTCTAATTTGATTTAGAGGTAAGAGGAAAAATTATATTTAGTTGATAAAAATTATTTTAATAGTTAGTGAAGATATTTATATTGATTTTTATTACCTTTATAATGCAAAATAATGAGAGAGTTAGAGAAGTAGACAAAATGACTTTTACCAAAACTAGCCTAGCTCCCTTACTTTGCACAATCCATATATTTGTTACTCAAAGCTAAATCCTAATGCAAAAGATTTAACCAAACAATTACTTAATGTCTCATCAATGAAAACCCAATCCATAATCTTATAACAAACACACCCTAATAAAACATCAAGTTTTGTAGTTTACAATTATAAAAAAAAATGTTTACCTTACCTCGTTAGAGTAGAGAGATAGAGAGTGGACAAAATAGGTCCACACTTTTATCAAAACCACCATACCCCTTACTTTTTTGCACAAGGACCATTTATGTAATTAACTCTAAACTAAAACACAATTCAAACTGTTATAAAAAAACACATCTTAATAAAACATCAAGAGTTTACTATTTTGAAAATTAAAATAAAGGGATAATATATGAGGTGTCACATAACTTTTAAGTTCTTCTCATATAGGCCAACAATTTATTGAAAGTAACTTACAAGCCATCAAACTATGTATTTATCTTTGTTTACATCAATTCCGATCAAATTTAATCCGGATAATTATCAAACGAAAACAATGAACATAACACTAACATATTAAACTAATCCAAATCAATAAACGGCTGACCTATATGTTAAAAATTGAAAACTTGATTGGCATCCATAAACATTTTCGTTAAAATAAAAAACATTGTGTATCATGCTTTGCTCAGGTAGGGGTGTGACTGTCTATATCTCACCTCTCATACCTCGCTTCGATGAAATCATGTATTGTTATTATTGTTAGTGTACCATATGTGAAAAACTCAAAATTAGTATAACCATAACAAACACTAAAAGATACTCCAAGGACTACAAATGCACTTCACAAATCCCAAAAAGATAATTACAACCCTTTTAATAGCATCATCTATATACTTCACTTGTAAACAAAACCGACTTAAAAAACCGTGGGCCTGTTTGGCAGGAGCTTTTTAAAGAGCTGTTAGCTTTTTGTTACAAAAATAATCTCTTCTAAAATAAGTAGCTCCGTTTGGATACATTAACTTCAAGCTTTTATTTCAAACAAATAGCTCATAAATGAAAAGCTGATTCATGAAGCTTTTAAAATATCTTGAAGCTGTTAAAACTTTAAATTACTGATATACCCTCCAAACATTTGTTTAGAATTATAAATATGTCCTTTTATGTCATTTTACATTTTAAAATTACATTTAATAGTTAACTTACCAAACACTTTTATTGAAAAAAAGATACAGCTTGTAGCTCATGTTAACAGCTTTGCAGTTTACAACTTACAGCTTACAGTTAACAGTTTATAGCATACAGCTTACAGCTAATTTTGCCAAACATACCCCGTGTGTTTGGATTTTGTCCGTACTTTTTAGGGTTTCTACAGTCTTCCCCAATCTTCTTGATTCAAAACCCTAATCGTCGGTCAGGTACAAACTAGACATAAATTCAATATCTTTTTATTAATTTCATGATCTTTATGTTAGATTAATCATAACCCTTTAAGGAATTAGTGTTTAATCTGTTTTCCCCCAATTTTTGTGGGTTAATTGATTTGATATTTTGATTGATTAGGGTTTATTTGATTTGTATTTGGAATTGATTATTTATGTTTTTGATCTTTGTGATTATTTTTTATGATTTATGCTTTTTAGTGATGGAAAGTAGTGATTTTTGATGAAATTTGATTACCCAATTAAATATAATTCGGGATTATTGGTTTTTTTTTTTTTTTTTTTTTTTTTTTTTTTTTGTTTTTTTTTGTTGCTATTGGGATAGTTGAGGATTTTTCGATAATCTTGCGAATCGAACGAAATAGTTAAGGTTGTTTGATTCTCTTGCGAATTATACAAGATTAGAGTTAAAGTCGGGATTTTTAAGACTCTGATTAGGTTGAAATGTGTGCTTTCTATGTTCTGATGGATTTTGATTATGCAAATAAAATTTAATTGCGTTTCACTATTGGTATAGTTAAGGATTTTTCAGTAATCATGTTAATCGTGATTAGTATTGACCTTGTTTTATTTTACTATTGGAATAGCAGAGGGTGTTTTAATAATCTTGCGAATTACACACGATAAAGAGTTAAATTTATTTAAGTGTTCTATTAATTGAAATTATGATATACGTTTTCTGATAGTTATTTGCTTCGCTACTACCAGAACTCAGTTCTGTCTTTGATCTTATGATTCTCCTAAGATTTATGTATGTGCTTTATATGGTTTCGTTGTTCAATTGCTGGCTATAAATGTGTTTTCTGTTCAATCCGCTATTCATGTCTTAGCTGTTACTAGGTCTTAATTGTGACTTTGTTCTGATGCTAGGAAATTACTATCGTTTGCTAGTTTTGTTGACGATAAGTGTTGACTAGCAGTTTGGCACATAATAGGCTATCTTTTTGTCCCTTTATTACTACCTTAGGAATTTTGTTATTTTCTTGATTTTTTTGGGGTGTGCTAGTGGGTTGATCTGTTGTGATGTGGTATCTTAATTTCTTTGAACTGATAAGAATGTTATAAGATTGTTATGATTTTATGATGTAAAATACGCTAGTTATACCTTACTATGAACTTATTGGTGGCAATATATGACTTCTAGGTGGATCTGAGTTTCTAGTGTCAATTTATATCACTTGGCAACCGCCATTGTTTTGTAGATATTGCATGTTGATGTTGCTTTGTGGTTGTGTACAATACGGGTGTTTTCTGATATACTTACTGTCTTAAAATATGATATTGACTAGTCATTACTAGCAAAAATGTAATTGAGTGTATTTGTGTGGTGTCAGAGTGCTTGGATTAAAAAATATCTGAGTACCATATTAAGTTTGATGGATTTCTATGAAAGTTTGTTGTTGGCGGCTTGATACTCTTTATGGTTAATATGATAGTATAAAGCTTTATCCTTTCGCTGCTCTCAACGTCTGAGTATATGTCTGCTTTCTATCTATACTACAATTCATGTTTTAAAATAGTCTTATATCTGTTACTTATATGGGTATCTTTATATCAGATCTGAGCTACAGTTTTCTCAAGGAAAGTTTCGGTTGTTGTTTCACTTTACCAGCTAATTTTCATGTCTGACCTCGATCTCCAGATCCCCTCCGCTTTCGGTGAGTATCTTGCTGCTTCTGGTTTGATTGCTGTGTATTTTTATTTTTATTTACTTTTGGTGGTTGTAAAAGTCTCTGCAATCTCTTTATCAAAGAAATACCATTACTTTTAATAAAATTTCTACCATGAATAATATTATTGGGTCGGTTATTTTTTTCTCACTGTTATCTTTTGTGCTATGTCGAATCTCAGCTCACTAATAAGAGAAATGAGGAGCTTAAATCTTGTAACTTGGTGTTAGACTTACCTTTTCTTTTCTTATTTTTTTGGTAGATCCATTTGCTGAAGCTACTGCTGAGGACTCTGGTGCTGGAACAAAAGAGTACGTTCATATCCGCATTCAGCAGCGAAATGGTCGCAAAAGCTTGACAACTGTTCAGGGCTTAAAGAAAGATTTTAGCTACAATAAAATTCTGAAGGACCTCAAGAAGGAGTTCTGTTGCAATGGCACTGTTGTCCAGGACTCTGAACTAGGACAGGTTTACATTTTGAACGTTGCAAGCTCTTCATTATTGTCTTTATTTTTAAAACTGTCATTGTAACGTCATTCTTGTTGTTGTAAAGGTCATTCAGCTTCAAGGTGATCAGAGAAAGAATGTCTCCAGCTTTCTTATTCAGGTAGTTATTACATCACTTGGTTATAGCATCTAAACATTGATCACTTGCATGGCTTTACTCCCAAAATTGGAGGTGCGCTGAATGTTCTAGATTTTTAGTATTAGATGAGTTTGCTTATTTGTTGGTTTTGGATTAGCTTAGCTAATTTGCACATCATATAAAATGCAAAAAAACCCCTTGTTTTTGGATGAAGCCAAAAGGAAATTAACTGTTTATATTAGCTCTTCACCATCAGCTTATTTGGGTTTTACAGTCTCACCTTATCTTCTTTTTTCTACTCCATTCTTTTGGTGTAGTTACCTTTGTAATCATTTTACCATTATAAGCTAATCCAAAGACGACATGAGAAGGTCTGGGTTGATAATAGATCGACTGTTTTTATATAGAATAAATCGAAAATAAGTTATAATTCAGATTGGAGATATCACCTTATATATGTGGCTCACTTCATACCGCGAGTAGATCGTGAAACAAAGAACTTACGTACATAGTTCCGTACTGCATGTAGATCCTAGGCAACTGTTGCATGATCTTGTGATTTGTTTGGTAAGTGAAACCTTTCTTTGTTTGTGCAGGCGGGAATAGTGAAGAAGGACAACATCAAAATTCATGGTTTTTAAGCTGCTGTAGCACACACTATGTGCAATACTGGCTACGCATATAAAGTAACCAGAACGTTATCTTTGCTATAGTTGGTTGTGTGATTAAGTTCTGTTTGCTACCCTTGTTAATGCTAGTACCGGTTTAGTAATGTAAGGATTATGAATGTGTGTTTCCTTATTGACATCGAACTTATAATAAACACTGAAAATTTGGACATTTATTCCATGTCTCTGTTCCTGCTGCATCTGATATGTTTTTGACATAGGAATCGTTTACAGGATTATGAATGTGTGTTTCATTATATAGATCGTGATTGATACCTTTATTTGGACATTATATTTTTGACATACTAGTTCCATGTCACTTGAGCCAAAAATCTTTACTTTCAAGCTTTATTTGCATATACTGTATCTGGGATTGAACCTCACTTTTTAATCACAAGCAATATGAGATAGCAGTTGAAATCATGCTCTGAGATTTGGAGGTTTATCAAAGGATTATTGCTATATCTTCCTAAAACTTTTGCCTTGTATCCTCCTTTGGTCATACCCATATTAAAAATCTGACATGTGAATTTCATTTATCTCTCCCATTTAAACCGTCGGTTTTTTCACTTATTAGTATTTTGTAAGTAGGAAGTAGGAGAATAAACAGTAAAGTTTTGTAGGAAGAAATATCATTTCTCTTATCGAAGATATCAATATATTAGATGCGGTAGAAGTTTTCAGCTTGGCTATTTCGATAGCTTCTAAACTGACCAAAATAGAACAATAAAGTGTGGGCAGTTAGGACAGCTAGAATGCTTAAGGATTGGTCTCCGCCTGAACTTGTTATGACTAGGGTTGTTTACTTGGCTCAACACTAATTGATAAACATGAATTGAATTGGCTATAGAGAACTCAATAATATGGTCCGTCATACAAAACACTATTCATTCATGTTCCCGTCATAATTTTCACTTTTAACTTTAAACTTCTAATAATCTTTTTTATACATATTAAAATTTGCCTCATGATATATATTTGGGTTTTTCTAACTTGTATCCCGGGATACAAGTTAAGCACACCAAAAAGACGGTGGGACTTGCGGAAAAGGATGGCCGGACCCACACAAAAGTACACTTTTAAAATAAAAGATATGGGGCCGGCTGTACTTTTGTGCAGGTCCGGCCGTCCTTTTACGCGGGTCCCACCGTCCTTTTGGTGTGCTTAACTTTTATCCCGAGATACAAGTTAGAAAAACCCTATATATTTTAACCATAATGAACATTTGAGTCTTATCAAGGTTCACCTTAAGATCTTCCGGCCTCCGGGCCACTAGAACATACAGCGTGGGTAGAAGATGATAAAAGATGGCAGATTATTGTGTCATTACCAAATGATATGTGTGATACACACAAAATCTGTGGCACTTATGGAAGCTGCAGCTAGCATTGGGAACGCACAGACTTGTTTGTGCTTGGACGAGACAAAATTTGTGTCAAGAAGCCAAAATAGTTGGCAGACAGCAGATTGGTCTGGCGGTTGTGGGAGGCGAACATAGTTGAATTGCAAAATGGATCGGATGGGTTTATTAAGTAATCTAATGTAAAATTGCCAGGCACACAAACTTCCTGGTTTAATATGACTATGTCCCTGACAGAATGTAAAGCAAGATACCAAAAGAACTGCAATTGTATGGCTTACGCAAATACAGATATCAGTGGCAAAGGAAGTGGCTGTTTACTTTGGTTCAATGACCTCAAGGACATTAGAAAACCTTATGGACAAGGTGGTCAGGATATATTTGTGAGAATGGCTTCTTCTGAATTAGGCAATTGTTTTGCTAAAAGTTTCCTAAGATATCTATATATATCTGATATGTTGTAATCATGCTAGTTACTTATTTGTTAGTTAAGGATATCGTTGCTTTGTTAATATCATGCAGTTGCTCAATCAGTTTCTAGAAAAAAGGGAAGAAAAAACATCAAAACTATAGTAATTGGAGTCTTTATGGGGGTTCTCCTCTTAGGCGCGAGCACCTGGATGTGGTATGCTTGGAGAAAAAAACATCATTCACAAGTGATCATGCGAGGTAAGAATTAACATTGAGCAATTTCAATGATAAAGAGACATGTATGTTAGATAATAAAGATAATGTGAATTCTACGAGCTGCTTCCATTAGTTAAAAGTATTTGCATAATGGGGGAATGGTTGAATGCATTTATGCAGGTGAAAGCCAGAGAGAAGCCATGGAACTACCATTGTTTAGCTTATCTAGAATTGCCAAAGCTAAACCTAAAACGCTATCAAACTTAATAAAAAATCCTTTAATGTCTAGCAAATCCCGATGAGCACTCTTTGGAGCAGACCGCTTAGTAAACTCGAGGCATATGTATAGTATTGACTGTCATGTTTGTTGGTGAAAATGTATGACTTTTCTAAGAAAATTTTTTAAAAGAAAATTGAAAAATGTAAATTTTGTTTTGTCACAAGTTTTCAAAGGAATTTTCAAGAAAAATGAAATGTTCACTTTTCAAATTGTAAATGTAATTTTGAAAAGAGCAATTCACAATTCTTTACATTTTTCTTTGCACATTTTTTGCATATCCTAGCACTTTTCTCTTTTCAAAACATTACATTACCCCGCATATTGTAAAAAATTGAATTTCCGTTCATCAATTTACTCATGACAACAAAGTTTCTATTGAATTTGATGAGTTTGGTTTTTTTTTTTTTGTGAAGGACTATTGACTCGGCAAATTCTCCTCCGATGTAATAGCATCGGAGACCACGCCTACCTCCTACCCACAAGCTTTTCTTGCTAGTCATCACACATGACACCAAAGACTGGACATCCGGGACATGAAGTGCTTCGTACTTTGCTTTCTAGTAATTCCGTTTCATGTAATAAAGTGAAATCTAGCTCCTTGACTTTGTCATGTTTGTTAACTTGGCAAGCATGGGAGGCTTCTGGGCCTGTCATTTTGATTGATACATAAACACTATTGCTTACGTCATAATAAATTAGCACATAATACATTTCATATTGTTAAAAGGCAAATTAGTTTTAAGTACAGTTCTAGTCACTTACTCAGTTGGTAAAAAAGGACAAAATAATGCAAATATTTTGCTATAAATCCAAATGAAGTTGCATCAGAAACGCACTAATGAACACTATAATTATTGATTGAGACAATTGGACCCCATCGGCTGTGGGTGCGGTCAGGGGTCTTAGACAATGCCCTTTCACTTCGGGCCCAAATACTATTACAATTATTTGATAGACAAAATCAAATAGTTTAGAGTAAGAAATTTTGTTCATATAATGTGATATTGACCCGAACAATTGTTAATACATCTTTTTCTCAAAAAGCTATGTGTTACTTTGAGTTTTTTGTTTTGTTTTGGTGTAACTAATCTATATTGTATTATATAAGAAATAAACCTATTGGCTTGTTGCACTCGACACTTTTCTCTCAAATAAGATGTTCAAACGACCGAGTTCTCCTCTTTCCTCCCCTAACATGCGTCGTTAAAGGTGAGTGTAATAAAGAAGATGCGCCGTCCGAGTAAGCAAGAGCAAGCGTTGATTATCTCTTATTACAAGTAGAGAGTCTTATTTTTAGAATGGTAAACTACAATAATGTTGTTAGATACTTAGATATTATAATGATAAATAATATTTTTGATTTTTCTGGTAAATGAGAAGTTTCTGAAAATGATAAAAGTATAAAACTGTTAAAACGGGCCCTACTATAAGTGGGGACAAATTTAGTGCAGAGAATTAAAGTTGTGGTCTTGAAACGATGAAAGATTGATTTGTTTATTTTGGTTAAATGATACAGTAAACAAAAGTTTAAGAATAAATTTAGGGGAGGGAATTGTAATAGAGAATGGAATAATAAAGAAAGAGAATGAACATGAAAAATAAAAATATTTTTATTGTTTGGTGTAATCAGAGAATCAATATGAAAAAAAATGATTCTCTTGTTTGGTTATGTAACGAACTCGGTTGAAAATTTTGCAGTCCAATATCTGTTGGAAATGGCAATTATATAACTCCACCTCAAGTTGTGTTCATAAAGCATAAATCTCCTGATCTATTTTGCTAAGACTTTAGGCCTTTGCAGTGGAGCTCACCGCATATAGAACTCAGCAAATTCATGCTTAAGACTACACTGATCGATCGATATAGAATGCAATAACTACTCTGAACTAATGAATAAAATCCCTGATGTAGAACTCACCAAAGTTTCTGCATTTACTCTCTTGCTTGATCTCTTTCACGACAAACAAATTTCAAGATCTGTAACATTTGTTCAACTGATTCAGTCATCATCATGTATCAAAATCCTTACAAAGAACGTAGCCATGATCATCATCATGTATCAAAATCTCTAAATTTCAAGATCGATTACAAGAACGTAGCCATGATCAATCTGGTGCATCAACAACTTAAGTATCATGCATTACTGTCCAACCATCATTTATCATAATTGGCAAATTCGATTTATGAGAAAATCCAAACAAAACAAAAATTAAAAATCATTATCATCATTTTCAACACTTTCATATTGAAAATGAGAACAGCCCATGATGATATTTGCAAATCGTTATAACCGAACCAAAAGATCTGGTGCATCAACTCGTATGCCCTTTTTCTTTATTTTTTAAAATTGATTATATATTTAAACATAAGAGGTATATATCTTTATCCTAAAACTTAACAAAATTGTGTCGTACCTTTTATAAAACTCTTCTCTTCCAGACCTTTCGAAGTTGGAACCATAGCATCCACTCTTCACACGTCACACGTGCCCTCTCAGATATTTTCCTCCACTCCACTCTATATAACTCCCACCACCTTCATCACACACACTCGCACACCTTCAAAACACACACAAAAAACCCTTCAAACCCTCTAAAACAATGGCATCAATGACAACAACTTTCACCTCACCACTCTACACCAAAACCCAATCATCCTTCCATGGAGTCCCAGTCACATCACCTGTTAGAATGATCCAACCATGCAGATCCAACAAAACAAACAACACACCGATTACCATGTCATATGATCTTGGATCATTCACGTTCCAACCCATTAAGGAAGCTATTGTCTCACGTGAAATGACTAGGAGGTACATGACTGACATGATTACTTATGCTGATACTGATGTTGTTGTTGTTGGTGCTGGATCTGCTGGTTTGTCTTGTGCTTATGAGCTTAGCAAAAACCCTAACGTTCAGGTATATATATTTGCATGTCTTTTATTTGTTACGATTTTATGAAATTTAAGGTTGTTTATGTTTTATTTTCATACTGCATGTTTGATTTATATTACTCGCATCAGTGTGTGTGTGAGTTGTTTTTTTTTTTTTTTTTTTTTTTTTTTTTTTGTTGTAGATGATGAATTTATACTTCTTTGGTGTTTCTACTTTCTAGTATAAACAGCTGATAGATAGGCTGATACTATGCAGTCTGATAGTGTAGTACTCGATCCGTATATATTGATTTTGTTGGTTACAGAATATATGTGAAATTAACTGATAAGAACAACATTTTTTTTATTGTTTATCGTTGACGATGATGATATTTGATGTTACGGATAATTGTTCAAGATTAAATAAATTTTATTTGTTTTTTTAGCTGACATCTACAGTAATTAATACTCCGTATATATTAGTGGTTAACAGTTGTGAAATACATATTTAATACTGTATTTAATACATATTATTTAGCACATATTATTTTAACACATATTTAATACTGTATTTAATTCATATTATTGTGTCCGGCCAACTTTATGAAATACATATTTAATACTGTATTAAATTAATTTATAAAACAAATGGTTAAAAAAAATTCACAGGTAGCTATCATTGAGCAATCCGTGAGCCCAGGTGGTGGTGCATGGCTAGGTGGACAACTATTCTCAGCAATGGTTGTCCGCAAGCCTGCCCACCACTTCCTTGACGAGCTCGAGATCGAGTACGACGAGCAAGAAGACTACGTCGTCATCAAGCACGCCGCTTTGTTCACATCCACAATCATGAGCAAGCTTTTGGCTAGGCCAAATGTCAAGCTCTTCAACGCGGTTGCAGCTGAGGACTTGATCATCAAGGGAGGAAGAGTAGGTGGTGTTGTGACCAACTGGTCTTTGGTCGCACAGAACCACGACACACAATCATGCATGGACCCTAATGTTATGGAGGCTAAGGTTGTTGTCAGCTCGTGTGGCCATGATGGGCCCATGGGCGCTACCGGTGTTAAGAGGCTTAGGAGTGTTGGCCTGATCGATAGCGTTCCTGGGATGAAGGCTCTCGACATGAACGCTGCTGAAGATGCGATTGTGAAGCTGACCAGAGAGATTGTTCCTGGTATGATTGTTACCGGGATGGAAGTTGCCGAGATTGATGGATCTCCCAGGATGGTAAACTTAACATCTTTCTTAAAAAAAAAAAAAAAAAAAAAAAAAAACAATAATCATATTGATGTTAATGTGCTAACTGATTTGTGTGATGATATTGTATTCAGGGGCCAACTTTTGGTGCTATGATGATATCAGGACAGAAGGCGGCTCATTTGGCCTTGAAGGCATTGGGACTCCCAAATGCATTGGATGGAACATTGGTGGGAAGCCTCCACCCTGAGCTTATCCTGGCTGCTGCCGACTCTAGCGAGACTGTTGACGCCTAAATGTAGTAAATATTTAGGAGCAAGTTCGGGGTTCGGGTTTTAATAAATAAGGGTAAGGAACGAACGAGGCTTGTGAATCATTGTTAGCTTTCGGTTGTTTCGTTGTTAGTTTGTTGTTGAGGACTTTGAAGTTATTATGTGATTGTGAATGGAAGTTGTTTTGTTTCCTTTTTTATCTTCATGTTTATGCTTCGAGTAGAATGCTAAAGATCTTTCAATAAACCAAAACTACACTACACTACATATATACTAGTTCAGGTCCTGTCCAAACGCTTTTTTGGACTATGTTACAAACGTAGCATAAAATTGAATTTCTAATTTTAGGAAACAAACATTTCAATTTGGAAAACATAAGCATAACATGAATTGTGGGTCAAAACCAAGTTTGGTGCAATTTTTGTGGGTTGTTCAGTTGTGAGTTTTTAGTGTGAAATCTTGACTGATTTATTTCATACTTTATTTTTTATGAATAAATATTTCAAAATAGAAGCTATTAATTAAATTGGACCCATTGCATTAACTCCGGATTGTCACTTACGGCATTTGGGAAATTGGACAAGATAGTCGCCATGCATTTGTTACTGAGAGCTTCTATGCTGACATAAAACTCGTATTTCAAAATCTACAATTCTACCCAGTTGAAAATAGATGATACTCATTACGTAACTATAAAAACTTTTATTTTCCTTACGTACGGCATATTCTTTGATGCTATTGTATGGTCGTTATCGTTTCATAAAAGTGCTACTATATGTTTTTAAGGGGGTTGGCAACACTTGTGGCACCATACCACCATCCCGCACTCCCAACCAATCCTCTTGTGCCATATCATTCACCTATTTTTCCCATCCTTTACCCTTTTTTTTGTTGGCATCACTTGTGGCACCACACCACCATCCCACACTTCATTTTTTTTTTCTTTTTTTTTAAATTCCTTTAAAATAAAAATAAAAACTAAAATTCCATTAAAATTAATAAAACATTACATAATATTCTTAAAAAACATAAAATAACTAAATTTCCATTAAAAACCTAAAAAACATTAAATCCTACAAACTACATGGCCAACCGTATTTGGCGCATATCTCGCGTTTCCTTTTGATGACAAAGTCCTTAAAAATCGGGTCTAGGATATTGTCGTGCGGGTCCATAACGAATTTCATAGGAGTCCACTTCGAGTTCAATTGATCTTTGGTGCGTTCGGTTATTGGAATAAGGCTTTTAAAATGCTTTAGAACTCGTCTCCAAAAACCTTCCTTTGTTTGACGGTCCCCAACTTGTTTGTCCACCGAAATTTTGATCCAAGCCTTAGCTAACGCCTCCTCCTCATCGGGCGTCCAAATCTTAGCGGGTTTTCTTTGACTTTGACACGGTACCTCAACCTCTTCGACCTCTTCCTCAACCTCCTCATTCATCGGTTGTGTCTCGGGCACCAAATTAACATTATCATAATCTTCAACATCCTCGCTATCATCACGAACGGGTAACGGACCGCTCTCCGGTTCACGCCTTTTTCGTTGGGTATATCTCGGCTCAAACAGGTTGAAATTTTGAGGCAATTGTGGGAGGGGTTGTTGGGGAACGAAAAATTGTGGAGATGGAGCTTGGACAAATTCGGGGCGGTAAACATCTTGTGATTGAGAAAATGATTGAACTCGAGGACGACTTGCACCCCTCGCAACTCGGTTTCCTTTTCTTGAATCTCTATTTCTTTTTGGTTCCATGTTTTTTTTTGTGCTCGGTATTTTTTTTTTGTTGAGGCAGAATACCTTTTTTTTTTTTTTTTTTTTTTTTTTTTTTTTTTTTTTTTTTTAACTAGATTGTTGTTGATTGTTGTTGGTGGAAACATGCTACTATATATATACATGTACCAACGGTCAAAAAAAAAAAAACAAGAATTCAATGCCTCCAACGTTCGAAAATAAACGGTCCAAATAAACCAACGTTCGAATTTTCCTCCCCTTCCCGTGCCAGAAAAGAACCCGTGCGTGAAGCCTACCGTGCGGTACCGCGGGGATGGCGGCGGTGTTCCCGCACGGTAGCGCGGTACCGCTGCCTCCTTACCGTGACCAATGCCGACCCCCTAAGAATGGATATAATGAACTTTCTTTTCATTTCGTCTTGTATACACATTAAACTCTTTTTTGCAAGGATTTTAGGTATCAAACTATATATTATATATAAATTAAAGCGCTTTCACAAGATCATTATTGTATTAACTTTGAAAGTGACATAGCACAAAAACAGAATGTGGGTGCAACTTCAAGTTGTTATACTCGGTATATAATGAGTTATTTTTGTACAATATGTAATACGTTTATTTTTGTAAATCTATCTATATGGAGCAAAAGAGACCTTATACAACAAATTACATACACACCAAACTAACTAGACAACAACAATTTGGCAAATGACTGTCAAAAACTCACACATTGGAGTATCATACTATTATACCAGCAGTCCAGCACTTTACTACCCTTTGTGGTATCAATTGTCAGCCCCCATCCAATTGATAACCCTCGGCCTTTGCACTCCGAGAACCTCTCATTCTACCTTTTTCCAGTCTGAAACATCCATCACATTCCGACTTTTGATAGCACATACTAGCTGCTCTTATAAGGAGAGAGCACATTCACGTTAATATTCCACAATTGTGATACTCTTATGATTGCAGCAAACTGTTTGACTTTTAAAGTTAGCAACTTTAATGTGAGGGTACACTAGTACATAACACACAATTCCCGACGATTTTTTTTCGACTGACCCGACGTCTTGTCGTCGGTAAGTGTATGATGCCAACGAAACTTCGTCGGCCTATGTTAATCGGTAATGCCTCGTCGGGACTTACTGTACTGACGACATTTCCCGACGCTGAAGTGGGGCCCACAGCCATTTTCAGTCAACCGAAAACTTGTTTCGACAAATAATGAACGAGTCGAGATGCAATGGTTATACACGAGATGTTGAACGAACGAGTCGAGATGATATGGTTATACACGAACTAGTTGAGATGTTAAATGATCAGGGGTTCAGTGACCGGAGTTCATTTAGTGGGGTTCAGGCTCAGTGACCAGGTTCAGAAAGTAGGGTTCGTGAGATCTAACTAATCTCAAGATGCTATGGCTGGTTATACACGAGATGTTAAACGAATGATCCGAGATGCTATGGCTGGTTATACACGAGATGTTAAACGAACGAGTCGAGATGATATGGTTATACACGAGATGTTAAACGAACGATCCGAGATGCTATGGCTGGTTATACACGAGATGTTAAACGAACGATCTGAGATGCTATGGTTATACAAGAGATGTTAAACGAATGATCCGAGATGCTATGGTTATACAAGAGATGTACGAATGATCCGAGATGCTATGGTTATACACGAGATGTTAAACGAACGATCCGAGATGCTATGGCTGGTTATACACAAGATGTTAAACGAACGATCTGAGATGCTATGGTTATACACGAGATGTTAAACGAATAATCCGAGATGCTATGGTTATACAAGAGATGTTAAACGAATGATCCGAGATGCTATGGTTATACATGAGATGTTAAACGAACGATTCGAGATGATATGGTTATACACGAGATGTTAAATGAACGATCCGAGATGCTATGGCTGGTTATACATGAGATGTTAAACGAACAATCCGAGATGCTATGGCTGGTTATACACGAGATGTTAAACGAACGATCTGGGATGCTATGGTTATACACGAGATGTTAAACGAACGAGTCGAGATGATATGGTTATACACGAGATGTTAAACGAACGATCCGAGATGCTATGGCTGGTTATACACGAGATGTTAAATGAACGATCCGAGATGCTATGGCTGGTTATACAGGAGATGTTAAACGAACGATCCGAGATGCTATGGTTATACAAGAGATGTTAAACGAACGATCCGAGATGCTGGCGCCAACAACCACACAATGGAATCAGCTGCCTTATTTCACGACCTTTATAATGACATGGTAGGCGACATGGGAAATCTTCGTATGTAGTTTCGTTGTTGGTGCTGTTATTGTTGTTGTTGTTGTTTGTTGTTGTGTTATTGTTGTTGTTGTTGTTGTTGTTGCTGTCTGTTGTGTTATTGTTATTGTTGGTTGTTGTGTTATTGTGGTTGTTTTTTAATAAAATGTTGTTGTGAAAACTGATGTCGAATGTGTTTATTTTTTTTAATTCAGACATAAATCGACTAGCTTCCTGTTAATGCAATAACTAACATAACATTTAAAACACGAAATACATTAAACATTAAACTTAAAACATGAAATACAAAAGTACGATTAATAGAAACTACGATACGGTAATTAAAATAAAACTACGAATTAAGAAAATGAATCAACTAAGACCCAGCCATCCTCCTCACTCGAAGAAGACTCTGATGGTACAGGGCTAAGCCCCATGGCCTATCGGCGTGGTAGTTCTCTGTTTATCCACGCCGTATGAGCAGCTTCCCGAGCCCTACGAGCAGCTGCCACACGTTCTTTGTCTTCTTCAACCTCTCTAGAGAATTGCAAATCTTGCTCAAAGAGTTCTTCATCAGTCAAGCCAAATGTATTGGGTTGGTTTTCCACTGGTGGATTGTTTACCTGTTCATTCTTAGCTGGACTGTTTTGTTGTTGATTTCCATTTTCTGCAGTTGGAGTGTTCACAATCACCGGTTCTTTTGGAGGACTTGGGAATTGTTGCGAGAAATCCTTGTGAGGAGGACTTGGGAATTGTTGCGAGAAATCTTTGCGAGACATAAAAAATGGGAGTTGGGAGTTTTAATTTTGTGAGTTTATGTGTGTTTTACCGAGTTAATGATTCTTGGTATATATAAAGTAAAAAATTTGGCGGGACAAAGGAAAATAAGGCAGGAATATAAGGCGGGAAAACAAATATCGACGTCATGTCGTCGGTAATAAACAGGCGGGAAAAAACCCCGCCCAAAATATTCACTTTTATTCGCAAGCCAAACGACAAAAAAAAAAGTTCGATAATTTCCCGACGTCATGTCGTCGGAATTTTTACAAACCTAATTTACTTAAACGATAATAAACGCTAATCAAAACTCTAATTGCAATAAATATTTATTTAGGGAAAATACCGACGACAGGGCGTCGGGAAAATCTTGGCGGGTCAAATTCCCGCCCAAGTTTTCGCAATTATTGGGAAAGTCAAATTTGACCAAAAAAAATACCGACGACTTGGCGTCGGGATTTTAAAATCCATAAAATTCAACATGAGTTTGGCTCGGTCAAGCGTATTTTTTGTCGTTTAGTGTAATATGCCGACGACCTTTTGTCGTCGGGATTTTGTTCGTCGCCAGTTCTACTTATTCTAGTAGTGCGTATCTATATATAACTAATAACTTGTACACTTTCTCAATAAGTCTCTCTACATTTGAAACAAAGTGTTTGGCTTTTAAAGTCAGCAACTTTAATGTGAGCGTATCTATAACTGCATTATACATTTTCGCCGTAAGTAATAAACAGTTGCAACAAAGATTAACCTCCTTAGAATGTTCCAAATGTTATTTCCAATAAATAGTTTAGACATTTCGTGAATAATATTGTTCCCTTTTTTTCCTGCACTCTTAGATTTCCTTTTTTACTGCATTTTACTCCATAATGCTTTTGAATAGTCACATTCGAAAAATAAGTGGAAGTGACATAGAGCACATTGCATAAACCTGCCAGGATACCATTTTACAAGTTTGTCATGTGTTTGAAGCTTCCGTCTAATAGCCATCCACAAGACAAATGCATGTCTAGGGATGCAATGGTTATACATACAACTTTTCCCCATTCAACATCAGCACCATTCACATATAAGTCCTTCCAAACATTACTAATTGCAAAGGGAACTTTTTTTCCCAAATTAGTAATCCAAGTAGTGCCGTCCTGAGGAACATGAAAATTGTTAAGTACATGAAACTTCACAAGCCATCCCCTAGGCTACTTTCAATTTCCATTAACCACCATTTCAGTAAGAGTAGCTTTATCACACAATTTGTTGACAAGACTACATTACTACTCCAATTATCATGCCACACTGAGGTATCACATCAATTTGCAATTTCTATTGGACATGTTTTCTCTTGGACTTTCTCAGCCCAAGAAACATTATCCACCCAGAACTATCACTGCTACAAAAAGAAATATCCCAAATACTTTGTCCTTTAAATTTCATGACACTAACCCATTTTACACAATAAGAATCTTTTTTAGAGGCAAAATTCCAAATATGCTTAGCAAGAAGAGTCCTGTTACACTGTTCTAAAGATTTAAGGCATAAACCTTCTTCACTTTTTGGCTTACATAGTTACATATATCAGACCATGCAACCTTAGCTTTACCTTTGGTCAGTTCCACTTTACACCATAAAGCCCTTTAGAATTTTCTCAATATCTTTCACCACTTCTTTCGGAAGAAGGAAAACCTAAGCCTAATACACTTGGATTGTAGATAAAACAGAGGCAATCAATTGCAATGTGCCAGCATACGGAAGGCTCTTATTTTTCCAGTTCAACACTTTTCGATTTTATTTTATAAATTAAGCATTTGCAGTCTTTCACACCGATCCTTTTAGTCACTAAAGGAACCCCTAGGTATCTAACCGGGGGAGGAGGGACTGTACAAGTAGGGGGTGCCCTCAACAAATTGGCAAAAAAAAAAAAAAAATTATATAGTGCAAAATTTTGGGTTTTACTTGACTTTTATATTTCATGCCCTCAACCCAAAACTGAAATTGCCCTCAACAAAATTGAGCCCAACATGAAATCTTTTTCTTTTGTAAAATTCACATATCACGTAGACCTTATGGTAAACGAATCGATCAGAACAAAGAGGAGGGAAAAAGAATCCGTCATTCATGCCTAAACGAATCAGTCATTCATTCATCAATCATCAACAACAATAAATTCATCTTTTGTTTCTCCATCTTCTACCTTAAAACTTGGTAAGTGAAGCTCAAAACCCTAACTTCTCTTTTACTTTTATAAAATAAATTTGCCTAGAGATATTTAAGATTGTGTTATTGATTAATTGCTAGTTTCTATTACCCATTTACCCTAGTAAGATGTAATACTTAGCCACTTAGGCACTTAGGTAACTAGATTTTGTGAATTATGATTGTGACTTATAAGTTATAACTGTTTAAAGTATTGTCTCTCATTTGTATAGAAACATGGAAAAGTATTTTAAAAGAAAATCACCGTCTTCATCAACATCCGATCATGTTACTGAACAAGCTACATAGAAAAAGCCTAATGAACCTATTGATGTGATTGACTTGAATGATCTTCCTTGGGATCTGGTTGATAGACCAAGAATTTCACAATATAATGTTAATCAAAGAGATGATATAAGGCGAAAATATTGGAATCGAGGACCTTGTCAACCAAGTGGTCATGAGTCATGACTTTAAGGCTATGTTTGGCGCAAAGCTTTTTGGGGCGATGAGCGGTGAGAATGAGCTTTTTAGTTTTTAGTGTTTGTTTGGCATGAGAGTTGTGAGCTTTGCTATTTTTTAGGAAAGCTCATTTTTCCAATGCTTCTTTATGAAGCTGTGAGCGGTGAGCAGGAGCTGTGGTACTGCTCACAGCTCACAGCTACTGCTCACAGCTAATTTTGCCAAACATAGCCTAAAAGAACAATCATAGGTAATAAATCAAGGCGTTTTGTCCCAAGTTGGTTCAATATATATGGTAATTGGTTAGAAAATAGTGTAAAGGCAGTAAAAGCCTTTTGTTTATGTTGTTACTTATTTAGAGATGATTTTGGTCATCAAGGAGGCAACGAAGCATTTGTAACAGAAGGGTTTAATGGTTGGAGAAAAACAGAAAGGCTTGCTAGTCATGTTGGTGATTTCAAAAGCTTCCACAATCGAGCACCAAAAAAATGTGAAGATCATATGAAACAAAAGCAATCAATTTCCTTTGCATTTAATAAGCAAACAGAACAAGAAAGGAATATTATCGTATTCAATTGCACGTTTCAGTTATTGCTGCTAGATATTGCTTAAATGGTGAATTACCATTTCGTGGCCATGACGAGAGCGAGACTTCTCTTTATATGGGAAATTTTCTGGAATTGAAAAAGTTATTTGGAAATTTAGATAAGAACATTGATGCAGCATTGATGCAGCTTCAGAAAGAGATTGGTAAATGATTTGAAAAAGAGGTACTTCAAATTATTCTTAAAGAAACTGGTGATGACGTGTTTTCATTGTTAGTTGACGAGTCTAGTGATGTAACTAAAAAAGAACAAATGGCTATTGTTTTGCAGTATGTTAATAAAAGTGGAGTAGTCAAAGAAAGTTTAGTTGGTGTTGTTCATGTAAAGGAGACATCTTCTTCATTTCTTAAAGCTTCCATTGATTCCTTTTTTGCTAACCATAATTTGAGTTTGAAACAACTTAGAGGTCAAGGTTATGATGGAGCTAGCAATATGCGCAGTGAATTCAATGGTTTGAAAGCTAAAATATTGGAAGAAAATAACTCGGCATATTATGTACATTGTTTTGCTCACCAACTTCAATTAGTAGTTGTGGCGGTTTCAAGAAAACACTTGGGTGTTGTTGACTTCTTTGACAAATTAACCCTTGTGACGAATTTTGTTTGTGCTTCTTGCAAACGAAAAGATATACTTATAGATTGTGAAAAAGAAAGAGTGGAAAAAGCAATTGGTAATAGTGAAGTTGAAACTGGAAGGGGTAAGAACCAAGAGCTTTCTCTTATACGAGCTGGGGATACAAGATGTAATTCTCACTACAAAACAATTTTGCGTTTGATAGATTTGCTTCCATCTATTATTAAGGTGCTTGAATTTGTGGAAAACGAAGGAAATGATGGTTCTAGGCAAAATCAAACAAGTGGTATTCTTGTGTACTTTGAATTGTTTGATTTTGTATTTTATTTGCATATGATGAAATACATTTTGGGCCTCACGAATATATTGTTACAGGCTCTCCAAAAATAAGACCAAGATATTGTGGAAGCGATTTCAATGGTCAAATCAACCAAGGAGCAATTGAAAGAATTTAGATCGAACGGGTTTGTTCCACTTTTAGATAGAATCTCTTCTTTTTGCAAAAAAGCATAATATTCGAGTGGTAAACAGGGATGAAGTATATGTTAGTCCAAATGGTCAGAGATGAAGGGTGAGTGTTACTAATCGATATTTCTTTGAGGTTGAATATTTTAACACGGTTGTAGATATGCAAATTCAAGAGTTTAGTGATCGTTTTAGTGAGGCAAGCACCGAATTACTTGCACATATGGATTGTTTGAACCTGTGTGATTCATTTGCTCAATTCGACGTATCAAAGTTAGTAAGTGATGAGACGAAAAGTGTACCGCTTTTGGGGGGTCATTTAAGGCCAAAGTCGAGATTATTTGATCAAATATTGCCTTAAATCGTTCCTTTGGTCATTTTAGGTACTTTTGGAAGGAAATTTACAAAAGGAAACATTTTGGACGTTTTTGGAGCGAAAAAGTGAAGAAAACGACAAACTCTCAAAATTATGCTGGAAATTGTACATGACGGCATCACAGGATGCTAGTGACGGTATCAAGACTTGACAAAGAGGTGGATAAATCAAATACACGTGACGCACCAGAGAGTTTTCTAAATAAGTCGTGACGTCGTCACCCTTTAGGGTCGCCAAGGCCGTCACGTATATCACAAAGAGAGACGGCCCATAGAGTGACAGCGTCAGAAGTGGATCTAGGCAATACAAGTATTATTTTAGCGGCAAGTTGACGGCGTCAGACCTAACTTTTGACGCCGTCAGGATGTAAAATCTATATATAGTTTTCTAGTTTTCATTCATAGTGTGCAACTTTGAAGGGAAAAAACCTTAGATGAATTTTACTGATATTTTGATGGTTTCAAACCCTTGTTTCATCCATGCTTAATTGAAGATAAGTCTTTCATCAAATCATTCAATATGTCTATGTGTTGTTTGATTATATCTTACACTTGTCTTCTCTTTAACATGCTAGGCTAGGTTTTCTTTGTGTTTGCTTAGATGTAATGAAACTTAGATATTGATTATGGGTTGGTTGTTTGTTTATAATTGTTGTGGATGAATGATTTCGATGTTAGGCTTAAGAAAACTGGCCGACTTTCAATTGGTAACTTGCTTGAACGTCTTAAGAAACATGATCGAAGGTGTACTACGATATATTGGTTGTATTTAATGCATAGGTAACTACTAATGAGGCCATGTTAGGAGCTAGTAGTCGGCTCGACATAGGAAGAGGTAGAAGCTTATAGAGTTAGGGAAGATCGTACTGATACGTGGGAATCGCACCAGGCTTTACCTCTCAAGGGATCTTGAGAAGCTTACAACCCCCACCAGGCAGTGTACCTGATCGTTGTAGTATAGTATAGTGACAAGTACCGGGGGATTGATCGTTTAGCTAGGAATAGTGTCGCTAGGATTAGAAAACCTAAATACTAGTTCTAAAGATGAGAGATGATTATTTTTGTATTTTTTTATATTTTTTAAAAAGCAAGTAAAAATCTCGGGTTTGAAGGATTTGGGCAGAATTAGTTGCTAGTCAACTAACCCAATACAAAAGATGCAATCAAAATAAAATACAAGAAATGAAAATAAACTAAATTAAACTAAGGTTGTGAGCAATAAGTGGAGAAATTGTGTTTACTTAGATTTCACTACTCCCTAGATATCTTTTACACGTTAATTACTTGTTATAGTTGCGTGGATGACGGATTGTATTCCTTAATACCATTCATGGGGTGGCGCACTTAATTCCCCAATCCTATGAGTGCCTACTTCACTCCTATGTCGAGCCGGCTAAGAAGCTCCTAACATGGGATCATTAGAATTTACACATGCATTAAATACAACCAATAAAACCTAGTGCACGTCAGTTCATGTTTCCTAAGACGTTCAAGCATGTTACCATTTGGAGATCTCCAGTTTTCTTAAGCCTAACATCGAATTCATTCATCCAATACAATCATAAACAAGTAATCAACACATAATTAACATCTAGGTTTCATTAGATCCAAGCAAACACAAGATAGATCTAGCCTAGCATGATGGAATTAAGACAAGAACAAGATATAGACAACCAACACATAGACATATTGATTGAATTAAAAGAATACTTATCTCAAATACACATGAAAGGGATCAAGGGCTAAGAACCCTTGAAAAACCTGTAAAATTCGTACCAAGTTCGTACTTAGGGTTTCTCCAAAACTTCTCTCCTTTTTAATGTGAAAATTAGAAAACTATATATAGGAAATAGGGTTTGACGGCGTCAAGAACAAATTTGTGACGCCTTCATCTCGCCGCCAAAATACTCCTCGGACTGCCATGATCCAGATCTGACGCCGTCAAGTGTTATGTGTTTCCAGGCCGTCATGCATTTTCCTCTTGACGCACTACCTTGTGACGCCGTCAAATATGTACTGGGCCGTCATGCAAATTACTCTTGACGCCGTCATGATTTTCTTCTTGACACCGTCACCTACTGTTCCCAGCAAGGAAAATTAAGACTTTGGCGTTTTCTTCACTTTTATGCTCCAAAAACGTCCGAATTGCTTCCTTTTCCAGATTTCACTCCCAAAGTACCTAAAATCACAAAAGGAACGATTTAGGGCAATATTTGATCAAATAAATTCAATTCCGGGCTTAAATGACCCCCTAAAAATGGTTCATTTTTCGCCTCATCATATACCCTTACACTTGAGATTTTCTTGTCCTCAAGCAAATGCGCTTTTATTCTAATCAAAATACAAGTTAGGGGTCATTTAACACTAATATAAAAATAATTACAACAAATAATCGTTCCACTAAAGACCAATAGACAAGCACGGAGGTCATATACTAGCACCTCACAAATAGTGTTTAGATACTCACATCTCTCGGGTGTAATAAAGTATAAATTACAATATGGAAACGGAAGATATCTCTCACTACCTGTCATAGCAAAATAGATTACCATAGGCTTGGGAAAGGATCAAACCTCCACCACATGGCGTAAGCACCTAGGATAAACTATCAAAGAGGTCTTTTAAAGGGTTGTAACGTTAGGTGTAGAGATATGAAATACACGGTTTTGTTGGATAAAGGAAGTTTTTACTGGTGGCGAGTTAACAATCTTGGTTAATTACATGTACAATGTGGCGTTGCTAAGCCAAGACTAGAGTCGACTTAAGCTAATAAATGAAAAATAACAAAAACATAAAATGAAAATAGAATGAAAAGGGATGGTAGTCCGTATGTTTTTTCTCTTTTTCTTTTTTCTATTTTTTTTTCTTTTTCTTGATTTTTTTTTGTGTGTGTGTGTGTGTGTGTGTGTGTGTGTGTGCGCGCATACACTCTTACCCTACCTTCCAAAATAATACATCATAGGGAATGAACATTCCCCTTACACTTGAATTTTTACATACTTTACAATAACTAATCTAATAACTCGAATTAAGAAAATCAAAACACTTGGAGTACTATTAAGATTAACGTACATATGGGGGTAATAAATAATGTTCTTCCCCATTACTCCATAAAATAAGTACTTTACCCATGAGTCCCAATCGTCCCAAAACAATATGTACAAGGATATGACTCGACTTAGCAACCATGTAATCAATTAGATAGTTAACTTAGGGTTTAACAAATAACAATAATGCACTAAAAATGAGCGCATACACGGAAGGCTAAGGCGATTTGGTTGTACATTTAAGTGGGGTGTAACAAATTCTTCCTTTAAGTAAAATGCTTAAAGTTAGAAACGAATAGATAGGCTCGGAGGGGTGTACTAGGGGTTTCGTGTACTAAAAATAAGTACAACGCTAAGGGTGTGGGAAAATTAGTTGACTTAAATAGCCAAGTAATATGACTTAAATGGTCAAGTAATTATAATACGGGTTTAACACAAGGGTGATCCTAATGCCTCTTATCATGTAGTAAATCCTACTACACAAATGTAGTCTCACTAGCGGTCTCGGGATGCATCACTAACGTAAGTTCTAGAATCTAAATGCTACCGGTACACTCATAAGCACTAATAGTAAATGCTTTTCCTATCAAATCTAAAGGCGAACCTCACATATTTGGGTGGAAAATTTTTCTGAAAGTACGGTTATGTGCTAGTCATACAATCTCCTATCCATGAGACGCTTGCTATGGCTAAAGTTTCACTCCTAAATGTTGTAAAAAATTTTAAATTTGGCGCTAAAATTACACTAACAAGTATTTCTCATAGTTTTATTACACATCTACCATCAAACAAAACAAACTCAAGCGAAAGTGCATATGTAAGGTATCATCTTTTTACCCTCCCCTTACACTTAAGATGAACATTGTCCCCAATGTTCAAGTAAAGAATGTAAAAGTGAAAAAGTAAAAAGAATGAAATCAAATACTCCCCTGATTCGCTCGGTATGGATAATAAGGTGGCCAGGTTAAATCTTCCTCCAAGAAAATGATCAATCAAAGCTTCCCTTCCAGAATATAAATCATCTTCTTGTCATACATAACCTGTAAATCCTGAGAAAACAAACAAAGCAACCTCGCGTAAAATCGGCGGCATCCTATATAAGTTACTAAATCCTAGAAAACAAAATAAGATATAATGCTTGTGGAATGAAGTTTGCAGATTTCCTGGAGATTATAAAACTTAATAATTCACAAAAACCATAAGACTCTGTTAGAAAAACAAAACCGGTAAAATTTCCAGATTTTTACATGTGACGCCGTCAAGAGTTAACTCGTGACGCCGTCAGAAGTGACCTGCATAAATTCTTATGTTAAGTTTCTGGAAAATTTCTGGAAAAACTTGGTCCTACTTCCTGGAAAATCCTGCAAAACTTCATTATGACTCAATACAAGCATTTGACTCTAACAAATACGAATATACATGTTCATTTAATATTGTGGAGAATCATGATCGGTTTGTTTCTTAAAAACATATTTGGGGTTTCCCCTTACACTTATCTTTTGCAAAAATAATTTTAGGTGGAGTTAAGACTAGGCCAAACAACAAAGTAAAGTATTTCCACTATTTAGCTGAGAAACATGATCTACCAACAATAAAAACAAAGCATGCATACGGAAGCAAATAACAAACAAACAAACAAAATAAAATCACACAAAACATGGGTTACCTCCCAAGAAGCGCTTTTCTTTATTTACGAGTCTTGTAGCTAGACTCAAGGTCATGGGTTAATACGTGACCTCATCGTTGGTTCCACTCTCTAGGTCGTCTTCTAAACCAGTTTTGTATTCCGGACCTAGTTGCAAGCATTCTTTGTAGAAACCAAGCATCCTATTCTTTACATACTCTACTCCTCTACGTCTATCCTCCTCATTCCTATAATAAGCCGCTTGCTTGTGTTCCTTTTCGAAATTAGAGAGAAGACGGTATTGCTCAATCTTGTAGGGCATTTGATAGGCAACCTCATCATTCTCTTCCTTGAATCTAACTGTCCCTAGAGTCGGATCATAACTCATCCTAGTGGCCTCAACAAATGGTTTTCCAAATATTATTTGGCTTAGGCAAGCATCTATCACCGGACGAGTGTCTTCTACTATCATAAAATCGATCTCATAAGTGAGATTCCCTATAATCACATGTAATCCCTTCAGTCTTCCTACAAAATTACTTATCAGATTCTTATTGGGCATCATCCTAAAATTAAGTTGCTACTTCATTACCCAATTGTAATAAGTCCTAGTCATGATGTTTACGGGAGATCTAAGATCAATGTAAGCTTTCCATATATGCATGTGCCCGATATTGCATGGTATGTTAATGTTAGAGGGGTCTCCCATTTTGATAAGGGGTGTGCCAAGGATATATGGTCTCTCGGGTCTATCGAATAAATCCTTATGGTATTCCCGTTCTTCCTTGGTGGGCAACGTATCAAAGTACTTCTCTTTAGGCTCTACTTCCTCTAATTCCTCTTCCTTTTTAACCTCAACTTCCCTACTTTCATCCCTAGTCTTGGTTTCTACTCCAACTTCATCTTTGTCACTCTCTTCTATCTCCTTATCTATTGGCTTAATGGTGACAACATTGACAAAGTGGACATGTTTGGATGATGAGGGGTCCTTAATTTGGATTCCGTTATTGGTGTCCCTAGTGTCCTTCCTAGGTGTGGCTAACGCTTGGTTGTTGAGGGCCTTCAATAAGTTGTCAATCTTGTTGGTCATCTCCGTTTGTTGTTGGTTGAATTTGGTTTCGAACCTAGCTATGCGAGCTTCTTGAGATGCCATGAACTTAGACATTAATCTTTCTAGATTTTTGGTACTACCATAGTTGTTAGAAGGATTGTTGTTGAAAGTACGGTTGGAGGGTGGACCGTTTGGTTGATAACGATTAGGCGGGTTGGAAGAATTGGGTTGATTTTGTTTCAACCTAAGGTTTGGGTGATTTTTCCAAGAGGGGTTGTATGAATCACCATAAGGGTTTGGCTCGGGCTTGAAAGTGTACCACTTATCTCCTGCTTCGTCGGTACGCGTGGATGCGTAGTCCGCAAAAGCTGTTCCGGGGAGTTTCACACAATCACGAGTGTCGTGGGGACCACTACATAATTCGCATGAAGAAGTGATTTTGTTCACTTGGCTTGAAGGCTTAGGAGCTTCGTAAGATTTCATGAGAAACTTGACTTGGTCCTCAAGTTCCATGATCCTACGGTCGGGAGTGCTAGGATTGTTCGAAGGCAAAGATATTGCCTTGACCGTTTTGTTCAAATCACGGGGATCATTCCAACTTTCGTTGTCATAGAGAGCAAGATCTTCTATGAGTTCCCATGATTGTTCCGCACTTAGATCACGTAGCTTACCACCGGCCGATTGGTCAATGGCTCGCCTCGTGGAGAGATCGATATGGTCATAAAAGATTTAGACTTGGAGCCAAAGATCTATGCCATGATGAGGGACTTTTTGGAGTAAGTCCTTGATACGAGTCCATGCTTCATAAAGAGATTCATTTTGACGTTGTTGGAACATGAAGATGTCATTTCTAAGCTTAGTAGTTCTCCCCGGTGGGAAAAATTGAGCAAGGAAACGAGTGGTGAGATCATCCCATGTGGTGATGGATCCCGCGGGTAAACGCTCAAGCCATTGACTAGCTTGATCCCGTAGAGAGAATTGAAATAGGCGTAATCGGGTTGTCTCTCTAGTTTCAACACCTAGGTCTATGGAATCTACAATTTTTAGGAAGTCCTTAAGATGTTGATTTGGATCTTCGGAACAAAGTCCATGGAATGCTGATGCGTGGGAATCGCACCTTGCTTTACCTCTCGAGGGATCTCGCGAGGCTTACAACCCCCACCAGGCAGTGTACCTGATCGTTGTAGTATAGTATAGTGACAAGTACCGGGGGATTGATCGTTCAGCTTAGGAATAGTGTCGCTAGGATTAGAAAGCCTAATTAATAGTTCTAGAGATGGAAGATGATTATTTTTGTGTTTTTATATTTTATGAAAGCAAGTAAAATCTCGGGTTTTGAAGGAGTGGGCGGAATTAGTTGCTAATCAACTAACCCAAAAACTACTTTATAACTAATTAACTAATGAAAATGAAATTAAACTAATATTAAACTAAGGTTGTGAGCAGTGGTTGGAGAAATTGTGTTTACTTAGACTTCATTACTCCCTAGATATCTTTTACATGTTAATTACTTGTTACACTTGTATGAATGACGGGTTGTATTCCTTAATACCATTCGTGGAGTGGCATACATAACTCCCCAACTCTATGAGCTCTTATCTCCTCCTACACCATGACCCAGCACAACTATAGGGATTGTAAACAGTGGCTCATGCATTAAATACAACCAATAAAGACCTAGTACGCCTCGGTTCATGTTTCTTAAGACGTTCAAGCATGTTACCATTTGGAGATCTGCCAGTTTTCTTAAGCCTAACATATAATATCATTCATTCAAAACAAGAATAGACAAGTAATCAACACATAATCAACATCTAGGTTTCATTAGATCTAAGCAAACACAAAGGAAATTTAGCCTAGCATAGTAGAATTAAGATAAGAACAAAAGATAGACAACCAACACATAGACATATTGATTGAATTAAGAGTATACTTATCTCAATTACAATGCAAGGTCTCAAGGGTTTGGAACCCTTGAAAAACCTGTAAAAGAGGCACCAAAATCGTCTTTAGGGTTTCACCAAAACTTCTCCCTCTTTAATGAAAAAACTAGAAAACTATATATAGGAAAATCGTCCTGACGGCGTCAAGAGTAAAATCTGACGCCGTCAACTCGCCGCCATATACTTCCTCGGACGCCCTAGATCCAATCGTGACGGCCTATGTGACGCCGTCACCACCCTCGGTAAATTAATCTTGGTCATTTTGACGCCGTCATCTCTTCATCTGACGCCTTCACAACCTTTGGTAAAATATTCATCCTTTCTGACGCCGTCAAGAGTAAATTCTTGACGCCGTCACCTTGTAATTCCAGCTTGGATTTGGTACTTTGTTGTTTTCTTCACTTTACGCTCCAAAAACGTCCAAAATAGCTTCTTTTCCAGAATTCACTCTCCAAACACCTAAAATCACAAAAGGAACGATTTAGGGCAATATTTGATCAAATAAATTCGGATTCGGGCTTAAATGACCCCCTAAAAACGGATCATTTTTCGCCTCATCATATACCCTTACACTTGAGATTTGCTTGTCCTCAAGCAAATGAGCTTTTATTCTACTCAAAAGACAAGTTAGGGGTCATTTAACACTAATATAAAAGTAATTACAACAAATAATCGTTCCACTAAAGACCAATAGACAAGCACGGAGGTCATACACAAGCACCTCACAAATAGTGTTTAGATACTCACATCTCTCGGGTGTAATAAAGTAATATAACATTATGGAAATGGAAGATATCTCTCACTACCTGTCATAGCAAAATAGATTACCATAGGCTTGGGAAAGGATCAAACCTCCACCACATGGCGTAAGCACCTAGGATAAACTATCAAAGAGGTCTTTTTAAAGGGTTATAATGTTAGGTGTAGGGATATGAATTACACGGTTTTGTTGGATAAAGGGGATTTTACTGGTGGCGAGTTAACAATCTTAGTTAATTACATGTACAAGATGGCGTTGCTAAGCCAAGACTAGACTCGACTTAAGCTAATAAATGAAAAATAACTAAAAACATAAAATGAACATAGAATGAAAACGGGATGGTAGTCCGTATGTTTTTTCTCTCTTTCTTTTCTATTTTTTTTTTCTTTTTCTATTTTTTTTTTTTTTTTTCTTTTTCTTGATTTTTTCGATTTTTTTTTTTTTTTTTTTTTTTTTTTTTCATACACTCTTACCCTACCATCCAAAATAATACATCATAGGGGTTTGAGCATTCCCCTTACACTTGAATCTTTACATACTTTACATTAAACTATTCTAATGACTCGAATTAAGAAAATCAAAACACTTGGAGCACTTTTAAGATTAACGTACATATGGGGGTAATAAGTGTTGTTCTTCCCCATTACTCCATAAAATAAGTACTTACCCATGAGTCCCAATCGTCCCAAAACAATATGTACAAGGATATGACTCGACTTAGCAACCATGTAATCAATTAGAAAGTTAACTTAGGGTTTAACAAATAACAATAATGCACTAAAAATGAGCGCATACACGGAAGGCTAAGGCGATTTGGGTGTACATTTAAGTGGGGTGTAACAAATTCTTCCTTTAAGTAAAATGCTTAAAGTTAGAAACGAAAAGATAGGCTCGGAGGGGTGTACTAGGGGTATCGTGTACTAAAAATGAGTACAACGCAAAGGGTGTGGGAAAAATTAGTTGACTTAACTAGCCAAGTAATATGACTTAAATGGTCAAGTAATCGTAATACGGGTTTAACACAAGGGTGATCCTAATGCCTCTTATCATGTAGTAAATCCTACTACACGAATGTAGTCTCACTAGCGGTCTCGGGATGCATCACTAACGCAAGTTCTAGAATCTAAATGCTACCGGTACACTCATAAGCACCAATAATAAATGCTTTTCCTATCAAAACTAAAGGCGAACCTCACATTTTTGGGTGGAAAATTTTTCTGAATATACGGTTATGTGCTAGTCATACAACCTCCTATCCATGAGACGCTTGCTATGGCTAAAGTTTCACTCCTAACTGTTGTAAAAAATTTTAAATTTGGCGCTAAAATTACACTAACAAGTATTTCTCATAGTTTTATTACTCATCTACTATCAAACAAAACAAACTCAAGCGAAAGTGCATATGTAAGGTATCATCTTTTTACCCTCCCCTTACACTTAAGATGAACATTGTCCCCAATGTTCAAGTAAAGAATGTAAAAGTTAAAAGTAAAGAGAATGAATTCAAATACTCCCCTGATTCGCTCGGTATGGATTTTAGGTTGGCCAGGTTAAATCTTCCTCCAAGAAAACGAACAATCAAAGCTTCCCTTCCAGAATATAAATCATCTTCTTGTCTCAAATAACCTGTAAATCCTGACAAAAGTAGACAAGGCAACCTCGCGTAAAATCGGCGGCATCCTATATAAGTTACTAAATCCTAGAAAACAAAATAAGATATAATGCTTGTGGAATGAAGTTTGCAGATTTCCTGGAGATTATAAAACTTAATAATTCACAAAAACTTATAAGACTCCGTTAGAAAAACAAAATCGGTAAAATTTCCAGATTTTTGACTCCTGACGCCGTCAAGAGCAATTGCCTGACGCCGTCAGAATGAACCTGCAGAAATCTTTATGTTAAGTTTCCGGAAAATTTCTGGAAAAACTTTGTCCTACTTCCTGGAAAATCCTGCAAAACTACATCATGACTCAATACAAGCATTTGACTCTAACAATACGAATACACATGTTCATTAAATATTGTGGAGAATCATGATCGGTTTGTTTCTTAAAAAACATATTTGGGGTTTCCCCTTACACTTATCTTTTGCAAAAAATACCTTTAGGTTGAAGTTAAGACTAGGCTAAACAACATAATAAAGTATTTCCACATTTTAATTGAGAAACATGATCAACCAACAATAAAAATAAAACATGCATACGGAAGCAAATAACAATCAAACAAATAAAATCACACAAAACATGGGTTGCCTCCCAAGAAGCGCTTTTCTTTATTTACGAGTCTTGTAGCTAGACTCAAAGTCGTGGGTTACTACGTGATTCGGGTGAGTTCCTCATTGAGGACATCTTTGGGATCGAACTTAGGTTTCAACTCTCTATCGGTTTCCTTAGTATGGTACGACCTCTCGAACATCTCTCCATCCGGATCATATAAAGTCATTCTCATGTGCCATGATCCGTCTCCTTCTTTAGGTGGCTTGTCCCACCTCCATTCATACTTATCTCCATCTCTTTTCCATTTATTCAACTCTATATTAATAGGCATTACGCTTAAGAACTCAATCATTTTTCTAAAGACTAAGGGGTCCTCAAAGGGATCTAGCTCCTCATCTCTAGCTATGAGTTGTTCAACCGAATGTGTTCTCTCAACGAAATCCTTTTCTAGATAAAATGGGCATTGAGGTCCTATGAAGTTCCTTTCTATCCAAGGTCCATATCTAGATGGTCTCCTATTCATCTCTACCCAATGCGGTGTTGGTTCATCATCACAATCATAACTATGCTTCTTAACATTATACACCGACCAAGTATCGCCTTCACCTACCGCTATCTTAGATTCCTTGCAATCTATCATGGCACTAGCGGTTGCTAAAAATCCTCTTCCAACTAATAATGGGCATGTAGTGTCACTAACCATGTCTAGGACGTGAAAATCCGCTAATATAGTCAACTTTCCTACGTGAACAACTACATCCTTAATCATCCCAACCGGGTGAGCTATACTCCCATCCGCTAGCCCTATCAATACCTCCGTTTCTTCTAACTTTCCTAGCTTAAGAGTGGTGAATAAGGATAAGGGAATCAAGTTGAGGCTTGACCCTAAATCGGCTAATGTGTCGAAAGCTTCGGATCTTCCTATCTTACAAGGCAAAACAAATATACCCGGGTCATCAAGCTTTTTAGGTAACTTGTTTTGAACGAAAGCGGTCCCATTTTTTCCTAGCTTACACTTCTCATATTTTTCTAGGAGGGCGCTATAGTATGGAGCACGCGCTAAGACATCAATGACGGGGCGTTCAATGTGAAGTTCTTTGAATTCATCGTCAAGGTCTTGCGTAAGAGGCGTTTCAACAATACTTTTGACCGGTTCTATAGTGGGAGTTTTAGTTGATTGGTCCTTTTGGGGAACTTGGTTTTGCTTGAAACACTTGCTCGTTGATTTGACCGAATAATATTGTGGACACAAAGCGGGTGACGAAACGGATGATATGGAATTAACGGTTAGTTTCGGATTCTTGATTGTGTCACTTGGGAGTGCTCCCATTCCTCGGTCATTGAGAACTTTCAACAATGTGTCAATTCTATTGGTCATCTCATTTTGATTTTGTTTGAAATCGGCTTCAAACTTAGCTATGCGGGCTTCTTGAGATGCCATGAACTTTGACATCAATCCTTCAAGATTGTTGGTACTACCATAGTTGTTAGAAGGACTGTTGTTGAAGGTACGGTTGGATGGTAGACCGTTTGATTGGTAACGATTAGGTGGGTTGGATGAATTTGGTTGATTTTGTTTCCACCTAAGGTTTGGGTGATTTTTTCATGAGGGGTTATATGAATCACCGTATGTGTTTGGCTCGGGCTTGAAAGTGTACCACTTATCTCCCGCTTCGTCGATACGCGTGGATGCGTAGTCTGCAAAAGCTGTTCCGGGGAGTTCCACACAATCACGAGTGTCATGGGGACCACTACATAATTCGCATGAAGAAGTGATTTTGTTCACTTGGCTTGAATGCTTCGGAGCTTCGTAAGATTTCATGAGAAACTTGACTTGGTCCTCAAGTTCCATGATCCTACGGTCGGGAGTGCTTGAATTATTCGAAGGCAAAGATATTGCCTTGACCGTTTTGTTCAAATCACGGGGATCATTCCAACTTTCGTTGTCATAGAGAGCAAGATCTTCTATGAGTTCCCATGATTGTTCCGCACTAAGATCACGTAGCTTACCACCGGCCGATTGGTCAATGGTTCGCCTCGTGGGGATATCGATATGGTCATAAAAAATTTGGACTTGGAGCCACAAATCTATGCCATGATGAGGGACTTTTTGGAGTAAGTCCTTGAAACGAGTCCATGCTTCATAAAGAGATTCATTTTGACGTTGTTGGAACATCAAGATGTCATTCCTAAGTTTAGTAGTTCTCCCCGGTGGGAAAAATTGAGCAAGGAAACGAGTGGTGAGATCATCCCATGTGGTGATGGATCCCGCGGGTAAACGCTCAAGCCATTGACTAGCTTGATCCCGTAGAGAGAATTGGAATAGGCGTAAACGGGTAGTCTCTCTAGTTTCAACACCTAGGTCTATGGAATCTACGATTTTGAGGAAGTCCTTAAGGTGTTGGTTTGGATCTTCGGAACGAAGTCCATGGAATGCACATCCGCTTTGCACCAATCGGATGGTGTCGGATAGCAAGGGGGTCACATTGGCTCCGGTGAGCTCAATGGTGTTTCGATAGCCTTGGTGGCTAGGTCGGGAATACTCTCCTAAGGTTCGGGGCCTAAGGGGTTCCAATGGTGGGTTTTGTTGTGGTGGGATGATGGGTTCAAAGATGTTACCACCTTCCATGATGTCGGATGGTAAAGAGTTACGAACAAAAGCACGAAGAAATAAGATAGACTAAAGAAGACCTAAAAATAAAAATAAAATCTTACTAGAAAGGAATCTAGCAAGTAGACCTAATAAAAAGAAATCCTAACCTAGACAATAACTATTCCCCGGGCTGCGGCGCCAAAAACTTGATGCGTGGGAATCGCACCTTGCTTTACCTCTCGAGGGATCTCGCGAGGCTTACAACCCCCACCAGGCAGTGTACCTGATCGTTGTAGTATAGTATAGTGACAAGTACCGGGGGATTGATCGTTCAGCTTAGGAATAGTGTCGCTAGGATTAGAAAGCCTAATTAATAGTTCTAGAGATGGAAGATGATTATTTTTGTGTTTTTATATTTTATGAAAGCAAGTAAAATCTCGGGTTTTGAAGGAGTGGGCGGAATTAGTTGCTAATCAACTAACCCAAAAACTACTTTATAACTAATTAACTAATGAAAATGAAATTAAACTAATATTAAACTAAGGTTGTGAGCAGTGGTTGGAGAAATTGTGTTTACTTAGACTTCATTACTCCCTAGATATCTTTTACATGTTAATTACTTGTTACACTTGTATGAATGACGGGTTGTATTCCTTAATACCATTCGTGGAGTGGCATACATAACTCCCCAACTCTATGAGCTCTTATCTCCTCCTACACCATGACCCAGCACAACTATAGGGATTGTAAACAGTGGCTCATGCATTAAATACAACCAATAAAGACCTAGTACGCCTCGGTTCATGTTTCTTAAGACGTTCAAGCATGTTACCATTTGGAGATCTGCCAGTTTTCTTAAGCCTAACATATAATATCATTCATTCAAAACAAGAATAGACAAGTAATCAACACATAATCAACATCTAGGTTTCATTAGATCTAAGCAAACACAAAGGAAATTTAGCCTAGCATAGTAGAATTAAG